>OX439044.1:4684200-5366700 GCA_949317995.1 Acholoe squamosa
AACTGGAGAAAAAAAGAAAAGGCATGCAGAGAGCGGCAGCAGTAGCACCACCACCACCACCACTACTGGTGCCAGGACCACTACACCTTAGGTCTGTAGGCGGAAATGAGAGCCTCGAATTAACTTCCAAGAAATAGCCTGTGGAAAAAGTGAGCAGGCAAAATATTACACCCACTCCTAACCAAATTTCCTACCCCGAAGGTGACAAGAACGCATGCATAGAGGTATACAAGAAGTCCATGGTGAAAGGGTTGGTCATTCACTCCTACATAGATAGACCCTTTGAAAGGTGTATTAACCTTTCACCTCCCCAAGTCAAACGCCTCATCAGCAAATGCCCAACTCTCCTAAAACACTACCAAGATATTTTACACCAAGCCTACAGGGAGCACCGGCCATTCCTAACCTCGTAGAGGATTTAGACATCCCCACTGGTGCACCTTCTTCATGCCCTGTTTCGGTTGTGGTGAACCTTTACAAGGGTGCAGGTAAAATCCACATTGGCACTCAGTCCTACATAAATGAAATGAACCTTTCTGTGCCTTCTGCCATACGCCACCCCATCTGTCCCTCACACTGTGGGCACACCATCACGCCTCAAGTGTGGGCCCACTTCTGGAACAAGATTACAAGAGTTTCTACCAGTGAACAAAGGTCAGTGGTCAACAGTTTTTTTGTTTTTTTTGTTTGTTTTTTTTTAAATCTGGTAAACAGCTCCTCTTGTGTCAAAATCAAATGTATTTCATAGCATTGTAGCGTCATATATGTACCAGTTCAACAACTGGTGCTCATGTGTTACAAGCGTTATAGTGTATCATCTTAATGCATAGAAACTATAGTGTAGCATGCATAATGAAAAATGACAAAAATGACGAAGGGCAGGGGGTCAAAAGTGGTGGGGAAAAAAATTTAAAAAACAGGATGTAATTTATGGATGGACAAGCCCAAGGAGATGAGGGTGTGGCCTATGAAAAGGGTATCAGCCTTCCTCAAAATGTACTAGAATGCACAATCTGGCTTCTCAATATTCAAAATTTTCCTGGGGGATATGTCCCAAAACTCCCAATTTTTGCCTATGAATTGTGCCTCTAAATAAAAAATCTTTAAAGGGCTCTTTTTCTTTTTTGCATCAGGAGTTTAGATATATGATATTTAGAGGACCATTAAAAGGGATATGATTAATCCCATTTTTGTTGGATGTATAAGGGAAATATACCTTCCTTATTGTAGCATACAATATTATATATATTACAGATGATAAAAGGTCATAATAAGAAAGGGTCATATTGAAAACATGGTTCTACAGGGTATAGCCTAAGTCCATGATGCATAAAGGAATATCCATAAACATCACCATACCCTGACAAGGAGCCCCATGTAGGGCTAATTAGATAAGCTATGTGAGTGACACTAGTGACCTGGGTTTTTCTTAAAATCGACATGTGACATAGGGACCCCCCATCAAGGGCCCCAGCCATGTGTGTACACAGCCCTTGACATGGTACCCCTTTATTTAGCGGGGCAAAATTGGACCAAAATATACCCCTTTTGGCCGGAATTAGCTTGTAAAAGTACCCCATTTACTGCTTTTAGAGTGTAAGAAGACAAACCCTCAATTTAGGCACCCTTTCAAAGTAATTTTTTTTTTATAAAACATATCCAGCAAACAAGAAACTTTTTTTTTAATGGTAAAAAAAACAAACGTTTTTAAAAGTTTTTTCTCAAACATTTTTTTTAATAACGTATTTTTAGCCTTAAAAAAAGTTTTTCTGCAAACCTTTCTGATTAAAATGGTTTACATTTGGTACCGGTATTTAAAAGGTTGAAGAGAAAACGTTTTTCATAACCTTTTCAACACCTTTTCTGAACGTTTTGAAATGATGTTTTTTAAGGTTAAGATAAAAACGCTTTTATCTTAACCTTTCCTACACCTTTTCTGAATAATTTGTAATGGTTTTTTTAAGGTTCAGATAAAAACGTTTTTATCTGTACCTTTCCTGAACTTTTTTCTGCACCTTTTGTGAAGGTTCGGAAAAGGTGCAGATTAGGTATAGAAAAAAAAATTTCATGTTTTATTTGTTGTTTTTTTAAGGGTCAGATAAAAACGTTTTTATCCCAACCTTTCCTGACTGTTAAGAAAAGGTCTATATTAGGTTCAAATAAAAACCTCTTTTCTTTAACCTTAATTTTCAACCTGACATGCTGGCTTATATAGACTTCAATGTTACAACTTAGCATACAAGCCCTGGTGGCCTAATGGATAGACTCTATCATAGAGCTTGGGACTCTCAATCTGAAGGTAGCAGGTTCGAACCCACACATCGTTTAGGTTTACATTCTTTGCCATAAAACGTTGGTGGGTGACAGAACCTCAAAAAACGTTATTTTAAAGCGGGGCTAGCACGGAAAATATCATTACTGGTACCTGATTAAAGACATGCTATAAATTCGCGGGACCCAGCTAAAAATTTGCAACAATCTCATTGGTCAAGGGGTGGTCATGTGACTTGCTAAGACGGTACGTCTTAGCCATGCTAGCCCTCTTTTAACCTTTAAAATGTTATTTTAACCTTAAAAAATTAAATAAAAACGTTTTTTTTAAACGCTAAATTGATGTTTGTTTAGATTCACACAAAAAAAACGTTTTTTTGGGGTTCTGCAAAAAACGTTTTCTCAACCTTTGAGAAACGTTTTTTAACGTTAAAAAAAGGGTAGGGTGGGGTAAGACGCCCTTAATTTTCTGGCTGCTTCCAGAATACTTTTTTCTTTAATCAAAGGATAGAATGATATTTTCTTCATTCGCAAAAGCTTGTCAGCTCTGCCCCGTACATTGTTACAGTAAATCATGTATGACAAAAAGTGGATGCTGGGGTAAAAGGCCCACAGCTGGGGTAAAAGGCCCACAACCTTTTGGATAAAAGGCCCACATGCACAATAAAGAGGATCATAATTGGAATAAAAGCTCCATTTAGATTCTTGTCATTAAAAAAGAAGCTAAAGTTAATATTCATGAACTACTGCTGAGATTTGGACATTCTAAATCACCTAAAGTAGCATTTTCGATAATTCATATCGAAGTCCAAGGGGTGATAGGGTAGGATAAGCTAAAGTACCCTAATAGCACATAACTGAGCTAGTTCTAAGAGAATAATCCCTAATTAATGCATATTTTTCACACCAATCAAGAGATGGAACAATGTATCATACTTGTGAAATAGGTTGTCAGCCTAGCCTTATGGAATATTCCAATAGAATGCTTGACAAAAAGTGGGGCATTTTGCCCCGTAGGTTGAAAGGCTGGGGTAAAAGGAGTAGTATATATATAGGTCTTCTTTGGATATTTCTAAAAAAATATCCAAAGAAGACCTATATTTTTTGAATATCCAGAAAATACCTATTATTTTGGATATTAGGATTATTTTTGGAAATAGTAATCATATCATAAATTTTAAATACAAAAGAGAGGTCAAGTGGTTCTCATGTCACACGGTTCTTAGCTGAGCTTTCGGTACAGAGGAATGAACTAAGTGCACCAAGGATTGAAGGAGGATTGAAGGATTGAAGGAGGATTGAAGGATTGAAGGAGGATTGAAGGAGGATTGAAGGATTGAAGGAGGATTGAAGGAGGATTGAAGGATTGAAGGAGGATTGTGGAACACGTTCAATTCCAGATCAGTGCTCTAAGGAACGGTGAGCGTTACTGAAACAGGAGGACCATTATGTATGGTTGCTTCCACCAACTGATGGGAGCATCACCCGTTCATGCTTCAACCAACAATGGGAGCATCACCCGTTCATGCTTCAACCAACAATGGGAGCATTAAGGTCGACAAGGTCGCAAGAATAGTCGAGATCTTTTACGCACTGAAGCTGCACCTGGAGCTACAGACAAGGAGGTTCGTGACATGAGGGCCGGACCTCTCCAATTAACCCCAGACATTGCGTTCCTTATATACTCCACCTCAGCAGTGAAATCATAAATGTGGTGTTACACCTTTAAGTCTATGAACAAATAGACATTCAGTTTAAGAGGATATAGATTTTTTTCATCAGTTTGAGTGATTTAGGGACAGAGTTTTTTCTCCTCTATTTTTTGATATGTTTCATTGATATCAGCAAAGAACATTTGCTGAGTTATTAGAGGAATTTACAGCGGTAGTTTAAATTGAAACGATAGATTTATATTCAAAACGCGGATTTTTTGTCCCCCTCTACCGAGAATAATATGAACTATTTCTGGCATGATGTAGGTTATGTGGAACTAAATTATTATATGTATAATGCTCTTTTCTTTATATTTTCTTGATCAGTTTGAATGAATTACGTATAGAGCTCTTTCTTTTCATTGTTTGATATATTTCATTGATATCAATAAAGAATATTTGCTCATAGTTTACAATTGAGACGTTAGATTTCATCGTATTTAGAACGCAGAACGCATTCTCGGGTTTCCCTCTACCGAGAATAATATGAACTATCTTTGTCCTGTTCTAGGTTATGTGGAACTAAATAATTTATGTACATAGCTTTTCCCATCTCTTTGACACTAATCTGCGTGTCACATGACGAATTTAGGATAAGATCATGTCTCATGTCATTTTTCTCCATGTCCTTAACACTAGGTTCCATGTCACATGTTGTCAAATTACTATTATCCTATGTTTTTGACACTGATCTGCGTGTCACATGGCGAATTTAGGATATGATCATGTCTCATGACATTTTTCTCCACGTCCTTGACACTAGGTTCCATGTCACACGTCAAATTACTATTATCCCATGTCTTTGTCACTGATCTGAGTGTCACATGGCGAATTTAGGATATGATCATGTCTCATGTCATTTTTTTCCATGTCCTTGTCACTAGGTTCCATGTCACACATCAAATTACTATTATCCCATGTCTTTGTCACTGATCTGAGTGTCACATGGCGAATTTAGGATATGATCATGTCTCATGCCATTTTTCTCCACCTCCTTGACACTAGGTTCCATGTCACACGTCAAATTACTATTATCCCATGTCTTTGTCACTGATCTGAGTGTCACATGGCGAATTTAGGATATGATCATGTCTCATGTCATTTTTCTCCACGACCTTGTCACTAGGTTCCATGTTACACGTCAAATTACTTTTATCCCATGTCTTTGTCACTGATCTGAGTGTCACATGGCGAATTTAGGATATGATCATGTCTCATGTCATTTTTCTCCATGTCCTTGTCACTAGGTTCCATGTCACATGACAAATTACTATTATCCCATGTCTTTGTCACTGATCTGAGTGTCACATGGCGAATTTAGGATATGATCATGTCTCATGTCATTTTTCTCCATGTCACATGTCAAATTACTATTATCCCATGTCTTTGTCACTGATATGATATGTCTCATGTCATTTTTTTCCATGTCCTTGTCACTAGGTTCCATGTCACATGTCAAATTACTATTATCCCATGTCTTTGTCACTGATCTGAGTGTTGTATGGCGAATTTAGGATATGATCATGTCTCATGTCATTTTTCTCCATGTCCTTGACACTAGGTTCCATGTCACATGTCAAATTACTATTATCCCATGTCTTTGTCACTGATCTGAGTGTCACATGACGAATTTAGGATATGATCATGTCTCATGTCATTTTTCTCCATGTCCTTGTCACTAGGTTCCATGTCACACGTCAAATTACTATTATCCCATGTCTTTGTCACTGATCTGAGTGTCACATGGCGAATTTAGGATATGATCATGTCTCATGCCATTTTTCTCCACGTCCTTGACACTAGGTTCCATGTCACACGTCAAATTACTATTATCCCATGTCTTTGTCACTGATCTGAGTGTCACATGGCGAATTTAGGATATGATTATGTCTCAGGCCATTTTTCTCCACGTCCTTGACACTAGGTTCCATGTCACACGTCAAATTACTATTATCCCATGTCTTTGTCACTGATCTGAGTGTCACATGGCGAATTTAGGATATGATCATGTCTCATGTCATTTTTCTCCATGTCCTTGTCACTAGGTTCCATGTCACATGTCAAATTACTATTATCCCATGTCTTTGTCACTGATCTGAGTGTCACATGGCGAATTTAGGATATGATCATGTCTCATGTCATTTTCTCCATGTCACATGTCAAATTACTATTATCCCATGTCTTTGTCACTGATATGATATGTCTCATGTCATTTTTTTCCATGTCCTTGTCACTAGGTTCCATGTCACATGACAAATTACTATTATCCCATGTCTTTGTCACTGATCTGAGTGTCACATGACGAATTTAGGATATGATCATGTCTCATGTCATTTTTCTCCATGTCCTTGACACTAGGTTCCATGTCACATGTTAAATTACTATTATCCCATGTCTTTGTCACTGATCTGAGTGTCACATGACGAATTTAGGATATAATCATGTCTCATGACATTTTTCCATGTCCTTGTCATTAGGTTCTATGTTGTTAAATTACTGCAGTAAAATTCTGTTATAACAAAGTGTGTAATTTTAGTTATAAAAGAATTTCGTTTTAACCAAATCATACAATATGAGAGCATTAGGGATCAATTACACACACCCCCCACCTTCCTTACCCTGAGTTTCGTTATGCTGTAAACTCTGAAATAGTATATAGTCCTGCCACCTGTTGATATAGTAGAGTATTATATACGGCGCTGATGAATATCATTTTATTGATAAATCGAGACTGTTTGATGACGTTTAATGAAGTGTTATGTAGACCTCTCAGGATTTTTTGGGATTATACCAGTAAGTTGGATTGAAGAAGTATAATGCAGATCTCAGGAGAATGTTTTTGGATTAAATATTGGTCTGGAGAGACCAGACCTTCAAAAATTCCAAATAGAAGATCTACGAACTCTTAAGCTAATGTTAGCCTAGACTTGAGTTATATTAGTATGATACATGCATGAATTTATTTCTATATGTTCATGTACGAGTGTTATGATTATGGGTGTGCTACATTGATAAATGTTTTGAGAGAAGATGTGTTATAAATAAATGTTACCTAATGTTTTATTGGTATAGGCTATAGTTTATTGTATAAAAGATTTATATTGTATCGATATATTTCTTTATATAACATCATATTTCTATAGGACAGTGGTGTTCTAATACGTAGCTTTATGTAAAAAGAGAATAGTGCTGCCACCTGTTGATTTAGTATCGTATTACGTGGTTATTAACTCTTAATGAAGTAAAATGTTGACCTCATAGGATTTTTTTTGATATTATAACATCTCACGTATAGTTGAGTTTTGAGATGCGTCTTATACGTAAGGTATTATGGTAGACTAGCTGAGCTGGTGTTTATTCTCTATGTTATAGGAAGAATCTTTTCTTAGGACAAAGCAATATATTTTTCTTCACCCTTTAAATACTGAAAATGGATTATTGTATTTCTTGCTGTAGATTATCATATTACATTGATAAAGTCTTATTTATTTTTTTTTGACTTTTTTATTTATTTTTTAAGAGAGAATATTATGATAGTATTTTTTTATGTACTGTGTATCATAATTGAAAATAAAACATATCGTATGAATATTGAGTATGATGCACTCTTATGTTGGTTACAGACGTGTTTGTCTCCTATGTGGTAGGAAATCCTTTAAGGTTCGCATATGTTTTGTACTTGTTGAATGTTACGATACTATCATAATTAATAAAGTGCTAGAGAGAAATTCTAATGAAATTTTATTGAAGTTTTTAATTAAATATTTTATGGCAGATGGTATGTCAGCTTTTTATTTCTATTTTTGCTATTTATTTTTATTTTCCACTGTTTTCTTATGAATTGCACATTAAACACAGTTTTATATTGCTAGTCTTAAAGGGTGAAGACTGGAAGCTTTCCCACCCTTAACCACTTTAGGTCTTATCCTATATATATCAAGATAAATGTTATTATTGTAATCATTATCTCAAGATAATTTTTTTAATTCATATATTTTTTATAAGTTTTTTAAAGTTAACGATGCTTGAAGTTAAAAAAAAGTGATTTTTGAATAGAAAAAAAATTATGAGTCTTGTATTTAGAAGATTAAAGATGGATTTTTCACTATATTACTTCTTATAGAGCTAAAGACCCAAGGTCAAAATGTCACAACTTTCCCAGAGAATACTGCGTTCAGATAATGTCTTGAGCAAAACAAGGATATTAATCATGTCTTCCAGATAACGTTCTGAACAAAACAAGGACATAAATTATGTATCAGTACATACGTACTTAGTTCTTTAGTTTGATTATTCCAATAATTAAAAGATTTTCAATAACAGAGTAATTGTTTATTGTTTTTCACATACAGATTTTAATAGAATAGCGTATTGCATAATGAATAGTGTTCTTTTAAAAGGCACACGGAAGGGTAGAATATGGGTCAGGTCGCCAGAAAGCAGTAGATTTTGTGTTTTTGGGTCATTTTGGACTTTTATGACTCTGGAGAAAGAAGTTGTGAACCAATCTTGTCTAACATAGACTCATTTGATAGAGAACACTTAGGGCTATCAGAAAAATGTGAATTTGTGGTCATCCATCAAAAACTTTAGGACTTATAGCCTGCCGAAGTGAAAAAACGGCCAAATTTGTTCTTTTTTATACTTTTTGTATTTTTTACAAGTGTCCTGTATTGAATAAAGAACACTATAGAGTATCCCAAAGTTATTTTTTGTATTGTATATGATCATAGGTATCATTTCCATGAGGTTTGGATATGTCACTAAGTGAGAATTTTTCATGATGTGTCTTTCAAAATGGAAATCTGTAATTTGTAACGTCCGGTACCTAAATCTAGATCGGTTATAAAACATGGAAAAAATGAAGTTTCAAAATCTTTGTTATTACCCATATGAAGGGCCCTATCATCCCCTACTTTGGCGAAGAAATTGTGTGTCTACCAGCATTTGTCTACATATAAGAGCAGCTTATGTGAAATAATTCTGATAAAAGTACCGGACGTTACGTAACGTCCGGTACTTTTATCATCATGTAGGAGGCAGTCTACTGTGCATGCATAACTCAAATTTTGTTCCATTCTGTAATTGAAGTCAATAATAAACATATTGGCCTTGTTATTTCATGTGTTTGTTATGCATAATGGGACATTCTTATATTACTGAGAGCAACTTCAATTACCTCCATATTTCATTATTTTGGTACCGGACGTTACATGACACAAAACAAGCAATAAAAATGGAACCGGATGGCCTAGATCGGTATTTTTTGGTCTTCTGAGCTGAGGAGATGTACCTTGACAATTTTGTTAAGGTTATATAAAGTAATTAGAAAATTAGTTTTTCAGGGCCTTCAAGATCAAAATCTAACACTTTCTGACGACCTGACCCATATACCTTATAGCCAAGATACATACGTTAGGTTATATAGCCATACATAATGAAATATATGAATTTTGGTTAAGTGATTCATAATTATTAACAAGCGTAGCTGTTAAAAATAATTGTTTTCTTGGATAAATAGAATTACTGCCTCAATCTCCAATGTATAAAAGACAGTGAGCATATAAGACGCACCCATAATTTCAATGCTGTTTTTTTTCAGAAAATATACCCCTCAATTTGAGTAAATCCTATAAGACTTAGAAGGGATTTGTTTGATGTAGAGAATACCTTTCATATGCAAGAGATTATACTAGTAAGCATATATATATATGTATATTTATGTATAAGGCATATGGTAAAATTAGATCAGATTATGCAACCTAATGTTTCTTACATACAAATTTCAAAAGCTATACAGAAGGGTAGAATATACCTTATAGCCAAGATACATATATGAGATTATATAGTTGTACATAATGAAATATATAAATTTGGTTAAGTGATTTATAATTATTAACAAGCGTAGCTGTAAAATATGATTGTTTCTTTGGATAAACAGAATTACTACCTTAATTTCTAATGTATAAAAGACAGTGCGTATATAAGAAGCACCTTTAATTTTAATGCTGTTTTTTTAGTAAATATGCCCTTCAACTTGAGGAAATATTATAAGACGTAGTAGGGAATGTCTTTTATTTGTAAGACATTATGGTATGTTTGAATGTAGAGGTATTAACTCGAAAATTTCTCTGCTTGTGCTAGCTTGACCTGAAGTTGGTCTATATATAGGAGATCTGTTTCTTTTTTTTCGAGCCTTTAATATTATAACAATGCTTGTTATCATAAGTAAAGGAATGATTACACCAAACGATACAGACACAATAAGAGATGAAGATGCCATTGAAGAGTTAATAGAATTGTTTGGAAGAGACTCTCTTGTGCTGTTCATAAAGGCGGGGCTTGAAGTTGACATTTTCTGATCTGTTACTGTATGTGAGAGGGAAGAGCTGCTCCTTAAGGCGTGGCTTAACGTTGTCAGTTGGTGCTCTCTTGGTACAGCTGAAAGGGGAGAGCTGCTCTTCAAGGCGGGGCTTAAGGTTGACAGCTCCTCATGGTTTGGTATATAAGAAGCAGGAGTGCTGGGCTGATCTTCCAGATGAAATCCTTCTCCAGACGCTGAAGACGTTGTTATAGTATCCTCATTTTGATAGTCTTTTTCTTGAGGAGCAGTTGTGGTTTGCTGTTCAGACGTCTTAATTAAGGTAAGTTTTTCTCTGAAAAGAAAGGTTATGTTATATTAATGTATGACAGGTAAATTTTATTATATAATTAACAGAGATGAAAGTTATTTAGCATGAAAATGCCTGAAATGGTTTGATTTTTACTCTGAAAACTTAGGTTTCTATATGAATGCACAGGACTCTTGAATTTTAAAATCCCTGCACAAGTATGAATTAACAGAGATGAAAGTCATTTAGCATGAAAATGCCTGAAATGGTTTGATTTTTTACTCTGAAAACCTAGGTTTCTATATGAATGCGCAGGACCCTTGAATTTTAAAATCCCTGCACAAGTATGAGAAAATGATATTTAGGATTTCTTAAAATATTTCTAAAATTACAAGGTCATAATGTTTTTTCAATGACTAGAACAGAGTTAAAGAAAACATTACAACGTTTATATAGTTTTGGATTTCTTAAGACATTTTTAAGCTCGTAAAGTTTTTTTAGTGACGAAAAGATTTAAAGAAAATATTTTGACATTGTTAGCATTTTCGTACAAGTCGTAGTTCATATAAAACAAATAAAAGGGTTACAATTATTAGTAAAAATATAGAAATACCTTGAAGTAGCCTCTTTGTTAATGATAGTAGATGTATAGGCAGCAGGAGTGGAAGCAGGGATATAGATGGTGCTTCTATACATGATCGAAGTAGGAATATAGGTACTAGGCTTGAAGGTGGAAGTAGGCTTGTAGACAGTAGGTTTGTAGGTGGTAGTAGACTTATAGATTATAGTAGACAGAGTAGAAGTTTTTGTTGTGGTTGATTTTGCTTTCATCAGATGATATTCTGTGAGACGGATATATTTTCCTTCTGTTGGAAGGTAGACATGAGTTTTCCTGTTAAAATAGAACGTTAACTTTATCAGTGTTATAACAGAATTATCCTTGAAACATTTGATGGTATAGACAATGTGTTATAACAGAATTGTACTACGATCTCTTTTATAGTATCAGATTTGGCACGGTGCCAGGACAGCGTCGAATTAAAGATTCTAGTCTATGATCTCATATTTTCAATAGCACTACTTTTAGCATGATCTAAAGCCAAAGCTGAATACATATTTATTTATTTAGTTAGCAGAGAAAAAGTTAGGAATTTACATTTTACACATGAGCTTTGATAACAGAAAATTGCTCTGAGATTAGTATTTTTGGTTAAGAAATATTATTTTAGAGTGTAAGAGCAAAAATTTCGACGAATTACTATTCAGTAAAATAGGATAATAAATGCTTTTAAATTACCTGCATGTCCCTGCTTCACAAGAATAGAGAGCAACTTTCGAGGAAACTTGCTCTAAGAAAGGGAATCGGTTTCTTCCATATTGTATTTCCTGCGTTTGGTTGTTACTTTGTGTCCTGATTTCTGAAGTGATTAAAGTTTTGTGTGTCAGTTCCATTTGAATCCAACATGTTAGATTAGGACTCTGACAGGAAATAATGCTATCCTCTAAGAAAGAGCATGAACAATTTTCTTTTGTTCCCACTCCTAGACAAGCAGGGACAAGAACGAATATTAGGATATAAGTCCACATCTTCACTGTGAGCTAGATGACGATGAACTAGAGAATAACCTAGATCTTTCTTTAACCTAACTAGTTTAGCTGTAGAAAAAGGTATTAATACGAGTGAATAAGAAAAGACTGACAATGAGCCTTTAACTAAAAGTAGGGTGAGTCATAGTCTTCTTAGATAAAATAGATAAGTACCTGTTTCGAGTTTCCATGTCTAGATAACAACGAAGTAGTTCAGCTTGTCGATGGTATGAGAGGATTTCGCTGAAACTTTGTCATCTTTTAGGTCCTAAAAGAAAATAATCCTTGTTTCTTGACATGATTTTCCGCTTTTGAAGCTGTAAATCCTACGTTAGGTCTTAGAATATTATATTTTGAAGAAGAAGCTTCTGGCAAAATTAACCCGGAAGTTCAAGTTAATCATACTGGTTCCTGTATTATCTAGTAGTTTTCAAATTTTTTACCTAGCCGTAAAGTCTCGGACCACCAAATTATTTCTCACTATAATTTATTGTAGCTCAACCACCTTAAAAACCAGCTTATAATGATTCTAATCGTGCATTATAACTATAAATTTTTATTTTCATCTTTTATGAATGAAATATAGGTTTGACCAATTCAGTTTTTTTTCTGTTGGTTTGCGTGTGTATCTACCTATATTTCGGTCTGAACTGTGCTAATGATTCAATAGTGCTCACCAGTTTTTTAATATTGCCTATCAGCACTTAACCAAAGGACCTGTGTGTCATATTTATATTCTATGGATCATTATATGGTGGTCCGAGATCAGGAGGGGGACGGACGTTATACCACCTTATAAATATTTCATTTCCCTGAGACTCTCTTCTCGGCTTTCATTAACTTATCAGCGCTTAACCAAAGGACCTGTGTGTCATATTTATATTCTATGATTGTTTTTTACTGCGGATCACTATATGGTGGTCCGAGATCAGGAGGGGGACGGACGTTATACCACCTTATAAATATTTCATTTTCCTGAGATTCTCTTCTCGGCTTTCACTAGAGTTTTCATTTGAAATAAATTTTCCTTAAATTCAGATGATTTCTTTTAAATGTCTTTCAAATTTATGTGCAATTTAACCCTCATCCTTGATAAAGCGGTACTGCCCTTGAACCCTCATCGGGTAGAAAGAAACACATAGCGGAACCATAAACATTTGATGAGACACGACAGGAGTAGAGGAACCAAAAGTATTTCATTAGACACGGTAGAAACAGAAAGAGACATCTAACGGATTAACTAAGAAACATAAGGCTAGGTAAATTTTTGTAAGAAGTATTTTGTTTTCGATTGCGGAATATGCGTTAGGAAAATACATTTTTCTCTAGAACTATGACATATTTTTGATATACAAAAGTATGGTATTCTTTATGTTTTTCATAGAATAAGACAATAAATCAGAAAGGTCTAGATAGGGCTTAAAAGTATGATTTCTCGGAGAAAACACTGCTGCTAAAGATGGTTTTACCTAAAGCGGAAGGTATAGTCAGCCATTTTGTTATAACAGAGTGACGCATGCGTAATGACTTATTGTGTACGAGGAAAAAACTAACATACTAAGTAATTTTATGTTTCGCGTTCAAGTGAAAAATAAGGTTATGAGCTGGAAGGTTGTAGCGTTCGAATAGAGATTGAAATAATATCTTATTGCTTTTGTTGAAGGTGTGTTAGATCATTTAAGTAAAAGCATTCGAGTGGAAATTGCCTGATGCGTTCGAGTGGAAATTGTCTGATGCGTTCGAGTGAAAACTGTAGTAATAAACTGAACTGATGCGTTCGAGTGAAAACTGTAGTAATAAACTGAACTGATGCGTTCAAGTGAAAACTGTAGCAATAAACTGAATATTGAAATTAGTTGTGTTCGAGTGGATATTTAATAATGAATCAAAATTTTCTTTTCAGATAAAAGCAGAACAGGAGAGGAGCATGTAAAACGCTACAGCTTATAACGAACCTAGGAAAAGGAAAACTGTAAGGTAGGTGATTTATATAGTTAGACCTTTTTAACTTAACGCTTTCGAGTAGAAACTAAAATGTCAAACTTCAAATTTTATGCGTTCAAGAAGAAACTAGTTTCAAGTTTTTTTATGCGTTAGAGTAAAAATAAATTATTTTATAGTGTTCGAGTAAAAACTACAGTCACAAACTAAATATAGTTATTTGGTGTGTTTGTGCGAAAACTGTAGTGAAAAACTGAATGCTTTTACTTACTGCTTTTAAAAAAATAGACCCTGTTCAATTAATGAACTTTAATGAGCTTAGTTTACTTTAAAGAATTCCTATTTTTTTTGTTTTAGTGTATCATGAGTGGAGGAAACTCTGTGTCTAACTACGAGGAACATAGAGGAGGACAACTAGCAAGGCAAAATATACAGGCGTGTCAGAGATTATTGACCCGTACGAGATTGATAATTAATTATCTGTTCCGTGATATTTTCTACGTACACAGAGGTAAATTTATTAACCTATTTTTTGTTACTAAATAAAAAAGAAAAATACTTTTTTTATTTGAATATAAAACCAAGTTCTAATAATAATGTTTTAAGTTTAAGAAGATTTAGTTTTAATCTTCTCAATAAAAATTTATTTTTTCAGGTTAATACTTTACTCAATAATTTAAGAATGACCTTGCTGAACTCGAGTTATATATTAAAGATTTTATGAAATGTTATTTTTCAGATCAATACTTAATCCAAACTCAATCCGAGAGTGACCTTACTGAACTTGAGTCAGAAAGTTTTACTGTAAAAAGCAAAGGTAAATTTCTTTTGTTTTGGATTTTAGTCATAGATAAGACGAATTGTTATTTATATTTTACATTAAAATTTAATCTAAATGAGTTTATAATGTAAAATTTAATCTAAATGAGTTTATTATTAAAAGATTATATTGAAAAAACATTATAATTACTATTTATAATGTTTTATTATAATGATTTATAATAATGATGATTATTATTTTATAATAACAAGATGAAGATATGAAACTGATTAATTTATATATATCATATTGAAAAAATAACGATAATTAGATGATGACATGAAACTGATTATATATGAAATGATATAATGCTGATAATTTAAAGAAATTAAGTGTCTTTTTTCTTTTCAGATAGACGTCTTGTGCTGTCTTCTTATTTTTGATTAAGGACTCAGCAGCATCAAGGTCGTTTAGTCTGTGTAACATCAAGGTCATCTGCAGTTTGCTCTAACATCGAGGTCGTTTACAGTTTACTGTATCAACAAGGTTATTCACAGTTCATTTAGGACGAGGATCTGCTAGCAACATCAAGATTGCTGATTAAATTTGGATAAGGTTATTATTTTATTTTATTTATTTGCTTACTTGCTTTTATTTAGTTAGCTTGTATCAGTCATTCAGTTAACGTGCTTCAGTTGTCTTGTTTATTTAGTTATTCAATAAATTATATAGCTGGCTTGCTTCTATTATGGTATAATATATCATTCTTTCGGTGTTAACTAATTGGTTTGCATATTTTTTGGTTTTAATTCTTATGTCAATTCAGTATTACACTAATAATATTGTTTTAATAGCTAGAACGTACCCTTGTGCTAAGTTAGACATAGAGAATTTATATCAGCTGCAGGGGAAAATTTCTAAATATAGAGGTTCTATTGTTATTTTAAAAAAAGATTTTTCTTTAAAATTTACCAAAAATGGGTGTTGTTATATATTTTTAAGAAATAATTTTAACTTTATTGTAAGCAACATTAAAAAGTTTATTTCCTTTTTTTGTTCAAACTTTTGGAATCATTTTTCTTTAATAAATTACAATAAAATTAAAGTATCATTATTAAATATCCAAATAAGTGTAGAAATTGACATAAAAAATAACAATATTAAAGTCATAGAATTTCTTTTAAAAATACGATTTCATTTTAAAGACAAATATTCATATAAATTAAAGGAGTCTAACACATATGAATCTGTTTGGGTATATTATGAAGGATTAAAAGATTATAATGTGAACAATGTTTCTGTCATAAGAATTTCAAATAAAGATATTACTTTTACTTTAGGTTATAATTTCAAAGGGAATTGTATAACTAAAGATTGTAATATTTTTTTATTTTTATGTTCTGAGATAAAACTTGTGTTAGACGAAATAATAAAGGAAAAGTCAGATAATAAAAATGAAAGAAATTTAATTGATTTCAGAAATTCTTTTAACAATATTTTTTATTTTAAGTCAAAATAATGAATTTAACAGAGTTTACTGGAATGAAATTAAGCTTAAAGAGAAACATTGTTTGTATTACATTTTAAAATATATTAAAAGGAAGAAGCAAGAGTCTTTTATATCAAAAGAGAAAATATTTGATCTAATGAAAGATGAGACTTGGTTTTTTCTTTTGTCTCTGTTAAAAAAAGAAGAAGCCTACAAAAAAGAGTATGAATTTTGTATAAATCAAGAGAAAGAAAAAATTCTTTTAGACCTTATTTCTTCTCATAGTGTATTGTTAGAATGTATTTCAGAAGTTTTGAATCTTAATATAACTTTTCACACAAAAAATCAAAGTGTAGATTTTTTTCCTTCTGAAAATATGAGAAGCAAACCTGTTTCTATTTTTTTTGATTCTGAGAACGAGGAAGTGAAAGAATATGTAGAGACTAAGAAAAGGAAAAAGAATAAAAAAATATTACCAGCTTCTGATAATGTTTTCAGTGAAGAGAATTTGTCAGATTCTAGTGAAAATGAGGATAATGATTCGAAATCTTTAGACATAGAAAGAAAAAAGAGAAAATCTAAATCTGTTAAACCTAAACGAAGCGTTTCTCAAGATACTTCTTCTGATCCTGAATTTAATTTTTTAAAAGAAGATTTAGAATTGTCTGAGAGCGATTCAGATAGTGAAGAGCAGGGTTTAACGAATAAAAAATTTAAAAAAAATGAAGAAATGAAGCATGAGAAAAAAATAGATATAGATGTAGACGATAAAGTAAATTCGTTACGAGAGTTTTCACCTTTTGCTAACTTATTTAAAGAACAGCTAGAACAGTGTAGGGCTAACTTAGAATCTTCTATTAAAGTATGTGATAGAATATATAAGCATTTAATTGTCTTACAAACTAATATGTTACCTGAAAATATAGAGAAATGTGCCAAATGTCCGCAACATTGTTCTGCAGCTATTCTCAGGTGTACTAAAGACAGAAGAGGTCCTAAAAATTGTAAACCAAAAAAATTAAAAATAATGAAATAAATATTATATAAAAGTTGCTTAGCATAATGTTTGAGTGACATTTTATTTTTTTATACTTAACTTTTTGACTTAAAATTTTAGTTATGAATTTTATTTTATTTATTACCTACAGATGGAACGTGAAAACCAAGAGCCAGAACCTATTTTGTCCAAGTTAAACAACCAATTTTTTCAAGGAACAAAATTTGCTAAAAATGTTCATGATGTACAAGAAACATCTTCTCTTCAGAAGCCTGAAGAGGAAATGCCTCTTCTTGTAAGACCGAGTCGAGCTTATCCTACTAAAAGAATGATATCAAAAGAAGAAGATCTGGAGGTTATGCCTCCACTAGTAAAGAAAAAAAAACTTTCTGAGCTTTGCAAAAGCGACTATGGTCCAGCTTCTTCAGATTTACTAGACGAAGCTATTCAGATTTCTGGACTTGAGTTGTCAAAAGATGACTATCAAGTTGTGAATGAAGTTGTCTCCTTAGAAGATAACAATGAACTTCATGTTGACTATGAGGAAATTGGTGGTATTGAAGACAACAATGACCACTACAGTCATCGTGAAGTTGAAGTTATTCTCGAAGGGGACAAGGACGAAATCATTGACAGTAACGAAGTTAATGTTGCTGGTAAAGAAGTAGCTGTTCTCCAAGACAGTGACTTAGTTCCTAGTGAAGTTGTCGTGAAAGACGACAACAACATCACTCTTCCTGATAAAAGTTCAGCCAAAGTTGTCAATGTCACTGAGCCTTTTTCTGATTCTATACAACAGGCTAATACGAGAGACTACCTTCAACGTTTAATTCTGTCTCGCTTGCCTGTTTCTGTCGTCTTCCCTCAAAAGAAAGACACAGAGACAGGATCTCTTTTCTTGAAGCTGATGACGAAAGTTCCTACAAAAACAAGAACAAAAATATGTAAAAAAATCACCTGTGAAACATGCACTGACGAGCTGTTCTTTGGAGGGGGAGTGTACTTCACTGCACAGAAAAAGAGCATGATGTCATGCCGTTATTGCTTGAAACTTTTTGGCTCCCCTCTCCTTTTGATTCAGCATATTTCGTCAACACATTTGGATTAAATAATTCACAAGAAATAAAACATAAGCTTCAAGAAAAGTTACTTTAATGTTTATATGATGTTATATTTGAACATGTGTGCAGCCTATATCATAAATATGTAGTATGAAAATGTCATACAAGAATTTCAATGTTTGTTTTATATTTTAAAATAATCCGTCTTGTTTTTATAGGTTCAAGATGGAAAAGCAACTCTACTTGAACTTTTTTTTACTTTCATTGAGAAGTTTATACTTTAAAAACTATTTCAATTTTTATCGTGAACCTTTGATGGAAAAATTAAACATTGAAATACCTGCACATTCATTATTATCTGTATCGAAATGTTTTTTATACATTTCCTTCTTAAATATTTCATCAAAAAAAGCTTGTTATGAATGTTTTAATGAAATCAAAAACATAGAGTCCTTAGCATTTTTTGCTTCTTTTTTTCAGTCAGATTTTTTGTTTAATTATATATATCAAAGGACTACGAAAAAAATCAAAGAAATAGGGAAAGCATTGAAAGTTTATGTTTATTGCGGAACTATGTTTCATGTAAGCAGTAGAAAATTATTTTGGTTTGCTTCAGATCTTCTAAAAGTTAATCGTTCTGACATATTAGACGATTTGCTTTGTACAAAACACAGCATATCTGCTTATTGTGATTATCTTTGTTATTTGGATAATGAACTACAAAATAAAATAACTGATATGTTACAAGATTTAGACCTTAATGCAGAAATTGTTAAGTTTCGCTGCGGAGGGTGTGGGAAATATCATACTTTTGATAAAAATAAAAAAATTAGAACATTAAAAGTAACATATATGCTGTGTTGTGCTTGTCCAGTTAATTATAAATGTTACAGTAGTTTTAAGTTTGCTTCATACAGTACTCATTATTGGAAAGGTATAGCATGTTATGATTGTGGCATGAAATGGAAAAAAGCAAAGCCAATATGTAGTCCTGAATTTTGTTCATGGCTAAGAAAAAAATTCAGAAGCTTAAGAAAAAAAACTATAAAAAATGCATTACATTATTATTAAAGTTTAAGAAATATAAGCATGTAAAAAAACTACTGTGTGATAACTTCTAACAGGTATCCTTTATCACATAAGAGTATATAACCTGTAAGTTGGGTGTTTAGTTAGGCACTGTGACATTTCAGGTTAAGAACCTTAAAACAGAACATTCTGTATCATATTTATCAAACAAGTTTTGATATATAAAGTCTATTGAAGATAATATGCCTTTACCATATTTGTTGTTGGATAAGGGTTGAAATAAAGAGGATTTATTGAGTAGATATAAAGTGTCAAGTTTTGAGAAGAGATTTCACAGTAAGTTATATCAGAAAAAAATTGCTGATATGAAAGATGACAATTAAAGTTAATGTTGGTTTGCTTTTAAGTCGTGTTTATTACTTAGAAGCTATGTTGACTTTCACTGGTGGTAAAATAGATGATTTAATAGATGTCAGTTTCCCTGTTCAGAATTATATGAGTGTAACAGAAGCTAAACATATATTTGCAGCGCTTTCTTTGATTCAGCCATTTTCATCTTTAAAAGAAATAAGAGTAGAAGCTTTATGCTTTTTCTCTGATTTCTTTCAGTCTTCATATCTTTTAGAAGAAATAATGAAGATTGTTTTATCTGATGTCATGTTATTGCCTAGAATTATTAAAATGTGCTGTATTTTTTTAAAATATACAGATTTTTATTATAGAATAAAGGATTTTTCATGTTTTATTTTAGAAATTTCATATTTTGAAGATGTAATAGAATTGATGAAACCTGCTCACAAAAAACATTACTTGAATTTTAATCCTAATGATTATGTTTTAAGTCCTTTGAAGAAAAAAATAAGAGATCAAATAAGAAAAAAAGAACATAAAATGTCTATTCTTTATATGTTTTGTAAACTTTGTTCTTCAGAGCTGATAATTTCTTCTAACAGCACAAATGTTACTTACATTCATTGTTGTATGCAACCTGTTCATATAAAATGTTTAGAATTTTTCTTTATGAAAACGAATCATAAAATAAAAAAGTGTAAATATTGCGATGTTAAATGGTTTGAAAAGAAGCCAATATATAGGTATGAAAAAGATATATTATTATGGTTATCAAAAAAATCAGAATCATGCTCTTCTTTGAAGAAAGACAAGTTACCTAAAATGGCTTTACTTGAAAATAAAAATGTTGAAAAATATAACAGTGTTATGTTATGATGTTATATAATGTTTTCAATTATGAAATTAATAAATATTTTTTAAGTTTAATTTCTTTGAGATAATCAAAAAAGTATATATCATATAAGTAAAAAAAGAAATGTCAATTTCCTCTCCTTTTTACGTGAATTTACCTTCTAATACTATTCACCCCTCTAGGGAAAACAAAACAAGTTCTTATTATGTAAATTTACCTTCAACTATTACATTGAAAGGGGAATGGGAGGTTGGAGTGGTGGAAGTTAATATACCTATTTCTTGGTATAATTTTCCTGAAAGACCAGAACAAAATAGAACTATAATAGTGGAAAGAAATTTTTTTAAATTTAAAAAAAATGTGTTCATAGCAAATTCTGCAAGTGATGTTACCTTAGAGAAAAGGTTCATAGTAGAAAGAATTCCTTATGGAAATTATAATTCTATTAATAACCTTATTGGAACTATAAATTCTGTTTTAGAAAAAATTGATATTTATCCTGATGATGTTTTCTTTAAAAAAGAGCGAAAACCTTTTATGAAAATAGAACCACAAAATTTAAAACCTATTCTTAAAGTAGGAAAAGGAGACGTAGTAACTTTTTCTTCTGATTTGTCTTCTTTGTTAAGATTAGATTTACATGAAAAAGCTGAGAAAAAAGAAGGAAACACTGTGTCTTTCATAGGACCTCCTTTAGAAAATTTTGAAGAATATAAAAAAATAGCATCAAATTTAGGACCAAATGAATATGAAAATTTCATAGCGGGTGGGGTTCCTAATTTGCATTACATAGCATCTAATATTTATATTTATAGCAACATAGTTTGTAATGAAGTAGTAGGAAACAAACAAGTTCCACTTTTAAGAACAATAAGATGCACAGGAAGCTTTGGTGATGACATAACAGAAGTTTTTGTTACTCCATATTATAAAAAACTTAAAAGAAATGAAATACAAGAAATTCAAATAACTGTCTGTGATGACTTAGGAGATCTTGTTAAATTTGAATACGGAACAGTGTTTTTGGTTTTACATTTCAGACCGCTAGTCTAATGATTTATCGTCGTAGAGCATTAAAAAATCTTATCACAGAATATGATATCATTCCTAATTCTTTAAAATATGATCCTGATTTATTTCTGTTCAAAAATTTAAAAAAAGTGAAGAAAAAAATATTAAAAGTAAAGAAAGAAGAAGGTGGAGTTAAATTTCAGATAGGACTTTGCGTTATTTTAGGAAAATATAACTTAGAAACTAATGAATATTTTCAAATAGAACCATGGTTTTTAAGTCCAGTTCAATTTGGGTTTGATTCTTTGAATTTAGAAGAAACAATCAGGTCTAGTTTTTCTATTATATTAGGATTTTTTGATTCTTTCCTTCACATGGGATCAGGATGGTTTCTTAAAAAAATCAAAGTTCTTAGAATTTCAATTTTTAAATATAACCCTTTAGGAGGAAAAAAAAGACAAAAGACTAAAGACTTAATAGACAAAAAAAATCAATTTTAAATATAAAAGGAACTGGTAATAAATGCTTTCTTTATTCTGTTTTAGCTGGTCTACATAAAGTAACAAATAATTCAAATTTAGCAAAATCTTATGATATTTTTTTAAATGAATTGAATCTTTCTTTTATTACTTTTCCTGTGAAATTAAATGAAATATCACAATTTGAAAAAAAGAACAATCTAACAATAAATGTATTTGGTATGTTAGAAACAGAGCAAAAGATTATTCAACCTTTCCCTATGTATATTTCTACTAATTCGACTACTGTTTCTGAAGAAAGACATGTTGATTTATTATTATTTGATGATCACTACTATTTGATTAGGAATTTACATAAGTTTATAAGACCTTTTTTTTGGAAAAAAAAAACTAGATATTTTTGTTACAAATGCTTGATATCTTTTTGCTCAGAAAAAAAATATAAGTCCCACATAACTCAGAATTGTAATAAAAATCCTTACGTAGGACAAGGATACTATATGCCACCTACAGGTTCACATCTTAATTTTTCAGATTTCAAAAATAAAGTAAAAAGTCCTTTTATCATTTATGCAGATTTTGAATGTTATAATTATAAAATGAAAGAACCAATTTATAAAGGTAAATCTTTATGTGAACGCGAACATAAATTAAATGCTTTCGGTGCTATAATGGTGTCAAAATATAAAGAATACAATCAAGATCCATTCATATATGTAGGAAAAAATGTCATATCAAATTTTGTCTCTTATTTATATCAAAAAAGAGCTGAAATATCTTATATTTTACACCATAAAAGAGAACCTATGAAATTAACTCCTCAGGATATTTCTCATATAGCTAAGCAGAGAAAATGTTACGTTTGTGGGGTTTCATTGACTCGTAAAGGTATACGTAAAGTTTTAGATCATTCTCATATAGGGCGAGAAGGTAAAGGGAGAGACATAAACTATGCTTGTAACAGATGTAATCTTACTTATACGTCTTTAAGGATGGATAAATTAAAAATACCTATTGTTATTCATAATAGCATGAACTATGACACTCATTTTCTTATTCAAAAATTATATAAATATGTGGACGAGAAAAATATATCTGTTATAGCAAAATCAGCAGAAAAATTTTTGACTTTAAGTTTTGAAAATTTTCGTTTCATAGATTCTTTTCAATTTCTTCCTACTTCTTTAGCTAAATTAGCAAATCTAATGAATGAAAAAGGAACTGATGACTTCTATGAAACAAAGAAGCATTTAAAAGATAAAAAATTATTACCTTATGTTATCCGTAAAGGAGTTATGTGTTATGATTATATAAATTCATGGAGTGTTTTGAAAGAAAAAAAATTGCCTGCAAGAAAATATTTTTATTCTTCTTTAACAAAAGAACACATTTCTAGCGAAGATTACCAGCATGCTCTTTTTATGTTCGAAGCTTTCAAATGCAAGAACCTAAAAGATTATTTGAGAGAATATTTAAAAATAGACGTTTTGCTTTTATGTGACGTGTTCGAATCTTTCAGAGAAAAGGCTTTAGATTACTATGGATTAGATCCGTCACATTTTCTTACTTCACCAAGCTTAAGTTATCAAGCCATGTTGAAATTTACTGGGGTTAAATTAGATTTATTTTCGGACATAGAAATGTACAATTTCATAGAAACAGGTGTAAGAGGAGGGATAACTAATGTTTCGCACAGGTATGCCATAGCAGAAGAACCTGATGAACATATTTTTTATATTGATTGCAATAATTTATATGGAAAATGTTTAGCAGATTTTTTACCTGTTTCTGATTTCAAATGGTTAGAAAAAAAAGAAATAAATAAATTAGAAATATGTAACATTCCAGACGATAATGAAACAGGCTATATTATGGAAGTAACTCTATCTTATCCTGCAAACCTTCATGATAGACATAATTCTTTTCCTTTAGCACCAGAAAAATTAGAAATAAAAAAGGAAGATTTATCCACTTATGCTGAACAAGTACTCAAAGACATAGGAATTTCATATAAAAAAGGAGGAAAAAAATTAATATGTAATTTAAATCAAAAGGAAAATTATGTTATACATTACCGTAACTTAAAGCTATATCTAAACCTAGGAATGAAAATTAAAAAAATACATAGAGTTCTTTCATTTAAACAAAAAGATTGGATGAAACCATACATCGATTTTAATACAACAAAAAGAACCTTAGCTACTTCTTCTTTTGACAAAGAATTTTTTAAACTTTTAATTAACAGCACTTTTGGGAAAACGTTAGAAAATGTTAAGAAAAGATCAACTATGAAATTAACTTCTAATCCTTTAGTAAGTGAAAAACTTATAAGAAAACCAAATTTTAAATCACTACATATCTTTCAAAAAGACTTCTTAGGTATACAATATAACAAAGAACGAATTCTTTTAAATAAACCTATATACATAGGATTTACAGTATTAGAACTATCAAAATTATGGATGTTTAATTTTCATTATAATATCATGTTACCTGCTTTTTCAGAAAGCATTATTCAATTGTTATACACAGATACAGACTCATTCATTTATTATATTAAAGATGAACATTTCTTAAAAAAGATAAAAAATATTGAAAATTATTTTGATTTTTCTAATCTTAAAGAAAGTCATCCTTTATTTTCCTCTAAAAATATGAAAGTTTTAGGAAAATTCAAAGATGAAACAGGAGGGAAAAAAATAAAAGAATTTATAGCATTAAGACCTAAAATGTATTCTATTCTTTATGAAACTGGAGAAGAAGAGAAAAAAGTGAAAGGCATAAAAAAAAGTTGTATACAAGAAATAAAACATAGTAACTTTAAAAAAGTCTTATTTAAAAATAAAATAAGAGAAGATCAATTCTGTAATATAGTAAGTCTTAAACATAAAGTGTATACCATTTCCCTACATAAGATTTCTCTTTCTCCTTTTGAAGATAAAAGATATTTATGTGATAGCGGGATAAAATCTCTTGCTTATGGACAATATAGTATACCTAAAAGAAAGAAAAAAAGAAAAAGAAACGAAATACCTTTTCCAGAAATAAAAAAGAAAAAAAGATCATGAGATAGCTTGAAAAAACTTTCACCTTATTAATATTAGAAAGAAAGCCTAAGGCATAATAAAAGAAAAAATGAACAAATCAGGAAAATACCCTACTTTGGCTTTTGGTCGGAGGAAAAGAATAGATATAAATAAATTTAAAGGAAATATATATTTACATTTTCATGACTTGACTAAAGATAAAAGTATATCTCTTCAAAAAGAAGAGTTTGACCTTCTTCTTCGAATGAAAAATAAAATATATAAAAAAATTGAAAAAGTTAAGAAATTGAAGAAAGAAAACAAGCAAGAAAAAATAAAAAAAAAAAGAAAAAGAACAAAATTTAAGTAGTGATAGCAACAGTGAAAGTGAAATGGAATTAAGTGAAAATGATAGCAGTGAATAATATTATGAAAATATTAATGAGATAAATGAATGACTTACCTTATTACCTTTAAAATAATATTATAAAAATATTATTGAGATAAATGAATAACTTAGCTAATTAGCTTTATATATTTTCGTTTTCAATTTTTTATGATAAAAAATGGTTTCTAAATGTGAATTTTGTGGTAAAAATGCTGATTTAGTAAAAAATAAAAAATATTGTTTAAAATGTGCAGAGTCAATGGTACAAGAATGTATAAGGTGTCATAGACCTTTTCAATCTTATCATTTTTTTACGTCTGATGAAAATCACCTGAGATGTAATGCCTGTTACAATAAATACATGAAAGAAAAGTTAAGAAGCAAAGTTAAATCCGCACAAAATTTCAGTATAAAAGTCATGGAAGATTTGAGCGAAAATGAAGACTCGAACAGCATGTCTTCAGAAGAAGAAAAAAATGACTCCACCAAAAATATTGAATCAAACATTGTTCGTCCTATCAAGAAAGAAGAAAACTTGAAAAGAAGAAAAGAAGAGAGTGATGATAATGTAAGTCATAACGAAAATGAATATGAAGAAAAAAAAGTAAAAATACAAGTCAAGAAAAAGAAAAAGATGAATAAGACTTCTAGCAGGGTGGAAAATAATACAAGTGATGATGACTTAAGTCAAGATGAAAATGAAAAAGCAGGAAGAAAGGAAAAGGTGCAGGTTAAAAGAAAGAGAAATGTGAACAAGCAGCAATCTAATACCTCACGAAATAAAACTAAAATTAATTCTAGTTCAAGGAAAACAAAAACAGGAAACAAAAGTCTGATATTTAATGTAGATGGAAACATGAAACCAAGTGGCTTCATCCCAATTTACATGCCTGTTAATCAGTAAACATTTTTTTATTGGATGAATAAAATTAAAAAAATTTCATGGATAACCGTGAAATCTGACAGTATAATATATCGACACACTTTCTATTACATTGAGATGGTTTAAAATCACGTGATTATATGTATCGTTCTATTCATGTATAAAAATTATTTGATATATTAGAACGAAACCATGCATATCGGATTTCCGTCTCTGTAATGTAATACAGGAAATATGTGTCAAAAAATATGAACCAACAAACTAAAAACAAAGAAAATATTTTAAAAGAAATATTTTTCAATCCGTCTGATCCTGCCTCTTTCAGTTCTGCAAATAAATTATATGAAAGTGCAAAGAAAAAAAATAAAAATATAATTCATACGGATGTATCAGCTTTTCTTCATAACACTAGAACCTATACTTCTCACAAAAAAATAAAACATAGGTTTTTACGAAGAAAAACTATAGTGAAAGGTATAAATGATCAATGGCAAATAGATTTAATTAGTATATTTAATTTAAAAAATGAAAATGATGATATCAAATATTTACTTGCTTGTATAGATTGTTTTTCTCGTTATGCTTATATTTTTCCTTTAAGAAACAAAACAGCTTCCGTCACTTTAGATGGCTTTAAAAATATATTAATGAAAAGCAAAGTTAAGCCTAGAATTATACAATTTGATGACGGAAGTGAATTTAAAGGTGTATTCAGAAAATATTTAAAAGAAAATAACATTAAATTTTTCAGTACATCACAAGACACTAAAAGTGCAATAGTAGAAAGATTCAATCGTACTATACAAGATAAAATATATAAATATCTTACTTTCAAAAAGACTTTGAGATATATAGATGTACTTCAAAATTTAGTATATAGTTATAATCACAGTAAGCATAGAACTTTAGGTATAAGTCCTTCAGAAGTAACTAAAGCAAACGAAAAAAAAATATGGATAAAACAATACGGGAAATATTTATTCTCTAAAAAACATCATTTACCCTTTAAAGTTGGAGATAAAGTTAGAATTACTAAATATAAAACTACTTTCAGAAAAGGATATTCTTCTCATTGGAAAAAAGAAATTTTTCAAGTAGCTTATGTTCTTAGAACTTGGCCTGCAACATATGTATTAATTGATAAAAACAATGAAATATTAAGTGGTAATTTTTATAAAGAAGAACTAGTTAAAATTGAAGGAATTTAAAAAAAAAAAAAAAAAAAAAAAATGGAGCACCTAGAATTTCCTATTTTCAATGCATGTATTAGAATACCTTTTTCTATGATAGTAGCAGGTCCTAGTAACAGTGGTAAAACTACTTTTGTTCATAATTTAATAGAAAACAGTGATCGCATATTAGACAAAAACATAGATTATTTTATTTGGTGTTATGGTCAAACACCTCCTAAAAAACCTTCTATAATGCAAGATAAAGACGTTATTTTCATTAATGGTATTCCTTCTTCTTTTGATAAATACATAAAACCGAACTTAAATGGACTTATTATATTAGATGACTTAATGAAAGAAAGCAGTAATAATGCAGAAATAGGAAAATTATTTACTCAAACTTGTCATCATGAAGGTTTAAATGTGATATATATATCTCAAAATTTTTTTTCTGAAGGGAAAGAAAGACAAACTGTGAACAGAAATGCTACTTACCTTGTTATATTTAATTCTCCTTTAGATCAAACAGTGCCTCAAATATTAGGAAGAAAATTATTACCAAAAAATCATAAAACTTTTATCAATATTTTTAATGAAGCAACTAGAAAACCACATTCTTATCTCTTAATAGACGGACATCAAAAAACTCCACAAGAATACAGATTAAGAGGAAATATTTTTAATGTAGGCCAAGATGTTTATATTCCAAATAAAACTTAAAAAATGTACGTGTGATAAATGAAATAAAGAATAATATAAAAGACAAAAAATAGTTTTGTTTATTACGTTTTAAAAAATGCCTAAGAAAAGGAAATCTTTGTTATTAAAAAAAAGACCTATATTAAAAAGGAAAGGGAAAAAAAGAATTTTAAAGAAAAAGACTAAAAGAAACAAAAGGCCTAATTTATCTAGGCAATTAGCTTTCCTTACGGTCTTAAGTAACACTAAAAATAAAAAAAGAAGAAATCTTCTGATAGAATATGCAGGAAAAGAAGACATAGATGCTATATGTCAGTGCATTTATAACGTACTGAAAGGAAACATTAAATTAAGTCCTTTTTCTTATGCTAAACTTAAAAAGCATAAAAAAAATTTAAGATTTTTAGTAAATAGACGTGTGAATAACAAAAAAAGGAAAGCAGTATTGAAACAAAAAGGTGGTTTTTTGTCTATGCTTATTCCATTAGCCGTAACTTTACTAGGAGGTTTAGCAGGAAGTAGACAATAATATGACTGATTCTTTCAAAAAAAGTATTGTCATTCCTTTAGTTACATATAAAAAACTTAGAGCTATAGAAGAAATTAAGACGAAAGAAACTAAAAATGAAAAAAATCCTATTCTTGAAAGACAAAAAGAAATATTAGCAGAAAAAATGTATAACATTCAACCATATAAAGTTTTAAGTACTAATCAAGATATATCTAAACAAAATCCTACTTTTTTTTCTTATTTTCAAGAAAATCAATCTGAAAAATCTTTTCATACAGGTATATCTATAGAAGAAATATTATCACATATAAGACAAGCACAAATACCTTACACAAAAGAAATTTTAAAAAAAATGTTAGCTTTACAATTTTTTTGGAATGATCAGGGTGAAATAATAATGAACGGAAAACTGCTAAAAAATTCTAATGTGATAGACATAATGAAATTTTTTTCTAATACTAGCATAAAAAAAGAACCTCTTGGCATTAATGAACTTTGGTATAATTTATCTCCACATATACCTAAATCTTGGTTTCTCAATAAACCAGGAAAAAGCAAGCAGGATGCTGACGCTTATAAAATAAAAAAATATCCTATAGAAGATCAAAATATAGACATTATAAAAAAACGACAACGACAAATACATAAAAAAATTGAAAAAGGAAAGATAGAATCCATAGAAGCAACAGATGATGAATATTCAGAAAATGATTACGATGATCCAATTGAAAAATCATTATTTAAAGATTCTGACAGCGTGGACGACGATAATTTAAATTATCCTCCAGAATATGGTAAACAAAAATTATTTATTCCTTCAGGAGAAGAAAAAACCTTCACAGAATCTGAAGAAAATAAAAAAGATGAAGCAAGTGGAGGAATAGGAGAAGAAATAAAAATTAAGAAAATAAAACCAACTTCTTTTGAACAAAAATTCGATGAAGAAAGTGAAATAGAACCTATGTCCTCTACCCCTCCTTCTGAAGATATTTTTGGAGGAATAAAAAAGAAAAAAAGTTCGTCTAAAGCATCACCACGTAAAACACGATATGGGAGATCAAAAAAAAACAACCCTAAATATTATGGGAAAGATTGGGACACGAAATGGAAAAAATAGTAATAAATAAAGAAAAAGCATTTGAGATAAAGAAGAAAAAATCCTAGGAAAATAAATAAAAATGTATTCGAATTGTGCTCATAAAAAATTTCTTTACAGGCAATTTTTACGAGAAAATAAAAATCCATTATTTTACAATCAATATGGAAGTGGATATAATACACTAACTCCTTTCATAGGAAGCAGAAATCAAAGAGGATATGGTATAGGTGGCATACTAAAAGGTTTATTTAAAACAGCCGTACCTCTCATTACTCCTGCGGTGAAAAGTGCAGGTAAAGCAATAGGAAAACGAGCTCTTAAAGGAGGAATAAAAATTGCAAAAAATGTTTTAAAAGGTGAAAATATAAAAAAGGCTATAAAAAGAGAAGCTGAAGAAAGTTTGTCTGATTTAGGTTCTCAAGTTATTTCAAACTTTTCAAATCAAAAGAAATTATCTCCTCAGCCAAAAATTATAAGCTACTTATATGCGCGCATATAAGTGGTGATAAATGGGCAGTAGCAGTTCCCAAATGTATTACCAGATGTCACCACTTCCATTCACCTGTTATGTAACAGGTTCCTTCACTGGTGGCCTTGTAGTCGGCCATATTGCCTAGCCCCAGGAAGGACCACCGGTCTCACATTGGAGATTTTTTTTCCCAGTCATCATGACTAAATGCGTGGCCTGTGATACTTCCTACCATGGTAACGCGGCCAAGTGCCCGAATTGTGGGGTGACCAATCCGGGGAAACGTTATTCTCCGGAGGATTCGGAAGAATTACCTGGTTCAGCGGATTCAGCCGAGCGTGACGAGCAGGAGGCCACGGAGGCCAGGCAGAGCGACCGGCCGCCCCAGGGGAAGGACGGTCAACATGGTGAGCTTAGCAGCCTTGGGGAGAAATCTACACAAAATGATTTATTGCATCAGATTGAACTTGAAAGGGCCAGGAAATCAAAAATTGATGAAATGTGTAAACGCAAAGAGTTGGAACTAGAGTTGGCCAGCCTAAGGGCTGAAAATAACAGATCTCTTCGCCAATTAAACGAAGGCGTACGGGCTTGGCGAGGTGCCATGGGTGCGTTCGAGGCCGAAAATTCTTCTCTTACTGCTAGTGCCCCATGTTGGAATCCTTCAGAGTTGGATGCGGTAAGGAACGAAAGTGGTGGGTCGAACGCCATAGGTGCGTTCGAGGCCCAAACTTCTTTTCTTGCTGCTAGTGCTACGTGTTTGAACCCATCAGAGTTGGATACAGTAAGGAATAAAGGTGGGGACTCGAACACACCAGGCTTCCAAACTGGCCAATCACAAGCCAGCTCTAACTTTAACTGCGGAGTCCAAAATGGCCGCCCTGTACTTCCGGAAAGCCGGTTTTCGGCCGCAAACACTGTTTTAGGGCCTAATTCTAGAGTTATGGGACCCTCCGCAGGCCAATCCGGCCTTGAAACCACCTCAGGTATGTTTGATTTACCCAACTTGTGTAAAAAATTGCCTCCAGTAGAGGGAAATACCCAAGTAAACAAGTCGCTCACCCGCGATAACAAGCCACCTTCCCGGTACAATCACCCGGTCCCCAGAGACAATCAACCTGACTATCCAGTGGGTCAAAGTCATTCCCATGGTGAATTAGACAATGATTATCAGGAGTTCCTACTGTGGAAACAGTGGAGAAGTGGTGGTGTAGCTGCTAACACTGTTCCTCAGCTGTTCTACAGAGATGGCACACCTTATTCTCCACCTGTCACACCTGTTAGTCAGACTGTCAGTTGGCCTGGTGTGGGTCAATTTAGGGCACCGGATGGCAGGCTAAAGTTCCCACCTACACCTATGGTATATGGTAACCCGACTACTTCTCATATGTATGGGATTCCAGTCCCAACATCCCATCAGCAGCAGGCTTCATATCAGTTTGGCGTTATTCCTAACCCACAACAACAGTACCAGGCTGCAGGAATCACACCTAATCAACAAAGCCTGTTCCAGGCTCCTGGTGTTCAGTCTGTGCAACCTCAAATTCCACATAACCCAACAGCATGGTATCCTAACCAGCAACTACAACACCAAGCTCAAGGCGCCCCAATGGTGATATTTTCACCAAACAATGCCAGTGGCAGTAAGTTTGTGACCTATGACATTGAACAGCACATGCCGCATGATAAAGTAAAAAAACCCGCCTTGAATGATGTTATTTCTGCTAGCATGGGTCTCTTGAATAGCATGTTGGCTAGAAACTTCCCATGTAAAAACTATGGTAAACATGTTAAATTCCTAACTGACAAGAAAGCATTCTACAATGAGGATGCTCTCATTCAGTATGATCTTGCGATGCGTGAAAGGGGAGAATCATTTGGTGAACACACATTCTGCTATTTCGATCACGACATCTTCTCAAACAGTGTTGGTCTTGAGAATCTTAGTGCCGAGCACTTATGTAATGTTCTTGGTATCCAGCCTCCATCATCTCAAAGTGGTGCTGGTACTGTTGCGGGATCGAGTAGTAAGAGGAAAAAGAACAAAAAGAAAAAGTCAGATGAAATTCACTGTTGCTATGCATTTAACGGTGATAATGGTTGTAACGCCAAAGATTGCCCTCACCCACATGTATGTCGCTCTTGTGGGGGTAATCACACAAAACTAAAGTGCACTGTGAAAAAATCAAATGATTGATATCAGGCCTTAGTGGATTCTGATTCAGGGGTCAGTGTCTCCGAGGAGTTTGGCATAGATGGTGGAATTATAAAATCTTCCGATTCTGACAATACCAGTGATTCTGATAATACCAGTGAACTTGAATATAGTTTATTATGGGATGTCAACAAATTCGTAATTCCTTGTGGTTCAAATCATGTCAATTCTTCAGATTCATTACCAAAGACGGAAGACATTATATTAACTCCTACTATCTACACTTCCAGAATTGTCGATGGTGTTGAATGGTTTAGACCTTGTCCTTTGGATTGTGATTCCGTTCATGTCTTAGATGGCATGTGCCTCCAACTCAACCCACACGCCTTCTTTGATGAATGCATGGGGTTTGAGGAAGTTGATGGTAACTATGCTTATATCCTAGACGGTGTTCGTAACGGATTCAAAATCGTTGATGTGGATTATGATGGTTCTTATTTTCAAAAAAATTACCATTCCATAATCAAAGAAGGTGTAAAATGCCAAATGGACGATCTGGTAAGGAAGGAGTTAATTGATGGTAAAGTCAAAAGGGTTCTTAGTAGACCCCAGTGTGTACATTCACTGGGGGCTATTTTAAAACCAGACTGCAGCTTAAGACCCATAACAGATTGCAGCCGTGGTGATCCCGATGATAATCTTAAAAGTATTAATGACTTTATGTACACAACTTGCCAACCGTTTCATTATACTCAAGTAGATAGTGTTACTGATGTCATACATGAGGGCTCGTTTTTATGTGTATTGGACATCCAATCTGCTTGTCGCAGTGTGGCTGTTCATCCGGACGATCGTTCCAAGCAAGGTTTTGTGTGGAGTCTGGACGGTGCACCAGAATATTTCGAAGATCAAGCCTTATCGTTTGGTCTTAGATGTGCACCATTTATCTTTACTCAACTAACCGAGTTTGTCATCCGGTGTATGAATCGTAGAGGTATTTTCAATGTTTTCGGTTACCTGGATGACTTTGTCATTGTGGCTGACAACTACGAGGAGTGTGCGAGGCGTCAGGCGATATTGGTAGATCTGCTCCGACGTCTCGGTTTCCATATTGCATGGAAAAAAATCTTAACCCCTGCTACCAAAGTCCAGTATTTGGGTCTGGTAATTGACACAGTGAAAATGGAAATCAGCTTACCCCCACAAAAGTTAGACAACTTATTGGTACTGATCGACAAGTTCTTGGGTAAAACTGTTGCTACCAAAAAAGAATTACAAGAACTGTGTGGTCATTTGGCACACGCTAGTAGAGTTATTCGGGGAGGCAGAACATTTTCACGTAGAGTCATTAACCTACTCAAATACATGGCCGACAGTGTCACGGTGGTCAAACTACCTGATTGGTTTATGGATGACATCCGCTGGTGGAAAAGGTTCAGTTATGTATTCAATGGTTCTGCAAAAATCCTACGTACCTTTGATTATCATCCTTTCGTAGACACTGACTCATCACTAACTGGTTTTGGCTCATGTTATAATGGTGATTGGTTAGTAGGTGCATGGAAATTACCTGCCTACAATCAGTTGTATAATCGCTTTCCATTATATCATACTGTTAAACCCCCTTGTGAATATGATGAGACAGCTGACATTAACCTACTGGAAGTCTGGCCAGTGGTTGCCGCAGCGCAACGTTGGGGAAATGATTGGTCGGATACAAAAGTTGTAGTCAGAACCGACAATACCCAAGTCCAACGCATGATAAATACTGGCAGATCGCGGAGTGTTCGCTGTATGTGGTGGATAAGAGAATTATTTTGGTTATCAGTTGTACATAATTTTCATATTGTTGCTACTCGCGTTAAATCTAAAGACAATATTGTTCCTGACTTTTTGTCGCGCTGTACGGATAAAAGGTGTGCAAAAGGATTGCCTTCATTTCTGATAAATGACTTCTGCTGCAGGGGATGTCTTGACTCACAAACTACGGAACTACCAGAGAGACTGCGCTACAGCTCTATTAAACAGTACCTAGGAGGACTTTGGGTGTTGCACAAGGTCCTAGGTTATTCACATGTCAACCCTAATACATTTGAACTCTACATCACTATGAGAGGTATCCGAAGGACCCTAGGTGATCATGTGGACCAGGCGCGACCAGCGTCAGTGCAGGACTTAAAGCGTATTTATAAACTATTGGATATGTCATGTTCTGAAGATGTGGCATTTTGGATCACTGTTATCATGTGCTTCAGAGGCTTATTACGTAAGTCCAATGTGGTTGAACAAGGACTGGCAGTCTGCTTGTCAGATTTGACCTGGGAAGTCTGGGGGGTCTCCGTCAGACTTCGCCGTACAAAGACTATTTCATTTAAGGAGCGGGTCTTGTTCATACCCTTCACATTCATCTATGACTCTATCTTCTGCCTTCATCATTACCTGACCTTGCTGTTATCTATGGTGAACTACCCATCCAGTGACTCACAAGTAGTGTCGTACATGAAAAATGGCCAATGGTGTCGTGGCAGTTACTCATGGTACTTAGGCAAATTGCACAAGTTGTGTGCCAAGTCAGGCATCGATAAGTTGTCTTCACACTCGTTACGAAGAGGAGGTGCATCAGCCTTGGCAGATGCAGGGTTCAGTCTATTGGACATCAAGAACATTGGTGACTGGAAATCATTGAGTGTGTTGCATTATTTGACAAAATCCAAACAAGCTCGTGTCGATCTTGATCGGCGTATGGTCAGCGCCTTATTCGTGTAAAATCTGGTTATGTATTTTTGGTTTTTTTGTTTTTTGTTTTTTTTGTTTTTTTTTTTGTTCTCCATTCTGTTTGGCGTGTTGGCCTGGTTATGTATGTTTATTGGCCAGGTCCAATAAAATATTCGCCCAAACTAGATTGGAGTTGTCGTACGTCTATTTATAAGCTACTTATATGCGCGCATATAAGTGGTGATAAATGGGCAGTAGCAGTTCCCAAATGTATTACCAGATGTCACCACTTCCATTCACCTGTTATGTAACAGGTTCCTTCACTGGTGGCCTTGTAGTCGGCCATATTGCCTAGCCCCAGGAAGGACCACCGGTCTCACATTGGAGATTTTTTTTTCTTTCTTCTTGTGTTACTTAGGCCTGGTTATGTATGTTTATTGGCCAGGTCCAATAAAATATTCGCCCAAACTAGATTGGAGTTGTCGTACGTCTAAAAAAGAGAAACAGAAAAAAGAAAGGAAGGCATGGTGATATTTTCGGATAGAATAAATAGCTTGAGATAAACCGATAACTTGATCTTTTTATATTATCTAAGTAAAAATAAGAAGATACACCTTAACAAAAAATATGTCTTTTTTAAATGAAAATTTACATCATTGTATAAGCTCGGAATTGGATTATAAATATATACCTCCTACTGATACTACAAGAATAAAAACATACTATGAAAAAATAGATCCTACAGCTTCACCAAACAGCAACACTGTTCAATTTACATTAAAATCTAACAAAAAAGATTATGTTTCTTTACATAACAGTTACCTTTACATAAAAGCAAAAATATTGAAAGCAGATAAAACAGCACCTGACGCTCCAGCTAACGATGGAACTATAAATGATAATGCTAAAGTTTTTCCTGTTAATTATTTTGGTGCTACTATGTTTAAGAATGTAAAAGTATTCGTAGGAGGAATAAGAATATCAGACAGCAATGATTTATATGGTTACAAATCAATAATAGAATTTACTTTAAGTTATGATCCTCTTACAGCTAAATGTTTAGGACCATTAAGTTTTTACATAAAAGACAATAAAGATTTCAATGAAGTTAACACTTTAACAGGTACAGCTCACAATGCAGGAGCTAAAAAAAGATATGAAAAAACAAAAAACGGAACATTGTTTGAAGTGCATGTAAGAATACATGACAGTCTTTTTTCACAGTCTAAATTATTACCTGGGGACTTGCCTCTTTCTATTGAATTAGATAGAGCAGATGAAACTTTTTGTTTAATGTCAAAAGTAGAAGCTCAAAAATATATTATAGATGTACAAGAAATAAACTTGTACGTGAAAAGAGTTAGATTAACAGATGATTTTCATCAAGAATTAGAAGAAGCAAGAGCTACTAATTTACCTATATGGGATATTCCTATCCATAAAATAGACATGAAATATGTCACTTTCGGTCCTCAAAAAGCTATTCTTCAAGCTTCACATGTTGTGAATAACACACCTTTACCTAAAAGAGTCATAATTGGTCTCGTGCATTTAGATGGCTTCACAGGCACTCATAATCGTAATCCATTTAAATTTGAAAACTTTAAAGTTAAAGAAATAGAACTTAAAGTAAACGATGGAGGAACTCCTTTTTATCATTATGAATTAGATTTTCCAAATAATATGTATAACATGGCTTATCTTGCTCTCCTTAAATCTACAGGAGATATATTCAGAAATGAAGCACAAAATGTAACCATAGACGAATTTAAAGAGGGAACAACATTATTTTGCTTTGATATTTCTAAAGACGGAGCAACATCAGAAACTTTTGAATTAACTGAAACTGGTACTTTAGGTTTTGTAATAAAATTAGAAGAAGAATTAGATCATGGAGTAGCGGCCATTGTATATTTAGAATATGATGAAATCATGAGATTAGACTCAAGTAATATGCTAAAATTTAAGTCTGAATTAACTAACCTAACAAAATGAATGGAAAAGAAATAAATTTTTATCTAAATCTCATAAAAGAAGAAAAAAAAAGGAGAATATGGAGTGTTTTCAGCAGATACCATACCTGAAGTGACGTATTACCCTACTAGTTACATAGTTAACACTGACAACAGTGATTCTCCTGGTGAGCATTGGGTAGCTTTATATTATGAAAAACCTAATAAATTAGCTGAATATTTTGATTCATATGGATTTCTACCTCTTCGTGAAAGTTTTCTTAAAGCATTACCTGAAAAATATAAATATTCAACTCATGCTATACAAGGTTTATTTTCTACAACTTGTGGACAATATTGTTTATATTATCTTGAGAAAAGAGCTAACAACATGTCCATGCAAGATATAATATCTAGTTTCACGACTGATACAGACTGGAACGATAATAAAATAATAAATCATTTCAAAAAGAAAAAAATACCTGTGATAAAAGAAGCTCATTTCCCATATCAAATTTGTCAAAGCTGCTTACCTAAAAACGATTTCTTAAATAACAATTACACTTTAAAATCCAAAAAATTGAAATGACGGAATCAAACCTTTTAAGTAAAATCAATAATGCAACTAAAAAGAAACTACCAGCTATACAAGCAAGTAGTATTTTAGTTATGTTTGTCTTAGCTATAACAGGTATCATATATAATGAAACACAAAAAAAATATTCTTCTCCTTTACAAAAAAGGAGATGAAATATTCCTATGTTGTACAGAAACTGGCAACATTTTTCGAAATGGAGAAAAAACACAAAGTTTTTTAACTTGTTACATAACAAACATAAATGAGAGAAAAAGCTGGTCCTATCCTTACTTAGGACAGTCTGTTTCAAATAATTCTCAAACAAACCAAAGCTCAAGAGTAAATCAGTTTACTGATATAATAACCATAAATTCCTCTCTTAAAAATAGATATGTTGTAATACATATTCCTAAACAAAGAAAAATCACTGAGATAAATACCACATCTCCAACTTACAACTGATTAAAAAATATCACGCTGATCCTATAAACAATAACTTATATTTTAAATATGGATTATTTAAAGATTCAATTAAACTATGAAAAAGAACGTAATGAAATCCTAGAAAAAATTTGTCACCATCAACACTCATACATTTGCTCGTTAGAAAAAGAGAAAACTGAATATCAAAACAAAATAAAAGAAGAAGAAGAAAAAAATTCTTCTCTCTCTTATAAAATAAAAGAGACAGAAAAAGAAGTCATGAGTATGTTAGCACATAGAAAAGCCTATGGCATAGCTAAAATGGAGAGAGAATACAGGAAAAGAAAAGGTCCGATTTACATAAACACTATAGTATCAGACAGTAATGATAAGGATGAAGAAGCTGCTGAAGATATAGATATAGTAGATCTCCCTCGTGAGAGTTTATTAAACATATATAGAAGTATACCTGATGAAGTGTTTTATGAAGAAAAACATGAATGTGATTAGGTATACTTAATCACTGCTATATAATTCAAAATGAGTTTTCAAACATACAGCATAAGAAATCTTTTAAAAAATAAGAACATCAGTGACGAAATAGCAATCAAATATGTTAATGCTAAAAAAGAAAAAATTATATGCAATTCTGCTTTCTTAAACATACTCCTTGAACACTATAAACAAGTATTCAAGCATAGGCAAATAATATCTGCAGCCTTTTTCGTTATAGGAGAAACAGTTTTTAATTATGCAGAAAAAATATGTCTTATAAAACGATTAAATATGCATGATTTATCAAAATTATCAGTTAAAGAAGCTATAGGTTATACCTTAAAATTCTTTTCTACTGAAGGTCTTAAAGATGAAAAAGACAAAAAAATTTGGGAAAATGCATTAGATCATCATTATAAAAATAATGATCATCACCCTGAATACTATTCAGGTAAAAACATGGAAAAATATGCTTTAATTGAAAGTGTATTTGATATGATAGCCTGTCATATAGAAAAAGATTTGAAAATTAAAAATATAACTGTGAATGATATTTTAAACGGAGAAATTACCTTTCATGAAATGTTAAACATTAATCCAAATTTCTTTAGTAGATACACTATCGAAGACAGAGAAAAAGTAAATTTTTATCTTGCTTCGTGGAAAAGTATTCTAAGTCAGCAATAAAAAATGCTTAAAATAAAAAAATATATTATTACAAATTCTGTAAATAAAAAAACAAAAACACAAATCACAAACATTAAATATACAAGTTTTACGATATCTTTACTGGCTATATATTTGTTTTTTTCTTACTGTATCATATATGAACTTATGCATATTGTAATATTATGTCCTTTTTTATATATCATATATAACCTTATACATATTATATTATTTCTGTTTTTGCATCATAGTATACTTGTTTCCGATACTACTTTGTGATACAGCTAACATAACCAGTTTCCGATACTACTTTGTGATACAGCTAACATAACCAATCTTAACTTTACATCTGATTACATATAACTTCAAAATGCCTTTGCCATCCTATTATTTCAATCAAGACTTAGGTTATTCTGATCAAGTCTTACAACAAATATCTGTACTGTTAGGTACAGACTGGATGAAACTAGGTATTTATCTAGGCATACCTGATCACCGTTTAGAAAATATTTTTAAGTCTAAAAAACCATGCGAAATGGCATTAGAAATGTTAAAAAAATGGTGGAGAAATGTTCCTCCATACAAGAGATGGGAGGAACTAGAAACAAGTTTTCTAGAAACTAGCAGAAGAGACTTAATAGAATTCACTCAAAAATATTTTGGCGAAAAATTATTGGAAAATTACCATACTGATTCCACTGCTATATATCTTTTCTTGAGCAAATTGAGCGAAAAAATACCATCAGACTGGAAATATATCGCTATTTATTTAAATATATCATATAAAGATATAAAAAATATTTCTTATGAACCTGAACGTGACTTAACTCAATATGCCTTCCAAGTGCTAAAAATGTGGCAAACATCTAAATACAGTGCAACTCACCATCTCATAAAAGCTCTGTCTGACATGAACAGAAAAGATGGTTTGAAAATTATCTTCGATGAATTCGATAAAAGAACAGGAAGTGAACAAGCAGGCTTTAATTAAAATGTTAAATATCTTTGTGATAATCTTTAATAACTACAATACAGTTAGTCATAACAATTTATTAGTTATAATATATTATCATGTTATCTGATTATAAGATTGCTTTAAATATCTTGTGATAAGCTTAAATAACTAAATATTATAATAAATAATACAGCAACAATAGTAACAACTGTCATAGTTATAATTTTTTATCATATTGTCATCTAATCATAAGATTGCTTAAAATATCTTTATGATAACCTTAGATAACTGTATATCATAACTAGTGATATAACAGTTGTAACAACTTACTATTATCATAATATAATATTGTTAACTGTTTATAACTGCTTTTAATATAGTTGTGATAAGCTGAGATTGTAATAACTTGATATAGTTATAATTTTTTATCACATTGTCATCTAATCATAAGATTGCTTATGATGATCTTAAATAACTATATATCATAACTAGTGATATAACAATTGTAACAACTTACTATTATCATAACATAATATTGTTATCTGTTTATAACTGCTTTTAATATAGTTGTGATAAGCTAAGAACTAAATAACTATATATCATATAACAAGTAGTATAGCAATAATCATAAGTACTTAGTATTATACATACTATAGTTATAACATTATATTATATTATCGCTTTAAATATCGCTGAAATAAGCTTAGATAACTATATCATAACAAGTCATTAAGCAAGTCATAAGTACTTAGTATAGTTATAACTTCATATTATTACTGATATTAGTTATAACTTCATATTATTACTGATATCTTTATATATCAATATCAACAAAAATGGCATATTCACACGAGTCTTATTATGTAACACTTACGGATAACAGAAATACAGCATTAATAACACCATGCAAAACTCCTGTTACCACGCCTGATATAAATCCTATAAGTAAACCTGTGATATATTATATAAAAAATACAGAAAGAGCGATTGAACCAACAAGATCAACTAAAGAATCTGCAGGATTTGATTTATACAGTGCTTATGATTATATTATTCCTGCTAAAGAAAGAATGTTGGTGAAAACTGATTTAACGCTTGCTATACCTCCAGGATGCTATGGTCGCATAGCACCTAAATCAGGTCTTGCAGTTCATCATTTTATTGATGTTGGTGCAGGAGTAATAGATGGAGACTATAGAGGCACTGTTGCCGTCCTACTGTTCAATTTTGGTAATAAAAACTTTGAAATAAAACATGGAGATCAAATAGCTCAAATCATCATAGAAAGAATTTGCATCCCTCACCTTGAAGAAGTGTCTGTTCTTAATGTAACTGAAAGAAACAAAAGAGGATTCGGATCAGGGAAAGAAAAAACAACTAATGAAACTGAAGAAAAACCAGTTGAAAAAATGGATGAAGAACCATCAAGAGAAAACCCTGTCAATGAAGAGGCTGCAGATGAAGAACAATTCTTTGATGCAGTTGAAGAACAAGCCTATGAAGAAAAATCAAATTAAAGAAAAAACGAGTCGATGCAGTTAAAGAACAAGCCTATGATGAAAAAGCATTAAAAATAAAAAAAAATCAACATCATATAAACCATTAATAAAATCAATGAAATGCCCTCCATCTCTCGATGTGAAATTATCCCTAATAAAAAAATTAAATAAAATCGAGTTATGTTTTTTATGCATACAATATAACAAACAAAATATCCTTGGGATAAACTAAAAAATCACACAATCTCTATGATAAACTAAAAAATCATACAAGCAAAAAAAACATAATGGACAACAAAGCAAAAGTAGATGAATGCTTGCTTTATATTTTACAAGATTCTGATTACAATGATCATTCACCTCGAAATAATATTTTTCCATATGAAAACACTAAAATAATTACTTTTATTTTAAAAAATGAAATAGCAGAACTTTTTTTAAATAAATGGAAAAACGATGAAGTTCAAACTTCTTCACTTTTAAATGAAGTAATAAAAAACTTAAAAAAATTAATCAATGTCATGTATTACACAGATCACTTTGGAGTTAAATGGCAAACCCGAGATAATTCAAGATACAGCAAGATTTCAATAATATTCTATGGAAATAGTCGTATCAATGAAACTACTACAGTACTTAAGTCTAAAGAATATAAAAATTTTATCCAGTCATTGAAATCTGCGAATATACTATTTTTAGATCAAACAATCACTTTCAGAAGTCAATTTCAAAGTATACTAGAACACATATGTAACTCATTCTCTGCCACTCTGTTCATAAATGATGACTTAATTCTTTATTTTCCCGGCTGGAGACATATAAATGAATCAATACCAGCAGAAATTTATGATTTAGATCGTCTTTGGTATCCACTCTCTGTGTAACACGGTTGCTAAGGTATGCGCTACAAATCGAGTAAACACTCGTTACTAAGTGTAGCTATGACAACATAACGTAGCAACATAATTCATTGCGTCAAAAAAATGGCTGACAACGAAACTATAATGAATAACATTGAATCATCAACCTCAGAAGATGAAACAAGTTCAGAAGAAAGTCATCATCGGTATGAAACCAATTTCACAGTGCGAGCACATAGTTACACGGATCAAGGTGAAGTGAAAACGTGTTTGCGAGGATGTTATAACATTTCCTACAATCTCGATTTAGTTGTTATGTACGATGACGTGCCGCACGAAGACAACACACTCGCATACTTGGATGTAAAAGAAGAACAAAAGATCGAAATTTTCGAAGAAGAATGGACAGAACTCTCATCTAAAATGGATCAAATAAAACATCTGTTTAGTTCGAACGTTAACATGAACTCTAAAATTGAAATAGAAGGTTTCACTGTCACCAAATTAAACTGGGATACGTTACTGTTCGCATCAAAGAACATTGAAAGCCACTTCATGTTAAAACCAAATCAGTTAGATAAACTGAATACTGCGATGGAAGACATTCAAGACAAAGAACTTTTTGACTATCTTGATATACTGTACATTTTAGAAGAAGAATAAGAAAAACAGAATCCTAAAGGTAAAACACACTTCTTAATGTCTCTGAATGATATAAATGTCTCTGTGAATGCACACTTCTTAATAGTCTTAAAGTACAGTCAATAAAAAAAATGGGAAACAAACCTGTTTTAGGATATACTAGATATGATTCCAATACATTTCCTCTAAGCAAAGAAAAAACTAACGCTGTAGGATTTAATTTATATAGTGCTTTCAGTTATATAATTCCAGCCAAAGAAAAATGTTTAATTGAAACAGGCATCAAAGTTGCTGTCCCTACTGGGTATTATGCACGTATAGCACCATTAAGTGGGCATAGGTTTAAGTATACAAATGTTAAGGCAGGAATCATAGACAATGATTACAGAGGACAAATTCATATCCTTTTTTTAAATTTTGGTGAAAAAGAATATAAAATAAATTGTGGAGATCCGATTGCACAACTTGTGTTGGAAAAAATATATAATATTACATTAAAAGAATCTAACAAACTCAAAGATACTCCTTATTCGAAAATATGTTTCCAATTAAGACACAGCAAAATATATGAACAATGGCGTAAAGAAACACATATGTCCTAATGATATGATTTTATAATAATACTTAACTCTGTTCTATTACATTATTATAATAAAATGTATTATATCCAAACAACTTGTTTCACTTCATTTTTATTTTCACTTATAGACAGCATAATACTTCAATCAAAGTGTCAAATGATCTGTACATCACATATTTTATTTATCATCGTAATACAAGAATTGCTTTAAATCCAATGAAAATGAAAATCTATCGTTTCAATTGTAAACTAACGCTGTAAATTCCTCTAATAACTCAGCAAATGTTCTTTGCTGATATCAATGAAACATAACAAAAAAATAAAGGAGAAAAAACTCTGTCCCTAAATCACTCAAACTGTTGAAAAAAATCTATATCCTCTTAAACTGAATGTCTATTTGTTCATAGACTTAAAGGTGTAACACCACATTTATGATTTCACTGCTGAGGTGGAGTATATAAGGAACGCAATGTCTGGGGTTAATTGAAGAGGCCTAGCCCTCATGTCACGAACCTCCACGCCTGTAGCTCCAGGTACTAGCTTCAGTGTGAACAAAATCACGACTATTCGTGCGAGCTTGTTAACTTAGAACGGCTGATGCTCCCATTGTTGGTTGATGCGTGTATGCTCCCATCAGTTGGTTGAAGCACCATACATAATAGTCCTCCTGTTTCAGTAACGTCATTCCTTAGAGAGCTGATCTGAAATTGAATGTATCTCTCAATCCTCCTCCTTCAATCCTCCTTCAATCCTCCTTTACTATTTCCAAAATAATCCTATTATCCAAAATAATAGGTATTTTCTGGATATTCAAAAAATATAGGTCTTCTTTGGATATTTTTTTAGAAATATCCAAAGAAGACCTATATATATACTACTAAAAGGCCAAAGCGATGGGGCAAAAGGCCCATGGATCTGATGATAAGATAAGGTTCATCTCAAAAGCCCTTGTAGGTATTGGAACAAAGTGTAAGGTAAAAAAAATGTATCTTTATGACCTACCCTTGACCCCTTTATCTAATAATACCTCACCTAATACTTTTAACCCATTTAACTTGCTATCCAAAAATCCATGCATATTTTAGGACCCTTTTATTTCTAATTATCTCAAATTGAGCATGATGAAAATTTTGAATGTCTGATAAGTTAACTTTTTCTCATCCAATCATAATGAAAACCTACAAAAGAGATCTCCTTGAAGTTATCCTTGCTTCCAAGTGCTAAATGGCTGCATACAACTAGTACCTTGGTTATGAGGGCTAAAGGGCCTTTTACCCCAAAGGGCCTCTTACCCCCTCCTACCCCATTCCCGATCATATTTGGAGTTTTTTTTTTTAAAAGGTATGTAGTACCCCTTTCCCGGCCAAAATATTAGAGTTTGATATTAACCCTAACTTTGGTTCTAGCGATCTAGTTGGAATATTTCAAAAATTCTTTCGCCATTTATGTCAGCATTGGGGCTGATATGAGCCTGGACTGCGTCATGGAAAACTGTGCCAGGCTTGGAAGGTTTGTGCAGAGACAGGTCTCAGTGATCAGCTTATAACCATGGGAAATATTGGAGGGTTTAACTGCCTGAGAATTTGTACCCCAAGTACACAAAATTTCCTTCAATTTAGTGTTTGATTTTTTTCACAACTCTAATTAGTTAATTAATTGTCACCTTAATTAGGTCAATGTAATCAATACCCCTTGATCAAATACATGAAGGAATATAGGAAGCCATTCAAAAACATATAGAAGAGGTAGTATATGGTCTTAGCATCATCTCTGCCAAATATGAAGAAAATCTATCATGGAGCACATAGTTTTCTAGGATCAGCAGAAATTTGTAACTGATAATTTCTGCCCAAATTAAGGGATTTTACTAACTTTTTATCTTTAAAAATTGATATTTCCACTTCTTTTGGTCAGAATGACCTGGGATGAACTGCATTGTGATGGCAAAGTTCCAGGCTTTCAGGGGATGTAAGCTTTTCCATGATACAGCAAGTTTAAAAATCAGACTAAAATCATGGAAAGGTCACACATGTTCCTTCTTTGTACAGTTTAAAATGATGACGAAAAAAATGCCCACTTTCGATCATGAAAACCATCATAACTTCATCAATTTTCACTTTAAATGAAAAATTCCAAAAGCATATTATTACTAACATGTGTCTCTAAAGGCTGTGCTAAAAGCTAAGCGATCAGACCGCTTTTTAATTTTTAGTGACATACCTACCCTCCCCCCCCTCCCCCACAGGGGGATTTTGACTGGTGGGTCGCCGGGGTGGGTCGCAGTGCGCATCCTGTGCAGGCGTCCCAATGGTCGAAAGGCATGGGCCAAGGCGTGCAACGATCGGGTATGCGCGAGACAAGGGAAGGAACAGCGGCGACTTCGTAGCCGACAACTGAACAATAATCTCTTTTCCAGGGCCATCTACTCCTCCCACCCCCATCAAAATGGCATTTTACACAGACTTGGCCCACGGGGTGTGTTCAAACATAGCCTGGCTGTTACTGATGTCGATCTTACTCCTTCACACGGCGGCAGGGCGGCGGCAGCAGGAGCTAGAGATTTTGACGGAGGTAGGTGGGAAGGGAGGCCGCCTGACAGTGCGCTGACAGCCGAGGTGTGGCATGTTGACAGTCGGTGACGGGGGGGGGGTGTTTAAGTCAACAAACGAGTTAAGATAAGGGAGTGGTCATTATTTATCAACGGGGGGGGGGGCAGTCAAAATTTTTCGCGCCCCTCTTTGATCTACAGTAGTGCGCTGGCTTTTTTGCTAAAAAGAGGGTGAATTTTTTTAGCCTCCCCCTCAAGTGGGATCAAATTTTTTTTAGCCCCCCCTCGGGAGGGGTCTGAAAATTTTACGCCCCCCCCCTCAAACCCACCACCCCCCCCCCTGTTGATAAATAATGACCACTCCCTAATAGAGGCAGTAGATAGAGTTGAGTTTAATAGCTGGAATTTTTAATGAGAAAGTAAAGGAGGGGGCCATCCATGAATGACGTCATGCCAAATTTGACTGTTCTTGAACCCCTCCCACTTGACTTGGGCCTTGTTTTTCTTCTTTTCTTTTTTTTTTTTGCAAATTTTATAATGCTGAAGGCTGAAGCCTGTGAAGGTAGGAATAACCGTAGCCGTAGGTACATCACATGAAAATTAAGATACTCATTATCATCATCATGATAATGAGTTAGAGCTAAACCCCTGTGTCTTAGTTGTGCAGGAGAGTGCAAGGATTTCAAATCTTTTGGAATCATGTTAATATCTCAATTCGTTTTCACAGAATCGCAGAACTAGTGTCTAGAAATCTGACATTTTTGTCCTAAGTATTCAGGCAATTTGTTGTGACCTTCTGGATCCCAATATTAGGCCAATTAGCCATAATAAATGAAGAAATGAAAGGGAGGTAAGTAAGTAAAATGTCAATTCAATTGGAATAAACCACAATATCAGCATGAAATAAAAAGCTATCTGAACCGGATATTTACCTGTACGAAATTTTACCTTGACCTAATTTCCCTGTGACCTATATATCTGACCTACTTTAGTTCATGACCTAGATTCTGATATGATCAAATATATAGGAACAGACGCTGTAAAATATGAAGAAGTAGACATTCTGATAACCTAAACCACTGGTATTTGACCCTAACATTAACATCTAATGGGTTTCCTATTGACCTAGTTTCAGGCCACCCTATATATTTGACCAACATTAGCTCATGACCTAGATTTTGATGACACAATCAAATAATTTTTTCCTGTGTGGTAGCAAGTTCACATGGTCGGGAAATAGTCAAAAATCAGTTGATTGCTCCCAATGTCGGGGAGCCTGTAAAACAAGTTTATCTTAGCAGGTATTGTAAGTGTCACACCTATATGATGTACATGGGTCATGCAGTGACGGTTTTAAAACTGCCAAATCACCACTGCGCACCTTCACACAGGAAAATGTGATTTTTCGAATTTCTTTTGCAGTCACTAGCTGTACTATTCAGTCCACATGCACAAACTAGACCTTATATGAAATGCCATGAAACATACTATTACTTTCTTTTAGATTCATTCTACTTTTTCATTTTGGACAACTTGATTTAGATGACCTTTTCAGTCATCCACTTCAGCAATCTACAAAAATGTCTAGAAATGCACCATTTTCCCTGAAAAATTTTCATATAGGTAAAATAAGCCATGAAATACCAAGATAACTTCTTATATGTGTTCATTTATTCTTTGTTCTGTAAGAATATGCCAATTTCAGTGCAGTTTAATTTCCAGTGCAGCAATTTGTTGGGTCACAAAATATGCGTCACAGATGATGGACACTCCCAGAGGAGGGGTGCAGGCATTGTTTGATGTACCTACTGAAGGAAAATAGAGAATTAATCCCGTCATGCCCCTCCAACATGACGTCATTTGTGGATAGCCCCAGAGGCTTAGACCCTCTCCATCCATAAGTGCATCGTAACAAAAGGGGGGTTGAAATTTTTCCGCCCCCCCCCCTTTTATTCTATAGTCGCACGCAGGTTTTTTCGCTGGAAAGGGGCGAAATTTTTTTGTCCCCCCCCTAAGAGGGGTCTGAATTTTTTTTGTCCCCCCACCGCAAACCCACCAACCCCCCCCCCACTGTTGTTTAAAAATGACCACTCCCTTCAGGCGTGAAAGCCGATTTAGCTGTGATGGCTGAGGGGTGACTGGAAGTGAGGCTAGTGTAGTATGTAAACTTTATACAGTCAGGGAGGGGGCGCTTATTAGAATGGACATTTGAGGCTTGTTTTATAAGTCATAATAATTTTTCAAATGCCTGGGGCACTTATTACATGGAATACAGTATACATGCATGGGCGTGGCTTAGCCACCAGAACAAGGTCTGTGTCCATAGGTCATTTCCCGCCACAGTCTGGCAGACTTTTTTAGGCCATAGGGAGGCGAAGTCACGTCACGTGTGGGCGGATTCTGAGCTCAGCATATTATCGCCCGCAAGCTTGAAGGATAGGGGAAAATTTCAGGCCTAGCATAACTTTTTTAAGAATGAGAGTTGAGCCTTAAAATTTCATATATGGTGGGCCTTCTGGTCAATTCAAATATTGGTTATCTTAGTTCCAAATCAGAAATTTTTTTTACAACATAGTTTATCGCGAGACTTAGGCTCCCTATTTTGGACACCGACCCCACTCAGCCCTTTGTCATGTTTTTACTATGGAAATGTATAGGAGCAATGGATATATACAAATGGTATGAAAAATGAAAAACAATGGAGAGTATGACAGAAGTGGGGAAGTTGGCATTGTAACCAGAGCTTATAAGGCCACACCAAAAAAATAAGTTGGTCTACGGATCGCCCTCTCCACATTTTCGGAATTACAAAAATTTTTTTCTCTGAAAATAATCTTGTCTACGGATTTCGCTTGTTTCAGTTTCTACAAGTTTTCTCTTTGTGATGTTTGGCAAATTATTTAGAAAAATAAAATTTGTTCGCTCGCCTCAATTTCCCAGCAAGGAATCCATTGGACGCCAAAAAATTCTTTAAAAAAACAAAATAAAAATCGCTTGCACCATTTTTTCAAAACCAAAATCCGTAGACCAACTTATTTTTTTGGGGTGTGGCCTAAGTTGACTTTATAGCCAGAGCTTGGTGGTGGGACAGGGGAGTCAGATATTAAGATGTAGACCTTTGCACCCCCAGTCAAGGGATGGAAAAACTCCCTCCCTCCCCCTACTACTTAAAAAATGACCACTCACCATTTAAGATTTGTAATATTCAGAATATATTTGTCCTTGTTTCAGCATACCCCAGAGGACTGCTGGGTTGGAGCAGACAACGGTGATGAAGTCTCGGTCCATTACACGGTACGTCTTTTGTCACTTAATACTGGTTATTTTAAATATACAATATTGCTTGAATTACGCTGGTTTGGTATGCAAATCATGGTCCTCGACAAAAATGGTCGTAGAAATTCAAGCATAAAGAAATTCACACTTTGTTCAGAACAACTTTCCTAGTTATAGCAATAGAGAGAGTATGCTTTTAATAATAGGGTTGTTGTTCATTCAAATTCTATTTGATCTTGGAGGATGTTGTCATGGTTCTTTCTCTTCAAAGAAAATAAAAACAGTTTGTTTCGAGGCTACCAAACAGCTATCACTCTCCAATCAAGTAATTGTATCCGTTGGCATTGGATTAGAGGTTAAAGAATTTGTCTGGAAAATGACTGACCATATTTATCAAAGTGACTGACTATTTTTTTCATGTGGCTTATGCTGACGTAAAATCTAAATGGCTGTATTGTAAAATCTCATACCGTAAATCCCCGGTCACAAGCCGGCCCCGATCATAAGCCGGGGGGCGAGTTCAGGGAAATCCTAAAAGCCGGTTTTGGGGTCAAATTTTTACCATTTTCTCTTTATTCTATAGTAAAAAAAAAAACGGTCATAAGCCGGGGGGGACTTTGGGAAAAATTTAGAAGCCGGTTTGGGCCCAAAATAGAAAAAAATCCGGCTTATGACCGGGGATTTACGGTAGTAGGGCTGTTGGGTACAGGCCAGACTGGCTGGCCAGCCATGTTATCTGCTTTTTAATGATGAACGATTTTCTCGAATCCACCAATTACATGTAGAAGCAGACCATCTAATCAGACCGTTTCGGGTTGTTTTTATTTTCTTTTTACCGGTAAGATGTTTTATGTTCAAACATTTTGTAATTTCTTGTAATTTGTTATGAAGCTTGTACATAGAGTATCAATATGAGGGGGATTGATAGTTTATTTTACTGTGTTCTCATAACATTGCACACATGCAGGGAATGTTGGATAGCGGCGCAGTCTTTGACACATCCCGACAACCCAACAGAGATCCACTGCCTTTCACACTGGGCGAGGGCAAGGTCATTCCAGGTGAGTCAAGGTCAATTAAGGTTATTGTATGAGCACTTGTAAAAATTATATTATGATGCCATTTTGCACACATACTTTTGACATGCGCCAATATTTATCAACTATTACCGTAATTGTCCCCTATAAGCCATACCCCCTGATTTTCCGATGCAGCTATGAGGTGTATCTGGTGATTGAAAATGGTAGTTTTAGTACCCTTCTGTTGTCCCAAATACCCTCCTATATACATGTAGTACCCACATCCCTTCTTTGGGCTGATCCTATAAGTCTCACTTTCATCTGGGTTCTGGTATAAGCCGTGGCATATACAAGAAAATTTATGCGGGGTGCGTCTTATACGCGAGGTTTTTTTTTATTATAGAAATGTACTAATCTTACAAAAGTCACCCCTAAGAGGTGCGTCTTATACGCGAACCAGCCTTTCCTGAGTTGGGGGTGCGTCTTATACGCGAGAGATTACGGTATGTGGGCATGGTATTTTTACTGTCAATTCTCTGCGGGACTGACCATTACATCTCTGGTTAAAACAAGCCGCAACTTATCTTAGATTTTAGGGTGGAACCATACTTGGGTAGATTGTGCTTTATCGGTCGCTACTTGTGTCAAAGGCTAGATTGTGATTTAATTCATGTTTTGGGACTATTTTCTGCATTTAAATCAAGGAAAGGGGGGTTCGGGGCACAGCCCCCCCCCCAAAAAAAAACACATTTCTTTGGGCATTATAACAGAGAAGGGGGTTCACTAGTGCATATATTGACTACGTCCTGATATTTACAACAGGATTGACATTCTTTAACCTCAAGAAATTGCATGTTACCGTAATCTCCCGCGTATAAGGCGCAGCTCACGTATAAGGCGCACCCCCATCTCAGAGAATGCAAGTCCACATATAAGGCGCACCTCTAAGAGCAGATTTTTGTTCATTTAGTACTGTTCTATAGTAAAAATACCCCCCTATAAGGCGCACCCCAAACTCAAGGCAATTTTCCTCCCACGTATAAGACCCAGCAGCATTTTGTTTCGCCTATAAGACGCGCCTTATACGCGGGAGATTACGGTATGTATAATTCAGACCTTAGGGTATGTCTATTGGTTAATGACCCTAGAGACACGAGGGTGAAAGACCTATACATTGCAGTGAAAATGCTCCCCCTGGATCTAAAGCGCATTTACCTCCAAGTGACTGCGTTACATACCGTAATCTCTCGCGTATAAGGCGCAGCTCGCCTATAAGGCGCACCCCCAACTCAGGGAGGTTTGTTTCACATATAAGGCGCACCTCTGAGGGCAGATTTTTGTCAGTTTATTACTGTTCTATAGTAAAAATACCCCCCCCCCTATAAGGTGCACCCCAAACTCAAGGCAATGTCCCTCCCACGTATAAGACCCAGCAACATTTTGTTTGGCGTAGAAGACGTGCCTTCTACGCGAGAGATTACGGTAGGATGGTATACACAGGGGTCATGGACATTGACCCCTCCACAGGAACTAGGGGTACGGACCTGCAGTACAGCAGTTAAACCAATAAATAAACAAACTTTGGTCAGTTCGACTTACCAGGCATGTGCCCAGTGGATGTTGATGGTATGGCGGCGCAATATGGTCTCCCTTATATGGGTAGGACATAGCGTGCATAGAATGTGTGGTGAGCCCCATAGTGTTGATAAGTATAACTAGGGCACTGCCTAGGCGTCTATATACTGTATGGTTTACAATATATACAGGTGGTTTGCATGTGATGATGATTAATGTATGTAGATGGAGGTTTCAATATATAACACATACATTTCTAACATGGACTGTGCAATGTTTTATTACAGGATGGGAGAAGGGCATCAAAGGCATGTGTGTAGGGTAAGTAACAAATCTCAGACTTTGGTTGTGAAAAAATGGTGCAAGTGAGCGAATTTTTTTTTTAAGAATTTTGTGGCGTCCAATGGATTCCTTGCTGGAAAAATGAGGCGAGCAAACAAATAATATTTTTAAAGAAAAATGCCAAACATCACAAAGAGAAAACTTGTAGAAAGCGAAGCGAAAAAAAAAAATCTATTTCCGAAAATATGGACAGGGCGATCCATAGACCAACTTATTTTTTTGTTGTGGCCTGAGCAGGAGGGGCAGGAGCGGCGGTAATGCCTGCCGGACGTCAGATCTTGAAAATCCCATTGCACATTGGCAAAAAAATAAAAGTAAAATATAAAAGATCTTGCCACAGGATCTGCAATCCAAGTAATTACAAATAAATGGTCTTAGGGGCCACATATTGTCACACAATTATAACTAATTACATTTAAAATAAATCATAGATATAACTGCAGCTTATACGCTGGGGTTTATTGTAAATGCAATCTTTTCATTGGAGCATCATGCCGGCCCTGAAGCTGTGGTTACACTAGCGGCTTTTGCTGTGTGGCATTGGCCGCGGCAGCTTGCCGCAGAAAAGCTGACGCTGCCAGCTTTTGGTGCAGCCAAGCCGCGCGGCCAGGCGGCATCGGCCGCAGGGTTGTTACACTGGCAGCAGCAGCCGCCAGTGGCCGATGCCGTTAGTGTAACCGCCGCTTGAGGGAGTGTATGAACCCTGTAGCCATGATGTGTTAATCACCAAGTCAAAAGTCGTGCATCATGCCAACCAATGGGTCTTACCGTAATCTCCCGCGTATAAGACGCGTCCTCTACGCCAAACAAAATGCTGGGGAGTCTTATAGGATGTACTGAAATTGGGGGTGCGTCTTATACGAGGGGTAATTTTACTATAGAAATGTACTGAATTTACAAAATTGAGCCTTAAAAGGTGCGTCTTATACGCGAAAATGCATTTGCTAAGTTTGGGGTGCGTCTTATACGCGGGAGATCACGGTAAATGGTTAAGGGACTTGTGTACATTAATGCAGCATGCCCATTGGTTGTCACTTCATTGGAGCATCATGCCGGCACTTTGGGAGTGCATCAGTCCTAGAGAGTCGTCAGTTACGCATTGGCGCCGTTTAAATAATCAAATGGTTAAGATGTATCAATTTGACCGACATTTGAGGTTTACTTCTCGATTTTCTTTGGTACATTGAAAACTTGAGCAAGTAAAACTGATCGTAATTCAGTCATAGGCAACATTTCTTCGTGATCAGACTCGGAAGTTTATGTAGCGTAAACACTACAATAAAGAAACAAACTCTAAGTTATCATAGAAAGAAGCACGTGAAGTTCATTGACATTAAAAATATAATTATTCTTATTTTGTTTTACAGAGAAAAACGCCGGTTAATCATTCCATCACATTTAGCGTACGGAAAGAAAGGTTTTCCGCCTGCCATTCCAGGTATTTATAGACTGCGTTTCTTTTCTAAACCATGCCATATGTATTCCAAGATAGAGCCTCTGTATCAGCAACTTGACCCATATTTTCTGAAATGAAAAAAAAGATCTAAAATCATCAAATTCATTAGGGTTCATAAAGTTCTGAGAAGAAAAGAAATCACTATATGTTGATGCTTTTTGTTTAACACTGTAAAACCCCTGATTTGAAAGCTGTAAAAATTGGCATGTAGCCCAAGGTCTGGAGATCACAGCCAGACATTTAGGCCAGCAGTCTGACAATTTCTCTTGGTCTGAGAGCCATTCTCCGACACGTTTTTGCAAAGACTGGCATTGAGTACAAGATTTGGATTTTTAAATAAAAAGTTATTATGAATAACAGTTGTCCCAATGACTGATATTGGCAATTTTATATTTTGCAGCGGATGCTACGCTTACTTTTGAAACTGAGCTCGTTTCGTTGAAGAAGCGGGCTGGGGAGCAGATACTAGTCCGTGCCATACGGTTTTTGGCCATCCCGATGGCCGTTGTGATGTCTATTTTCTACCTCTATGACAAATACAAAAAGGCACCAACGAAGAAAGACTTGAAAGGAGACCGTCGCGGAAAGAAGAAGAAGCATTAACATCAATAATACATTATAACTCATCTATGCATTCCATTAATGAAAAAAAAGAGATAGAAATACTCCAAATGTGGGCTATCTGTACATGTATTTGTTATTTTTGTTTTTTCTATTAGTGCATTAAAACGGCTATTGCCAGAATGCATCATGCCTACTGGTTGGCATGATGCACCTATGAAATCTGCTCACCAGGACTTCATTGATGCATCATGCCGACCCTCCGGGAGCATATCAGCCCCGTAGGGTCGTTATGATACAGGGATGTAGCCCTTGAGAGTAACTCGCCATGGCTAGATTCCAGCATCATGCCAGTCAATGGGCATCATGTGATAATAATCTATCAGCCCTATAAGGGTGTGATGAATCCTTCTCTACATTTCTCATCATTTCACTCCATTTTATTCATGTATTAGGCAATGAAGTGATTTGTAAACGACGGCACAATTTCTTTTTTGAATTCCCTCATTTTATTGTGTACATGAGGATAATGTGAGGGGTTAGGACCATTCCAATATTACATATTGTCATTATGTGGCAGTTTTCTGCTTGACGTGAAACTTAATTTCTGCAGCAGTGGTAACTATGACAACGTTGTTGTGTTAAACTTATTGTGGTGTATGTTTGTATCACAGGCATGGAATAAATCAGCCTATAGGGCATTAATGCATCATGTCCATTGGTCGTCACGATCTATAAATGCCGCCTGGTGAGTAACTCACTGACACATTCCTCTGTTAAATTGTGTAATGTAGTTCTCGCCATGAATATGACCTTAGCTGTCGAAATGGCGTTGAACATCTATTACTCACTCAGTAACTGACCTGGGCTATATTCATGCATCATGCCATCGCTAGGCTGTTGGCACACCTCCGGAGGGTCAGCATGATGCACACATGAAATGCTTCATTGGTGCATCATGACGACCGCTGGGCATGATGCAATCCTGCATCAGCGGCATTAAAGAGTAAATGTATAATAGGATTGTAACTACCCGTAGTAGTAGACTTGCACAAAATGATTTTACGTCGTGTTCTAATCAGCACACGTTCATCTCACTTGTAAGTCACACCCTAACTTTGTGGTCTTGCTGAAAGGGAATATTAATATATTAGTGGTCCTTAAAGGTATGGTGGTTGTATTTATATCTGAGGTTTACTGTATTAGAGGCATACACAGCTAACCCGACTGCAGTGATAGACAAGCAGCGTATAAATACCTGAGAAAAGAAAGGACTGAATGTCCCTAAACTAATGAGGGGGCAGTCCCATGGGGCCATCCAAACCTTTGGACGTTAAACAAGTCAATGTCATATCATAACAGAGAACCTAATTGTATTTTGTTGGTGGAGTTATTTTAAGATTGTACTTAATTTTAATGAACCTGGATGTCAGCTTAGCGTGATGATGTGAAATTATTGTCTTTTCAAGTTTTATTTTACCGCTTTTGACAAGTGTTATGGTTTGGTTTCGTTGCTATTACACTAGCTCGTATGACTTAGGGACATCAGAAGGGAAGGTACAATACAGTAGTAAACCCCCGGTCATAGGCCGATCTTTTTTTGCTATTTTTGGTCAAATTTGGCTTACAACTATTTGCTGAAGTCTACCCCTGGCTTATGACTTTTTTTTTCTTATGTTAAAACCCCTCCAAAATCGGCTTACCGTATTCATTCTAATAAGCGCAAATGTGCGGAAAATTAATTTTTAGATGCTCAATTCAAAAATAGTTCTAATAAGTGCACCCCCTAAAACCTTAAAATCGTTGGTTTCACACTAAAAAGTTTTTATTTATATACATCTTTTTTTCATAAATTGACATCAGGGGGGCCCAGAAAGGGAGGGTGCGCTTATTAGAGCAGGTGTGCTTATTAGAATGAATAAAGTATATCTTTTTCTTGAACTCTATCCCCTGCTTATGACTGGGGTTTTATGGTACCTTGTATATTACCGTAAAACCCCAGTCATAAGCCTATCTATTTTTGCTATTTTGGGTCAAAATCGGCTTCTAAATTCTTCCCAAAGTTTACCCCCGGCTCATAACTGGGGTTTTATTACTATAGAAAATGGTTAAAATTTTACCCCAAAATCGGCTTATGGTATCTCTTCACAATCTACCCCCGGCTTATGACTGAGGTCTGCTTCCGAGCGGTGGGTTATGGTACTGTAAATTCCCTCGTACAAGCTACGACTTGTACAGGAACCCACCCGAGGGGGGTAGGGTAGGGGTCAGATATGACATATACCTCGCGTATAAGGTGCTTATAAGGCACATCTAATATGCGAGGTTTTATTTTTCCCTGGATCCACAAGGGGAACACTAAGACCTTTCTTTTGGTCCCTTTTAATACGTTACATCATACTTGGTCACTCATACATTTCAATTCATAAACGGTCAGCAAAGTATCTACTGTAGAAGCTGTAATGAGAATTATGAATTGTCAGCACTGGCGTGGATACTTATAATAAAAACACTCTTATAAAACGCATGCCTTATATATTTATTTCATGTTTTGAACAAGTTTATTATTAGATGTCTATGAGAAGACTCATTATCTACAGTGACGTTAAGATACTACCTTCGGCGACCAAGGCCAGAGTCCCTCAATGTCATGACTTGGTCTGAAGCCTTCTCTTAACCCATTAAGGGCCGCTGATGCATTAATGCATCATGCCCATTGGTCATCATGATGCGCCAATGACGTGCTGGCGAGTAGTCTCGCCAGCACCTCATTGGAGCATCGTGAGCTGGGGGGGGGGGGGTAATGTTCTTCAATATTAAGCATTTAACATATCTCAACCCTCCATTGCCCTCCAACTTTTAAGTCGAGAGACTGCATTACAATGTCCTCCCCATTTCTATAATGATCCAACTCGAGTAACTCGCCAGGGCTGCATTCATGCATCATGACAACCAATGGGCATAAATGCATTTCAGCAGCCTTTAAAGCTTTCATATGTCCCAAAGTGAGCAGGTCACAGAGAGCTCCTCAGAAGCTGCTGCAGGCTGTGAGCAGTCTGGTATTGCTCGGTGAGCAGATGGTGAGTCGTCCATTGCCACAGGCGGTTGTCAATGATATCTTGAAATGTCCATAAGTGAGCAGCTCACTGACTGCTCCTCACAAACTCCTGCAGGCAATGAGCAGTTTGGTATTGCTCAGTGAGCAGTTAATGAGCCGGCCATTGCTGCTGGTGCTGGTGGATAAAATGTCTGTCAAACAAAAGTTTAATTTAAAAGTACTGACCGTATTCGTTCTAATAAGCGCACATGTACGGAAATTTAATTGTTTGGTGCTAAAAAACTTATAAGAAAAATTAATTCTAATAAGCACACCCCCAAGAGCCTTAAATCGTTTTGCCCTAAAAATCTTTGTTTTACACTTCATTCAACTGATTTTACACCAGGGTGGGACCCGGAAAGGAGGGGTGTGCACTTATTAGAGCAAGTGCGCTTATTAGAATGAATACGGTAGTTGCAAAATGGACCTTGGTCATTGCAGTGAAATGAATAAATATGGTCCATGAACTCAAAAAGGATTGCATGATGTGCACATACTAACACGACTCTTAATTGACTTTGCTGCAGTTTTCAGGACTGCAATGTTGTGCTGCTATGGGTGTTAGAGTGGTTTGGTAGTCGGTTTAGGGAAAGTAGGATTTGGGGCTGGATCTTGGGTTTAAGGGGTAGTAGTTTAGGGAAAGTTGGATTTGGAGCAGGGTTTAAGGGGTAGTAGTTTAGGGAAAGTTGGATTTGGAGCAGGGTTTAAGGGGTAGTAGTTGAGGGAAAGAAGGATTTGGGGCTGGATCTAAGGGGCAGTAGTTGAGGGAAAGTAGGATTTGGGGCTGGGTTTAAGGGGCAGTCATTTATTGAAAGTAGGATTTGGGGCAGGCTTTAAGGGGTAGTAGTTTATGGAAAGAAGGATTTGGGGCTGGGTTTAAGGGGTAGTAGTTTGTAGAAAGTAGGATTTGGGGCAGGCTTTACGGGAAAGTAGTTTATAGAAAGTAGGATTTAAGGCTTGGTTTAAGGAGTAGTAGTTGAGGGAAAGTAGGCATTTGGAGCTGGGTTTAAGGGGTAGTAGGTGAGGGAAAGTAGGATTTGGGACTGGGTTTAAGGGGTAGTAGTTGAGGGAAAGTAGGATTTGGGGCTGGGTTTAAGGGGCAGTAGTTTATGGAAAGCAGGATTTGGGGCTGGGTTTAAGGGGTAGTAGTTGAGGGAAAGTAGGATTTGGGGCTGGGTTTAAGGGGCAGTAGTTTATAGAAAGTAGGATTTGGGGCTGGGTTTTAGGGGTAGTAGTTGAGGGAAAGTAGGATTTGAGGCTGGGTTTAAGAGGTAGTAGTTGAGGGAAAGTAGGATTTGGGGCTGGGTTAAAGGGGCAGTAGTTGAGGGAAAGTAGGATTTGGGGCTGGGTTTAGGGGGCAGTAGTTGAGGGAAAGTAGGATTTGGGGCTGGGTTTAAGGGGTAGTAGTTGAGGGAAAGTAGGATTTGGGGCTGGGTTTAAGGGGCAGTAGTTGAGGGAAAGTAGGATTTGGGGCTGGGTTTAAGGGGTAGTAGTTTAGGGAAAGTAGAATTTGGGGCTGGGTTTAAGGGGTACTAGTTGAGGGAAAGTTGGATTTGGGGCTGGGTTTAAGGGGCAGTAGTTGAGGGAAAGTAGGATTTGGGGCTGGGTTTAAGGGGCAGTAGTTGAGGGAAAGTAGGATTTGGGGCTGGGTTTAAGGGGTAGTAGTTGAGGGAAAGTAAGATTTGGGGCTGGGTTTAAGGGGTAGTAGTTGAGGGAAAGTAGGATTTGGGGCTGGGTTTAAGGGGTAGTAGTTGAGGGAAAGTAGGATTTGGGGCTGGATCTAAGGGGTAGCAGTTTATACAAAGTAGGATTTAGGACTATACTACCATAGTCAATATACTACCATAGGGAATCCCTTGTGGGCCAATGTTGCCCTGAAGTAAGGGTAACTTTGCCCCAACCTATTTCGATGTAAATCTAGTACTTGCTGGACACAAAATTTTAAAATACACATACATCTGACTCAAACTCCAACTAATAATAGTTATTAATAGTTGCCATTAGCGTTTTGCATTAATAAAAAAGGTTGATGACAGACAATGCAGATTTACGACACCATATTTTATTCAGATTTACAGTAAAATAACACAGTATGGTAACAAATATGTACAGCACAATCTTAGTACTTTAAACAGTACTATTCAAATCACTGTTTCACACATAATCCAACAGATGGCGCAATGGGGCCTGCAGCAGACTCGTTTTTCATACAGTGGCAGTTAAGTTCTACCTTGAAAGTGTCCAACTTTGAAGATGGGAATATTGCAGGGTAAGATGAAAAACTACTGCGCAACCATTGTTCATGATATCTTTGTTAAGGCATGAACTAATCTACAAGAGATGTTTCTTATTTCAAGGAATACTTTACCAGAAAATATTCAAAGAAAACTTTACAATAAATATTTGAGGGAGTTGACCCTTTATAATTCCATAAAGATGATAATTGATGATAAAGATTACATTATATGTTGAGAACTTTTACCCTCTTAGTCTAAAACCTGTGAGGGACATTAACCTTTAAGGGTCACTACACTCCCGGAGGGTCGCCATGAATGTAGCCCTGGCAAGTAACTCGCCAGGGATACGTTCATGTCGACCCTCCGGGAGTGTATCAGCCCCGAGTAATGTTAGGGCTCCATTCAAGCGTTACGACAACCAATAGGCGTGATGCATTGATACATTATATAATTCATAGAAATAATGCATTAACCCGGTCAGAATGCATGATGCCCCAAGATTCATATTCGGAAGTCGGCATGATGCACCAAGGTGCTGATTAGTCTTCTCATTTTCACTACAACCCTTCGGGAATGCATTGACCCCGCAGGGTTGCCATTAGAGTTTTGTATTAATGCACTATGCATACTTCAGATTCTTGATTTAAAAGTTCAACCATCACATTAACAACCATGTACATGTATATATCACATTGACATAAGAAATACAGAAGAGTATATAAACCTCAAATATCATATATGAGGATCATTATGTGAAGAGCGACATCAGAAAAATATTGCCACTATTCGCTTTCAGCATCGTTTTACAATGTTGATAAAAATGTAACCATGGAAACAGGGATTTTCAGTGTCCTAATCCATAATCATGGATATATGATGATGGAAAGTCATGCATTATCTCAGCGTTTCAAAATGAAACCTCAGTCATAAGCTGGGGGTAGACTTTGAGGAAATGTTATAATTATTTTTTTTGCACTAGCCAACGCTGCTTTTGAGAATTTTTCAAGAAAATAAAATGTTATAAGCCGATTTTTTTAAGCCTAATTTACGCTATTTTCTCTTTGATCTACTGTAATAAAACTGCTCATTAGCCATGAGTAAACTTTGGCAAAAAGTTACAAGCCGGTTTTGAACAATTTTTTTTTAAAGAAATCAGCTTATGACCGTTTTTTTATGGTTTATATTTCCTTTTACACTTTAGGGATTGTTGGTACCATTTACATAGCTTTTTATGATTATGGGTGAAGGAAATTGACAGACCTGATCACGACCCATGAACATATGCGCGGGCACTGACACATTCCCCTGTGAAATTGTGTAATGTAGTTCTCGCCATGAATATGACCTCAGCTGTCAAAATGGCGTTAAACATCTATTACTCACTCACTCACGACCCATGATATCAGCAAAGATACATTAAGTTTTATAGAATGTGACAATTGTACAAGAATACTGACATTTGATTCACCATATACAGAAAACAGTCAACAGTTATAAACTCCCATTTAATTAACTATTTAAGGACTCGAGCGCATCATACCCAATCATCACACCAACCTGCCGGGACAGTATAAACCCCGTAGGGTCGGCACGATGCATGAATGTAACATTGGAGTGTAATATAACTCGCCAGGCTGCAATCATGCATCGTGACAACCAATGGGCATGATGCATTAATGTATCAGTATTACCGTAATCTCCCGACTATAAGACGCGTCTTATACATGAATCAGAAGCTCCCAGCACCTTGTACAGCCATCCCAAAGTCTGGGTGCGTCTTATAGGCGAGGTATTTTTACTATAGAACAGTGCTCAACCTTCAAAAATTCTCCCCTAGATGAGCCTTACAGGTTTTTCTTCAACTCAGGGTGTTTCTTAAACGTAAGGTGCGTCTTATACGCGGGAGATTACGGTATTTCATACTTGGAATGTTGTCTTAATATACCTTTGCAAGCCTATTCACTCATTTCTGTAACTCACATTTTTTTTTGAAAATATTTGTGGGAAATGACATTTATTTGAAAATATACTACATAAATATGTACTTTTTGTTTCTTGTCAGATGTTATCAGGGTTAGAAACCTTGTATTACCTAGAGTCGTATTGCATAACATAGTGAAGCCTGTGACATTTTTTAAATATCATACTGAAGTACCCTTCACATATTTACAAGGTGACTGTGTATAAGACGCACCTAGACTTTGTAAATCTGCCAAAAGAATTATTCAAAATTACGTAACTTGAGTTCTTATAAATGTATTTCCAATATTCAAGAAGACTGGGTCCCTAGAGACCATCTGTCCACTGCAGTGGTTGAGGGAGTGTTGGTAGAGGAGTGGGTAAGACGATCCCCAACTTCTCCCCCCCCCCCGCTCCTTATATGCACAGACCCTGTACATAAGCCACAACTCCTAGACATACCACAAAAGGCTTACTGTGACTTTTACATTTAGGCCACACCAACAAAATAAGTTGGTCTATGGATCGCCCTATCCATATTTTCGGAAATACAATTTTTTTTTTTTTTTAAACGGATTTCGCTCGCCTACGGATTTCGCTCGCCTCATATTCTGTAGGTTTTCTCTTTGTGATGTTTGATTTTTTTCTCGCCTCACTTTTCCAGCAATGAATCGATTAAATGACAAAAAATTCTTCGCTCGCTCGTACCATTTTTTCAAAACCAAAATTTGTAGACCAACTTATTTTTATGGTGTGGCCTTAGTCCAACTTGTTCACTTCAGTCATCTGAGATGAGTATATACTGAACACTTTCTAGGTTATCATATCATTACAATTTTAATATAACCTTATTCAAGCACCTTAAGTCCTTAAGATACTTGTTCCAAGCTCCAGCCCTAAGCAAGCCATAGCGACAACAACCCATGGATAATTCTAAGTTAAGCTAATATCTATGTTTCATTTCAGAACTACCATAAATTCTCTCCTCGCATAAGCCGTACCCTCATTTAAGCCGCAGCCCCAAATTTGGAATGAGCTATACGCCACACCAGAGGTTTGAAAATTGGCAGTTTAGTACTACTGGTATTCTATAGTGTCAAATCCCCCTGTAAAAGCCGCACTTTGGGCCGATCCTATGAGCCGCATTTTGATTGGGGTTCTAGCCGCGGCTTTTACAAGAGAATTGACAGGATATGTACAGCAGTCAGACAGGATAGATTTTATACCAATGAAATGATTTCCTCCATTCACTGCAGAATCCTTAAGGTGAAACTGGTACCCATCATTTTAGCTGTTATCATTATCAGATTAAGTAATGGCTGTGCAAAATAAGATATTTTGAAATGTGACATATTAGGGAGTGGTCATTTTTTAACAACATGGGGGGGGGGAGGCTGGTGGGTTTGAGAGGGAGTCAGAATTCTTTCAAACTCTTGACCTGGGGGATCAGAATTTTTTTTCAGCCCCTCTGAAGTGGGCGTCAAAAATTATTTCACCTGTTTTCAGTGGAAAACCCAGCGCATTACTATACAGTTGGTGGTCAGTCGGGAGGAGTTGTTAGAAGATCGGAGATAAGAGATAAGATAAGGGGCCTTCTACTACTGACCCCTGGTTTGCAAATCTCTATTTTTCTTAAAGAGGTACTTTCTATTACTAAGTAGGCTGATTTTTTTTCTTCTATATTTCCCCAAGTTTAAATTCCTGATTTGTTTTAGATTTTTTTGTAAATTTTTCTTCTAACTTATCAATGATTTTGTGGCTTTGAGAAATTCCTCTGTCACTTTCTATTACCCAGAGGTTTAGAGCCCCACTGCCTCAGTTCACATCACCCTCCTGCGAGGGGAGGCTTCAGAAACGACTGACCTAGGCCTGTATAGGTTAAAAGGACACATTCACGCGCAATTTTCACCTCTTACGGGGAGGGGGGTCAAAAATATTTTACCCCCTCGAGAGGGGTGGTCAAATTTTTTCGCGCGTCCTTACGCAAACCCACCAACCCCACTGACAGGCACTGTTGTTAAAAAATAATCTAAATATACTTGAGTGGTAAGTACTGTAAATTCCCGCGCATAAGCCGCAGCTTAATTAAACCACAGACCAGTTTCAGGCCCATGGTTATACATGAATCAGAATGTCAATCTACAAATTCATCTGCACTATCTACATTGTGACTCGTATCAATTATAAGGCTCATGAGAAATTATTTTCAGTCTTGGTCCATTCACAACTATTGAGCAAAATATTGATTGAGTGATTGAGTCTGTAACACTGCCAAGCTAATTCAACAAGGACTGAGGTTAAATTGAGCTGTATTGTTTCAGGCTGAAAAAAATAGGTGGGGGGGGGGGGGTCTTTTTTTTTAAGCTCCTACAATGATTTGCGGGTTGCGGTGGTGATTTGAGAAGCACTAAATTAACGAAACCCCATGGAGATTGGAGATTAAAGAAACTAGGGTAGGCCCTGTTTTGTTACTAAGGCAGGGTCGGGTTACTTGAAACACACAACTATTTCTTTAGGCCTAACTTTTACCATCTATGCTGCTCAAGTCATGCTTCTCAAATAATCATTAACTTTGGAATTATTCTCTAATCCATTGATATCTTCAACATTTGCCACTTATATACTTAGTCACTTTTACAAGGCTGAACACAATCCAGAATTCAAGCTTAGCGGTAATGACACAAATATTCATTATCTGAACGCTAGAGACTCATCTACGACAGAGAATGCGATACATTGAACAATATCTATGAACAACGGCGATAAGAGCACTCACGTGTCATTTCCAAAAGTGCACTTTTTGTTCACTCATTTTTGGTATCTATTGCATTCACATCAGCTATTTTTTTAGGCGCCATGCATTATATTTCCTTGAGTAATTATTGGTCCATATATTGAAATTGTGGTATCAGTTCATATATATATATATATACATACTCTGATTTACTGATGTCCTATTTTGTATGTCAAAGCAGTTATTTTCATATATACACGTAGTATCACTTTAAGTACATATCAAATATGTAGGCTACCATAAAACCCCGGTCATAAGCTGGCCCCGGTCATAAGCCGGGGGGTGAGTTCAGGGAAATCCTATAAGCCGGTTTTGGGGTCAAATGTTTACCATTTTCTCTTTATTCAATAGTAAAAAAAACCGGTCATAAGCCAGGGGTAGACTTTGGGAGAAATTTAGAAGCCGGTTTTGGTAAAAAATAGAAGAAAAATCCGGCTTATGACCGGGGTTTTACGGTAAATAACTTTTCATTGTATATGGCTTACCTACAATGAGTAAACCTTTAAAATTCATTGATGCATTAATGCATCATTTGTCTTCATGATGCATGAATGCAGCTGGTGAGATGCATCAACTGCACACTCAGCATGATACTTGTGCGAGTCTTCATTTATGTATCATGATGACAAATTAGTGCATCATGCCCATTGGTCACCATGATGCACCTATATAGTGCTGGCGAATCTACTCACCAACCATTATTGGTGCATCATACGGATTCCCTGGGATCGGCATGAAGCATGAATGTAGCCCTGGCGAGTGACTTGCCAGGGCTACATTCATGCATTATGACAACCAATGGGCATGATGTATTAATGCATTATCAGGGTTATACCGCGTTACGCCGTGAACTTTCCGCATGGCAGGATCTACTAATGAAATCCGTCATTATTCTCTCCCGGGAAGACGTGTTAAAGATTTAAAGCTAAAAGTTTGACAAACAAGAACATGATGAGACTTAGATCACAATCCACAAGTAACTGAAAAAAACAACAATAAAACAAACAGGCAACATGAATTTATAAATGGTTATTTACTAACACCTGGTAAAACCTATGCCAACTACTTCCCAAGTCATATGCTCTTAAGGACAGGTCCATATCTTTTTTCCCCTTTATATAAATCTTTACGTTTAGTTTTCATCATTTATACTGAATGAGTGAAATTGAAAAGATACTAAAACTGCAGCGACATAACCAAAAGGCACTGCCCGCTATGGGACCTGAGCATTATGGAAGGCGGTACAAAATCACTTTTTGAAGGATATTGACATGAAACCAAACTGCGTGCATTGTGATCTAGAGAGTCATCATATCATTCCCTGTAGGTGTGTGAAGTGTTCTCAGCTCTGTGCTACATATATCTCCTTATAGTGAAGGTAATCGGTGCATTATTAACCCCGCTAACGGTCTCATGATGCGCTAAAACTTTAAATCTTTAAGGGCCGCTGATGCATTAATGCATCATGCCCATTAGTCGTCATGATGTACCAATGAAGTACTGGCGAGACTGCTCGCAAGTACTTCATTGGAGCATCATGCCGACCCTCCGGGAGCTTGTTTATCAATCCCGTAGGGTTGTCATGATGCTTGAATGCAGCCCTGGTGAGTAACTCACCAGGGCTGCATTCATGCATCATGCTGACCAATGGGCATGATGCATCATTCCCCATAGTTTGGCATGATGTATAAATGCAGCCCTGGTGCGGAAATGCATCATAGCAACAATAGTCATGATGCATCAATGAACCTTTGAAGTGTGATGCAGCAATGCTGATTATACCCACCAGGGCTGCATGCATGCATCATGACAAAGGTGCAGTGAAGCATCATTATATGGCCCTTAGCGGGGGTTCAAGATGAGATCTTGTGTTAGTATTCTAAGCACTTGTGTAGTTGTCACATGATGTAAGTACATTTTCTATATCCAGCGTGTGATATATTAAAGCACCTTGGACTCACAAACATGCCTCTGGGGTTTCCTTTAACCCTTTAAGGGCTGCTGATGCATTAATGCATCATATCCATTGGTCGTCATGATGCATGAATGCAGCCCTGGTGAGTTACTCGCCAGGGCTACAGTCATGCATCATGCCAACCCTACAGGGTTGATACACTCCCGGAGGATCGGCATGATGCTCTAATGAAGTGCTGGCGAGCAGTTTCACCAGCACTTCATTGGTGCATCATGACGACCATGATACACTCCTGCATCAGCGGCCCTTAAAGGGTTAACCTTACACCTGAACCCTTTAACCCTTAATCATGTTTTTTTTGTCATCATGATGCTCCAACGCAGTGCTGGCGCGTTTCCTTGCCAGCATTGCGTTGGTGCATCATATGGTGCATTAATGCATCATGCCACTTTGTAGTCATGATGCATCAATGCACTTTGTAGCACTTAAAGGGTTGAGAAAAATCTTTTGATTCTTTTTGGAAACCTCCAAGGCAGCACACAGATTCTTTAATCTCGCTTCGCGCTGTTTTTACCCAGGAATGATGGTCGGTACTTGTTTGCTATACTCTTGGGGTTGATATCTTTAGGAAGGTTGAAGCTCACTCTCTTCTTCCCGTTGTTTCCGTTGGAAGTCGGCGAGACGATCTCAAGGAGGTTTGTTGTGGAGTTGCTAGCGAGTGAGTCCATCTCCATATCCATATCCTCTGTACCCGAGTCGGTGCTCGAGGACCCCAACCACTGAGTGAGTTTCTCATAGCGCTCTCCTTTATTGGAGGCTAGGTTTTGCATTATAATGTAAAGTACAGCGGAGAGGAGTCCAGCCCCTAACATTATATACAGCAGCCACATGGGGCCTTTTGTGTCAAACAGGTAGCCGGTCAGAGCCGGCATGAACATCTCGCCTAGCGCAGACCCAACCACTAACACCGACGTGGCTTTACCGGTCATACGCATGTAGCGTTCAGCCCATGTTATACCAGTGGGAAATATGGAGGCCATGCCGGCCCCGAGCACGGCGGTACAGAACCACAGGATGATGTGGTTACTGTCCAGGGCCATCACCAGCCCTGCTAATGACAAACACGTCATCACCAAGTCACCTATCAACATGAGCGCCGGGCTCAGGCAAACGCCAAAGAATATGGAAATTCCCCGTGCCAGCGCAAAAGACCCCCAAAACACTGAAGTGAGTAGGGTGCCCTCGGCTTTGGTCCATGCGAGGTATTTAACGGCAAAGGTCATGATGAGTCCGCCGTAGGTGACCTCCATGCCGACATACAAGAAGTAGAAGAAGAACATGAGTATGAGGATCTGTACACGGAAACCTTTCGTCTCTTTATGTATCATGTATTCTGACTCGGATATATCCTGGTTCTTCATGGCGCGCATTCCCTGCCGTGAGCAGCAACACATCAACATGAAGCACAGCGCCAACACCACCAGGTAAGCCGCAATGGCCAAATACGCAAACTGGATATTGGTCAGAGTTTGAATCACGTTCCTCACCCGCTCTATGATCTCAGCGGGGCTGTTACCACCGCCCGAGTCTGTATCATTGCTACCCGTGCTATTGCCGTCTAGGGAATACACCGATCGGGCACCAGGGTTTTTACCTGTCGATTTTGACACTGCATTCTCTTGCGTCTTTTTTGCAATAGTGACAGTTGATGTTTTAGGCTTGGTAGTTGTTGTTGTTGTTGTTGGTATTGTTGTTGTTGGTATTGTTGTTGGCAATGTTGTTGTAGGTAATGTTGTGGTGGGGACAGTACGTTGGGGGATAACCTCAGTACGGTTATCTGTCAGATTCCTACCATCGGGCACCGTAGGTGGCGCCACTGTTGTGGTGGTCACTGGGACCACTGGGATCTTCTTGATTATATTAGCGGCTTTCGTCCCATCGGCTACTTTTGGATTATTATCGAGGAAATCAGCACTGGCAGCAGAGGGCTTCCTGGGTTTATCTTTGTCTAAACTGGGCAGCGCTGAGGGACTTGTTTCCGGCTCACCTCCTGCTTCAGGCACAGCTCGTATAAACCGCTGAACTGTTTTATCTGATACGCCACCTAGGGAGAAAAACCACAACAGCATGTCATTAAAGGTATTAATAGCCCTTGAGCTCAAATGAGCTTCTATAGTGCCTGGGTGTCAATCTTGTACAGTATACTTAACATTGCTTAAGGGATTGGTACATGTCTAAGGAACCCAAATCACTTTGCTAAACATCTGGGTTGCCCAGCTTAAGGTATCAAGAAGGATATATTTTAGAGTAATGTTATTCGTATAGCACTGATTCGGGAGTGAACTGGTTCCCATGTTTAGCATGTGCACGCTGACATCAGCAACTCCCAGTTCTAATCTCGTGCCAGACTGGTTCCTGGCATGTCATTCTACTTGCAAGTATGGTAACTACTTAATCTCGCGAGAGGTTCTGTGGACAGAACTAACATGGCCAGGCACACGGCATCAAAACGAAACCTCGCTATAAGCACATGTCTAAACTGACCTAGAGACCCTCTCTGTTTGATGTTGCTACCTGGTGTCTGATGTCAAAACTAAGGCTAGAACATTTCCTATTAATTATATTTCTGATGATGCTCAGGGCTGTAGGTGGAGCCACTGCTGTGGTGGTTTGGTGTTTCCAGATACATGTTTATGTAGCAATCCGAAAAGCATTGCTAGATTTACTGCGTAAAATTGGCACTCTGATTTCTCTGGACTTATGGGCTATATCAAACAAACTTCCCCTGAAGGAAAAGAATATGGGGGATAATACAAGTTTTAGAGTTTTGTGGAACAATTTTGACTATAAGGTGCAACCTGAGTTCAGGTGCATTCTACAATGCTTAACATAGTGGACTGTCTAATTCTTTAAGGGCCGCTGATGCAGGAGTGCATCATGCCAATTGGTCGTCATGATGCACCAATGAAGTGCTGGTGACACTGCTTGCCAGCACTTCATTGGAGCATCATGCTGACCCTACAGGGTTGATACAAATACTCCTGGAGGGTCAGCATGATGCACCAATGAAGTGCTGGCGAGCAGTCTTGCCAGCACTTCATTGGTGCATCATGACGACCAATGGGCATGATACATTAATGCATCAGCAGCTCTTAAAGGGTTAAGCGCCCTGGTGATCCTAGCTCTCAATACCCTGGTGTTCATACAAGATCGACCGGCGCTTATTTGAGTAATAATGTAATGTGCACTCTTCGAATAAATACTCTAGCACTCGATACCCGAGTGCTCACATCATTCACTTACTCATGAGACCCGGCACCTGTTGAAATACCCTGCGTATAAGGCGCATCTTAGACATGAGGATGGGCCCTTGGTGCCCCGTGAAAGGTGTGGAAATTAATTTTTCTAATATTACTGTCAACGAGTCCGTAAATGATGAATGAGGATGAATACAGACGAATCAGGGATCCAGTTTGATATCCACTTTATTCATTGAAGTCCACGAGGTATAGATGGTGATACAGTATAAGGTGCCCAACAGTGTCCAAGCCTAGCCCTTGAGCTAAGGGCTCTTGTCTCACGTGAGTGTGTGAGGTATGAAGTATGAAGGTAGAAAGATGAGTGAGCTGCTCCACCTACAGGTATTTATAGTAGGAGCTGCTCACCCAGCTCATCCTAAAAATAGTATCAGGTGAGCTAAATATAGTAACTGGGGAACTCCAGTGCAGGTATGTAGGTGGATCCTAAACATAGCACTGGGGGTCACAGAGTTCAGTATGGTTCTAAATATAGCTGCTCGGAATTCCTGGCATGCAGTGAGCTGCTCGTGATTATTGGGCATGTCCTCCAGCAGGAGGAGTTGGTCTAAACATAGCTGCTAGGAATTTCTAGCATGCAGTGAGCTGCTCGTGATCCTCCAGTGGGAGGAGGCGGGATCACTGAGTGCAGTTGACACCGCCAGCCTTTGGTCTATGGGTATGGCTTGGCTTGTGGGTAGACTCGGACACTGGGTTACATGGTAGAGTCAAAGGTGAAAAATAAATATGATAAGTACAATACCTATAACGGTCTACTGACATTACCTCACGATTTTCCTGCTCATGTAGAGTGACATAGAAGGGGTGTGGGGAGCTTCAAGCTACCCATAGGTTTTTGAATTTTGAAAATTCATTTATCAGAATGGAGGTTTTGTAATTTTTGATGTTCGTAGCAAATAAATAAAACCATAGTGTTGTAGATTTTAATACAATAGAGAATAGTCCTGTGAGACATGGCGCGGCGACTTGTAATCTTGTGTCTAGTTTCAGTTGGTGAGACAGATAGGGCATACTATCATCTGGACAAATTCAACCTGAACTACCCACTGCAGCTAAGTACTAATAGTCTGTAGACTGTCCATTCTGCATGCACCTCACTCAGCTGCCACAGGGACCTGTCTTATTCAATGTTCAATGCCATAGTCAACAGGTGTGTCATTATGAGTGTACACTGTCTCAGATTGCCAGGAGCCTGCTCTGCCTCCCCGCCCCCCCCCCCCCACACACACACCCAACTGCCAATCACTTGTAATAGTCTGTACCTTGTCACAGGCCAGTGGTCAGCAAACCGGCCAGATCACTCCACCTCTCTGTAGAGGGGGAGCACAATGTAAGTACCTCAGTGTACATACATGTTTTCAGTGTTCCACAAAATCGTTTATATAATGAAAGGAGTAATCAAATTAATCTTTCATAACCAATAGTAGATACATATTCTGAGATAGCATTATTTTAATGTAAACTAGAAAATTTACACAGAAAAGAATGTAGCAGTTCCACAAGGTGGCCTTACACTTCAACCTCCTCTGATTTACAAAAATGCAAATATGGCAACACACACTTTAGCACTGATTGCTCCATAGAGATCTTTCACAGTGAATACTTTGTTCAAATACAGAAAATATGATCCAATTGTACCATAACCCACTGAGATAAAACCTGTACTACATATATATAGTAGTTTCAAAACGAACAATTCTAAAACAAAGGCTACAGGGATGCATTTCTGAATCTTAAAATGCTCTAATGCTAATCTGCCATAGGGCTCCAAATGATGAAATGTCTTATCTGCGAATAAAATCAAAAGTATGAGATATATTCTGAAAATTCCTTCACTGATAAGTAAAGTACACACACTGTTGTTATTACATTAGAATAGTGAGCAGGAATAGTCCATAGCAGAGGAGACACAAACAAAAATAGATTGCAAGGCCTCCCTATCCCTTACACCGTGGCGACTGTGAACCATACACTAGTCTACTCATCTCACGAGTAGTACTCACTAGTCGCCGTGCTAAAAAAACCACTACTCTGGGTGTGTCCTATACGTGGGGTATTAGAGCAAAAGTAAATACTCGGAGAATTTCAGTTTTTAAAAAGATAGTAATATTATGTTTTTCCTTACCGGCATTATTATTACTATTGTCATCGTTGTCGGGGACCATGTGGCTGAGGTGAGGGTAGGGTAGCTGGGCTGTCATGTTGGTGGCCTTACTGAGGAACGGTTCAGCCAGGAGGGGCGCGACAAACGCGCCCAAACCAAACGAGAAGTGTAGGGCCTGCATGTACGGGGGGCTGTTCCGCCCCCAGATGGTCATACAGAACACGTTACCACCTGGACAAGGGAGAAAAAAATAAACCTATTAGGAAGTGGTGATTTTTTAATGTGGTGAGAGGAGAGGCAACATTTTTTCGACCCCTTGACCAAGGAAAGGGAAAGCTTTTATCTGGCCTTAAGTCAACTTGTGCATCCATAATCATCCTATATTACATTAGTAACGCACCTGTGTCCAAGAAGCCCATAGAGATGCCTTGTAGTGCAATAAACACCATGAGGAGAGTGAAGTTTTTGCTCCATGGTGCGAGTGCTGTGCCAACCGCGGTGACAATGAGGGAAAAGCTGATGAGACAGTTCTGGTTGACACGGTCATACAGAAACCCGCTGACGATGGAACCAAAGAGGTAGCCGACGGAGCGGCCAGTGAAGATCTGGGAGATGCGCGAGGTGTTGGTGTTGGTACGAGCTTCCAGGTCAAGTAAGGTGGGACCCGGCATGGCGATACACAGACCCTGTAAGGAGATATATGATAATAATGAGTGTGGTTAATCCTTGGGTAAGAATTCCAATTTAATTCTCCTCTAAATTTTTTAATTGTATTTAATAATTTTTAAGAATCAGAGGGGCTTTTTTTTCAATAAACAGCCAGTGAGATACACTAAATAATAGCATTACTGTGGTTTAGACTGTATTCATGTGTTCATGAGTCTTCTTTATACCAATTGATATTGGATTTATCTACTAAAAGCAGGGGTGAGGTGTCACCAAAACACTTCCCCAACGCTCTCCCACAGAAGGCACAGCATAGCAGTATGGTCTGTGATGTTATATATATATATATGTGATGCATTAATGCATCATGCCCATTGGTCGGCGTGATGCTCCAATGTAGTGCTGGCATGTCTACCTGCGAGCACTTCAATGAAGCATCACGCCGACCCTCCTGTACTGTATCCATGCTGGTAGGGTCGGCATGATACATGAATGAAGTCCTGGCGAGTTACTCACAAGGGCTGCATTCATGCATCATGACAACTGATGGGCATGATGCATTAATGCATCAGCGGCACTGAAAGGGTTAAGAGACTTACCAGGCCAAAGAAGGCGCAGCATAGCAGTATAGTCTGTGTGATGTTATATAGGGCACTTACCAGACCAAAGAAGGTGCAGCATAGCAGTATAGTCTGTGTGATGTTATATTTATAGGGCACTTACCAGGCCAAAGAAGGCGCAGCATAGCAGTATAGTCTGTGTGATGTAATACAGGGCACTTACCAGACCAAAGAAGGCACAGCATAGCAGTATAGTCTGTGTGATGTTATATTTATAGGGCACTTACCAGGCCAAAGAAGGCGCAGCATAGCAGTATAGTCTGTGTGATGTTATATAGGGCACTTACCAGACCAAAGAAGGCGCAGCATAGCAGTATAGTCTGTGTGATGTTATATAGGGCACTTACCAGACTAAAGAAGGCGCAGCATAGCAGTATAGTCTGTGTGATGTTATATTTATAGGGCACTTACCAGACCAAAGAAGGCGCAGCATAGCAGTATAGTCTGTGTGATGTTATATAGGGCACTTACCAGACCAAAGAAGGCGCAGCATAGCAGTATAGTCTGTGTGATGTTATATAGGGCACTTACCAGACCAAAGAAGGTGCAGCATAGCAGTATAGTCTGTGTGATGTTATATTTATAGGGCACTTACCAGACCAAAGAAGGCGCAGCATAGCAGTATAGTCTGTGTGATGTTATATAGGGCACTTACCAGACCAAAGAAGGCGCAGCATAGCAGTATAGTCTGTGTGATGTTATATAGGGCACTTACCAGACCAAAGAAGGTGCAGCATAGCAGTATAGTCTGTGTGATGTTATATTTATAGGGCACTTACCAGACTAAAGAAGGCGCAGCATAGCAGTATAGTCTGTGTGATGTTATATTTATAGGGCACTTACCAGACCAAAGAAGGCGCAGCATAGCAGTATAGTCTGTGTGATGTTATATTTATAGGGCACTTACCAGGACAAAGAAGGCGCAGCATAGCAGTATAGTCTGTGTGATGTTATATTTATAGGGCACTTACCAGACCAAAGAAGGCGCAGCATAGCAGTATAGTCTGTGTGATGTTATATTTAAAGGGCACTTACCAGACCAAAGAAGGCGCAGCATAGCAGTATAGTCTGTGTGATGTTATATTTATAGGGCACTTACCAGGACAAAGAAGGCGCAGCATAGCAGTATAGTCTGTGTGATGTTATATTTATAGGGCACTTACCAGACCAAAGAAGGCGCAGCATAGCAGTATAGTCTGTGTGATGTTATATTTAAAGGGCACTTACCAGACCAAAGAAGGCGCAGCATAGCAGTATAGTCTGTGTGATGTTATATTTATAGGGCACTTACCAGACCAAAGAAGGCGCAGCATAGCAGTATAGTCTGTGTGATGTTATATAGGGCACTTACCAGACCAAAGAAGGTGCAGCATAGCAGTATAGTCTGTGTGATGTTATATTTATAGGGCACTTACCAGACCAAAGAAGGCGCAGCATAGCAGTATAGTCTGTGTGATGTTATATAGGGCACTTACCAGACCAAAGAAGGCGCAGCATAGCAGTATAGTCTGTGTGATGTTATATAGGGCACTTACCAGACCAAAGAAGGTGCAGCATAGCAGTATAGTCTGTGTGATGTTATATAGGGCACTTACCAGACTAAAGAAGGCGCAGCATAGCAGTATAGTCTGTGTGATGTTATATTTATAGGGCACTTACCAGACCAAAGAAGGCGCAGCATAGCAGTATAGTCTGTGTGATGTTATATTTATAGGGCACTTACCAGGACAAAGAAGGCGCAGCATAGCAGTATAGTCTGTGTGATGTTATATTTATAGGGCACTTACCAGACCAAAGAAGGCGCAGCATAGCAGTATAGTCTGTGTGATGTTATATTTAAAGGGCACTTACCAGACCAAAGAAGGCGCAGCATAGCAGTATAGTCTGTGTGATGTTATATTTATAGGGCACTTACCAGGACAAAGAAGGCGCAGCATAGCAGTATAGTCTGTGTGATGTTATATTTATAGGGCACTTACCAGACCAAAGAAGGCGCAGCATAGCAGTATAGTCTGTGTGATGTTATATTTAAAGGGCACTTACCAGACCAAAGAAGGCGCAGCATAGCAGTATAGTCTGTGTGATGTTATATTTATAGGGCACTTACCAGACCAAAGAAGGCGCAGCATAGCAGTATAGTCTGTGTGATGTTATATTTATAGGGCACTTACCAGACCAAAGAAGGCGCAGCATAGCAGTATAGTCTGTGTGATGTTATATTTATAGGGCACTTACCAGGACAAAGAAGGCGCAGCATAGCAGTATAGTCTGTGTGATGTTATATTTATAGGGCACTTACCAGGACAAAGAAGGCGCAGCATAGCAGTATAGTCTGTGTGATGTTAAATTTATAGGGCACTTACCAGGACAAAGAAGGCGCAGCATAGCAGTATAGTCTGTGTGATGTTATATTTATAGGGCACTTACCAGACCAAAGAAGGTGCAGCATAGCAGTATGGTCTGTGTGATGTTATATTTATAGGGCACTTACCAGACCAAAGAAGGCGCAGCATAGCAGTATGGTCTGTGTGATGTTATGTAGGGCACTTACCAGATCAAAGAAGGCGCAGCATAGCAGTATAGTCTGTGTGATGTAATATAGGGCACTTACCAGACCAAAGAAGGCGCAGCATAGCAGTATAGTCTGTGTGATGTAATATAGGGCACTTACCAGACCAAAGAAGGCGCAGCATAGCAGTATAGCCTGTGTGATGTAATATAGGGCACTTACCAGGCCAAAGAAGGCGCAGCATAGCAGTATAGTCTGTGTGATGTTATGTAGGGCACTTACCAGACCAAAGAAGGTGCAGCATAGCAGTATAGTCTGTGTGATGTAATACAGGGCACTTACCAGACCAAAGAAGGTGCAGCATAGCAGTATAGTCTGTGTGATGTTATATTTATAGGGCACTTACCAGGCCAAAGAAGGCGCAGCATAGCAGTATGGTCTGTGTGATGTTATATTTATAGGGCACTTACCAGGCCAAAGAAGGCGCAGCATAGCAGTATGGTCTGTGTGATGTAATATAGGGCACTTACCAGACCAAAGAAGGCGCAACATAGCAGTATAGTCTGTGTGATGTTATATTTATAGGGCACTTACCAGGCCAAAGAAGGCGCAGCATAGCAGTATGGTCTGTGTGATGTTATATTTATAGGGCACTTACCAGACCAAAGAAGGTGCAGCATAGCAGTATGGTCTGTGTGATGTTATATTTATAGGGCACTTACCAGACCAAAGAAGGCACAGCATAGCAGTATAGTCTGTGTGATGTTATATAGGGCACTTACCAGACCAAAGAAGGCGCAGCATAGCAGTATGGTCTGTGTGATGTTATATTTATAGGGCACTTACCAGACCAAAGAAGGCACAGCATAGCAGTATAGTCTGTGTGATGTTATATAGGGCACTTACCAGACCAAAGAAGGCGCAGCATAGCAGTATAGTCTATGTGATGTTATATAGGGCACTTACCAGACCAAAGAAGGCGCAGCATAGCAGTATAGTCTGTGTGATGTTATATTTATAGGGCACTTACCAGACCAAAGAAGGCGCAGCATAGCAGTATGGTCTGTGTGATGTTATATTTATAGGGCACTTACCAGACCAAAGAAGGCGCAGCATAGCAGTATAGTCTGTGTGATGTTATATTTATAGGGCACTTACCAGACCAAAGAAGGCGCAGCATAGCAGTATGGTCTGTGTGATGTAATATTTATAGGGCACTTACCAGACCAAAGAAGGCGCAGCATAGCAGTATGGTCTGTGTGATGTTATATTTATAGGGCACTTACCAGACCAAAGAAGGCGCAGCATAGCAGTATAGTCTGTGTGATGTAATATAGGGCACTTACCAGACCAAAGAAGGCGCAGCATAGCAGTATGGTCTGTGTGATGTTATATTTATAGGGCACTTACCAGACCAAAGAAGGCGCAGCATAGCAGTATAGTCTGTGTGATGTAATATAGGGCACTTACCAGACCAAAGAAGGCGCAGCATAGCAGTATAGTCTGTGTGATGCGGGTACAGCGCCCAGACTTCTCCTGGTGGTGGGAGGTGGGTTTATAACGGCGCGTTAATAACGTCGTCTGGTCAAACACCACCTCCTCCTCATCCACGTCATCCATGGCCACCCCGCTCATAACGACCCCACGCCGCGCCTGGAAAACATAATTATACTGTAAATCCTCACATATAAGACACCCCGCTCATAACGACCCGCCTGGAAAACACGAATAAATACACTGTAAATCATCACATGTAAGACCACCCGCTCATATCGATTTGCCAGCACTTCATTGGAGCATCATGCCGACCCTCCGGGAGGTTGTGTATCAATCCTGCAAGGTCCTCATTATGCTTGAATGTAACCAGGGCTGCATTCATGCATCATGACGACCATTAGGCTAATATAGGCATGATGCATTAATGCATCAAAAGCCCTCACAGAGTCAAAGACTAAGGACTGAGGCTTACTGCTATGTGGTGGTAGGTGAAAGGTGCTAATCTGTGCTCCAGGAGGTTACTTTATGTCATGGCAGATACGACCGTTACTATAGAACAGTACTGGACATGCCGTATTCAAAGGGGGGGGGGGTGATGGAATACAATGTGGCCTTATTCAATGGGTGTCCGCCATCTTGGATTCTGAACAGATCTAAGCTATGTTTCTCTATATTAAAGCAAATTAACCCCGTAGGGCCATGACATAAATGCAAATTTCAACTCCCATGGAATATTTTTGCATCGTATTCCCCGAAGTGAGTCTGCCGTATTCAACAAGGCCTTATATTTCTTATGTAATACTTAGGAGCCCTTGGAGATGCATATTTAAGCCACAGCTTATAATATGTGAGGCCTCGGCTTTGTCCGAGCAGCTCACACATGAGGTCCACCGGCAGAATATAATTTTCAATAGGATATTTCAAGTAAATACATACATAAAATCTCCAAACATCCAGACTGCGCTTCAAACTGCAGTCTGGTCACTGTGACATTCAGCACTCAATGACACACAGTCTCCGACCACAGAAACTCCTAAGCACCCTCTGCACCAACCTTGGAAATCTTTGTGGAAGAAAGTGTGAAAACAGTAGGCTATTACTTTCCTGCTGTACTGAAATACACACAGTAGCTGTACGATTCATTTAATCACCAATTTTAATTTCATAATGGCTCCATCAAGATGCATTATGAGCAAAATCTGGCCTTTTCGTGTATGTGACGGAAGGTTGGTGTGGAGATTTAAGTGAGTGCCCTGAACAAAATATCTGCTGTTGGAGATTGAATGACACGGTCAGACCTGTTGGATTTACACTAAAATAGAGATGTTACCTCAGTATGGGCCACACTAGATAAAATCACATCATATACCCGATATAGAATTCTGCATTGGTTAGCAAGTCTACTTGGTGCATCATGTTGAACCTCACAGGGTAGTAATCTCCCGCGTATAAGACGCGTCCTCTACGCCAAACAAAATGCTGGGGAGTCTTATAGGATGTACTGAAATTGGGGGTGCGTCTTATACGAGGGGTACTTTTACTATAGAAATGTACTGAATTTACAAAATTGGTACCTAAGAGGTGCGTCTTATATGCGAAAATGCATGTGCTAAGTTTGGGGTGCGTCTTATACGCGCAGCGCGTCTTCTACGCGGGAGATTACGGTAGGCATGATGCATGAATGTAACCCTAGAGAGTAACTCACCAGGGCTGCATTCATGCATCATGACGACCAATGGGCATGATGCATTAATCACCTTTAACCCCTTAAAGGTCCATAGTGCATTAATGCATCATGTCCATTGGTCCTCATGATGCATCAATGAGTAACTCGCCAGGGCTGCATTCATGCATCATGCCGACCCTACGGGGTTGATACACAAACTTCGCCAGCACTCCATTGGTCGCGCCAGCGCTTCATTGGTGCATCATGACGACAGTGGGCATGATGCACTCCTGTAATAGCGGTTCGTAAAGGGTTAAAGGATCAGAGTGGTTCAGGCATGCTACAAGGAAGTATTCTGGGACTTCCCACGTATCAGACTCTGTACCGTAATCTCTCGCGTATAAGGCACATCCCGTGTATAAGACGCACCTAGAGTTTTAAAATGCTCAAAAAAAAATTAAAGAATTCAGTGGAAGATTTTAGATCACATGAAACCAGACATGTGGAATTAAATTTTCAACTATTTATCATTTTGTATAGTGCCTTGTTGGTTGATGACATTTGTAGGTGTTGATGAAATGATCTTTTTTTTTTATTGCAACGTTTCGAATCTGTTTCAGATCCTTGTTCAGGCAAAAATGAAATAAAGAATTAAAGACTATTTTCTAATGATTGGGGGCCATGATTGGATTTTCAAAATTCAAAAAGCTATGTGTAGCTAGGACCCCCAGGCCCCCTTATGTTCTATTATGAGTTAGGACGAGTGTAACATATCAAAAGAAAGGTCTTAGTGTCGCGTATAATACGCGCCTTATATGCTGGAAATTACGATATAAAACAGTGGATAGATACTGGGGAGGAGCACTTTTATGTGTAAACTGCTTCTTTTTTTTCTTTTTAGATCATTCACCTCCAAATGATGTGATCTACCATATTTCCCGACTAACACATATATGGAATCGGATATTTGATAACATAATGGTATATACGGTAATTAGATGCTTTATAAGAACAAATACTCCTCCCTCCCTGTCACACCATTTGCCATACCTTCGACATTTTGTGTCATACTTTGACCAATACCGCCCAACTCCGCACCTCCAGGGTGACGTAGTTTATGGATCATCCCAAAGTCAGGATTGGAAAACGTGTGAGTTGACAGAGTACACGTCTGAGCTCATGTATGATGTAATTTGATATTTAAGCATGTTAGGCCACACCAAATTAAAATATTGGTCTATGGATTTTCATTTTTAGAAAATTGAGTGGGAGGGCGAAATTTTTATTTTATTTTTCTAAGAAAATATATCTGTCTGGATTGTGCATATCAAAATGTGGAGAGGCCAATTTAAAAAAAAAAAAAATTTTTTTTTTTTAAAGCAGAATAGGCCCAAATAATGAAACCGGTGATGTTTTTACCTATCAAATTAGTGGTCTGCCATTTCTGTACCTTCATTGACAATGTAAGCTGCTTGTAAAAAAAAAAAAAAAAAAAAAAAATGCAATTTTCTAGAAAATGATGCAAGCGGAATCCATAGACAAATAAATTTTCTTAAAGAAAATAAAATCTGCTTTTTAGAAAACAAGGTGCGGGAAATCCATAGACCATTATTTTAATTTGGTGTAGCCTTAACATGATTATATTGCACTGCACACATTGTTTACAAGCATGTGAGTGAGAAACTTGGAAATTTAATTTGGGTGTTATTTTTATTGTTAGGCCACACCAAAAAAATAAGTTGGTCTACGGATTTCCCTCTCCATATTTTCGGAAATACAATTTTTTTTTCTTTGAAAAAAATCTCGTCTACGGATTTCACCTGCTTCACTTTCTACAAGTTTTCTCTTTGTGATGTTTGGCAATTTTTTTTTTTAAATAAAATTTTTTCGCTCGCCTCACATTTCCAGCAAGGAATCCATTGGACGTCAAAAAATTCTTAAAAAAAAAAATTCCGCTCGCTCGCACCATTTTTTCAAAACCAAAATCCGTAGACCAACTTATTTTTTTGGTGTGGCCTTACATACCCTATAGACACGTCGCTGATTCCGGAACATAATACAGAAAATCCTTGTATGTAAGAAATGGCCTATATGCAAGGATTACTTCATCTCTGTCCAAATAGGATTTAACCCAACTGATGGTGTGCCTTATGTGGGGGAGGGGGGGGGGGGTCTACACAATAGTACCGCTATTAGAAATACCAAAATCTGACCCCAAGTGCATCCTATTCCGAGTTAGCAGGTCATGCCATGGGCGCCGCCATTACTGAAACTTGTTACCAGCGAGTTCTACTGATAAGACCTATCAGATGGGTATCAGTCGACTCCCGAGGGGACCCCAGTGAATCGTTGGGATCATCTCATTGGCTAATAAATAATCCTGCTAAGTCCGTATACAGCCTTAGCTGGTTTGATTATCAGCCAATGAAATGACACCAACTATTCACTGCGGTCCTCTCGGGGGCCAACTGGTACCCATCTGATAAGTGTTATCAGTAGAACTCGCTGATAACAAGCTCCAGTAATGGCGGCGCCCGTGGGACAACCTGCTAACTCGGAATAGAATTTAGCCTGACTCCTAATATGTGAGGGGCGTCCTACAAAAGAGGGTTGGTGGTAGACGAGAACAACAGGGAGGCCTGTTCCACGTATAAGGCGCACCTTTAAGGGCAGATTGTTGTTAATTTAGTACTGTTCTATAGTAAAAATACCCCCCTACCCCCCCCCTATAAGGCGCACCCCAAACTCAAGGCAATGTCCCTCCCACGTATAAGACTCAGCAGCATTTTGTTTGGCGTATAAGACGCGCCTTATACGCGGGAGATTATGGTAATTGTTGCATGGAATTCCCAATAAGAGTAACGCAACGAAGGACACCTTTAAAAATTGTATTATTTTATTGTAACGGGATATATCTTACAACAATACATATATACAATCCAGGGATGAAAGTGACTGAACACAAAAAAAATATATCAAAATGATCAAATGAAAATCATTATATACAGGTTTTGTCTAGGAATGTACAAATCTTTGGAACTTGAAAATCCCTGAAGTCTGAGAAACCCTTGAATGCTTGCATCCCTGTACAAACCTGATCATAACATGAACACAATTTGTATGATATGCTAAATCGTGAGACATCACAGTGATAAATCTATATACATGTATTTCACGCCTCAGTGCAACAAGGTTGTAACTGGCATTTTGACAAAAGTGAGTTTTATTTTGTCCTAACATCAACCGTAATCTCTCGCGTATAAGACGCACCTCGCGTATAAGACGCACCTAGACTTTTAGAATATGGTCAAATAAGTTGAAAATTCATATTTTTTTTTCTACTGAATGGATTTGGAAAATTCAAAAAACTATGTGTACATAAGACACTCAGGAACCTCCTAAACCCACCTATGTCATATTATGACTTAGTGGGAGTGTAAGATATCAAAAGAAAGCTCTTGATGTCTCCCTTGTGGATGCAGGGAGAACTAAAACCTCTCGTATAAGACGCGCCTTATACGCGAGAGCTCTGTAGTGACCTTTACCTTCTATAAAAAGTAGTAAAGCCCCGTCCATGATATGTGGTAGGATCTGCGAAAAGGGCTCTTAGTGCAGGTGCATTAAGGTCCCTTTTCCCAGTGAATGTCACATATGTGTGCCTACAGACCCAAGTACAAGCAGGCTGTTTCCACTTTGTGCTATGGTAATTGGAACACTTCTTTTGCCTCTCCAGCAAAACTTGAAACTGAGGCGACGATTTGATCCTTACAAAGCCTCATAATGCTGTAACCCTTTCAGGGCCGCTGATGCAGGAGTGCATCATGGCAACCCTCTGGGAGTGTATCAACCCTGTATAGTATCGTCATGATACATCAATTCAATCTCGGTCTTTAAACGGTTATACCGTAAATTCTCTCGTATAAGCCGCGGCTTATTCCAGAATCCAAATGAAAGTTAGACTTATAGGATCAGCCCAAAGTCAAGGTGCGGCTTATATGAGGGGTTTTTACACCATAAAACAGTACTAAACTGTCAGTTTTCAAGTCCCATAACCTCCTGTCAAACTCAGGGTGCGGCTTATATGAGGGGTTTTTACACCATAGAACAGTACTAAATTGTCAATGTTCAAGTCCCATAACCTCCTGTCAAACTCAGGGTGCGGCTTATAACTATATATAGGAGGAATTACTGTAATCTCAAGCGTATAAGGCGCACCCCGCCTATAAGGCGCACCTAGAGTTTTAGGATTTGGCCAGAAAAATGAAAAATTCATAACTTCTTTTCTACTGAATGAATTTTCAAAATTTAAAAAGCTGTGTGTTTCTTGGACCCCCTGGACCCCATATGCTGCTGATCGGGTTATATGGGAGTGTCACATCTCAAAAGAAAGGTCTTGGTGTCCCCCTTGTGGATCCAGGGAGAACTAAAACCCCCCGTATAAGACTCACCTTATACGCGGGAGATTACGGTATTTAAAAAGTAAATTCACTCCCAGAGGGTGGGCATGATGCACCAATGCAGTGCTTGGAGAGTTACATTCCGGCACTGAATCGATGTATCATGACATGCTTAAAACAAAAATCAATGTAATGATGTTTATATGTTGAAATGATTAATGAATGAAGGGATGGACCAATGCTGTAATGTATTTCCTACCCACATGGCCCGCCATATGGACACTGTAAAAATATGCTGAAACACCCCCCTCCCCAGCCCCTTTCCAACAACCCATAAGATGGGATACAAATTCGAGACAGATCCTCTAGAACTTCTAGTTGAAAATATATCAAAGTTATAACGTCTGTAATGGAAACGAAAGTTTCTCACATTCCATTTTCTTTTGGTCCCAATGATACTGTATATACATGGTATATAAACAACAATTTAAACTATGCTCACACCTTAGTACAAAATAATCTCATATTTAGGAGATATAGATAGAACTAAACGACCGTGGTGTACGAGGTGGCCGTTCCACTCCCCCCCCCCCGAGGGGTGGATCGGGCACCAGGGACACCAGGGGAGTTTAGTTCTACATCTATTTTATGTTCTTAGAGGGTTTAAATAAGGAAAAATTATCGAAATCCGGTACCGTAGTTCCCCGTACGAGCGCCGGTCCGCCATTTTGAATGTTTACATGCACCCAGAACGAGGCTACGGTACCAGATCGGCCGCTGTGGTGGATCGGCACACGTTACGCCACTTGGGGTGTGGCGATCGGCTCCGCAATGCTATCTCTATGGGAAGAAGTTATTCACATAAAATAAATCACGTAACCTGGTTTATAGAAATGCCTCTCATATACACTAGTTGTGACCAGATGTGTGCGACAAACTTGGACCATGGTTTAAGTTAGATATATCATGGTTTAACAAGGTTACGTAATATATACCCAGTATATTCACGTAATCTTGTTAAACCCAGGATTTAGCTACTACATATATACATACACATGGGAGATGTTTCATAATTCTATCTAGATTCTCGACTTTTTTCTGTACAGGTAATAAATCTAAGAGAAAGACCTGGTCCCTGAGTCAATATTCTGCTAGCCCTTAGAGGGTCGCTGATGCAGGAGTGCATCAGGTGTATCATACGACCCTCGAGGAATGTATCGACTGCGTAAGGTTGCCATGATACATGAATACGGCCCTGATGAGTAACTCGCCAGGGCTGCATTTTAAGTATCATGCCGATCAATGGGTATAGGCTTGACCCGGGATACATTATTAACCAATCAGATCATTCCCTGTATTTAATGCAGAATTTTTTGGGTACATTATGTAATACCTGGTACCCATCATGCTGGTTCTTATCAGTGCTTATCTCGCCAGGCGCAAGATGAAGCAATGGCGGCCCAACTAGGCCTCCATTCTAAGCCCTATAATGGCCCTAAAAGTGTTAAACCCTTTGAGGGCAGAAAAACACGAGACAAAATATCAGAACCCAATAAAACACCTCGCTCCTTTAACTTTTTACGGGCTTTGCAGTGCAGATGCAATAACGCATCATAACCAGAGGTCGTCATGATGCATCAATGCATCACCAGCATTCATAAATGCATCATGTCAATTGTATGGTGTCCATGCAGGTTCAGCGAGTTACTCGCCATCCATGGTACGTCATGACGGCAAGTGATTATGAAAGCCTCAATACTTTAGTACCTTCACGTTTAGGGTATGGTTTATAGCACGGGGTAGGTAGCCCGTTGCTGCCCCTTATAGACTTAGCCCAAAGTCAAGGTGTGCCTTATAGGGAAGAATACTATCATTCTACATCAAATCAATACTAAACTGGTACAAACCAAGTCTCAGGTGCACCCTTTAGGATTTCCTCAAGTTGGGGGGTGCACCTTACATGCAAGGCGTTACATGAACACATTAGACTGTGTGTAGTTCCACTTTCTCGGATAGCACGAGTAACTCGCCAGGTCTACATTCATGCATCATGCCAACCCTACGGGGTCGATACACTCCCGGAGGGTCGGCATGATGCACTAATGAAGTGCTGGGGAGCAGTCTCGCCAGCACTTCATTGGTGCATCATGATGACCAATGTGCATGATGCACTCCTGGATCATGCACCCTTACAGGGTTAACATGCTATACTGGATGTAGCTCCACTTTCTCGGGTAACACCCCGTTGTCGATATATGCTGCCCTGAACCGCCTCCATAGTTCCACCATGAGCTCCACTGTCACGATCTGGTTGGCGTTCTGCTCCAAGAGGTTCAGCATCAGCACACCATCCGGCTTCAGGAAGCGCGTCACAAACTCTTCCGAGTATTTCTTCACCTCCGACATCCTCTCTGCGCTGTCCAAGAGCTGAGAACGTTTGAGGTGAACTTTGACGAAGGCCACGCGGGTCTGGTATCGGACACAGCGGACGAGCCAGAGGAGGAAGCTGCCGCAGGACACAATGGACACCACCACCAGCCAGAACCAGATGAAGATGAAGATCTTCTCGTTAAACAGGTTGATGGGGAGGACACAGTGGATGCGGTGGGTGTGGACTGTGGAGATTTTACGTACGTCGACATCGCACCATGTGACTCGGGGGAAGCGGAGGCTGATGCCGGACTCCCTGTAACCGAGGTGGTCCTGGAGCACCTCCCAGCCGAATATGTTGTACCCGCGTCCTATAAAGGCATTCAGCAGAACCAGCTGACTGACGGCGTTCACGGCGTACAGCAACTTGGCCAGTAGGAAGGTCCCTGAGAGGTAGGTCCCATAGGTCCTGCCACACAGCCAGAACACATTACGCGCCAGGAACTGCCGCGATCTGGCATAGCGTCCGTGCCGTGAATCCGGTTCAGCGTTAAGGTAGTCGGTCAATGAGCGGGTCATATAATCCACCATTTTCTCCCTGTTGTCGCAGTCGTCCAGGGACTGGAGGCGTCCGGCGGCCTCCACCACGCTGCCTATATCGAGCCCTGCCTTAGCATTCAGTGCCTGCCATATAGTGTGTGGTAATTGGAACAAGAGGGCACTGAACAGCAGAATGATGGGCACCCACTGGTAATAATGGATGGTCTGGTCAGTCGATGGTGTGTCCGGAAGTATCTTCTCATCCAGCGGGACGTGATACGTATTGTTCACCCAGCAGATGTCTTTGACGTAGTCAATTTGCGCTCCCGTGAACTCCGCCGGAGTCCAGCAGTTTATAGGTTCACCACAGTACTGCTTGGACGTCACAACCACCGCAAAGATCAACCAGATGAATGTGGTGTAGCGGTGCTGGAGCCGATCAGCGAAGTCATCGTCATTACGCATGAAGCGCTTACTGAGTGTTGAGAGACTCAGACCCCCAACTAGCGACTCCATGTGTGGGGTGTGTGTGAAACCTTTACTGTCTAATGAACTCCTTTATAATGACCTTAATAATTAATCCTTATAGTTTGATGTGCACAGGGGAGAAGTTCTTATTGTAGTTCAACAAATGAGTATAATATTATGAATATTAACACTCGAGGACCATCCAGACAGATTCACAAAATACTCCAAACTGATTATAAATCTTCTTGTAAAAGTCCAAATATCCTCAGCGTTATAGAGGGGGTTCCTTAACTGTGTGAGCTGTATCACAAAATGCACAGTGAAGTATCACGGTTATATAGTGAGTGATAAATGAGACTGAATGAAGTCACTGCAGTGTTAAACACTGATCTGCCTCTCTGGGTATAGCCGTATGGTAGTATAGATGCTATATAAGATATATGTGTGATATATATGTGAGGCAAAGGGCTTCTCACTATGGGCTGCCTTCACCGGGTCTTTTATACCAAATATGCAATAGGATGGAGGATAGCCGGTAGGGGGGTGGGGGGTCGGAGACAGAAGCAGGGAAGGCAAGTGAATATTAATATATTATTACCTCACTCTCCTAGGCCGTTATAAATTGATATAGGTTTAACTAAGCTTTTTTTTAATTTTAGTGTAAGTTTGCAAGGTTTCATTTAAAAAAGAAAAATCCAATTTCAATTAGCGACGCTATGTGGGTGATGGAAGTAGGTGAGTGACAAGAATAGAATTCTCTTACAATTTAAGGAGGAAAAAGAAGATGTTAAATGAGTAATCCATCAATAACTGCTGAGAAAAAAAAAACAACTTCACAAACCAAGTATTTTCAAAACAAGTTCTATCATACTGGCAGGGATGAATGTCACAGAGTGCGAAAATCCCTGAAATGGTCCAATATCTGCCCAAAAATCCTGTGTTTCATATAAATGTTTAGGGCCTTGGAACTTCTGAATCCCTGAAATCAGGGAAATCCCTGAAGACTTTCATCCCTGTACTGGATGAGCCGTTGGTATTAGCGCCCAGTCGCTCATTGATGTCAAGCAGTCTTTACCTCCGGCCTTTAATCAAGACCTGCGGTAATTCTAGACTAAGATTCCATGATGCATTAATGCACTCTATATCTAAAATTTCAATACACCTGTACCTCTGGTGCTTATTCAAGACCCAGCGCTTATACAAGACCCAGCGCTTATACAAGACCCAGCGCTTATACAAGACCCAGCGCTTATACAAGACCCAGCGCTTATACAAGACCCAGCGCTTATACAAGACCCAGCGCTTATACAAGACCCAGCGTTTATACAAGACCCAGCGCTTATTCAAGACCCAGCGTTTATACAAGACCCAGCGCTTATACAAGACCCAGCGTTTATTCAAGACCCAGCGTTTATTCAAGACCCAGCGCTTATACAAGACCCAGCGCTTATACAAGACCCAGCGCTTATACAAGACCCAGCGCTTATACAAGACCCAGCGCTTATACAAGACCCAGCACTTATACAAGACCCAGCACTTATACAAGACCCAGCGTTTATACAAGACCCAGCGCTTATTCAAAACCCAGCGCTTATACAGGCCAATATGGTATTCTATCAATGCGAAAATGAATGTGTGAGAGTAAAGAATACCATTTTCTATTTGGTGTGGCCCTAGAGATAACTGTACATATATTCTATAGGATGGAGAGGGAGTGTGCGCGGGGAGTGGGTGCGCGTCAAGTCAAGAGGACGTAGATATTTCCGATGTTCTGATGCTGACATGACGACATGGGATGGAACAAGGACCAAGATGAAGGATGTAGTGATGTTAACCCGCTAAGTACCACATACTGTATTAACCCTTTGGCCTTTAAATGCAGGAGTGCATCATGCCCATTGGTCAGCATGATGCACCAATGAAGTGCTGGCGAGTCTGCTCGCCAGCACATCACTGGAGCATCATGACCACCCTACCGGGTCGATACATATACTCACAAGAGTGTCGGCATGATGCATCAGCGGTCCTTAAAGGGTTAATGGACGCTGATGCATGAGTGCATCATATCCATTGATCGGCATGATGCACCAATGAAGTGCTGGCGATGCTGCTTATTGGAGCATCATGCCAACCCTCCAGGAGTGTATTGATGTCGTAGGCTCGGAGTGATGCTTGAATGTAGCCGTGGCGAGGTACTCAGGACCGCCAATCGACATGATGCATTACGAGCCCTTATAGGGTTAATGAACCATGACGGTTGATACACTCGCGGAGGGTCGGCATGATGCACTAATGAAGCACTGGTAAGCAGGTTTGCCGGCACTTATTGGTGCATCATGACGATGGCCATGATGCACTCCTTTATAGGGAGTCGGCTTTTTTTTTTTTTTTTTTACATAGTGGAAATTTTCTGTAACTGCCCCCTCCTTTTTTATTCTATAGTACAAGGATGAAAGTCACAAAGCATGAACATCCCTAAAATGGGACAATATCGGCCCAAAGTCCTGGGCTTTTATATGAATGTATGGGGCCTGGGAAATTCAAAACCCCTGAAACCAGGGAAATCCCTGAAGACTTTCATCCCTGTATAGTAGCATGCATGCTTTTTTTTCTGCTAAAATGATGTCTAACCCCACTCACAGGGGACAAAAAAAATGACCACTCCCTTTAATAGCAGCTGTGAAAGAGTGAAGTGGCCCATTGGTCGTCGTGCTGAGTAACTCTCAGACTAAACTAGGACACATGGTCAGAAGCCGGATGAGGAAGAAGGAGAACAGAAACCAGTGACATGGGATTGGGATTTGAGAAAAATACTAAAACTGACTGGTCTGGGTGGTGTAAGATAATATCACAATATCACGTCCCTTTCCTCAGTTCTAGAGACTTGGGGATGTGATTTCACCCTTCAAGGGCCGCAGATGCATTAGGGAGGGGTCATTATTTATCAACGAGGGGGGTGCACGGGCCTACCTTTTACCGTGTTGATCCACTATTATTGTACTACTCTGCATATATTAACTATCAGGTGTGGCTGTGATAAAGCTGGAACTGGGGAGTGCTAAACTCTCCTTTCGATGCAAGCTCATTGTGTAGCTATTTATTGGAGGATCTTAACAAACATGGGCTCATTTTTAAAGGGATTGATCAGCGGTTTAATAAGGTTCTATTTGAGAACAAATTGATTAAGGTAAACTTCCCATTCTCCCCAAGTGAAGTTACCCATAACTTAGAAAGCATTTTTTGGTGTAACGGTCAAATCTCACATAAAAGAGAATAGTTCCCACACTTTCTACAGAAACAAATGGTTTAGAAAATGTCTAGGGTATTTCGTTTCATAGGGCAACAGGATGTTTGCCAGACCCCACAAAAATGTTAGCGTGCCATTCGCTATCACCCTTCCACCAGCTTCTCCATGTTAGGCCCTTGTCTGTTTACTAGAATTCAATCCTATGTATATTATTTATATAGCAATGGATAGAGCTGATAAAAATAAGTGGATTGCCTTTTTAAATGAAGTCTATATGTCAATTTAAAGGGAAATTCTGAGCGACTAAAGATCTCATACCGAAATCTCCCGCGTACAAGGCGCGTCTTATACAGGGGGTTTTAGTTCTCGTTGGATCCACAAGGGAGACACCAAGACCTTTCTTTTGATATCTTACATGCCCCCTTGGTCATAATGGGACAAAATGGGGCCCAGGAGGGCTCAAGGTGGCCCAAGCTACCCATTCAGTAGAACCAGTTATGAATTTTTCATTTTTTTGAGAATTTTCCAAAACTCTAAATTTTGATATGATACATTGATTTTCAACCTTTTATGGGGAACTCGTCCATACATGAAAAGAAAATAGTCCAAAATAATGATTTAAGAGATATGAGTGAGCAATAGATGTTTAACACCATTTCGACAGCTAAGGTCATATTCATGGCGAGAACAACATTACACAATTTCAGAGGAATGTGTCAGTGCCCGTGCATATGTGCACCACACACATCTGAGGGGATAGGAAAGAGGAGATACAGACCCTTTTCAGTGGGCTAGGGAAGCCCATTTAAGAGATGTAGCCAATCCTGTATCAGATATGCTTGATCACAAATCTGGACCCTATTTAAACTCTTAACACTGGCAGAATTTTGGGTTCGATTTGGGGTCTTTGATCATTCATAACTTCACTTGTACTTGGCATAAAGACTTCATTTAAAGAGCAAATCCACTTCTTTTGATGAGATCTATCCATTGCTTAAAAGATAAAATGCACGGGACAAAGTCTTGAAAACTAGGTAAGTGCCTATATTAGGCACCTTAGGTTGACATCAACTTTCATTTTCTAGGCCTGTGCTTTGTATTAGGCCTACATGACTACACTGTATTTTGAACTGAAAGCCTCTGTAAGCATACCTGTCACCTTACTCTATTGACAGGCATGACAGGAATACTTGGGCCACCCTTAAAAATGTGTTCGTTTCCTGTCCAGAGGCCTGGTGGATTTTTATGTGAGAATAGGAAAATCTTTTCATGAGTTCTGAAAAGAAATTTATTTTTTTGTCCACCAGCACAAGAATCTAGATTTCCAATCACAAAATCTTACAACGTAATGACAAATTCATGACTTCCCTGCTTATGATATTCATGACAAATAAAAATATTTTCCTAAAAAAAAAATTTTTCCCTCCCTCCCTCATGAGCTTGAAAAATCCCACTCTCTGGACAGGAAACGAACATATTTTTAAGGGTGGCCTTACAGTGGCATACAGCAGACAGGCGTCTAGAAGTGCCATACCCTTTTCTCTATCATGACACCCTCACCAGACCCTTCACACTGCTACTCAGTCTTTGCCCACGTTATGCACCAATGAAGCTAACCAGCACTTCATCTGTGCACCATGATGACCCCCCCCCCAGACTATATCTACCCTGTAGGGTTGGCACCCCCCCCAGACTATATCTACCCTGTAGGGTTGGCACCCCCCCCAGACTATATCTACCCTGTAGGGTTGGCACCCCCCCCAGACTATATCTACCCTGTAGGGTTGGCACCCCCCCCAGACTATATCTACCCTGTAGGGTTGGCACCCCCCCCAGACTATATCTACCCTGTAGGGTTGGCACCCCCCCCAGACTATATCTACCCTGTAGGGTTGGCACCCCCCCCAGACTATATCTACCCTGTAGGGTTGGCACCCCCCCCAGACTATATCTACCCTGTAGGGTTGGCACCCCCCCAGACTATATCTACCCTGTAGGGTTGGCACCCCCCCAGACTATATCTACCCTGTAGGGTTGGCACCCCCCCCAGACTATATCTACCCTGTAGGGTTGGCACCCCCCCCCCCCAGACTATATCTACCCTGTAGGGTTGGCACCCCCCCAGACTATATCTACCCTGTAGGGTTGGCACCCCCCCCCAGACTATATCTACCCTGTAGGGTTGGCACCCCCCCAGACTATATCTACCCTGTAGGGTTGGCACCCCCCCAGACTATATCTACCCTGTAGGGTTGGCACCCCCCCCAGACTATATCTACCCTGTAGGGTTGGCACCCCCCCCCCAGACTATATCTACCCTGTAGGGTTGGCACCCCCCCCCAGACTATATCTACCCTCTAGGGTTGGCACCCCCCCCAGACTATATCTACCCTGTAGGGTTGGCATGAAGCACGATGGTCAATGGGCATGATGCATTAATGCATCAGCAACCCTTAAAGGATCAATAAGAAAACAAAATAACTACCCAGTAGTACCGGTAGCCATGGTGATGTCAGTTTATGTACAGGATGCTTCATTTTTAGAACTTTAGACTTCGACCCCGGATAGAGCTTAAAACAAGTTTCTCTGAAGTATAGCCAAAACCACAGATTCAACTTCCAGCATATCTGTTATTCTGAGTTTCGGTTGTGTTTTGAAAAAAAAAAAAAATTGCCATGAGGGAAAATTGTCACTCTATTTTAATGCAGGGAAGCCCTCGTTGACGGCAATGACCACACCAATTGTTTTAGGCCACATTGATGCATAAATGTAAACCTCTGACACGTCGCGTCAATGCTGAATAGACTCAAGACAAACATACAACCCGGGGGGGGGGGGGCACTCCCTATGTTGGACATACACATATGTGCGGCTGGCAAGGGTACTTTTTCAGCCAAATGTCCCTACCAAGCCTCTGGTTTCAGACCAAAATGTCCCTAGCAAGGGTCTACTTTTGAGCAAAATGTCCCTAGCAAGGGTCAACTTTCAGCAAAATACCCTGATTCAAGTGGAAAATTTAGAAATTTTCATGAATATTTTCACAGTTTTCATGAAAATAGCATGAACAAAATTCAAATCTTCTCCCAAACAAGGTCAATTTAAGATATTTTGAGTAAAATCTAAGACTGTTATGTCAAAAGTTCCCTAGCAAGGGTAGGGTTTTGGAAAAAAAAAAAACGAGATGGAGGGCCCTAGCAAGGGTAAGGTTAGTCGAGGGTTCAGCCACACACCCGTATCAAAAAAAATTGGAAGTCCCTCCCCCGGCATACAACACTGACTACCGTAAATACCGCATCCCCGATTTTGGGAGAATCATTCAAGGCTTAAAAATTGAAGATTTTATACTATTACGACCTAGCGGGATAGAGGTGGGTGCCATCGTGTCTAGCTGAAGCTGGTTATCAGTATGTACCTTTCTGCTGGTTTTAGGGTACAATGAGGTCATACTGGTCAGAGGCATAGGAAGCAAATCTTCATTGGGGGGGCCCGGCGAGGGCACCATCGTGACTACCTTGAATTGTAGGCTGATGCGTGATGGCGTCTATATATGCGTATTTAGAATTTATATAGAAAAGTGATTTTTGGTAAATTTTGGATCTGACTTTAGGCTCAGAATTTATGGTACTTGAAACATCTCGACATTTTCAACACCCCCCTCCTCACCCCGCTATCATGGTTTTACCATACCTTGATGATCACATGTCACACTTTGACAAACACCCTCCCCACCACCCCCTCAGTGCCGCGATGTAGTTTATGGATCATCCCATGGGTGGGAGTTAAGGCCTAACAAAAAAATTTATTGCGTTCAGGTAAGGCTGAACCTACCCTATTTTTTGTCCCTAACCTAAATTTTTTTTGGGTCTTTTGGAGGTTTTTTTTATCATTTGAGGCTCATGGGAAATCAACGGAAAAATGTTTGCATCCCGCGTGTTGAATTCACGTGAAAATGTTCTAAAATTCAGGATCAGTCAACTCATTAAAAAATTCATTAAAAAAAAAATTCCATACCTACCTACACTAATTCGACCCCGTTACCTGAATGCAATAATTTTTTTTAAGGGCCTTATCACCCATACACAGTGGTACTGCATCATGACCACAAACGAAAGTGAAACCCAAACACTTTAAAGCCTAATGGATTGATAATATAGGATCATCATAAATTTGAGGAGCAGCTTATACAGATTTCTTTTTTTACATAAGTAGACTTTAGTGTTAACGGAATTTCACACCCTTGGTGCAGCAGTGATTTACTGTCGGAGTGTTTTGTGCATACGAGAAGAGAACGGATTGTTCAGTAGTGGATCTGTTCGACCAGTGGAGCTTGAGTTGCAGCGTGGCTTCAACAGCAAGAATTTGCTGCACCAAAAGCACTGTCAGCCTTCTTTAACCTGTCGCAGCAGTTAATAATGTTAGCCTCAAGCCCAAACTACTTTCTATCCTACTTGGTAGGTTTAAAAAGGAAGTGGTCATTTTTAACAAAAGGGGTTGGGGGCATCAGTGGGTTGGGGGGGACAAAAAAAAATTCACCCCATTTCCCGCCATAAAAAAATGACCACTACTTAGCCTTAGAATAGTTTCAATCACACAAAAAAAATAGATGTATAATCTAGTCCAGTAATCATTTGATTGCCAGTACCTTTAATAAGTTTGATCAGTGTAAGAAGAATCCCCCAGGAAGAATCTAATTGAAGTGGAATGTGTATTTAGCTAGTAAAGAAATTATACCCTATGGACATTCTGACAGTCACATTTCCTATTCATGTAGTGGCAAAAAAGATAGAGGAGAAATTAGATGGGATACAAGTAATAGAGGAGGGGTATGAGTGTATAGCCCTGAATTTCAAGTGAGACTGTTCAGGAAAACAGTTTGGCTGTAAATGAACAATAACATATACTGTAAAGACAAAGAAAGAAAAAAGAATAGAAAAGGAAAAGGAAAAAAAAAGACAACAAGAAGGACATCAGAGCGTCCGCTATTGCAACCAATAGAAGGGAGACGTTACGGACTGATAATTTTGACTACTGCCACCTACTGTATCAGGGTGGCATGAGAAATGATGAAGCGAAGTACGCGCATCTGCGCAATAAGACGATTACTCCAGAATTTTCTGCACAATGCTGCTGCCACCTATCGTATCGGACCAGCGTGAGAAATGATGAAGCGATGTATATGCACCTGGGCAATATCTGCGCAATAAGACGATTACGCGCAAATCTGCACACCTCCAGAATCCTGTGCGCGCAATTACCAAATATGGTGCTTGGGGTGATATACTGATGCGCTACCTATTGCAAAAACTGTAAACTAACCTCACCAGATAGCTTCAGACAGAGAAATTCTTTATCAACCAATCACAGCCAGCATTCTGTGCAGTAATAAATTAACATATGCAAATGAGCTAAATTTAAGAGTATAGAAGTATGGGAGACATAAGTTATTACTATTAAAGGTAATTAAGTTAATAACGGAGGGTATTAATAACAATGTCTCCCATAAAAACGGGGGCTTGGGGGCAGAGCCCCTGACTTCCTTGCTTTCCTTATTCCAATTAAGCTCCCATTGAACCACTTCTTCCAGGGATAATTGGTAATAGGTGATACATTTAAAAATATGATTAGCACACCTAGCTTGCCATAGGTAGCCAGATGTCTTTGGGTAGAGTAAGGAGGAGAGAGTGAAATTGCTAGAACAACTCTGACCGATGCTAATCCCTCTCACATGCCCTACCTTGTATCTACACATCGTTGAACAGATACCTAGCCTAAATGTCCGACCTGGAACCATAGCCCGGGGGGGGCCACTGGAGGAAATATGGAAATTTATATGCATACAAAAAGCAGCGTGAAAGGGGGTTGCTTTTGTGCCCTAGGAGCCTATAAATGCTCTGAATTTGGCCTCAAAAGGAGTACCTTTTTCAGGATAATCTCAAAATATGCCCGGGAAAGGGGTACATTTTATAAACATATTCCATTAGAAACGGTCCCAAAATTGAGGCTTTGTCTCATTTGATCCTAATGGCAGGGAAAGGGGTACCTTCTCAAAGTAATTCCCGTTGAAAGGGGTATATTTTTAGGGAAAATTGTTCCTCTATAAGGGTAACAAATCTGTGGAGTCATGTACGCACATGGTTACTATAAAAAAGATAGAGTGCCCCCCCCCTGGGAACCATAGACTAGTGGAGGGGCCGAGCATTTTTTCAGCGAATGGTATTCACAGCCGCCGTGGCCCTGTTGGAGATCTTAAGCTGACCGCAGACGGGCCCGACTGGATCGGCCAATCGAGAAGTCGGGAACGTCTGCGGTGGACGTCCGATCCAGTCTGTCAATATCAAACATGTTTGATGTCCCCCGATCCAATCGGCCACCCTTCCCTAACTACCGACCGAATCGGCCCCGTCTGCGGTCACCTTTAGGTGTCAACTCTCACTGCAGTCTGGGGAGAAGCTTTACTGTAGCCATCCAGTACTCTGTATAAAATCCTGATTATCTCTGAATCCTCTACCATGATCAAAATATCCTTTTAACCACAAATAGTAGAAATTGAGGGGAACATGCGCAACTAAATATTATGAATGCACGATTTATATGAACAAGAAAGCGTTTAGTTTAAAACAGTTAAGTCTAGAGTATGTCTTGGAGAGACAGAAAAGAAATGAGGCAAGGGTACAGAGCCTAGGCTAGATGACTTGCCCATGACTATGTCATACGGACACATGTACCTGCTTGATTATCTTCCTCCCCCTTAGGCTGGAAACCTACCCCTGAATTCCGCTCCCGCTTCTCTCCCACTACATAAGGGGCCGGTGGAAGCCTTGGCCAACTTGTTGGAAACTGTTGGATGTGCATGAGTGAGCACACTCTCCCAGCAGATGTTATCACTGATAAGTTATCTGAATGTGTGGGGGAGAGTGTGAAATGAGACTGAGACAGACAGAGTGCAGAATAAACATCCACTAATCACCCCCAATTAAGAGATTATGATAAGAATCTCTTTAATATAACAAGATTATATTTCTGTAATCCTTCCTCTCCCTGTCTGTGACCTGACCTTGACACAGGAGGAAGTAAGGGGAGAGGGGTTGGGGGGTGGAGCCCTATGCCTGCGGTAGTTATACAGACCACAGATGCCCAGCGTACCTCCCCCTTCCACCCACAACTACCAGCACAGCTCTGATCGAGTAGTGAGACATGACTGAGTACCCCCCAACCCACCTAGTGGTGTGCCTATCTACCATCCCCTCTGCCTCCCACACCCACTGGTGATTGTCTGGTGGTGTCACCACCTACCCTGCCTGCCCCTGCCTTTAGACCCAACTGCCTTAATTTGTGTGTTACTAGTATTAAGTAGGTAATTATAGCTTTGTCTAGACCAATCAAACATCAGTCATAGCTTTCCCTGGTCTTCAGGGCCAACCCAACTAGCCATGTTTCAGCTCATGTCTACCTTTAACAATAATAACTAATTGATTCTGAATTCCATATTACCTACAAATGCATCCATAATGACTATCTTCCACATACAAAACTCTACAAACAAAATGAGACAAGGTGTGGTTTCCTCAACCATTATCTTAGTTGTTTGTCTGTATTACAAAAAGAAATGTGTCCAGTACCATGTCATTCCCAGGGGTGGACAATGGGTGGACAAGGTCCCAAAGACCCAAAAAGGTCCATAGTTAAAAAAAGGTCCAAAAGTCATGAAAGGTCCTATAAAGGTCCAAAGTCCTGAAAAGGTCTTAATGTCCCGAAAAGGTGCAAAAGTCCCGAAAAAGTTCTGAAAAGGGCCCAAAGTCTTCAGAAAGTCCCAAAGTCCTAAGGCACCAAAACGGTCCCAAGATACCATAAAGTTCCATAAAATTCAATAAAGTCCAATAAAGATCCATAAAGTTCAACAAAGATCCATAAAGTTCAACAAAGATCTGTAAAGTTCTACAAAGAACATAAACTCAACAAGGTGGCATTTGCTTAAACTTTTATCTTAGCTATTTGTCTTTATCCAAAAAGTAACAAGTCCAGTTACAAAGTAACTTGCCTATGATTCCCAGCACCATGTACACAAAGCATTAAAGGGCAGCAGTTTGTAAGTGTCTGTACATTATATCCCGTGTGTGGTAGGTCCTGGTGGCTACATCCTGATGGCTACATCATCCCTCCCAAATGATCACCCCGCATCCCCAAATGATCACCTCATGTCATCACTGCATGTCATCATCCCGTCATTTTTTTTTTTTTTTTTTTGAGTATGGGTAATGATGCAAAGCATCAGCCCGTTTATTTTATATTATCCTGGTTACAATAAAAAAAGCTTGTTCAGCTTGAAAAATATTCATTGCAACCAGCTTAAATTACATAATTTCAAGTAGTATATATATGTAGGACAGTAAAATAAATCATAGTATGCTATATTTATGTAGTTCGTAACAAATTGACAAAATGAACTTAACTAATAAGATACCAAAAACCATTTAGACATTATAATCTTTCTCAGCTGGTGTACTTAACATCTCGATTGATATTATCATTAGGCCTAGCCTGTATATGAGATTATAGGGCGGGCACCCCACATTGTAATGATCCAATGTAGATACAGATATTGTATATCTTAATATATATAGAATTGTACACCCCATGTCATCCATGTCATCATCACATGTCATCAATGTCATGTCATTAATGTCATCACCTCATGTAATCACCTCATGTCATTTTCCTATACCATCACCTCATGTAATCACCTCATGTCACACATGTCATCACCTAATGTCATCGAGATCACCTCACATCATCACCCCATGTCATCACCTCATGTCATCCATGCCATAACCTCATGTCATCATTCCATGTCATCATCTCATGTCATTACCTTGTCATCACCCCATGTCATCACCTCATGTCATTAATATCATCACCCCATTTCATCATGTCATTATTCCATACCATCACCTCATGTCATGCATGTCATCCCCGTGTCATCACCTCATTCATCAATCAATGTCATCACCTCATGTCATTACCTTGTCATATCACCTCATGTCATCAATGTCATCACCCCAAATCATCATCTCTAGTCATCAATGTCATCATCTCATGTCATCACCTTGTGTCATCCATGTCATCACCTCATGTCATCCATGTCATCACCCCATATCATCACATGTCATCACCTCATGTCATTATCCCATACCATCACCTCATGTCATGCATGTCATCACTTCATGTCATCAATCAATGTCATTATCTCATGTCATTACCTTGTCATCACCCCATGTCATTAATGTCATCACCCCATGTCATTATCCATACCATCACCTTATGTCATCAATCAATGTCATCACCTCATGTCATTACCTTGTCATCACCTCACGTCATCCATGTCATCACCTCATGTCATCATCCCATATCACTTCATGTCTTCAATGTCATCACCCCATGTCATCACCCCATGTCATTATCCATACCATCACCTCATGTCATCAATCAATGTCATCACCTCATGTCATTACCTTGTCATCACCTCATGTCATCATCCCATATCACTTCATGTCATTAATGTCATCACCCCATGTCATCTCTAGTCATCACCTCTAGTCATCCATGTCATCACCTCATGTCATCCATGTCATCACCTCATGTCATCACCTCATATCATCACCATCACATGTCATCACCTCATGTCATCATCTCTAGTCATCCATGTCATCACCCCATATCATCATCCCATGTCACACTTCCTGGTCACATCCTTCCATCTGCCAGGTATTCATGGGAAAGATCAGAAGGACCTTGAGCTTTCCCATGGTGCTATTTCTCTTAAAGGGACTGCTGATACTTGTGATTGATGTGTGAGCCTGCTACAGTATGTGTCTGTATGGGGCCTAATGCTTTCTCTATGAGAGAATCTTGGAATTAAACCTATCAATAAACCAAATTGGAAGGCCTTCAAAATCAACTATATCAAAAGATGTTTGCCGAGATAACCATGGCGCACAGTGCCCCCATTCCTACTCTATGCCCTCCTCTTCTAAAAAAATCTGAAATCTGTCTATAAGTGGTGTTAAAGACAGTTTGATTACCCTTTTATTTAGGGTAAAAAGAGCCCTAAATCCCATGCATTTCTCCATAGGAAAAAAAAGACAACAGTAATTACCATGTCACAGCCATCAAAGTACACCTTAAATGCAGGGATGTAAGTCAGGCATAGGCAAAAATCAGGAAACAATACATTACCTCAATATAAAAGCCTTCTATTTATGAAAACAGCCCTCCTTTACCACTCTTATAATGAAAGTACATGCCATTCAAAATTCTCAGAAATCAGGAAATCCTGATAAAACCTGAAGACTTACATCTCTGTAAATGTAAATTCTATTGCATGGATAGCTTTGTCTTACTTTTTGTCTCACTATATGACTAATTTTTGGGGGTTCAGTTGTAACTGAAATAGTGCTAAATGACAGGTTTTGATGGTCTATGCAAATTCTTGGGATCACAATATAAGAAAATCATACCCCATGAAATGTTTTTTTCATCATTTATCATAAGATTTTCATGTAAATAGAAATATGACTCATGGGGTCTTTGAAGGGTGTGATAGGGCATATGCTGTGTAATGGAATATTTTTTTGGTGGTGCATGTAATCTGCTAGAAGCCAAAATAGCAATTGAAACTTGGTAATCATAAGAAATTCGGCTAAGGGCTAGTAAACAAGAGGTCAGAAAGGTGGTGTCAAAGGCCCTTGCCTCATTTAAAAACTCGGCTAAGGGCTAGTAAACAAGAGGTCAGAAAGGTGGTGTCAAAGGCCCTTGCCTCGTTTAATATTAAAAATCTTATGTTGAAGTGGAAGGATGGTCTGCGAGATTTGACATTGCATGGGTGGCTTTACTGTGGCAATCTACTACCCTTTACAAAATCCTGATTTTCTCCCAATCCTGTTGCTTCATTAAAAAAATCTGTTTCACCAGTAACAGTAGAGATGTAGAGGAGTATGCGAAACTAAGAATTATCAAGGTCCCATTTATATAAATAATAAAAAACTAATGTGAAAGTGGACGGTTGTCTGACTTGAGTGAGGCAAGCCACACACTCACTGCTCCACTCTGACAATCCTGCATGGCACATTCTTCCACTTTCACATAAAATTTATATTAATCAGACATTCATAATTCTTAGTTCCGCATGCTCCCCTACATCTCCACTATTAGTGGTGAAAGTGATGTTTTGATGAAGCAACAGGATTGGGAGAAAATCAGGATTTTATACAGGGTAGTAGATAGCCGCTATTCATTCTCTATGGGCAACGTGGGTTGGCCTGCCAGCAGGGGATCTCCAGCACCTCAGCATAAGGCGACCGCAGACGGGGCCGATTCGGTCGGTAGTTAGGGAAGGATGGCCGTTCGGATCGGGGACATCAAACATGTTTGATATTGACAGATTGGATCGGACGCCCTCCGCAGATGTTCCCGACTTCCCTAACGGCCGATCCAGTCGGGCCCATCTGCGGTCAGCTATATGCTGGTTCCCTGCAGTTATTGAGGGCAAGATACCCGCAGGAATAGTGTGGGGTTTCCACACCATCTGCCGCTCAGAGAGCTCTGTACGTCATCATATGCCTATAGCTCGATGCAGCAAGTTGGGAACCTGAGTGTTTTCCAGTTTTGGAGGCAGCTGTGCATGTAAAATGCCTTCATTCAAGGGACATTTTTGTATATGCAGCAGAAGACAAGTCTTGTGTATGATTCTCTCTCAAAAATCATAGCAAAATATGAAAATAGAATCATTTGCTATGCATTATTCCCGCATAATACATGTCAGACTAGACAAAATGCCCTCTGTAGGTCCCATATGGGCTGGAAAAGCACCATGCTCATAAATGCCTTCATCATTTTCAAGATAAGAATATCTGAAGACCTGAACAATGTGAACAAGTCCATGGTGCAAAACCCTTTTGTTTTTATCAAATTCCATCATCAATTGTTGTTTTGACCTGATGGCCCATTGAAAACCATATTGAAATGCTATTAGAACCCCATATTAGGCATGTGAGGCCTATTATAATGCACTATTGAGCTATTTAGCTGCAAAAGCGTTGTCGGCACCAAAGACTAGAATCATAAGATGGGGCTAATTCTTCTCACCCTTATTGTATCACTTAGATATTTCCCATGCCTTTAAAGATGATCAAGTAGACCATAAAAATGGATAATTCTGGTATCAGTGGGTGATCACGCATCCATATATGGTGATCTATGTGGTCCCACATCAAAAACCAAGCAGAAATTTTGCTGAAAATCACAGTTTTTGCAAACTAACAAAAATCACATGTCTCCCATTGTGTAATAAGCCACCATAGAGGTAGTTAGAAAAAGCATACTCATTTATAAACTTGATGGGTCAGTATTATGCACTGTCTATCAAAAACTGATGTTTAGAATATTTTTTCACAAGATATATATAGGGCCAAACTTTGAAAAACAGCAATTTTTTCAAACTAATGATTTTTAAATTTATACTTCGTACTTCAGTGGTAAACTGTGCACTATATTATTGTAATACCATCTACCCTGGCCTGAAAGCAATGAGTTTCATCTTTCATTTGCTGCAAATATTGTGTAAATTGGATAATTTTTGGCTAAACCACAGCATTTCTTACCGAAAATTCAGGAAAAACTAAGTTTTAGGTTCCCAACTTGCTGCATCGAGCTATAGGGACCGGTTAGCTGGTCTACGGCAGGCCATGCCTGATGGCATTTTCCCCATATCCTTGAGAGAGGTTCTCTTGAACTCTACTAGATGGCAGTTTTACACTCTCCAATCACGGTTTAGATCCCAAACATCCGTATACTGACGATGCATTTTTACCAGTGGATGCTAGTACCATACAGGCAGCGCCCAATCAGATGTCTGCACTGCAGCTACCAGGCCTAATTAACATGCATTCTCGTGAGATTTGAAGCTTTCAGGGGTCAAAGCCACTCTATACATGGCTGATTCTTAACACCTGTAGGTGTGAAAACTCCATACCTGTAGGTGTGATGAGTGGTAGTCTACATTATCCATACCTTTGAACTTGTATTTATATTATTAAGCCAGTATGTGTTAATTAATGAGTCTTAATAGAACTTGTGTGTGTATGGTGGGAGTGAGTGAGTGAGTAATAGATGTTTAACGCCATTTCGACAGCTAAGGTCATATTCATGGCGAGAACTACATTACACAATTTCACAGGGGAATGTGTCAGTGCCCACGCATATGTGCACCACATACATCCCGAGGGGATAGGAAAGAGGAGAAATAGACCCTTTTAAGTGGGCTAGGGAAGCCCGTGTGTATGGTGGGACAGAGTGGATTCTCCCCAGGTATTACATAATTGTACCCTACAACCAGTCAGGTCCAGTGTAAAGCACATGCTGCTTAGAGCTGCCAACCGGTCCCGAGGCAGCTCCCTGAGCGGCAGACGGTGTGGAAACCCCCACACTAATGCTGCTGACCAGCTTCAGGTAGACACTACGGCGCCACCCCTATCCTAGGCACTGAAATACCTCCACAGTGTGAGTCTGCTGCAGTAGAGGTGTGAAACTGTGATAAAACTGAAACTGGTTAGTGTTAAACTCTCCTTTCTTTGCAAGCTTATTCTGAAACTATTTACTGGAGGATCTTTACAAACAAGGGCTCATTTTAACAGACTTGGCTAGACCTTCAAAATGACTATTTTTATACAAGATTTAATGCAGGGAATTTTGTCTCTGACCCCATTGAAGTTCAACCAAAGGTTTAGAACCATTTTATGATGAGAAGATCGCTGAGCACCTAAAGATAAATGGTTCCCACCTGTTCTATGGTTAAAAATGATCTAGAAAATGTATAACTTTTCTTTTTCTAAGGGGCTGCAGTATGTTTGACAGACCCTGCAAACTTTTTGGGCGAGATTATTTCTGGACACTTGTCCCAACCTCCCCCATGTTGTGCACTTACTTTTCAATTAAGACCTTATTGTATGCATTTTATATGGTGAGAAATTGATAGCTGTGATGAAAATAAGTGGTTTTGCTTTTTAAATGAAGTTTTTAAGACAATTTAAATGGAAGTTATGAACATTAAAAATCCTGAGTCAAAGACGATATTCTGCCGTGGTTCTGTCAGAGTGCCAGTTCAAGGAAAAAGATGACCTCAAAAATTTGTTTTTACATTGTTTGATTAAGATAAAATGTAGTCAGACCACCCGTCGTCAATGATATGGTCTTTGAGGTCGGGCTTAGCGCTACTTGGTCTTTTTTCAGTCAGCTCAGTTTCCCTTTATATCACAGATTTTGATAAAAAAATGGCCTTGTCATGTCCCCATTTCCCCTCTGATGAACAAAGACACATACTTCTACCCCAATGTACCTTAGAATTCATGTTTCCTGCTTGGAATTTCGTAGGATGATCATTTTGTCGTATCCGTGTGATCGGGCGGAAGTCTCTAGTATCGAGAGGTCGTAAAAATAAAGGACTTCCGGTTCAAGCAATGGCGTCGTTTGGTTCGTCTGTTAATTACAATTTATAATCTACTTCCATCTGAGCTCCACAGGCTGCAGATGTGACAATGGCGACGAGGATTTACTTCTAAAAACATTGGGGAAAAGTGGAGAATACATTTTGACCACTTTGACCCCTCTACAAGGAAGAAATCGAACATTGAAAACCACGACGGGTGGAAGCCACGAGGAGGACGGGTGACGAGCACCTTTCCTGATGGTCTGTTTGAGGAGTAGATGACGGATTTTACCCCTAAAATACCGAAGACTACATTCAGGACACTGTACACAAGGTGGGGGATGGGTTTCTGACCACAGTGAGTGTGGAGTACAGTATATGAAAGTCAGATGTTTATTCTGCTGCTGGAGATGTGGATTTGACCAGTAGTAGATCTACAAGTGTGTTTACAGTTTGTGTGTAGTTGTTTGTGCTGCACCTGGAAACTGAAACTGACTGTACTTTTGTTGACATTGTGTGAAAGTGAAACTTAGACACTGTGCTAGTCTGTGGAAAAGACCTGCATTCCAGGCTGGAGTCTAATCTGGGTCAGTCAGCTATTTCAAGTCTACAGTGTTGTGTGTATTCAAGACCTGTGAGTATGAACTGCCACTCTGCCTATGAACTGTGAACTGTATTTGAGACTGAATACCACACACATTGAACTTTGGGGAACTACCGTAAATCCCCGGTCACAAGCCGGCCCCGCTCATAAGCCGGGGGGTGAGTTCAGGAAAAAAATAGAAGCCGGTTTTAGTGCATTTTAGGCTTTTGCGAAAACCCGTCATAAGCCGGGGGGCGAGTTCAGACCCCCAACCCCCCCTTACACCCCCTAAAACTAAAAAATCTCACCAATTTTTGAGGAAAATTAGCCATATTTCTATCAATTCTTTATTGAGTTCTTATAGAAAACACATTGAAATGAACTTGTATGGTAAAAATCGTACATATTAAAGTAATTTTAATTTTAGAAGCCGGTTTGGGCCCAAAATAGGAAAAAAAATCCGGCTTATGACCGGGGATTTACGGTAAACCTATAGACTATACTATATTTAAACCATTGACTCAGCTGTGCCTAGGTCTATTGTGGTACTGTTTATTGTGATTTACTACTGTGTATTTTGCAATTACTAATGTGTATTCTATTTCAGTGACTCTGATTTATAGGCCTAGGTGTGCGACACAGTGAGATTTAGTTTATATGAGATATGGCAGAATATAAGTTTAAGGTAGTACACATACCAGGGAAGACCAACATGGCTGACCCACTGTCAAGACTGTTAGCTCATAAGACTCAGCGACCAACTGAGAAAGACAATGAGACAGAGAGCTATGTGCGATTTGTAGCGGTGAACGCCACACCCAAAGCAATGACTACTGGAGAAGTAGAGCGAGAGTCCGCTGAGGACGAAGAACTGAGCGATGTTAGGAAACGCATCGACTCCGGCAAATGGGACGACTGCCCAAGTAAGATTTATGCGGCTATAAGCTCAGAGCTTTGTGCCATTGGGTACGTAGTACTGAGAGGTACCCGACTTGTGATACCCAAGAAGCTAAGACCAAGAGTGCTAGCCTTAGCGCATGAAGGACATCTTGGGATAGTAGGTACTAAACAGAATCTACGGACTAAGGTCTGGTGGCCAAATATGGAGAAAGAGGCAGAAAAGTACTGCCGAGCATGCCACGGGTGTCAAATCACTAGTAAACCAGACCCGCCTGAACCAATCAGGACAACAACGCTTCCAGCTGGTCCATGGCAGGACCTAGCGGTAGATTTCTTGGGACCACTCTTAAGTGGAGAATCTATTCTAGTGGTAGTAGACTACTGTAGTCGGTTCATTTAGTATAAAATCATGAAATCAACCACTGCGAAGGAGACCAAAGAAGCTTTGGAATGGATATTTGGAACACATGGTTTCCCAGAGACATTGTTCTCTGACAACGGACCACAGTTTATTTCTGAAACGTTTGCAGATTTTATGGATGAATCTGGTATCAAACACCATAGAGTAACGCCTAAATGGCCACAAGCGAATGGTGAGGTCAAAAGACAAAACCACTCTATTAAGAAGCAGATGCGTATCGCCTATGCTACGGGGAAAGACTGGAAGAAGGAAGTCTTAAGATACATTAGCGCCTATCGCGCTATCCCACACGCAACAACTGGGAAAAGCCCTGCGGAGCTTTTATTTAGCAGAAAAATAAGAACTAAGATTCCTGAACTGAGACAGGATGTAGTTGACTTAGAAACTCGCGACCGAGACGCTGAAAAAAAGGGCTTGTCGAAAATGCAAGCAGACAAAAGATGCAACGCGACTATGTCAGATGTTGACTTGGGGGATAGTATTCTATTTAAAAGGGACAGGGTCGAAAACAAATTGCAAACGCCGTTTATTCCTGAACCGTACACAGTAGTGTCAAAGGCTGGTAGCCAGGTAACAGTAGAAAGTCCCGAAGGGGCAAGGTATAAGAGAAACAGCTCTCAGGTTAAGAGATATATACCTAGTGAGGTTATCGAAGGTGAACCATCAGGTGACGTGCCTGAAGTCGAGGTAGAGTCAACCCCGATAAAGACAAGACCAACACGTACTAAATTTGTGCCAAAGAAATTTGACGGTTTTGTTATGTCATAAAGTATAACGAGTACCATTCTTTGTAACCTCAGAACATTTATCAAAGCATGATTGTCATATCATAAAACTGTAACTTGAGAACTTTGAAAAAAAAAAAAAAAAAGTGATGTCGTTTCCGTGTGATCGGGCGGAAGTCTCTAGTATTGAGAGGTCGTAAAAATAAAGGACTTCTGGTTCAAGCAATGGCGTCGTTTGGTTCATCTGTTAATTACAATTTATAATCTACTTCCATCTGAGCTCCACAGGCTGCAGATGTGACACATTTCTCTGATTGCAAACTCTCTTGTTTCACCTCCCAGACACCATTTTGGATTTTGGTTGTAAGGAGCCACAATCATAATCTCTAATACCATAATAATGAAAAAATAACATTAGTACATGTATCTAACTCAGCACTTGTGTTACAAAAAATAACCCTTCATGTGTATGAAAATGATTTTGACTTATGGGTTTGACTCAAGAACATGACTAAAAAACAATTTTACAAACATTTAGAAGAAAATTATAATTGTTGTAAGACCTAACGTGACTTCACAGGGAGCGCGAGATCTCAGACGAGAACTGAAAGTGGAGCCAACTATGACACATTTTAGGACTTGACCACCCACACAAAATACTTGATTTCACCTTATTCAAACAACTATCCACAACATCAATGGCATAGAAAGGTACATTAGACTATAAGGCATTGATTAAATATTGTTTCATTTGTGTGAGTTCTGGTTCAAACTCAGGAAACTTAAAGACAGACCAATACTTTTTTGAACCCCCAGATTTAGGTCTAGGTGCAGAGAGCGGCCCTCCTGTAGAGGGCCGCGTTGATCGGCTAGATAAAATGTATCATTATTTACATTCCTGGGGGTATATCTTACTTATCTGAAAAGAAAATTGCCTAAAATAATCATTTCAGTCATCTAGTCTACCTTGGATTCATCTTGCTTGATCACAAAATTGGATCGAAATGGCAGAATTCTGGGTCTGATTTGGTACCTTTGGCCGGTCATAATTCCACTTTAAATTGACATAGAGACTTCATTTAAAAAGCAAATCCACTTCTTTTCTCAAGATCTATCCATTGCTCATTAGATAAGTTTAATGAGATAAAGTCTTGAAAAGTTAGGTAGATCTAAGTGCCTACCTATCCCGCCAGGTTGGAATAGATTCAAGATTCAAGATGGCTTTATTGACTAATGTACAGGTACACTTATGTCAGCACCAGGTTTTCATTTACAATGTTGTAGACAGATTTTATATATGAGTATATACAGTTCATAGCCCCTGGCCTTTTAGATGATTTGCAATATGGGGCCACTGCTAGTATTTGAGAAAGTTTCCTATGAGAGACAGATAAACCATTTGGGTGCTGGGGCTTGTGAGAAAGGGTTAAAATAGGGGACAATTGACAGTTAACTTCTTAGGCATGGCCTGCCTATATGATGTCCTCATCATAGAGGCAGGTCGCCAGCCAACACCTCAGCACAGCAAGGCCAAGTTGTGATGTCACGTGAAAAAACTCTTATAGAGTTATTATAGCACTGGCGCTGCCACGCCCACACGTTTTATATATTTGACGGTTTGTTTCTTTGACACAACGTTATTAAGCCCAATGAAGGTAAACAGTTCTAGCCAGTGTGTGGTATTGATTTTATTCCACTTTATTTTTGATAAATCCTACACGGGTAAGGATTCACCAAACATCATCACAGAAAACGTCAACAAAACACTCGAGTTTGACAGAATGAGAATGACACGCTTCTCGGGCGAGCTGTCAGTAGCAAGCTTTCAGGCGCTTGAGTCGTAGGAAATCCACAGTTTAAAAGTTAGAACAACTAGATTTCATAACGAAGAGTAGAAAAACACATGGAGAATAGTTGGAACTCACCTATGTAGGCATATTTTGAGAAATATACAGGTAAAACGACCGTTTATCTTGTATTTTGTCCAGCCGGGTGGAAATTTCTCATTCCTTTATACCTCCCCCTGACCCCACAGGACCTACACCATGCAACCCATCCTGCCTCCCCCTCGCTGCACCCAAAGAGCTCTGCCCCCGAACCCCCTTTTAGCCGGGCACCACGGGAACCGCGGCGCCGTCAACATTCGTCTCCACAGAGGGCCAGGTCAAATCTGCAAGAAGTGACCCTTTTGCCTAATTTAGTCCTAACTTTCCTTTTTCCACCCAGAAATGAATATGTTTTTACAAAATAAAGTTTGGATCGGTTATTTTAGACCAGAATACCGTAACATTGGGCCACGAGTTGGACATTTCTGTTATTGAAAAAAAAAAAAAATTTAGTCCCACTCAGTCTCGCCCGTCAGGATTCTAGGGAATAGGGCTCAGTATTGAGGTCCAGTGGGTCTGCCATTGCTTGATCTGGGATCAGGCAAGATAAGCACTGATAACAACCAGCATGATGGGTACCAGGTGTTACATAATGCACCCAAAAAATCTGCAGTGAATGGAGGGAATTATCTCATTGGCTGATAATGTATCCTGGGTCAGCCCTATACCTCTCTCGTGTATGGGGATGATGGTCCACATTTTCTGGGGAAGATTACTACACAAGGTACCTACCTACAAATAAGCACTACAGCAACCAGTGGAAAAAAAACTTCTTTTACCCACAAACGCTAGGTGCCAGAGACGACTCACACTAGTGGTCGAGCTGGGGCCAGATTGGTCCCCACTCTCCTTTGTCCACACAAAAGCACATGGCCATTGTGTTGTGAGTAACGGAGTGGTCATTATATGTACAAGAGGAGGTGGCAAGGTGGTGGGTTTTCACGGACGTTTGAAAACTACCTAACAGCATTCAGATTATTTTACTGCTGCACACCAAGAACTGATTTTGCAAAATGAGCCCCCCTCCCCACCTAAAATTAAGTTATGGGTTGGACCAGTTTACAGTCGTTTTTATTGTGACAGACCTACAAAAGTGGGAGGGGGGGGGGGGGCTTTTGCCTACAAAAGCTATGAGATGCGTCCCGAGTATGGGTGTTGCAGCAAGTCTCCAGCTAAGGATTTAGTTTCTCTCCCTGTACTCTTATTTTACTCTACTGTCACTCTCCTAGCACAGGCCGGTCAAACCGTGTGGCCGCGGACGTGTGTTTATGTCGCTCTGCGCAGGTTCTCGCGCCCACCAGCATACTTTACTTCCGTTGCAAGTTGTACCGACGTTGTGGTCAGTTCTTGGTGTTTCAACTAAATTCAAGTGGATTAAGAGGAGTATCTCACCAATGACAGCTGTCATTTTTAGTATTATAGGTGGGTAAAGGGTAGGGCAACTCACATATTCTGGAGATTGAAGGCATTTTCTCCCCCCCTCCTAAGTTTTTTTCTTTAGTAGTACCAGCCACTGGGCCGTGTCCCCGATCACTTCATCATGAAGTTCATGTCTATAAAAGATAATGTTTTCAATGCAGCCCACCCTTTTTTAAAATTCTCCCCTCAAAATGAATTGGGTTCGCTCAGTAGACCTACTTTCGTAGGTCTACGAGAGTGGCTATGTCCCGGGGCCGTGTCACTGTCAGCGGTCACTCAGTCAGGCTCCCTGACGGCCTGAGTCACTCAGCAGAAGCAGCAGCAGGGCCCAGGGGCCCTTGTCCGGCGGGCGCTGACTCTTACCTAACGGGAGAGTCAGGCTTCCTGCATAGGCCTATAGGGCTAATTTGTCAGGTGGCTGGAATTGTAGGACATAATTTTTTTATGTCATTTTCCTATTAAGGATGGCTTCCTAAGACATGTTTGTTGCCATTTTGTGAGAAACCTTTCATACGGGGGCCCAGATTATTTGGTTCTTGCAAATTTGTTAGCCTTCATATCAAGTTTAGCTGCTGTCGTATTCCAGAAGTTGGCGCATCCCAGAGGTTGGCTGCGCATGCGCATTCCATGTTTTAAGCCTATTATCGCTCATGGGCCACAAACATCAATGAAAATAAATAATTTTTTGAAAACATAAAAACCATGATAACATCCCTCTCTTCTTATAGAACTTGAAAGGACAACAACCCTAATGATACTGTCCCTACGCCGTAGAAATATGAAATGGGTAAAGTTATTTTGAAAATTACGGCCAACTTCTGGGATGCTCGACTTTCGGGATACGACACTGCCACGGTCGGCCATTTTGGATGTGGTTTCAGGTCTCACAACAGAGGTGTTATTCATGAAATAATGTTATTCATTAGAATCTGCTTGGAGAGTGGAGATTGACTTCCTGTCTGGCAGAAAATGCACCTGCTGATAGCTACCCGTTGCAACCCACACGGCATGTGCCAAATCTTGGAAAAGGGTGCGATCTAAAAGTTTCCAAAAAAAAGACGCTCTTCCCACTCACAGACAGCAAAACTAAGGTGGTACTCTTGTCAATATTATAAGCTGATTGTTGGGGATTTGTTTCTGTCAAATGTTATTCTTAGAAACTTGCTGTTTCTAGAGCACCTGCAGGTTTTAGATAGGGCAGTCCCGCAAAAGGGTCACTTCTTGCAGATTTGACCTGGCCCTCTGTTTCCCACTCCTTCCTCTAGATGTCGCCTTTAGTTCCTTCTTCATCCTCCAGGTGGCTCTTTCCATCCCTTCTGTGTCTCATCAAATAATTATGGTTCACCTCTCTGTTTCTTTCGCAAAAGGGTCACTTCTTGCAGATTTGACCTGGCCCTCTGTGGAGACAAATGTTGACGCCGCCGCGGTTCCCGTGGTGCCCGGCCAAACGGGGGTTTGGGGGCAGAGCCCCCGATCAAGAATATACGCCAGAACTCATCTGAATTTGAATTATATTCAGATGAGATCATCTGAAACTTATGGAAACTTAAAAGAGCTCTGAATCGGCTACGTCCGCCACAGTGCTAACGTCGGCGGACGTAGTTCCTTGATTCAGAGCGCCTTTAAATGGAAGAATATTATTCAGATGAGAGGTGAATGTTTGTCTCTAGTGTGACGTCATTCTACTTCCGGCCAGGTCAAAATCCCAAGAAGTGACCCACATGCGTTTCTTTCTTGCCAAAATGGGGGTTCGGGGGCAGAGCCCCCGATCAAGGATATATGCCAGATCTCATCTGAATTTGAATTACATTCAGATGAGATCGATCATCTGAAACTTATGGAAACTTACATAGAAGATTATTATTCAGATGAGATCTCATCTGAAAGGGGGGGTTATCCGGGGGATGTGGCCGGATGGGTCTCTCAAGGAATAAAATGTTTATGGGGTGGTATGACATCAGTCCACTTCCGGCCAGGTCAAAATCCCAAGAAGTGACCCAGATGCGGCAGTCCCAGCGACTCAGTTCTTAACTGAGTCGCGCACAGTGACTACGGGGCCCGGGAGCAGGACTCATCATAGTGGAGGGTATTCGCTGAGACAGAAAAGACCGGTAACCTTGGTGACGTGCTGACGTCGGCAGACCGGAAGCCGGGGACAAAATGTTTCTCGTCGCTGGGCACTCCCTTTTACGTATCATAAATTACATAATAAAATGACTACACTGGAGCCCTACACATTATTTTCATCCAAATTACAGGCAACATACTGCACAAATATTTTATCTATGCATCTTCGTTGTCATTACATCTTGCCCTGTAACTAAGGACACTTTAAAAGCCACATATTTTGAGAATCAGAACTTTAAATGATGTGCTCAACACTGAGGGAGACAAAATTGTCCCCGCACAAAATGGCGGGGTCCGTGCGCACGTGACACATTACCCTAGGGAGCGCACAAATTGACCATAGGAAATTTTGAGGTCCTGCACCAGAGATGTCCGCGCATCTCTCATGTCTCTAATTGTTATTGAATCATTCTATAAATCACGGAGCATATACCGTATTCTCCCGCGTAGAAGACGCGCTGCGCGTATAGGACGCACCCCAAACTCAGCAGAGGCATTTTCACGTATAAGACTCACCTCTTAGGGCTCAACTTTGTAATTCCAGTACATTTCTATAGTAAAATTACCCCTCGTATAAGACGCACCCCCAACTTGAGAGAAAGCTATAAGACGCCCCAGCATTTTGTTTGGCCTAGAGGACGCGTCTTATACGCGGGAGTTTACGGTACTTAAAACACTGCTTTAATGTTCCTGAAAATTTGGATACTCTACGATTATTATAAGTTAGGGAAAACGATGATCTTGTAACACTGGCAGATTATTTCCTGAGCAGTATTTTCAAAACAAAGATGGCGGCCGTCGCATACACAGGGCTTTACTCAGCGATATTCTATTTGCCATATCTAAGCTCGTATCTTGAAATTAGCTTTGATATTTTGAAAAGTTGTAGATGTTATCATGATCTATCTTGTTCAGTACTCAATATTACCTCTAAATATATCGGTGAGACACATGTAAACCATGCACTTGCAATTTCCGTTCGCCCATAGATAACAGTAGGTAGCAGCAAAATCATTCTCCAGACCTCCTAAGGGAGAGAGGCCAGTCCCTAACATCCTATGCTAGGGGCCGGTTAGCAGGTCTAGGCTCAATATAGATTCTAGAATCACTCAGAATTGTCCAATTTTGATAAGTGAGTAGGCCTAGAGCATTAGAATTGATTGATATTTGCAATAGGTTTGCTGAATGCTGTGGATAATGTGAAATCAACAGATGATTGACGAATTGTGCCGTTGTAAATGTAAACAAACTTCACTTGTGCAAACCATGTGTAGCAAAGTCAGCCTGAAATTTGGACCTCGACAGAAAAACGCAACCCATATATCAAATGAAAGAGCTTGAAAATTCCTATTCATTGCTTTCTGAATCAAGTTGATACTCCTACTAGATGCGGTTTTATAACAATTTATAATTTGGAGATGTCAAAATCTTTCTGCCATTCCCCACCTAGACTTGCTCAAGAACATAACCTAGTTTTGTCAGTGGGATAGAGCTATGCGTTTCCTTTAATTCGATACTATATAGAAGTAAATCTTTCCAGTAGAACCCCCAGAATCAATATTTTCCCAACCACTGTGACAGACATGGGGAGCGGCTGGCCAAATTGGGCCGACTTCGCTACCATGTGACATGGTAACTGGACGTCTTGGAAGCAGACACCTTGGAAGCAGAACCACCTCGGAAGCAAATAATTTTTCTAAATAATTATTTCAACAATTTTAATACAGATTTTGCCATTCCATGTCGATTCTAAGGCCATGTTGCATTGTCTATTTTAGGGGTCTAGAACCATAATGTACGACAAGCGTGTGCAGGCATGGTGCAATCCTATGGTGTTAGCCTACATGCCAAGTTCACGTCCCTCTTTAATATATAGACCCGGGGTGAAGGGGGTGTGTGGCTGGGCCTCTTACAACCCTTACTGTTGATAGGGAAATTTTACCCTTGAAAGTCCACCCTTGTTAGAGTGTTTTCAGCCAAAACCTCTACCATATACCTACACTATGACCTTATACCTTCCCCATGGGACCTATACCTACGCTATCACCTTATACCTGCCCCATAGGACCTATACCTACACTATGGTGTTGAACCTGCCCCATAGGGCCTATACCTACACTATGACCTTATAGATGCCCCATAGGACCTATTCCTACACTATGGTGTTAAACCTGCCCCATAGGGCCTATACCTACACTATGACCTTATATCTGCCCCATAGGACCTATACCTACACTATGGTGTTAAACCTGCCCCATAGGGCCTATACCTACAATATGACCTCATCCCTGCCCCATAGGACCTATACCTACACTATGACCTTATACCTGCCCCATAGGGCTTATACCTACACTATCACCTTATACCTGCCCCATAGGACCTATACCTACACTATCACCTTATACCTGCCCCATAGGACCTATACCTACACTATCACCTTATACCTGCCCCATGGGTTTGATTGATTGATTGATTTGTGTTTTACAGCACTTTAGCGGCACTAAGTGGCTATCCCGTGCTTCACAGGTTGATAATTTAACAGAGGAATGTGTCAGTGCCCGCGCATATGTGCACCACACACATCCTGAGGGGATAGGAAAGAGGAGATATAGACCCTTTTAAGTGGGCTAGGGAAGCCTGACCTGCCCCATGGGACCTATACCTACACTATCACCTTATACCTGCCCCATGGGACCTATACCTACACTATGGTGTTAAACCTGCCCCATAGGACATATACCTACGCTATCACCTTATACCTGCCCCATAGGACCTATACCTACACTATCACCTTATACCTGCCCCATGGGACCTATACCTACACTATCACCTTATACCTGCCCCATAGGACCTATACCTACACTATCACCTTATACCTGCCCCATAGGACATATACCTACACTATCACCTTATACCTGCCCCCTAGGACCTATACCTACACTATGGTGTTAAACCTTCCCCATCGGGCCTATATCTACACTATGACCTTAAACCTGCCCCATAGGACCTATATCTAAACTATCACCTTATACCTGCCCCATGGGACCTATACCTACACTATCACCTTAAACCTGCCCCATAGGACCTATACCTACACTATGACCTTATACCTGCCCCATAGGACCTATACCTAGACTATCACCTTATAGCTGCCCCATAGGACCTATACCTAGACTATCACCTTATACCTGCCCCATAGGGCCTATATCTACACTATCACCTTATACCTGCCCCATAGGACCTATACCTACACTATCACCTTATACCTGCCCCATAGGACCTATACCTACACTATCACCTTATACCTGACCCATAGGACCTATACCTACACTATGGTGTCAAACCTGCCCCATAGGACCTATACCTACACTATCACCTTATACCTGCCCCATAGGGCCTATACCTTCACTATCACCTTATACCTGCCCCATAGGACCTATACCTACACTATCACCTTATACCTGCCCCATAGGACCTATACCTACACTATCACCTTATACCTGCCCCATAGGACCTATACCTACACTATCACCTTACAGTGTGTAGTCTAACGCAGAGCTATGATAGGGTCGCCGGTCCACCCAGCACCCACATCTGAGATAAAAAAAGATAAGAGCTTCTTGATACCTGCATTGGGGCTCCCTACTAGTGGCCACTGCGTTACCCAGTATGGATTTATCTTAAAGGGACCCTTGCATGGTAATGCATGCCAGCATTAAAAATGGTTAAGGCTAGGGCACAGCTCTAAGATACCTATGGTCAACTGTGTTCTATGTGCTATGCTAAACTATGCTATAACTAAATGCTGACAAATAGTGAGTAATTACTGACATATATTGACTAATTGCTGAGAAATGTTAACTAGATACTGACATAATTATATCGACTAATTTCTGACAAATAGTGAGTAATTACTAATATAAATTGACTAATTACTGACAAATAGTGCATAATTGCTGCCATATTTTGACTAATTACTGACAAATAGTGAGTAATTACCAGCATAATTAATAATTATATTGACTAACTGCTTTCAAATAGTGACATAGTGGATGTCCTTCCATTTCTCCATTCTCTGGTGTTTGATTGAAAAATGTTGACGCCATTCTGTGTTTTAATTTGTGTTTTAATCTGTGTTTTTACGGTACATGTATTGAGTTTAAGGCTATAACAGGTTAGTATTAGTGCTATGGCATGATAGTAATTACTCACTTTTTGTCAGTGGTTAATCAACATATGTTATAAATTAATCACCATTTGTTAGCAATTAGTCAATATACATCAGTACTTAGTCATTATAAGTAACACAGGGATCCAGGCCATATATGGTGAATTTTGATCTTCAAAAGTTATCAGATGGATGTTAGTGACCAACTATTCAATATATATTACTCACTATTTGTCAGCACTCAGTCAATATATGCCAGTTCTTAGTCATTATATAACAACACTTAGTCCACATATGTCAGTAATAACTCACAATTTAGCAGATGTTAGTCAATATATCAAGGCTCGCGCTAGCCATTCACCAGATCGCCAGTGGCGAATCAAACTACATTTTGGCTAACCATTTTCCCATTGGATTCACTAGACTGGCTAATCCTTCTCCCAATTCACAACTGGGAATATGATATATGGAGTGTAGCATACCGTTATACGGCACATGGCTATTGTATTATTGACCAATGGGAGGCATCCCTGGCATAAACTGCGGAGTCGGGGGCTGAAGGTGTTAGTCATAATGGAGTCGGGGTCTAATGGCGGCCCCCAGCTGATAATGGCTATGGGAGCTATAAAGCTTATAACATGACAAAACCAGTCATATGTATCCCGTCTACATGCAAATGAATACGACATTTCTGTGATTTTTCTCTTTAAAAATCTTGATAAAACATTTTCTGATTTATGATTAAATTGCTTATATCTGTGTAGGGCTAGACACAAATTTAGCCTATCGTAATCCCTCTGTGATGGTTGAGCTCCTACTCAATGTTTCTGGGAGTACCTGGCCATGTCCCTTTCAAACACAATTTTCTGAAGAGATAGTGTTGCACTTTGTTCCATCATGAAAAAATACCAAAAATTATATGAAGGTTGATCAAATCAATCTGGCTAATTGATTACATATCTGGCTAATCAAAAATGAGGCAAATTCGCCAGACTGGCTAACAGAACATATGTACTAGCGCTTCCCTAGTATATGTCAGTAATTACTCGCCATTTATCAGCAATTAGTCAATATATGTTAGTAATTACTCACCATTTGTTAGCAATAAGTCAAAATATGTCAGTATTTACTCACAATTTGTCAGCAATTAGTCAATATATGTCAGTACTTAGTCACTCTATATATATATGTCAGTAATTATCAATACATGTCACAATCTGTCAACAATTAGTCAATATATAACAGAGAAATAGCCATTGATTCCTCCTCCTGTGCATCCTACCTTGACTGGTATTTGTCAAAATTTAAAGTATGTCAGTATCTATGGACTATTTGTCAGCAATAAGTTAATATATGCTAGTAACTATTCACTATTAATTTTGTCAGCAATTAGTCAATACATGATAGTAGTTACTTACATTTTATCAGCATTTAGTCAATATATGTTAGTAATTGCTCACTATTGACAAATATATGACGAATTTTGAGTAATTACTGACAGAAAAACAACAAAAAATGGACCCACCTTACTAAAGGTATAGAGCCCCACTACACCCACCTGGTGTGAAGGTGGGGCAGGGGGTAGGGCGGGGGGCAACAGACCGTGACCTCCCCGTTGGGGACGTCTACACTGTCGTTAGACTACACACTGCTTATACCTGCCCCATAGGGCCTATACCTTCACTATCACCTTATACATGCCCCATAAGACCTATATCTACTCTATCACCTTATACCTGCCCCATAAGACCTATATCTACACTATCACCTTATACCTGCCCCATAGGGCCTATACCTTCACTATCACCTTATACCTGCCCCATAGGGCCTATACCTTCACTATCACCTTATACCTGCCCCATAAGACCTATATCTACACTATCACCTTATACCTGCCCCATAGGGCCTATACCTTCACTATCACCTTATACCTGCCCCATAGGACCTATACCTACACTATCACCTTATACATGCCCAATAGGACCTATACCTACACTATCACCTTATACCTGCCCCATAAGACCTATATCTACTCTATCACCTTATACCTGCCCCATAGGGCCTATACCTTCACTATCACCTTATACCTGCCCCATAGGGCCTATACCTTCACTATCACCTTATACCTGCCCCATAGGGCCTATACCTACACTTTGGTGTTAAACCTGCCCCATAGGGCCTATACCTTCACTATCACCTTATACCTGCCCCATAGGGCCTATACCTTCACTATCACCTTATACCTGCCCCATAAGACCTATATCTACTCTATCACCTTATACCTGTCCCATAGGGCCTATACCTTCACTATCACCTTATACCTGCCCCATAAGACCTATATCTACACTATCACCTTATACCTGCCCCATAGGGCCTATACCTTCACTATCACCTTATACCTGCCCCATAAGACCTATATCTATTCTATCACCTTATACCTGCCCCATAAGACCTATTTCTACACTATCACCTTATACCTGCCCCATAGGACCTATTTCTACACTATCACCTTAAACCTGCCCCATAGGACCTATACCTACACTATCACCTTATACCTGCCCCATAGGACATATACCTACACTATCACCTTATACCTGCCCCATAGGACCTATTTCTACACTATCACCTTAAACCTGCCCCATATGACATATACCTACTCTATCACCTTATACCTGTCCCATAGGGCCTATACCTTCACTATCACCTTATACATGCCCCATAAGACCTATATCTACACTATCACCTTATACCTGCCCCATAGGGCCTATATCTACACTATCACCTTATACATGCCCCATAGGGCCTATACCTTCACTATCACCTTATACCTGCCCCATAGGGCCTATACCTTCACTATCACCTTATACCTGCCCCATAGGGCCTATACCTTCACTATCACCTTATACCTGCCCCATAAGACCTATATCTACTCTATCACCTTATACCTGTCCCATAGGGCCTATACCTTCACTATCACCTTATACCTGCCCCATAGGACCTATATCTACACTATCACCTTATACCTGCCCCATAGGGCCTATATCTACACTATCACCTTATACCTGCCCCATAGGACCTATACCTACACTATGGTGTTATACCTGCCCCATAGGACCTATACCTACACTATCACCTTATACCTGCCCCATAGGACCTATACCTACACTATCACCTTATACCTGCCCCATAGGGCCTATACCTACACTATGACCTAATACCTGCCCCATAGGACCTATACCTACACTATGGTGTTATACCTGCCCCATAGGACCTATACCTACACTATCACCTTATACCTGCCCCATAGGACCTATACCTACACTATCACCTTATACCTGCCCCATAGGGCCTATACCTACACTATGACCTAATACCTGCCCCATGGGACCTATACCTACACTATGGTGTTAAACCTGCCCCATAGGACCTATACCTACACTATGGTGTTATACCTGCCCCATAAGACCTATATCTACACTATCACCTTATACCTGCCCCATAGGGCCTATATCTACACTATCACCTTATACCTGCCCCATAGGACCTATACCTACACTATGGTGTTATACCTGCCCCATAGGACCTATACCTACACTATCATTTTATACCTGCCCCATGTAGCCTATACTTACACTATGACCTTATACCTGCCCCATAAGACCTATATCTACACTATCACCTTATACCTGCCCCATGGGACCTATACCTACACTATCACCTTATACCTGCCCCATAGGACCTATATCTACACTATCACCTTATACCTGCCCCATAGGACCTATACCTACTCTATCACCTTATACCTGCCCCATAGGACCTATACCTACACTATCACCTTATACCTGCCCCATAGGACCTATATCTACACTATCACCTTAAACCTGCCCCATAGGACCTATACCTACACTATCACCTTATACCTGCCCCATAGGACCTATATCTACACTATCACCTTATACCTGCCTCATAGGACCTATACCTACACTATCACCTTATACCTGCCCCATAGGACCTATACCTACACTATCACCTTATACCTGCCCCATAGGACCTAGCGTAATCTCCCGCGTAGAAGGCGCGTCTTCTACGCCAAACAAAATGCTGCTGGGTCTTATACGCGGGAGGTAAATTGCCTTGAGTTTGGGGTGCGCCTTATACGCGGGTTTTTTCAACATCTCATTTGGGAAAATGCGCCGATGACAGCTTGAACTCATAGCGCCAGCACGGCGGCAGACCGGGAGGTGTCGACGCGTTCGCCGGGGATAAGGCCCACCATGAGCCGATGACAGCTTGAACTCATATAGCCAGCAATTCGGCAGCCCGGTCGGTGTAGATTTGCTTGGCGGGTTTGACACCAACCGTCACACCGTGTGCAGATGACAGCTTGAACTCATATAGCCAGCACCGCGGCAGACCGGGAGGTGTTGATGGGAGCTCGGCGGGTTTGACGCCGACCGTGTACCGCTGACAGCTTGAACTCATATAGCCAGCACCGCGGCAGACCGGGAGGTGTTGATGGGCGCTCGGCGGGTTTGACGCCGACCGTGTGCCGATGACAGCTTGAACTCATATAGCCAGCAATTCGGCAGCCCGGTCGCTGTAGATTTGCTCGGCGGGTTTGACACCGACCGTCACACCGTGTGCCATTGACAGCTTGAACTGATATAGCCAGCACTGCGGCAGACCGGGAGGTGTCGACGGGCGCTCGGCGGGTTTGACGCCGACCGTGTGCCGATGACAGCTTGAACTCATAGAGCCTGCACCGCGGCAGACCGGTCACTGTAGAATAGGGGGTGGGGAGGGGGGGGCGCCTTCTGCGCGAAACAGCCCCCCTGTGAGTTGGGGGGGGCGCCTTATACGCGGGTTTTTCTGGAAATCCATCCAGAAGAGGTACGTGCGCCTTCTACGTGAAAAGGCCTTCTCTGAGTTGGGGGGGCGCCTTCTACGCGAGCTGCGCCTTCTACGCGGGAGATTACGGTATATCTACACTATCACCTTATACCTGCCCCATATGACATATACCTACTCTTTCACCTTATACCTGCCCCATAGGACCTATACCTACACTATCACCTTATACCTGCCCCATAGGACCTATACCTACACTATCACCTTATACCTGCCCCATAGGACCTATATCTACACTATCACCTTATACCTGCCCCATAGGACCTATACCTACACTATCACCTTATACCTGCCCCATAGGGCCTATATCTACACTATCACCTTATACCTGCCCCATAGGGCCTATACCTACACTATCACCTTATACCTGCCCCATAGGACCTATACCTACACTATGGTGTTAAACCTGCCCCATAGGGCCTATACCTACACTATGACCTTATACCTGCCCCATAGGACCTATACCTACACTATGGTGTTATACCTGCCCCATAGGACCCATATCTACACTATCACCTTATACCTGCCCCATAGGACCTATATCTACACTATCACCTTATACCTGTCCCATAGGACCTATATCTACACTATCACCTTATACCTGCCCCATAGGACCTATACCTACACTATGGTGTTATACCTGCCCCATAAGACCTATATCTACACTATCACCTTATACCTGCCCCATAGCGCCTATATCTACACTATGACCTTATACCTGCCCCATAGGACCTATACCTACACTATCACCTTATACCTGCCCCATAGGACCTATACCTACACTATCACCTTATACCTGCCCCATAGCGCCTATATCTACACTATCACCTTATACCTGCCCCATAGGACCTATACCTACACTATGACCTCATACCTTCCCCATAGGGCCTATACCTACACTATCACTTTATACCTGCCCCATAGGACCTATACCTACACTATCACCTTATACCTGCCCCATAAGACCTATATCTACTCTATGACCTTATACCTGCCCCATAGGACCTATATCTACACTATCACCTTAAACCTGCCCCATATGACATATACCTACTCTATCACCTTATACCTGCCCCATAGGGCCTATACCTACACTATCACCTTATACCTGCCCCATAGGGCCTATATCTACACTATCACCTTATACCTGCCCCATAGGACCTATACCTACACTATCACCTTATACCTGCCCCATAGGACCTATATCTACACTATCACCTTATACCTGCCCCATAGGACCTATACCTACACTATCACCTTATACCTGCCCCATAGGACCTATACCTACTCTATCACCTTATACCTGCCCCATAGGACCTATACCTACACTATGACCTTATACCTGCCCCATAGGGCCTATACCTACACTATGGTGTTAAACCTGCCCCATAGGGCCTATACCTACACTATCACCTTATACCTGCCCCATAGGGCCTACACCTACACTATCACCTTAAACCTGCCCCATAGGGCCTATAACTACACTATCACCTTATACCTGCCCCATAGGGCCTATACCTACACTATCACCTTATACCTGCCCCATAGGGCCTATACCTACACTATCACTTTATACCTGCCCCATAGGGCCTATATCTACACTATCACCTTATACCTGCCCCATAGGGCCTATACCTTCACTATCACTTTATACCTGCCCCATAGGGCCTATACCTACACTATGGTGTTAAACCTGCCCCATAGGACCTATACATACACTATGACCTTATACCTGCCCCATAGGACCTATACCTACACTATGACCTTATACCTGCCCCATAGGGCCTATACCTACACTATCACCTTATACCTGCCCCATAGGGCCTATACCTACACTATCACCTTATACCTGCCCCATAGGACCTATACCTACACTATCACCTTATACCTGCCCCATAGGACATATACCTACACTATGGTGTTAAACCTGCCCCATAGGACCTATACCTACACTATCACCTTATACCTGCCCCATAGGACCTATACCTACACTATCACCTTAAACCTGCCCCATAGGACCTATATGACCTTAAACCTGCCCCATAGGACCTATACCTACACTATCACTTTATACCTGCCCCATAGGACCTATACCTACACTATCACCTTATACCTGCCCCATAGGGCCTATACCTACACTATCACCTTATACCTGCCCCATAGGGCCTACACCTACACTATCACCTTATACCTGCCCCATAGGGCCTATACCTACACTATCACCTTATACCTGCCCCATAGGGCCTATACCTACACTATCACTTTATACCTGCCCCATAGGGCCTATATCTACACTATCACCTTATACCTGCCCCATATGGCCTATACCTTCACTATCACTTTATACCTGCCCCATAGGACCTATATGACCTTAAACCTGCCCCATAGGACCTATACCTACACTATCACCTTAAACCTGCCCCATAGGGCCTATACCTACACTATCACCTTATACCTGCCCCATAGGACCTATATCTACACTATCACCTTAAACCTGCCCCATAGGACCTATATGACCTTATACCTGCCCCATAGGGCCTATACCTATACTATGGTCTTATACCTACCCCATAGGACCTATATGACCTTAAACCTGCCCCATAGGGCCTATACCTATACTATGGTCTTATACCTACCCCATAGGACCTATATGACCTTATACCTGCCCCATAGGACCTATATCTACACTATCACCTTATACCTGCCCCATAGGACCTATATCTACACTATCACCTTATACCTGCCCCATAGGACCTATACCTACACTATGGTGTTATACCTGCCCCATAGGACCTATATCTACACTATCACTTTATACATGCCCCATAGGGCCTATATCTACACTATCACCTTATACCTGCCCCATAGCGCCTATACCTACACTATCACCTTATACCTGCCCCATAGCGCCTATGCCTATACTATGGTGTTAAACCTGCCCCATAGGACCTATACCTACTCTATCACCTTAAACCTGCCTCAGGTGACCTATGGCTACACTATAGTCCCTCACCTGCCTCATATGACCTATCCCTATACTATTGCCTCTCTCCTGCCTCAGGTGACCTATCTCTACAATGTAGCCTCTCTCCTGCCTCAGGTAACCTCTGGCTACACTATAGCCTCTCTCCTGCCTCAGGTGACGTATAGCTACACTATAGCCTCTCTCCTGCCTCAGGTGACATATAGCTACACTATAGCCTCTCTCCTGCCGCAGGTGACCTATCCCTATACTATAGCCTCTCTCCTGCCGCAGGTGACCTATCCCTATACTATAGCCTCTCTCCTGCCGCAGGTGACCTATCCCTATACTATAGCCTCTCTCCTGCCGCAGGTGACCTATCCCTATACTATAGCCTCTCTCCTGCCGCAGGTGACCTATCCCTACACTATAGCCCCTCTCCTGCCTCATGTGACCTTTCACTACAATGAAGCCTCCCTCCTGCCTTATGTTACCTATCCCTACACTATAGACTGTCTCTTGAGGTTGGAGATGGCTATCGAAAATATCTCTTGGAGTATCTTGTATCATTGATCTTGTGCATGTATAAGTGCACTATGATTAATAAAGCACACAACTTCATGTTTTATTATATTCATGTTTATTTGGAAAACTCACTGTTTTGTCAGAGAGTTCCACACCATAAGCAATATAAGCAAAGCATTTCAGAACATTTCCCTATGGTTCTTTATCATGGCAAAAAACGTTTTAAAACGTTATAAACGTTGTTTTTTTTTTTTAAGTTTAATAAAGTATTTTTTGTTGAGTGGGGACATTAGGTATAAGGTCATAGTGTAGGTATAGGCCCTATGGGGCAGGTATGAGGTCATAGTGTAGGTATAGGCTACATGGGGCAGGTATAAGGTGATAGTGTAGGTATATGTCCTATGGGGCAGGTATAAGGTGATAGTGTAGGTATAAGCCCTATGGGGCAGGTATAAGGTGATAGTGTAGGTATAGGCCCTATGGGGCAGGTTTAACACCATAGTGTAGGTATAGGTCCTATGCGGAAGGTATAACACAATAATTATTTTATTGGCTCGGCCAATAAAATAGTCATTTAAGGGGAGGAGATGCGATGGAATGTGGCAAAATGGGTAGACTTTCCTACATAAAAGTCCTTAGCATGCACATAGGATTAGACTGAGACCAATACCTTGGGCAAGTCTAAAGTACCGTAATCTCCCGCGTATAAGGCGCAGCCCGCGTATAAGGCGCACCCCCAACTCAGGGAGGCCTGTCCCACGTATAAGGCACACCCCTAAGGGCAGATTTTTGTTAATTTAGTACTGTTCTATAGTAAAAATACCCCCCCCTATAAGGCGCACCCCAAACTCAAGGTAATGTCCCTCCCACATATAAGACTCAGCAGCATTTTGTTTGGCGTATAAGACACGCCTTATACGCGGGAGATTACGGTACCTGGATCTAGGGTTTGAGGTTGCTTCGTTAAAAGTTTTAAGGAGAAAACCCAGTTTCATATTTCAAATGTAACACACATATTTCTCATGTTACAAGAGTCTTTTAAATGCCAGGGTGTGTTAAAATCATTATTCAATATAATGAGACAACTCCCATTTGTTAGATGGAAGCTGTACATGTATTTTAGGCCGAAATACCTGCCTGCTCACAGGCAGGATCCAAGATGCATACAAGTCTATAGTGGCACAAACACATGGCTAGTCTGAACTAAGTACTTACTTTCAGTTCCTGGAAATTGTCCCTCCTATTCACAAACATGTAGTTTTCATGTACATCAGCTTATATTGACTGAAACATGAGATATATCCAATAAATCTGACATGTTTATCTTGAGCTTAGATATCACTACCTCAATGGCCTCCATTGTCAACATGCTGGGGTGCTACCTGGTGTTAGACTGCTCTTGAAACATAGGGCTAACCCAACCTGATACCAGGTGTCACTAGCTCACTCCTAGTAACCCCTGATCTTCTGCGCCCTGCATTGTGGGATATAGCCTGTACAGGCTAATTAGATGCACATATCATTGGGCAACACAAGAAGTAGACCCTATGTTTAGTACAGCCCTACAAACATGTATTGTTTCATACCTGCATATAGGTGCAGTGGGACAACAGGTGTGCATTGTACCAGGAGTATAGAGGTTTCATCTAGAATACAGACCTGACAACAACATATCTCAAACACAATCACCTGTGACTATGCATTCAGCTGAGCAACATAACTTGGGTTGAAGACCTATGTGGGAATATTAGGTGTTTGTCTACCACAAATCAACAACAGCCATATTAGCTCGGGCAGTAAAGAGTTGAGCTCCCAATATCAGGGATGTGGGTTCAAGTCACCATACATCCACCAGGTCAATACTATTTTTTTTGTAAGAAATGTATTTATAGAGACATATTACCAAAAACCTCTGCTTTGAATATCATAGTTTCTTTGAGCAGTCGTCTATTACACTTATTTTATAGATATTGATAGCAATTTATTAACACAATCAAAATCTAAAAATAAAATGTTTTGAGTTAATAAAACCAACAACATCAGGCGAGGCTAGAACTCAGTTACCCTGCATTATGAGTCAAGTGTTCTAACCACTAGCCTATTCTGGGCAGGTTACATATAGGGTGCTAAATTCCCCAAACCTATTCACAATGCATGCTGAACATTCAGACCACAGTTCCCTCTAGTGTTTCATCCATACATAACAGGGACTACTTTCCTTTCCCTTTCCCATCATACATAGGGCAGAAGACCAGAGTCTAGGACGCTAGTACTTAACTCTGGGACCAGTATGAGGGCTAACCAACCAAGAATAGTGTGGTCTTTTTGGCACTAGGTGGCTACACCTGGCTTCAAGATGGCCAACAATGATTTGGAGTTAGGGAGGGAGATTTGAAAATCACCTGGATTATTAATTATCACAAGTATTTCAAGTGCTTTGTGTATTGTGAATCTTTGGATATACATTGAGGGAAGTGTTGGTGGAAGCATTGGAACTGAACAGTAAGTACTTCTATGAGAAATGGCCACTCTGCCAGATTGGCTGACCAAACAGACTACAACAGACACACTTTGTCTCTGAGGTTCCCTCAGAGTGTCTACGGAGTAATGTATTTGGGTGTAAAGGTAAAATACACAGATTGTCTCAAGCTGAGTTTTGCCTTGAAATAGCCATGTGCATGCACAAACACCTGGATGGACCAGGTATAATCCTCTTAATTAGCTAGTAATTGTGTACAGTGAGCCAGAACATTCAGTGCAATTGAATACTAAACTTGTGTAGTTTAATATGAATTATTCCTAAGAACAATGGCATTTAGTCATAGGGGTAGCTATGATATATTAGGATCCTAGCAACAGGTCTAGGAGGTATTTGACCATGCCTACCCCCTCTAATTAGACCTTGGGGATTCCATTGGTGCCGTTGACATTTCTGTTTGACGTCTACATTGCCTAGCAACAGGTATAGGAGGTATTTGACCATGCCTACCTCCCCTAATTAGACCCTGAGGATTCTGTTGGTGCTGTTGACATTTCTGTTCCACATCTACATTGCCTAGCAACAGGTATAGGAGGTATTTGACCATGCCTACCTCCCCTAATTAGACCCTGAGGATTCTGTTGGTGCTGTTGACATTTCTGTTCCACATCTACATTGCCTAGCAACAGGTATAGGAGGTATTTGACCATGCCTACCCCCCCTAATTAGACCTTGGGCATTCCATTGGTGCTGTTGACATTTCTGTTTGACGTCTACATTGCCTAGCAATAGGTTTAGGAGGTATTTGACCATGCCTACCCCCCCCCATAATTAGACCCTGAGGATTCCATTGGTGCCGTTGACATTTCTGTCTGACATCTACATTGCCTAGCAACAGGTATAGGAGGTATTTGACCATACCTACCCACCCTAATTAGACCCTGATGATTCCATTGGTGCCGGTGACATTTCTGTTCAACATCTGCATTGCCTAGCAACAGGTATAGGAGGTATTTGACCATGCCTACCTCCCCTAATTAGACCCTGAGGATTCTGTTGGTGCTGTTGACATTTCTGTTCCACATCTACATTGCCTAGCAACAGGTATAGGAGGTATTTGACCATGCCTACCTCCCCTAATTAGACCCTGAGGATTCTGTTGGTGCTGTTGACATTTCTGTTCCACATCTACATTGCCTAGCAACAGGTCTAGGAGGTATTTGACCATGCCTACCCCCCTAATTAGACCTTGGGCATTCCATTGGTGCTGTTGACATTTCTGTTTGACGTCTACATTGCCTAGCAATAGGTTTAGGAGGTATTTGACTATGCCTACCCCCCCCCCCCCCCCATAATTAGACCCTGAGGATTCCATTGGTGCCGTTGACATTTCTGTCTGACATCTACATTGCCTAGCAACAGGTATAGGAGGTATTTGACCATACCTACCCACCCTAATTAGACCCTGATGATTCCATTGGTGCCGGTGACATTTCTGTTCGACATCTACATTGCCTAGCAACAGGTATAGGAGGTATTTGACCATGCCTACCTCCCCTAATTAGACCCTGAGGATTCTGTTGGTGCTGTTGACATTTCTGTTCCACATCTACATTGCCTAGCAACAGGTATAGGAGGTATTTGACCATGCCTACCCCCCCCCCCTAATTAGTCCCTGGAGAGTCCATTGGTGTCGTTGACATTTCTGTCCGATTTCTACATTGCCTAGCAACAGGTATAGGAGTGTTTGACCATGCCTACCCCCCCTAATTAGACCCAGGGGTTTCCATTAGTGTCGTTGACTTTTCTGTCTGACATCTACAATGTTCAAATAAAACATAATCTTAGGTTTAAACCATCAACACCAACTGACATCACAGCTGTGCTGTGCCTTCTTAGATATCGTTACTCAATATATTTTGTCACTATAGCATCACTTAGTAATATATTGTGTAATGTCGTTCTCGCCATGAAAATGACCTTAGCTGTCGAAATGGCGTTAAACATCTATTACTCACTTAGTAATATCATTTTGTGTAGACTATAGCTCTTTGAACAAAGAAGCCAATAAAACTTAGGGCTGTGCCCTAGCCTTAAACATTTTATAGGTATAGTCCCTATGGGGAAGGTATGTGTTACTATAACACCATAGTGTAGGTATAGGTCCTACGGGGCAGGTATAACATCATAGTGTAAAAATCCATTGACCCTTCCTGAGAGGGGGTGCAAAAACATATCAACCGTCTGGAGAGGAGGGGGAGCTTAAAAAAATTAAGCCTCTTTTAAGCCAAAAATCCAGGGTGCTACTATAGATCAAGGGCTTGAAATTTTCTGTGTCCAATCTGGGTTAGGGGGGGCACAAAAAAATTCTGTCAAGCGAGGGGGTGTAAAAAATTATCACACAAAAGCTCACCCCTCCCCCATTGATAAATAATGACAACTCCCTGAGCTACTGAATACCGCTATTCATACTATAATATACTGGGTCATATGCGGCAGGCCTGCGATAGGCCGTACGGTGTAGTCCATATGAGGCAGGTGAGAGGTATGCTGACCTGAAGTTGTGGCAGAAAACACACTTTTGAGTAAGGAAGTTTATTTTTCATCTTTTCTGATCCATTAGACAATGACAAGACATATTTTGAGTCCATAACAAATCATTATGTGCCTTTTTCCTCGTCCAACGACTCGATACATGTTGATATCAGCAAAAAGTCATACAGACACACAGAAAGCTGAGAACAAAAGTAGATTCCAAAAGTTTTGGCAAGGCAAGACAAAAACTCGTCGCGGTCGGATAGCGTCGGATAACCATATCTAAACAAAATTTTCATGAGGGGGGCATCAATGATCAATTTTCCTTAGATATCCACAAAACTTCCTATGGCTACGCAGTGTTCCATGCAGCTAGCCATCGGACTTGGTCAGGAAGTGAGGAAGGCAGGACAGGTCTTTTTTTTTCTTTTCTTTATTAAGTATTTTAAATTTTAACACATGAAATAGGTAACGGTATGTCACTAGACATTGAAAAGTCTTTTCAAAAGGTGTTAGATCCCCTAACAGGCGAATCAGGCTGCCTGTTCCCCATATCTGTCACTGTGATGAACTAGTGTTTCTAAAATCTTGATTCTGAGGGTTTTACCAAACGGAATTACTTCATCTTAATATCAAATGAAAGATATACCGTAATCTCCCGCGTATAAGGCGCGTCTTATACGCCAAACAAAATGCTGCTGAGTCTTATACGTGAGAGGGACATTGCCTTGAGTTTGGGGGTGCGCCTTATAGGGGGGGGGGGTAATTTTACTATAGAACAGTACTAAATTAACAAAAATCTGCCCTTAGAGGTGCGCCTTATACATGGAATTGCATTCTCTTAGTTGGGGATGCGCCTTATATGCGAGATGCGCCTTATACGCGGGAGATTACGGTAACCTAGCTCTACAGCACCCCAACAAATTTCTTCTTCATTCAACTGCTAATTCAGGCAGTGAACTTTTGAGTGAAGTTGATGATTCTGTCAGACCACGCTGTTTGGGTCACCTGAGCGGCCTTGCACATACTGCAGAAATACATGGATATTTGCCTTTATAGTAAGAGTTAGATGGGGTATGATAATGCACATGTGTTCCCAACATATAGACCTTCATTTTGAGGGGATTTTGACAAATATTGACTAATTATTAAGAGCAGAGCGGTCTTACAACCTTGCACAACTTTGTATCAATTTTCCTAAATAAATATTTGTTACAGAAGCTAACAGAACCTACAGGGCTATCCTACAACATGTCTTTTATCAGAATATTGTCAGTTTGCACAGCTATAAGGCTGAGATTTCCTGCGATTTTTAATCTCCTGCATATGCCAAACCGAAAAATTCATGAAAAAATTATTTAAAGCTCATATTCAACTCGAAATTAAAAATACTTACACAGCTAGTAATTAAATCATACACGGGTATGTTAATCTCCTAATGTTCAAGGAAGTGTAATTGGTTAGTAAATAGGGCCTTGCGATCAAAATCTATCAGTAATTATGTATAATGAAGTCTAAATCCCACACGCAAAATGCATGTTTAATGATCGGGCTTATCTAGATATTTAAGGAAATATACAGGTTCAGGAATGACAGAATGTATTTGATATCTTCAAATTATAACCTGATATAAAAATGGTTCTAGTAGGTGTATCACTGTGTTTTAAAAAGCTATGAAATGCACTTTTCAACCCCTTTCATTTGACATAATTTGTGTATATATGTTGAAGACTAAATTTTGGTCTGACTTCACTACCCTAGCTTTTGCCACATCCTTTAGAGATACATTTGAGTAATAACATGCTTTTGGAATCTTTAATTTTAACAGAGACATAAAGTACCTTTATATCTCTGATTTTAAGTAAAAATTGAAGTAATGGTGGTTTTTATGATCAAAAGTTGGCGTTTTTTCATCATTTAAACTGTACAAAGAAGGATAAAGTCTTATACATTTGATAATAAATGGCCACTCTCTTATACATTTGATAATAGGTCTATAACTATAAGGAGACATAGCGAGTATCTTGGGGCTCCTCTATGACCAACATGGCGGACGGGCGCCGTATGGTTCAGGTGCATGTCACTCATGTCATCGATCCGCACAACTTTCACGCACGGATTGGCTCAGGTAGGCTAGAATCAATTACCTACTGTTAAAGATCAGTTTTTGACCGACTTCTCAGCATTGACGTTAATAGCCCTATGTTGAACACAAGATGTATCAGATTTAAATGTATTGGAACAATGAGTATTCCATAGACCTTAAAGACCAACCCCAATCTAGTTATTATAATGACCACCTTGATCCCATCACAAAGCCTGATTTTTGATTCTGTATTTTGCAGAAGAATTCTTTAAAAGTCTAAGTGACCAAGAAGCACAGCTGAATGCATGGGGTGAAGAGAAAAGTGCTGATCCATCAAACCTTGGGGTGACAGAAGACGAGGATCCAGGCGATTGGGTCATAGCGTATAGCGCCACTTGGGAAAAGTGGGTCAGAGGCCAGATCAACCTTGTTGACATGTAAGTAAACTTTATTGTCTGTAATATGAAATTTTTACATGAAGATGTGCCAAAGCTTGGTATATCTATCCACCTTGAAAAGGACAAACAAGCTTACAATACCCTCAAAAAAAGAGAGAGAAAATAAATATGAGAAACCCCAAACAATTCCCTGTCTGACACCAAATTAAAACTCTGTATAAGCTGGTCTAACATGTACCGTAATCTCCTGCGTATAGGACGCTGCTTATACGCGAGGTTTTAGTTCTCCCTGGATCCGCAAGGGGGCCACCAAGAGCTTTATTTTGATATATTACACTCCCCCAATGTCATATTATGACATATATGGCTCCAGTGGTGTCTGGGAGGCCAGAGCTACACATAGCTTTTTAAATTTTCAAAATCCATTCAGTAGAAGAAAAGTTATGAATATTTCATTCTTTTGGGCATAATCCAAAACTCTAGGTCCGTCTTATACGCGCACTGCATCTTATACACGGGAGATTACGGTATTGTAAGCCTATGTCATAAATTTTTAAGTTTAAGTGATAGAATCAACTCATTTTCCTGGTTTTTTGTTACATTGTTATGGACAAGCTCTCTGGAACCTATCAATCTCAAAGGCGGGCTTAGAGAAGAACTAAATACAAGGAAGCGATTGTTTCATTACTGGTATCAAAGAAATCTGATTTCTTCCATTCTCTACTCTTTATAACATTGATCTGTGGTGCAAAAAAGAATCTCATGTACCAGTACTGTATTTTGTGGTCATAACTATTGTATTTTGCACTGTGTAACATGTTACTTTCCTTTGCCTCTACCTAGAGGTCAAATAAAATAAATTGAAAATTGATAAAGATAATCCTTCTTCAAGAACCTGACTCCGATCAGACCTGGTTATCAATTCTTATATTGAAGCATTAGTGCAAGAAGGTTGTAACTGCATTTTCAAGTTTTGCAGAAGAGGCAAAAGAAGTGTTCTAGTTACTATAGAACAAAACGATATAACATTATTGCAAAGATATAATTTGAAATGGGCATTATCTATATTGCAGAGAGAATGGCGAGGTGGATATAAACTGTGTTGACTTTGGTACAACAGAAATACTGCCGAAAGAGAAAGTGATAAGCGATGTAGATGAGGCGTTTACACAATGGCAACCCAACGCCAACCCGTGCACCCTCGGTGGAGTTACACCGGTAAGGACATGACCGCTGTAAAAGCCTGTGTACCGTATTCATTCAAAGAGAGCACACGCTAAAAATCTAAAACAAAAATTAATCCTCTTAATCACACACCTTAAGCCCTAAATACTTTATTTTCATCCTAAAAACCTTTGTTTTTGACCTGAAAACCTCTGTCTTTACCCTGAATTCAAATTCCTATAAAATGGTGTCCTAATTCTACCTAGAATATATAGATGAAATTGAATGACCTTAGATATTGTCTGATATACCAGATTGCCAAGAACTGGATAACACGGGCGAGTCGTTTCTTTGAGGAATTAGTCCGTGATGAGACGCTGACAGGACAAGTGCTTGGTTACGACGACCAGAACCAAGTCATGTTGGAATAACTAGTAGGTAGTAAGATGGCCCAGGTGGACGACTCATGGTCACTTTACCCTAGTTGAAAAGGAAATTTAAGTTTAGAAATAAAGACCATCAAAATTTTGGGTTAAGCCAAATTATACAGAGCTTAGTCCCTAGTTTACTAGGGCTTACAGAATTAAACTGTGATTCCTGTAGGATTTTCCAATTTCATACATTAAACATATTAGGATAATTACCAAATATTCAGGAATCAGTCAGATCCCTGGTTTGTTATCATGATGCATTTGGACCATTTATGGGAGTCCCTAAAATGTTGAAGATTTATGGTTGACAAGTTTTACCTCTACTATGTACAGAGATGATGGTGAAATAATCTCAGCATCAGACCTTCTCTTCAAGGAGGGATTGGCCAGGGTAAGTCCATTTGTATATTTGGCTCAGGGACTCCCTGAGTCATAGCCAACAATTTTCAGTGGTTGTTTTGAAACTGCCGACATCAATTTTTAATTTGCAAATTAAAACAAGTAAATGTCAACATTAAGCTTTTAATTGCACATGTGCACACAGCCTACTGTCCAACCTTTACTATGAAGTACGAAAGACACATCGAAGATTATGTCTGCCATAGAAACCTATGTCTAAGCCAATTCCCACTTCCCAATTCCTCATTGAAATCAATGCTTAAGCCATATCTAGCTCAAAAAGTGACTGGAAATGTTGGACGCGCTTACATTGTATTCTATAGTAAATGTATAGTGTCAGATCGGTGCCAAACATTTTCAAAAAGGGCGGGAAAACCTGGAGCAAACATACCCTTATGTGTTAAAGCCAATTCCCTGTCTCTCAACTCCTATATAGAGCTATCAGGTGGATCTCAAACCATGTGAAATCAAAATGCTTCCTTGTCAATTCCTATACAAATTGAAAATGGCATAACTTCTATTCTAACCAATATTTTTCAAAATCTAAAATCCTATGGGTAGCTCAGTTTCCCTCCTCCTATAAGGCGCACCAGGGGCCCATTATGGTGCTCTGAGCTATGTGTGCTACACCGCACATTGTCCATTCATTCTCTATAATCAAAATACTGTATTGTCATGAATAAATACCAGGTTTTCAACAAACACGCGTCTCAAATAAGTGCCGGGGCTAAGTGGGTGTTAAAATGACTCGGATAAGCACCTGTCTCGTGTAAGGGCCAGGGTATTCACCCCTCCTATTCAGATTTCTATTAGAGCCGGTCCGGTTTCACACGGCAATAGAGTAGACGATAAGAAAAGGATATTTACAGTGCAATAATCAACAATGTAGAATAGATCTGCTTTAAGTAAAAACTGAGATTAAGCTGCTCTACCGTAATGTCCAAAGTAAAAATAGATTAGCACTTACAAGTACAAGTAGTGCCAGCAATTTGTGTCAGGGCCAGAGATGTCACTTTTCCTAACTTTTTAGGAATTCCGAATTTTTGAATTTATTTCCTTTAGGCATTTCCTAGGGAGCCCAGAGAATAAGTATGATTTCCGAAATGTTATTGATCAGTGAGTGGCATCCCTGCAGGGCAACTAAGCATGTTTCGGTTTTCTGCATTGTCCACAAATCCCAAAATGAGAACCATAAATCGTTCCTTATAAGCAACGTAATATTGGCAAAGCCTCCACTTGCACCTTATTTAGCACATGGCTGAATTCAGGTTGCGTCAATCGATACCATAAATTCTCTTATATAAGCCACAGCTTATACAAAAACCAGATGCTAATTGTTGACCTCAGTCAGATAAGCGCTGCTAAATACGTGGGTGCAGCTTATATGAGGGAATTCACTGTACTTTAAAACAGCACTAAAATAACCAGAATCTGGCCCCAGGTGAGTGTCCTCTACACCAGGTTTTATGGTGGTAATGCGGTCCTTCCAATTAATTGATTTAAATGTTTATTTCAGCTTGTGTCAGTAAGACCGGAGAGTGAGGCAGGGAAGGTGCCTGACTTTGACGTAAACCAGCTGTGTCCAAAACTGCCGCCTCCCGTCCCACATGTACAGAGGGAACTTACACCACCTGGAGATGGTAAGAAGAACACATGAAATCTATAGTGGGGTTCCTTATGTAGCTAAAAAAGGTTCTGTTGGGGTTTTGTGGGGAAATTGGAAACTATACATTTTTGGAAAGCTTGTAACCCCCCAAATCCAAAAATCATTGTTGCCATTTTTTGGGACAATTTTTGGCAACTAGAAGCTATTTCTGAGGCTGGAGGGTTACATCTGCATGATAGTAACTGAGGCAACATGATGGTAGCTGGAAGGGAGGAGGGTATGTATGAGAGGCCAAATTGTGGTAGCTACAGGGGTACCCAAAGCTATGTCATTGTTGCTTAGCAATATCTGAGGCTATACATTGGTAACTAGATGGTGTGTGCCGCTGCCTGATGGGAATTAGGCTAGAGGATGGTAACTAGTGCTATGTCTGAGGTAACATAATAGTACCTAGGGAAGCACTTGAGAACACATGGTGGTAGCTAATAGTGTGCTTGAGGCTACATGGTGGTAGCTAGGGGATAGACGAGTATTGTAACTAAGCAGCCCATAAGGCTACATTCTGCTAACTGCAAATTCTCATGTACGCAGCTGGGTATAATATACATCCTTAGTTTAATTCTACTTGATAGATTTTCAACAACAAAAAAGACTCACTGGTATATAAAAGCTAACTGGACCTAGCTACCACTCCATAAAATGATTATTTCTCTGCCTGAGAGAGGCTTGTTCAAACTAGGTGCAAAGTTAATGCTTTAATATGTGCTCATTTCTAGATATATATCGCGGTTTATTTGAAATTTGTTTTTGTCAGCTACTTTCATGTTTCCTCAGACATCTGCCTAGTTAACATCAACATAGCCCCAGATGCACCCTATTTATTACAATGTAGCTTCAGATACACTCTGTAGCTGCCATCATATGGCCTTAAGAATCATATTTTCATGTACCCTAAGCTTTTCTCTACCTACCATCATATCTTGGCCTCAGATACACCCCTAGTAACCATAAGGAAACACCCTCAGTTAATGTCATCTATTGTGAGACTGTCATCATGTAGTCTCCAAGCTGTCATCATGTAGCCTCCAAGAGAATCCAGTTTCCCATCATGAATATTCTCAGATACACCACTCTTAACATATAACATCATCCAGCCTCAGATATCCTGCCAGCTATCATTGCTTAGCCTAAAATATCTGTCCTTGAGTACAACCTCATCATATAGCATGATGGAGAGCTCTAGATACGATCATGAACATGAATTACACCCATAGCTCTCCTGTCAACTCAGATACACCCCTAGTTACTGTGTAGTCTCATATACCCTCCTAGCAACCATCATATACCCTTCTACTTACCATCTTGTGGCATCAGATACCCTACTACCTTCCAGCATTAGCCTCAATACACTCCTAACTACCACCTTGTCGCTGACCAATTTGTGGCCTTAGATACCATCCTAGATACCATTTTGTGGTCTGAGATACCCTCCTAGCTACCATCTTGCTACCAGCTACACTTCTAGCAACAATCTTGTGACTTGAGATACCATCATTACCCTCAGATAACCCCCTAGCTATGTGGTACCCTCCTAGCTACCGTCATTGGCCTCAGACACACCCTAGCTACCATCACTGGTCTACGATACCTTCCTAGCTTACATCTCATGGCCTCAGATACCCTCCTAGTTACCCTCTTGTCGCCAACCATTTTGTGGCCCTAAATACCCTCCTAGCCACCATTTTAAGGTCTTAGATACCCTCCTACCCACAATGTTAAGGTCTTAGATACTCTCCTAGCTACCATCATAAACCCTAAGATATCATATCCTTGCTACCATCATTGGCCTCAAATAGACTTCTAGTTACCAGATATACCCTCAGATGTAGAGGTAACTTTTGATACAACCCTAGTATCCATCATATATACTGACACACATCCCAATCAGTATTACCAGAGATATACTTCCCAGTGTATACATAAGCCTGGTCTTATACAAACACAAAGTGACAAATTGACCAGGCTTATTCACTGGTTGGGCTTATGTTTCCATGCCGGAAAATGCAACCTCCCGTTGCCTGATAAGTATGTACTTTTCTGATATATTTCATTTCCAATAATTTGTGTATCAAATGATAATATTTTTATCTTACAAATGGTGACAGTCATAAAGAAGAAGGATGGGGGATGCAAACATGTTGATATCCCTTATAGAAATAAAGTTATGGTCTATAAAATCAATTCTATTGACTTTACATTAATCCCTAACCAACCCTCCCAACCCTGGCCTATACATAGGGCAGACCTGTAAAGCAGTAGGTATCTTTTAGATATCTTTTCAACCCAGCTAATGCACGGAGCAGGCAGGGAGGGAAGGGCTTGATGATGAACGCTAGAACTGGAGGCCATTTCTAAAGGCACTACGACTACACACCACCACTACAATTTGAGAATCCCAGTAACTAGTGCAGGTGATCATAGGGACTGCACTACGACTGCCCTGTATGATTAGCATCTTTACAGTAATTACATGAGGTTTGGTAGAGCAGTCATACTGGTGCAGGTATTAGTAACCACTAGTGTATACTACTGTAATGGCATTATTGTAAGGCACCTCACTACGATTTGAAGGACAACAGTCATACTGTGCTAAGAAATGGCCTCCTGAGGACGCAGTAGCAAACCTAGGGCGTCATGTTTTCCCGGCAGTTGCTTAAACCTGGTAAACTGTACATGTCTTAATGACCTATACCCAGTCATAACATGGTCAGCTAGGATTATGACAGTATTGACAACACAGAAATCTATCATTCACTGAATTGTGTAGGAATTATGAGGTTATAGGCTGCATGAGTACCAGCCATGTATAGTAAACTTTGCCAATGTATATGCAAGTTATGTTGCCAGGCTATACAAACAAGTAAAATGACCTTTGCTAGAGAACAACACAAGGAATACATTCTTTTTAAACAACACCTATTTCTTAGAGAACCACATGCAGAGGACAATTCGGGAAATAATTATAGGCCTTAGGTTTAATTTAGGGAAGTATTCAAAGTGCCAATGTTTCCAGGCTCGCAAAAGGCAGTTTTTGAATTACCATGCTCTTTTAGTCCAAAATTCATCAAAAAACCTCTGCCCTTCCTTAATGTAATGTATAGCACCCTTATAGCTACCACACTACAATATCTAGTCCCAGAATATACATCATATACACTGAAAGTGACTGTTGCTATGGTAACCTATAAATAGCCATTTCTAGGGCCTTCTTAATAATTTGTGTGGTGCTCTGAATAAAATCTAAAGAGTCTATCAATTGGAGTTTCCATGGCCAGAAATGATAAACACCACAGTATTACCTTGGTTGCTAGGGAAAATACATATAGAATCAACTGTTGCTAAGCAACCAAGGCTTCCAGAAGAAAGCCAATTAAAAAATAGAATCCTTAGAAATGCTTTCAGGGGGTAGGGGGTGATTAGATGTATCATTTGACCATTTTTTTCTTGTTGATTTAGGCTGATTTTGATCATTTTATGGATTGCTAGGGAAAATGATTGCCATGGCAACCAAAAGTTGTAGCAAAAAATGGCAACAGTGATTTTTGGATTTGGGGGGTTACAAGCTTTCCAAAAATGTATAGTTTCCAATTTCCCCACAAAACCCCAACAGAAGTACATAAGGACCCCCACTACTAGGAAATATTCAGTTTTACAATGATATTATATTTAAAAGTTTTCTTTTCTCCAGTACCATATCTGCAAGCTCCTCACTCTTCTCAGCTTTCTCCTTTTTCTTTTTTTTTTTTTTTTTGAAGATCCATCTGGATCAATCTTGTGATTCGTCCAGATCCAACGAGATCTCATTCTATCATTTATAAGTTGGGGGGAAGGGTGGTTGAATTTCACTGAACTCAGTTTTTTTTCTCGTCTGGAGTTTGCAGGTATGAGTACATTCATTAATCAAACAACACTTCAGTAGGGTTCCATGGGATAACCAGTGGCTCAGATGGTCAGCTTAGATTAATCTCTTTAAATAACTACGACCAACCCGGTAGCCCACGGTTATGGGATCCTCAGTCTCATCTTCTCTCCCATCTGCAATCTTCTCAAAACTTCTCCTGTGTGAACATTAACTGATTTCCTGCTATGCTACATTTCAGATGCTGAAGATATTGAAAAGGACATATTCCGCACTCTGATCGGAGCTGAAAACCATTCAACAAAATGGAGTAAGTTGATATCCATGATGGGTGTTGTAAGATGACTTGCGACATAATCTGCTTCTGTAAATCCGTGTATAAGCCGCACTCTTGTATGAGCCACACTCTTGGATGAGCCGCACTCTTGTATGAGCCGCACCCAGCGTTCAGCAGAATGGGGTTTGATTTTGGGAACTTTCAGTACTGTTATGTATTATAGTGTACAATAGCCATGTATAAGGTGAACCCTGACCCAAGGAATAAGCCTCTGTTTTGTGTATAAGCTGCGGCTTTTATGCAGGAATTTTTATGCAGTAATCAAGATCTAAGGTATTTTAACATCACAGATTAACTGCAATGCAGACGTTAAGTCTTTCCTTTAGATGGCAAATAAATTTTGCAATCATTAGAGCAAAATTAATATAATGGAAGATCTGGCACCTCACTTATCATGATCTGACTCTTCATTTTGGCAGTCCCATCCGACCAGACAATCGGAGAAAATTACCAAGCGAATGTAGACGACAGCACGGTCGCCACATTACAGGAGGAGCTACGACAAATGTCTGAGTCCACGGAAGGTATACCCTATTTATATGTTTGGTTTTTGTTGCATGTATTTCAAATGAGTGGGGAAACCATGGTCATAAGCCTATTTTATTTTGTGATTTTCCTCCCAAAAGCGGTCTGTAGCTCTCCCTCAAGTCTCCTGTATTTAATCTATTTTCCTTAAATATAATGAGACTCTACAGACCCATCTATTAAAAATGAAATATTTCTGTTTTCTCCTTAAGAAGATAAAGGACGGGGTCATGCATTCAAAAGTAATTCCATGAAAGGTAGGACATCGCTTCCTGCAGACCAACAACCAAAGTAACGGCCCTGTAGCTAGATTGGGTACCACCATTCTGAAATACCGGTATTTTGTTTGGGTAGCGATAGAAATAAATCTGTATCATGTTGCCGCAAAGGTCTTACAATAACAATTCTGTAATAGGATTATATTTGGTCAATGTATGGCACCTTACACCAGCTGTGGTATCTAAACATATATTTTCACCACGAGATCCCTAAAATTCTTATCATTTAGGCTGCATTCATCTAAATGTTTAGGTCACATTTGACTAAATGGAAAAAAAAAAACCTCATTGTTAATATTTCTGAAAGATAATCCTCTCTAGCTACAATGGTTGGATAGATGACCATAACTCGTTTTATAGGTACCCCCTTCCATTGGGTTTGTCAGACACCGCATGTAATTTTAGTCAATTTTGAAGTCGATGTATTCTCATAGATTCGTAGAATAGATAGTATTTAAGGTTTTACAAGTTGCTCGAGTGACAATGGATGGTAAGTGAACATCATTTGTAATGTAGAAATTGTTATACAAGTTGAGTTTAGAAGCATGATGAACAATATTGATGTTCATCACCTGCTATTACAAGTTATTACACCAGTTTTCGCACGATATTTTTGAAATAGTGTCCAAACACTGGAATTTCACTTTTAACCAATACACTAAAGGTAACAGCAGATGGGCCTGATTCTAATGGCCGACCAAGACAAATGGGGATGGCTGCAGTCATGTCCATCTGACTCTCACTATATCAAATATGTTTTATGTTTCCGTTTGGATCAGCCTGACTTTCGCTAACTACTGACCAAATCAGCACTGTATCTGGTCCCCTTAAAACAGTAGACTCACCTGTGTAATTTTACAATATAAGTTCACTTGGGGGGAAAAAACCCAATAAAGTTTAATCAACAAGATGTCCTTTTTTCAGCTCCTGTAAGCGTTTTGAACGACTCTTGGACCCGGAACCAAGATAGGTCTAAGGACCGACAATGGGGGGCGACGCGGGGTCGTGCAGGTGGGCGAGGTCGGGGCCTTCATCAACGAACCACTGAAAAGATACCAGGATTTGGACAGGAGAGGTAAACTACGTTTCGGATACTTTCCTTTGTGTTTGTTTTAGTAAGCCTGGCTCCAATAATGCATATATAGTTAAAAGTTTACGAAAGATATTTTTGTATTGTTGAAAAAAATTATTTGTGGTATATCCCTATTAATTTAACAATGTGTCTTTCAACTATTAAACTTAATCTTTAATGATACATGGTTAACTTGACCTGCTGGAGGTATATTGATATTGTATAACATTGTATAATATATATTCACAATGCATCCCAGTCATAGGTTGAAAAAAAAAAAGAATAGAAGAAAAGTATTGAAATTTAATTGGCCCAGGTCCTCCTGGGTTGTTGGCGGCGCCTTTTCGGTCGGAACTGATGGTCATGAATTGGAAGTTTAGATGGGAATTGCTCATCGAAATTGGGGGATAATTAAACAAAAAATCATGGAAACATAATCTTTAGGATCTTGTCTTTCATTGTACATGCACAATTCCCGAAAAAGGAATTTTTTTACCTATGGAAAAGGGTAAAGAAAAAACCTTACATTTTTGCCATAGTTTCTCACGAAAACGAGGCTCCATAGGATTGCATTGCGCGGTCAATTTTGGCGGTCGACAGGGGGTCAAAATAACACATTGACTCCTATGGGAATTGGGTAATTAAGACGCTTCTTTTCAGCAGGTAAGGTGGAAATCTTGATCCAGGAGGGGTTAAGACCGTTTATTTATGAGTGTGTAAATCGGACCACCATTTTTTTGTTATGTCGACCGCCTCACTTCCGGTCTGGAGACTTGACGCATGCGTGCAGAGTAACCGGTTGTCAGATTTAATTTTATAACAGTAAATGGATAGGGTGTATTCGATTCAAATCGATTAATATTGCCCAAACAGGGATATTGCCAGGAATTTTTGTAATGGGCCAATGGCGCACTTATGGGGAAAATAATGCGCCATTTCAAAGGGTTATGGGTCATTTTACCTCTAAAGTACATGCCCCACCATTTTCAACCAAAAAAATCGGGCATTTTCTCCTTTTTTTCCTGGGGGAAATTGATGGCCAAAAGTGAGACAAATAATGTCAACCAGAATCTGGATTTTTTCAAAAGTGTTATTGGAGGACCTACTGTTTAAGTCTGGTAGGCATAGAAGGCAAGCTGTCTTCCTGACACTGTGAACTTAAGTTTGATAGCAAATATGCCTATGTTAGGACAACATTTGATATATTTTATAATATTTTGTATGATTCTTTGACTAGGATAATTAAAAGTTTGGGTTAGGCAAAAAAAGGGGTCAATTGGGATACCCCAGTGGCTGAACACAACTTTATTTAGGCCCTATTAAATCTTTAACCTTTCTTTCTGGAACAATTATTTCATAATTCAGCAATGAACTGATTTATTCTGGAGTACCCGGTAGGTCTAAGTGTGTGCAAAGAAAAGAAATTCAAAGAAAAGAAATTCATCTTAAGAATGCTGTAAGATTAAGAATAAGTATATTTTGATGACAATGGTAACACCAAGGGAATTATCAGAATCAGAATCCCTCAATATTTTCAGCCAATAAACATTTTGATTTTCTTTTTTTTCTTTTAAAAAACTAATATTATCTTGGAAATTTCATATTCTCAAACAACTTTAGCAACAAATAAATGGACGTTTTCCTGGCTTTCCAACAATATACAACACTTGATATTTTGATGTCTGACATGGGTTTGGGGGATGACATTCAAAGTCTTGGTACTCTTTGAGGGTACATGGGACAATGGGTGCACTTTTCAGCATTTAAATGCGCCATTTAGCATTTAAATGCACCTATGGCCCTGGCAATATCCCTGTCCAAAATGAATGGATTATATTCAAAAAGCCATTAATTTCAAGTCAAATCGATAGAATCTATCATTTCTCCGTCGAAAATGCTACTTCTGGCAAGGAGGGGTCAAAATCCAAAATGGCAAACAGCGAGACGATCGACTCACGGTGCCAACGGAACTGCTGGATTAGAACAAAATGGAGGAGAATTACACTGTCTCATGCCTTTTTATGGTTAATATGGATCCTTATTCAAGACCTGCTGCTGTTTTGCAATGCTTAACTCGCCAAGAGAGGAGTTATTCGCCAATAAAACATGCAAGCGATAATGGGTGCATCCTCCATAGCCTGAAGCATTGACGAGTTTGACACACTGTCACTATATTGACAGTCCCCTATGGTAGAAAGTGGGCGACCTGGGCCAGTCGTGCATTGTACGCATTAAATTCTTCTTCTCTTTTTCTTCACCATCACAGACAAAAGAATTCGCCACCAAAGTGTGGAGTCGTTTCCACTCCAATAGAGAATGGATCTGCTCTGGACCCTGATATACACGCCAAAAGGCAAATAGAACCAACTTTTAAAAAACCTGCTTCACTTAAAGATAACAAGTGCGATCGTTTACATACGAGCAGGTCTGACGATAAACAATGGCGAAGGCATAATCAGGAATACAGCAAGAGTCGTATTGATAAAAAGTCAGATTGGTGGGATGCACCGGGAAGGGGACTCAGTGATGGGGACCTATCAAATGACAGCTTTTCTGATGGCGGATACTCAAATGAGAACAAGAATATAACTAACAGTCCTACAGGGGGAAAACCAGAGACGGATGCGAGAAGGCGGTATGGACCTGCAGCGGTTAAGAAGACGGGATATATGCAAAATGAATATGACTGGCAGAGATCCAAGGTTCAACGTAAAGGAAAAGCTGTGAGTTCTAATAGATACTAAGATAGTAAATGCTATTATAGGCAATAGGAAAAATGCTGGTGTTGATAATAGTACTTGATAGTAAAAAGATTGAGAGCTACTCTGAAACGCACATACAGATTTGAGCTTCCCTGAGACGACCGGTAAATCACAGCAGCTTCCCAAAGTTTGACATTGAATTCTTAAAAAAAGATCGGGGGATGGGGTGAGAGTAAAACCTTGAAAGGTCTGTTCTTTTTCTTACAGATATTAAAGACTCTTACAGAAGATTTGCTGAGCGAGGTAATAGCGGAGTTCTCCCGGCTTGTATATCCAGGTACAATTTTCAAACATATCAAAGAGTGAAAATTATTACCATCTTCACATAATTTCATGCATGTCCAGAAAGCCAGGAATTGATCATGGTTGATACTTAGAAAATAAGTTCAGATCATACCTGTCAAAGAATCAAACTGAATATGCAGAAATTGAAAACTTGGTTAAAAAAATCTTTGTATTAGGCCACACCAAAAAAAATAAGTTGGTCTACGGATTTTGGTTTGGAAAAAATGGTGCGAGCGAGTGAATTTTTTTTATTTTTTTTTAAAGATTTTTTTGGTGTCCAATGGATTCCTTGCTGGAAAACTGAGGCGAGTGAACAAATTTTATTTTTTTTTAAAAAATTGCCAAACATCACAAAGAGAAAACTTGTAGAAAGTTAAGCGAGCGAAATCCATAGACGAGATTTTTTTCAAGGAAAAGAATTTTGTATTTCCGAAAATATGGAGAGGGAAATCCGTAGACCAACTTGGTGTGGCCTCGCATGTATATTTGCAGCTCAAAGTTGAATAGATAGTCAAGTAATAGAAAGTCACTTCTAGATGATATTCAAGTTAAAACTTAATATTTCAAAAGTCATGTTGATAATGCTGTAAAATTAATTTTTTGCATGTTTTTTTCCCCCCTCCAGAAGTGAGTACCCTGGTGAAACTGCCGGGTCCTAAGGAATTACACATCTGTATAGAGCTGTTGTTAAGCTTTGTGGCAGATCATCCTGAACAAACCAACCTCATCATAGCTCTACTAGAACACTTTAAAGGTAAAATCATGTCAATTACCGTAAACTCCCGCGTATAAGACGCGTCCTCTACGCCAAATAAATGCCTTGTGCGTCTTATAGGATCTACTGAAGTTTGGGGGGCGTCTTATACGAGGGGTAATTTTTCTATAGAAATGTACTAATCTTACAAATTTGTGCATTAAAATGTGCGTCTTATACGCGAAAATGCATGTTCTAAGTTTGGGGTGCGTCTTATACGCGCAGCGTGTCTTCTACGTGGGAGATTATGGTACTTTACTTCCGAAAACCCGCATATAAAGCGTGGTTTATATACCCCACATAACAGGCGTTGCTTATATGCAAGGATAAACCCTTTATAGAAGCAGTTGAAGTAGGGGATATAGCGACCTTACAGAGCCGGACTGACATCAGCGATTTCCGGCTCTGTCTCGCTCTTTTGCTCATTTCAGGCTGATGCCGTTGTGTTGGTGTCGAGTACCTACTTAATCTTGCGAGAGGTTCCGAAATCATAACTATCATGGTCACGTACACATGATAAAAATGAAACCTCACTATGCCTTCTATGCGAGGATTTAACTTCAGACAAAAAATGTTCTTGAATGCAGGGCCTGTGTTGTATTCAGGGTGCACCTTATACTTGAGGTTTTACAATATTTTACATACTATAGAATGTGTAATGGTAGAAAAATCGTAGATGGTCATGAATACATCATGTATTTCGATAAAATTTCAGTGCATCTCTTTAATATTAGTCAGTAAATTAAAGTGTAATTGCCCAAGAGTAAGAGCATGATTTGGGTATTCACTATGCCATATTCCAAGCTACCATAAGGGGCATGATGAACTGTGTAATGAAATAGTTATGAGGATTTATAACTGACTTTCTTTCCTCCAGATGACAAAGGTTTTGGGACAGCATTAAATGACTGCTTACAGGGATCTCTGAAAGAATACGTAGTCGTGAGTATTGCTCTTCTTTACTTCATCTAAGAGTGGGTGATTTTGCATGTGCAGGACATTGGGTCCTACTAATTATTCTTTCTGTAGGCCCAGTTCGATTTTCCATGGGAAGGAAAAATGTCAACAACTTTTTTGAAGAAAAAAAGATATCCCAATAATAGAAAACTATGATTCCTCGTAGGCGACGACCAACATGGTACTTAAGCGACAGCGGAAAGCCTTTCTCCAGTTCCTGGGGCACTTGTACATCGCGTGTCAAACATGGCAGTCATCCGCAGGGTAAGTCTACTGAACTATTGAAGGACGATATGATGTTTGGAAGCTCAACAATTCTTAATCATACTATATATCTATAATATTCAAAGGCTTCCATAGCCAATCTTCCTCTTTCCTATTCCCACTGTGTGTAATGTACATGTAAAATAGTATTGTGGGTACTGACACAAATTTGTCTGTGAAATTGTATAATGCAGTTTTTTATGGCTAATACAAATGTACCCGGTATTATGGGTATGACCTTAGCTGTCGACACAGCGCCAGATTATCATTACTCCCTCGCAAAGGGAAAAAGGGGAATAAATAATATCTTAAGGAGCATATTATAAAGGCCTGTGGTTATAAGTACATGTACAATAAGTATGTTTATTACATGTTAAAGTGAATTAACTGTTTTCCTCCAGAGAACCAGTCATATACTCGGTAACGACATCGTTTGACACATGGTGTGGATTTAACATTATGGTGAGTCTAATATTGGTAAATGCACAAAGCACCACTGCAAACAATATGTACCCAGAGTTTGGACATCTGTTACAGCCTGGGATTGATTGATTGATTGATTTGTTTAACGTCCTAAGGCCGTAGGCCTCATGGGACTGCCTCATTGGTTATCAGACATTTAGTCCATTCTTTTCTTAAACTTAATTTGCGTGTGTGTGTGTGAATGTGAGTGTGCGCGTGCATGTGTTTGGGAGTCTGCTTGTAGCAGTGGGACACGGCTCGTAGCAGTGAGACACTGCTCGTGGCTCAAGGCCCCTCTTTATCGTGCTGCCTCACCCAGACGCTGTGCCGCAGACTGTTGACACATCATCTGACCGGTCCATTATCCTAACACCGGCCGGACAGTCGTGGTTCTATACCAATCGGGTCAGCTTACCACGGAATGACGAGTATAGAGAGCCACTTTCCAACCTAGCTGCAAGATTACTCTTCCAGCTGGGCCGGAGGATCATTCCCCCAGCCCACCTGACTGATACTTGAGGGGAGGTGTTTCCCCCCCCCCCCCCCCGCTTCAGAGCTTCTCGAACATCTTCACTTCCCTGAGGAAGGTCAGAAGTTCTTTCTTACCAGTGCTGGTAAACACACTGTTCATGGACAAACCATGAAGGTGCTTGTCCCTACTCCTCTTTGTTGCCTGACATGAGAGCACCAGGTGTTCCATAGTCAGAGGTACTTGACATTGCTGACACGTGGGTTGGTTTCCACCCTTCATGAGGTGTCCGTGAGTCAGCAGAGAGTGACCTATCCGAAGACGGGTCAGTCTTGTCGATTCCCTCCTGGTCAGGCCAGTGTGGTCATGTTCTTTGCCAATCGAAGGTTCGATGGCTCTGAGCTTGTTGTTGTGGTCAGAACTCCATCTTTTCTGCCACTCTTTCTTTATGAACTCCATGGCCATAGGGAGCAGGTCTGAAGAGGGGATGGGAGCCAAGCCGGGTTCCTGGCTCAGGGCTTTCTTAGCTGCATGGTCTGCAGCTTCGTTCCCCTCTATCCCAATGTGGCTGGGGAGCCAACAGAGGGTGACCTCTTTCTGGGCCTGAGTCAGGTGCGAGATAGATTTTTTCATCTGCTGCACCACTGGGTTTCGTGGGTCATGCTGGCATAGAGTTTGCAGGCATGACTTCGAGTCAGAGAATATGATGAAGGCATGGCGCGTAGACACCTTCATCCACTCCAGTGCACTAAGGAGGGCATGCGCTTCTGCAGTGAAGATGCTGCTCCTTCCATGTAGTGCTCCTTTCCGTACTCCGAAGGGTGTACAAGCCGCAAAGCCTACTCGGTTTCCATCCTTGGAGCCATCAGTGTACACCTCAGTATACATTTCATGGTGATGGCAGACTTCTGCCAATTTCTCCAAGTACACCTTGTTTTCAGTTTCGCTTTTTTTGTGTTTGCTCAGGTCAAAAAGGATCTTGGCTTCTGCCTGTTCCCACGGAGGGGACTTGGCAGGTCCTTCCTTCATGACCTTTGTGATGGGAATTCGGGCCTCTCTGATCAGGGTTCTCACCCTTACTGAGAAAGGCTTTGCCACGTTCTTGTTTCTACGAAAGACGCTGTGGTCCTCGTAGAAGATGGTATCGTGGGTGGGATTTCTCTCATTTGCCTTGACTCTGATGGCGTATTGCAGGGACAGCTTGCTCCGTCGCAGATCCAGTGGTGGAACCCCTGCCTCAACGCAGAGACTACTTGCCGGTGATGATCGGAATGCTCCCATGCAGAGCCGTAGGCCCTGGTTTTGGATAGGTTTTAGCCAATCCAAGTAGGACCTTGCAGCTGATGCATACACCACCGATCCATAGTCCAGGCGAGACTGGATATATGTCCGAAACAGAGTCAGCAGAATCTCCCGGTCCGCTCCCCAGTCTGAGTGGGAAAGCATCTTCAGGAGGTTCATGGCCTTCTGGCATTTTTTCCGGAGGTATTCGATATGGGGTTTGAAAGCGAGAATGCTATCAAACACAAGTCCAAGGAATTTGACCTCCTTTTCTACCTTTAGTGCGTTCCCGTGCAGTGTGAGGGCAGGAGCTTCCTTGCATCCTCGTCTACGACAGAAGTGCACACAGGATGTTTTTGTTTCAGAGAATTTGAAGCCATTTTCCAGGCTCCAAGTCTCTAGGTGGTAAAGGGTTTGCTGTAATCTTCTTTCTACCGTTGCCATGGAGGTGCCCCGATAGCAGATGACAAAGTTATCCACGTAGAGGCAGCACTCAACATTGTGGGCAAGGGTTTTCGCTATTTCATTGATTTTAATGCCGAAAAGGGTCACTGAGAGGACGCAGCCCTGGGGGACTCCAGTTTCTTGGTCAACTCTCTTGGAGTGTGTGGCACCAAGTCGGACATTAAATGTTCTGTTTGCGAGGAAGCCTTCCACGAATTGTGGCAGTCTGTCTCGCAGTCCCATTTTTTCCATGTCTTGGAGAATGCCAAATTTCCATGTTGTGTCGTAAGCCTTTTCAAGGTCAAAAAATACAGCAACAACATGTTCTTTGTTGGCGAATCCTTTCCGGATAAAACTCTCAAGACGGACTAGGTGGTCAGTTGTACTGCGACCTTTTCTGAATCCAGAATGGTACTGGGTTAGAAGATCATTCGACTCCAGGTACCATACCAGTCTGTTGTTGACCATCCTTTCCATTGTCTTGGCCAGACAGCTGGTCATAGCAATGGGCAGCTGTCTGGCCAAGACACGTACTGTTTACAGTGCCACCCTCTCCTGGAGTACGTCACTGTCTTGGTGCCAGCCATGGCGTAAATCTGTACTTATATTATTGCGCTAGTGGTGTGGCTGAGTTGTAAGGCTTGTAACCTGCTGCAAAATATAGTCCTGGAATTTCACCTTTAGCTTCTTGTAAATTATACATATGGCACATGTTTTTATTTAGAAGTTTGCCCTCTGAACAAATCTTAACTGTTTTAACTTTGAATAACTATGAAATGATATGAAATGAAAATAAAATGCTAACACTGTCAGTTGCTGCTCTCCCGACCTCCTCGCCGATAGAAATCCATTGTTATGGTTTGAGTTTAGGCATTTGGAGAGAATTTAAGCACCATTGAGCTTTACGAGGCTTTTAGTCTTAGCTTTCTGCAGACATTTGTAAAATATCATAACCTATTTTTGCATAGACTGTCATAGATTTAGCCTCAAAGTTTTAATACTCTACAAGTAGTACCACATCATTGTGGCCATGACAGGTTGACATACTTCTTTTTCATTGGTCCTTTTACACTTCCCAGAGGGCCACGGTGTCAGAGACGCATTCAACGTAATGTGGCGCTGAGGTTAGAGTGGCCAAGACAATGGAAAGGATGGGAATTTACAGTACTGTTGTTCACAGAAACCACTTTATCATATTCAATGTAATAAGCGGACTCTTCTCTTTTTACCTAGATTTTTAGACTAGAAGTTAGCTGGAATTTTCCATTTGTGAAGCTCAATTAAACTTTTAACCACTAAAGATATATTATGGGGGGTCGTGCCCTGCTGTGGAGCTATGTCGTCTATGGAACGGCCCCACATTCTTTGGGGTTTTGGCGAAAAATTAAGAAAAAGTTTGAGCAGACTAGCAAGGCAGTAATTGGAATGCATCTAATCTGAGAGTACTGTGAGAAAGTTAAACATTTTAATGTACAATATTCAGGAATTGTTAAATTTGATGATTAAAGTAAAGAAAAGTAGAGGTTAGTTCTGCTCGTCAACACCAGGGGGCAGTTGCAGTCTAGCACACAGGAGATGACGTCATCGCTTGGCGCCAGTTCTGACGTGCATGCGCAAGGAAGACGTTTGTAGCTACAAGACTGACGACCTTTGGTGAGTAAATTCAGTGTTTTAACATATTTTTCACATATTAAAGTCATCAATTTTGTATATATTGACGAGTTGAGACCCCCTGTTCGCCACACCGATGACCGGGATGAAAATTTGTCAGATTCTTACTTCTCTGAGCCAGTGCAGGCTAACCCTTCATTATCACTCGGACCGGTTTTTCCATTAAAATTAAATAATTACACTTTTGCAACATCAACAACTTTTAGAACCAACTGACCAAACTTTTATGTCAATCCAGTCCTACCTCTAGAACCAATTGTCAGCAAACAAAATGGCCGCGCCCATGCCGGGACGCACGTCAGGCCAAATTTTGATGAATGGTTTTTAAATCTTTCTAAGTTATTCTGAGGTTGGATATGTAAGTAATTAACTCCTAAAAGAAGTTTAGTGTTGTCTAGCACTTGTTGATGTTCTGTTTAACTGTTTTTTGGCCATTTGGCTACTTTACTTGTTTGTTGTGAGTGATAATAAGTTAAATCATGAACAGAGGCAGATGCTGTCACTATAGTGACACATCTACTAAGGTGAGTTCCTCTATTTCCATTGAGGTTTCTCCTATCAATAAAGGCTGTGTCATATGGCACAGCTATCACTGTTATTAATTTAACAGTTCCCTCCAAGTGACTTTTCCTGACCTGAGGTTGGAATTGCAGACTTGTGGTCTTTGGCCTATAGAGGGGAGTGTATAGTGACAAGACACTTAAAAGCACTAGGTGCTTCTGCTTTGTAAGCAGTTATTCCAAGTCCTTCGTTTAACCATTTATGGGCAAACGATAGAACTTGTTGACTCTCCCAAGGGGGATGAAGTCTTAGAAAGTGTCAAGGTTGGTTTAGCTAAGACTGAATAGAAAACAGCTATTACCTATACCTTATGCCGAAAAATTCACTTTTTCTGGTCGTTGCAGGTTGATGAATCGCATCTGGGATTCAGTGAGACGTAAGGTCGTAGCCCTGCAAGAGCAGACGGATGTAATTGACCAAGTTATGGCGTCCGTCAGTGGCTTAAACCTGATGACAAATTTTCGAAAGAGAGAGAAGAAAGACAAAAACTCTAAGGGGAAAAAGTCTAAAAAGCCAAGCAAAGACCATCAAATCAGCAATGATGAAAGTGAAGACAAAAAAGCTGGTAAATCAAGACCCGAGAAAAACAGTTCTGTGAAATCTGGCAAATCTGGCAGACAGAGCAGATCGGCTAGCAAGAGCAAGTCACGCAGTAAAAGCCAAACACCTGGTGAAGACAAGTCTTGCAGTAAGACAAAGTCACGCATTAAGACAAAGTCACCCAGTAAGGGTAGATCTTGAAGTAAGACTCAATCTCCTGCTATCCCCCTGTGGAGAGGGGACCTTCATGTGAGGGGATGGAGGAGCAGATTAACTTCATTGGGAGTCCACAAAGGAGGAATTCTCCTCCATTCTACCAGTGGGCATACCAGATTCGTAAAAGGCGACAAACTTGAGGTTTCTTGTGGCTTGGTATCCTTCGAAAAGAGGGAATGAAGCCCCAGTAGCGGTTTTCCCCCTCAACCCTCCTCATAGATGCGGTCATTCATCTCATAGATTCGGGCACTGCTGTGTCGGGCAAGCAGCATACCTGTCTAGCTGTTCGGACAAGCAGCTTTTAAAAACCTGTCCAAAAAGAAAAGAAAGGACTTGATGTCTGCGAACCACAGAAATGTCTGCTAACTTTTAAGTACTATTAGTGGACGTAAAATCAACCAAACCAAACCAAACCGAAATCTCCTGCTAAAGGCAAATCTTGTAGTAAGAGCAGAGGAAGGTCCCACACTAGAAGCCAATCTAGAAGTAGAGGTAGACCTCGCAGTCGCGATAGATCTTACAGTCAGGGAAGATCTCACAGCCGGGATAGGCCCCGAAGCCAAGGAAGATCTTACAGCAGGGGTAGATCAGATAGTAGGCACAGACATTATAAGAAAAAACGCCACTCGAGATCTAGATCTAGAAGCAGACATAGCAGATCACGAAGCCGTAGATCAAGGTCTCAGGAGAGAAGACATAAGAAGCAGTCACTCATGAAAGTCTAAGAAGAGCAAAGCCAAAAAACATAAACGCTCCTCCTCTTCCGACTGGTCTCCTGACTCCATTACCACTGATAATTATGGGCATGAAGACAATAGCTCAAGCTCAAAATCCAGCTCTGACAGAGACAAAAAAGAGTAAGAAGAAGAATAAAGCACCAGACTTTAAGAAGAAAAAATCTGGAGCCTTCGCTGAGGCAGCTCAGACCGCTATTGACAAAACAGATGGCCCCAAAAAGTCTGAGAAAATAGATAAGTCTTTGGCAAAGTTGGTCGAGAGACTAATACTCATGTCACGATCATAAGGCTGCTGACGCTATAGTCGAGAAATTTCCGCCTCCCTAAAATATACCGGCTATGGTCATACCCGAAATCGACCCACCCATCAAAAAGCAGCTACAAAAAGAGTATACAAAGTACATACAGCCGGACAATTAGCTTATTAAAACCCAACATGCCATCCAAAGTACCATGACCGCCTTATTCCCTCTGTTCCAAGAAGTCACAGAAAGAGGCGATGGCGATGATGACCTGAACAAAACAGGAGGGTCAGCATTTGAAGCACTAGAACTATTGGCATTCGCCAACAGCTCACTACCGTAATCTCCTGCGTAGAAGACGCGCTGCGCATATAAGACTAACCCCAAACTCAGCAAATGCATTTTCGCGTATAAGACACATTTTAAGGCTGAAAATTGTAAGATTAGTACATTTCTATAGTAAAATTACCCCTCGTATAAGACGCACCCCGAACTTCAGAAAATCCTATAAGACGCACAAGGCATTTGTTTGGCGTAGAGGACACATCTTATGGTAGTAAGGAGAAGAAGAGAAAATCTCAGGTCGCAAATACATAACGACGTCTCTCAGGAGGTAATGGGGGGGACCTACCCTGCTCGGGCCGGCCCTCAAGATAGCTGCAGAAACAAAAGAACAGTTGGAGAATTCTCTTTAAACCACGAGCGAAACAACACAAATACTGCAAAAAATACAGCAAATAATACAAGAAATCCAAAAGATTGGATTTTCGCAGCTGAGGGAACGGAGGCAGGGGAGGCGCAAGCTACCGAAGTTGCGGCAGCGAGGTCGCGGACACGCTTGAGGTAGAGGAGTCCTAAACCGAGGGAGAGACCCACACAAAAAGAAAGACTAAACAAGGTCTGTTCTTTTGACATAGACTTACTAAACACCCCTGAGAACTTTAAGGCTGAACAAACAGGTAAATTTCTTATTTCTCTATCACTTCTGACGTTTGGGTATTGGACAACGTCGAAGGGATTGAGATCCCATTTCTGGAATATCCAGTCCACAAAAGGGTCCCCAATCCCTACAACATCAAGGATGTTGACCCTGCTCAAATCAACGAGGAAGTAGAGAGAATGCTGACAAAAGGTGTAACCGAATTGACAAATCACGAATCTGACCAAGGTGTATCCTACATTTTCCCTAAGATACAAGCTAATGGCAAGGTCAGGATCATTTTGGATCTCACACAGTTGAACAAAATGATCCCCTACGAACACTTCAAAATGGACAGCTTCCAAACTGCACTGGATTTAGTAAGACGGGTATTTCATGACCTCTGTTGATCTAAAAGATGCCTATTACTCTTTCCAAATCCGGAAAGAGGACCGAAGATACCTGAAATTTGTTTGGGGGAACAGGATGTACCAATACTGTGTGATTCTGAATGGTCTGGCCTGTGCACCTTGTGTGTTCACCAAGCTACTCAGCCCCGTATTTGTGACTCTACGCAAACAGGGGTGCATAGCATTTCCCTATATCGATGACACTTTCATCGTTGGGGAAACCCATAAAGAGTGCTTGCAGTCCACCAAGATGTTGGCCTTACAGTTTGACGCTTTGGGTCTAATGGTGCACTCGAGTTCTTGGGGTTTATTTTAGATTCTGAAAAGATGGAAGTACGTCTTCCACAAGGGAAAGAACTAAAATTCAGAAAAGTAGCCCAAAAAATATTGGAAGAACCTCAAGTAACGATAAGAGAAGTGGCAGGTCCGGTTGGAATGACGAATGCTTACGCTAAAGGAGTTGAATATGGCCTAGCACATCTAAAAGCCCTAGAAAGATGTAAGAACAAATCATTTAAAATCAATGCAGGGGACTTTGACGCCACCATGGTACTGACAGAAGAAGCCATAGGTGATGTTTGGTGGTGGCTTGACATAGTGGGACATACTGCATGTCGCATCAGAGATGGCATGGAAGATATCACCATTGACACTGATGCCAGTATGAATGGGTGGGGAGCTTACCTCGGAGAACACACGATAGGTGGGAGATGGTTTCCCAAAGAAAAGGACCACATAAATGTCCTGGAACTTCGGCCAATAAATCTTGCACTGCACAGTTTTAGGTAACAAGCTAAACACACATGTGCATGTTCGAACCGATAATATGACGGCTGTCCACTATGTCAACAAGATGGGTGGCGTCAGATCCCCAGCATGTGACAATATAGCCAGATACATTTGGGCTTCGGCAGAGGCAAGAAGATCCTGGATCACAGCTTCCTACATACCCGGCATTTTAAATATAAAGCTGACAAAGCTTCCAGAGTGTTTAATGACAATCTGGAGTGGAGTCTGGCGGATAGAATATACCGAAGAATAGTCCAGTAATGGGGGAAGCCTGACTGGCCTCCAGAGCAAATCACAAATGTGACCAATACTGCTTTGGAAACCAGATCCAGGGGCAGCATGGGTCGATGCTCTGTCAATGCCCTGGGAAGGTATTAATACTTATGCCTTTCCTCCTTTCAGCCTGATCCTGCGAGTGCTAAAGAAGATCAAACAAGGAAGGCCTAGAAGACTAGTAGTAGAAAACCAGGGGTGTGACAGGAAGACAGCACGCTTCCTGCTCGAAAGCTGGTCCATTGGGACTAAGAAAGTATATACCAACTATATGTCCCAGTGGAACACCTTTTGCCTGATACACAGGGTCTCCCTGCGCACCCCTACCCCTTTTGAAGTCTGCCGGTTCCTCAGACTACTTTCGGAATTGGGCAAAGCCTTCAGGACCATCAACGCGGCGCGCTGTGCATTATCAGTCCTGTCCCACTGCTACAAACAGACTCATAAATATATGCACGCGCACACACACACATGCACTCATATGTGCAAACCCGAGGTAGGCCTGCAGCTATTACTATTAAATAGTTTAAAAAATTTTGAATGTCTGAGTCCCTCGATGGCCCCCGGACGTAAAACTCAACCAAAAAACAAACAAACCCGTTTAAGAATCTCGATAATGGGAAAACAATAGGCACCCATTATTGGGTATGCAGGGCTGTACGCACAGCATATCAAAGGAACCCTCCGTCAAGTTCTTGGGGTTCAAACTAGTGACGCTGATTCTACTAGTTTCGGGCCAGCGGGGCCAAGTCATCCCAGCTTTAGATCTCCGCAACATGGTTTGGCTGCCTTCGGGATCAGTTAGGTTTGTACTGAAAACAGCATGTATGGGTGAGCCCCTTTAGGAACTGAAGTGCTACCTGAAAGTCACAAAGTCACGCAGGAAGGACAAGAATTATCTAAGGAAAAAATCCCAAGTCACAAGGATTGAGACTTCAGGCTCAGACAGTGAACCTACTGAACTTTGGAGTCTCCTGTGCGCTAGAGTGCAACTGCCCCCTGGTGTTGACGAGCAGAAAATAAAATTAATCGAGTACTTACTTGTAAGTGTGAAGATAAATTGTTGTTCTGCGAGGCAACACCAGGGGCGTTGCAGAGTACACAGGCCCTCCCATCCTCCCTATGATGAATAGATTACTGCAGGTGCATAATCTTTAATCTACAAATAATGAAATACAACTATAAGTATAAGGTATGTTTTCCTGTGTACTATTAATTTTCAGTATGATTCACTGTCCGCATGCTACGAACTAGTGCCAAGCGATGACGTCATCTCCTGTGTACTCTGCAATGCCCCTGGTGTTGCCTTGCAGAACAATTAATCTTCACACTTACAAGTGTAGAGGACGGTGAAAATATCTAGGATCACCGGGACTTGAACCCGGATCTCTGGCATGACATTCCAGCATGCTAACCATTACACCACGATCCCTTGCCTGGTATTTCCACCTTGCAACTACACCTGGATCGGTATGATACACACTAGGGGAGCAGTGATTACCAGGTAACTGGCCCCTGAGGGTCAATCTACCAGGCACATGTCCAATTTGTCCTTAGAGCTCTATAGTAAATCGAACTTTTTGTTACTGCATGTAAGAATGTCATTTTAAGTCAGATTGATTGATTGATTGATTGATTTGTGTTTTACAGCACTTTAGCGGCACTAAGTGGCTATCCCGTGCTTCACAGGTTGATAATTTAACAGAGGAATGTGTCAGTGCCCGCGCATATGTGCACCACACACATCCTGAGGGGATAGGAAAGAGGAGATATAGACCCTTTTAAGTGGGCTAGGGAAGCCCGTTTTAAGTCAGATGTTAGGATATGCCATCAGCAGTATGTCTTGAGAAATTTTTTTTTTGTATGAATAGTTTCAGAGATTCACATTTTTGTATTTGATTTTACGCCCTTACCATAAAATTGTTTGTTGCAGGGACTAGTAATTGTACTTGCCTTGTAAGATGTGTTGTAGGTTAAAGAAGGAGCCGTAAAATTTTGGGTGATTTTTTAAAAATATGTTTGCTAGATATATATGTAGAAATGAAAAGAAAAGCAAGAGGAAAAGGTTAGGTTTTGATGTTCAAAGTTGATGTGAATTGAAATGTGATTGATAAAGTTAGGCCTGGTGTTATGACATCAGTGCAGTAGACAGAGTTGCATTTCCTTATATGGTAAGGCAGATTGGGAGGGGGGTAGGCGTCTGGTCTCTAGCATACATTAACTTGTGGGACTATGCATACATGGTCATAGATGAGATTTCTGACAGATTTATACGCATGAATGGTGATGTCAACGAATGTTTCAAGTTGTTGACTGTTTCCTTATAGGGTAAGGCAGGTTGGGAGGGGGAGTAGGCGTCTGGTCTTTAGCATACATTAACATATGGTTGTTTACTTCTGGGAATATCCATATATGGTCATAGATTATGTTGGTGATAGATTCATACGCCTGAATGGTGGTTTGAATGAATCTTTCATGTCTACTTTTTGATACAGCAAAAAGTCATGTATATGATAGTGAATGTGATAGAATATTAGAAATATGTATGGTTTTGATAGAAATGAAGGAACTTACATTTAAAGTGTTTGTGATCAAAGCAGAAGATAACAGTTGAGAGAACTATTTTCTGTGAAGTAATACTAGCTGGGTTGGCCTTGAGGACCAGGGAAAGCTATGACTGATGTTTAATTGGTTTAGACACAACTATAATTACCTACTTTTCACCAAACCTCGCTAAGGGTGTATTGCATCATGCTACAGGAGTAGACGATGCAATACACCCTTAGTATGCTACAGGAGTAGATTTGAATGTCTGAGTTCCTCAATGGCCCCCGAACGTAAAACTAAACAAACAAACAAACAGGAGTAGATTAATGTTAAGGTATCAGTAAGGCTGTATTTCTAACTCAATAGGATCGGACTGATGCAATCCTGTTTCCCCCCCCCCCACTTTCTATGCTCTCTTATTCCACGGCCCTCCATACTGGTTATTGGTTCCCATTTGAACTGCTCTCATTAAAATTGCTGTCTAGTTTTAGATAGTTTTAAGTGCTCTATGCGCTAATTGTGTCAAATACAGTATATGCTGAACACCAGGATACATTATCTTGGGCTTCCCTAGCCCACTTAAAAGGGTCTATTTCTCCTCTTTCCTATCCCCTCAGATGTGTGTGGTGCACATATGTGTGGGCACCGACACATTCCTCTGTGAAATTGTAATGTAGTTCTTGCCATGAACATGACCTTAGCTAGCGAAATGGCGTTAAACATGTATTACTCACTCACTCCATTTATCTTTTGTTATCAGAAGCAGCATCCGTCGCCCACATACATACATGAGGTGTACATACAGAGCCTGAGCACAATGCTTCACATTGTTGGACCAATCCTCACCCAGCGCTGGCCCGCCAAGGTGAAGGAGGGCTTCAACCAACTGAAGTTAAAAGTGATCGATGTAGACATAGAGCAGTGAGTTGTTGTAATTTTACCTTAAATTGATTACACACACAGTGTTTAATGTTATTAATAAACAGACCCATTCAGTGCCCCTTAACAGAGAGAAAAAGTAAGATGCTTTTCCAGTCTATGTTAAATCCCATAAGAGGTGCGAATAGATTCAACGTTCCTGTGTTTTTGGTCCGGAGTGGTGCAAATAGTTGATGAATGTTGTTGAATTTGCCATCATTCGATCCGTGCGCGCGTCTCCAATGTCGTAATTTCAGCACAAACATGGCGGATATCGATTTTTTTTGTAAATTATAATATATAAATATGATAAAGAATAGTAAAAGGATATGATTTGAATCGATGTTTTATTAAAAAGATAAAAAATTACGTGTTCGCCCTGTCGTTAATTCGCATCACAAAGCAGTGGTGGTGCAAATTGACCCAAATCCCCATGGGAAATTGGGTTGGGCATGCGCAAATAGAACCAAAATCCAAATGGCAGACAGCAAGACGATCGACTTGTGGGGCTATAACAGTAAAAAGATGGAGGAGAATGTCAGTGTCCCATGCCTTTTTTTGGTTAATCTGGATCCTTATTCAACACCTGCTGGTATTGTGCAATGCTTAACTCGCCAGGAGAGGAGTTATTCGCCAATGAAACATGCGAGCGATAATGGGTGTATTAACCATTGACAGTGATAATGCTAGAAGAAAACATGAGGTTAGTATAAAAAGGGGCCTAAAAGAAGAGATTAAGTTCCCTTTCGAGTTACTTGCATTGCAGAATGCTGTCCTATATTTCTTCAGGAGATTTCCTGATTTTATCAAGGTCCCCACTGCACAGGGAAAATAGCAAAAAAAATGGGGATGAGGGCAGCAGGACATAGGCAGGGAATTTGAAATTTTCTAAAAACAAAGAATAAAAGAAAAGTTGACATACTGGAAAAGATTTTGAGACCCAGTATGGAAAACTCTAGGTTAAAAGTTCATAAAGAATGTTCAGGAGGAACGTTATATCACGGTCTATAGTAGTTCCCACTGGTTAGTTAAAGGTTAGTTAACCCCTTTTTTCTTTTAAGGTCAGTTAAGAAGATATTTTGGGGAAAAGTGTTAAAAAGGTATTTCGACTATTGTTCATGCGAATTTGCCAAATTTCTTTAACATCCTCGCTTCGGAGCCAATGAATTTTTTCCTGAACCCCGTGAATTATCCAATATTTGGTCAGGTAAAAGTCAGTTAAAACCATGACCCATAAATGTAGTGTGACAGTTCAGATGCACATGAAAAATCCGATTTGAATTATCCAATATTTGGTCAGGTAAAAGCCGATAAATGTCAGGTAAAGGTCAGTTAAAACCATGACCCATAAATGTAGTGTGACCGTTAAGATGCACATGAAAAATCCGATTTGACATGGGGAATTGAAGACAACATTTTGTAGAGGACCCTGTTTCATTCAAGTAATATGCAGAGTCGTAAACACTTCTCAATTCAGTAAATAAATCAACTGTTATTTCAGAGTTCAGTGCTCCCCATGTTAAGGACAACCCCACGACACATTCTCAGCATAATTTGCGCTCTGAAAGTCTGCAGAGATGACACAGAGGGGTTTATATAAACTGTTTCACTTTCAGATCACTTCGACTGCAGATCCTTGACATTTTAGTCCAACAAGTGGCAGGTTGGCCAAACATGGAAAGCGCTAGTTGTAAAACACAAGATAGACCCGGGCAACAGCAAGGCGAGAACTACACTCAAGTGTATCCATGGGGTAGGTCAATAGTTCATACCATAAAACCCTGCATATTAGTAGCACCCTGACTTTAGGAGGACAAACTTCCCTAGCCCACTTAAAAGGGTCTATTTCTCCTCTTTCCTATCCCCTCAGATGTGTGTGGTGCACATATGTTTGGGCACTGACACATTTATCTTTGAAATTGTGTAATAAAGTTTTCCTGCCACAAATATGACCTAAGCTGTCGAAATGGCATTAAACTTCTATTACTCACTCACTTTAGGAGGATACTATAAGCCACATCTAATCTTTGTAAAGAATGAAAATACTGTAGTATACTTTGTCACATCTGCTGTTATAAGGTCAGGAAGGTGCATTATAAAACAGTCCCTTATTTCTGCCTTTTGTGTGCAGAGTTAGCCGGGTGTATAGACTGTGGCACACAGACCGCGGTACAACCAGTGCGCATCCATGACCCGTACCGCCAGGTCACCTACATGTTGGAACAACTCAACATGAACAGTATACTCTACATATTCAAGGACAATGCCATACGGGTAAGTGACAAGGTTTGCACTTCATTAGTGCATCATGCCGACCACTCGGGGCTGTATCGGCCCTGTAGGGCGAACAAGATGCATGAATATAGCCCTGCTGACTTACTCGCCACAGCTGCATTCATGCATCATGGTGACTAATGGGTATGATGCATGAATACATACTTGCCACAGCTGCATTCATGCATCATGGTGACTAATGGGTATGATGCATGAATACATACTTGCCACAGCTGCATTCATGCATCATGGTGACTAATGGGTATGATGCATGAATACATACTCGCCACAGCTGCATTCATGCATCATGGTGACTAATGGGTATGATGCATGAATACATACTTGCCACAGCTGCATTCATGCATCATGGTGACTAATGGGTATGATGCATGAATACATACTTGCCACAGCTGCATTCATGCATCATGGTGACTAATGGGTATGATGCATGAATACATACTTGCCCCAGCTGCATTCATGCATCATGGTGACTAATGGGCATGATGCATGAATACATACTCGTCAGGGCTGCATTCATGCATCTTGTAGACCCTACGGGGCTGATGCAATGCTTGAGGGTAGACATGACTGGGAACAGACAGTTCGCCAAGATCGGCGGTTCGACAGGACAATTCGACAGATTGACACTGATGTAAATAATTTTTAACTTGGAAAGAGTTTTAGGGATTTGGGCGTGGGTCAAGCCACTTTAAGACGGGGCGTTTGGGGCCAAAAACGATCATCTTTTTATTTTTAAAAAATCCATTAAAATTCATTTAAAGTTCATTTTGGTCTCAAATCAACGTGTATATAAATGATAGATTAACTTTCGTAGCACCTGCAGGACTATAGATCATAGGGGGAAATCAAGTCAATTAATAGATATTAAAATCATAAAAATAAATATGACCAAAAAATTTCGTGGTGGCGCTTTGGGATCGGCAATATTATTCCTATGGAGGTGTCAAATCATGGTGTCATCAACTACGACAGGATTCCCGCCATGGTGTCATCTTGCGCATGCGAGGCTAACCCTGAAAAATTATGGCGGAGAAGACCAAATTTCACATCTTGAAATTAATGATTTATTGTATGTTGAACATGCCTCTTATGCAATATAAAGCCTATTTGAATAGACGATACCCCTCCAATTTTGCGTAATTCGAAAAATTCGGCACATAATCTGTAGGCGCGACGACTTCCGGTTCAATCTAAAATGGCGGACAGCGAGACGAAGAACGATGTGGCCTCTTGTTTGTATGAAAACTGCTTGATTACAGCAAAATGGAGGAGGTATGGACTCCAATTTAATGTAATTAAGGGATATTATCATGGTTTGTTGTGCACAAGTATCTGTCAAATAGTCCTGTCCAATTGTCTCACACTACATGAAATTCTGTTGAACTGCTGGACCTGGCGAACCGCCAATCTGTCAAACTATCTGCCAACCAACATGACGTTCCAATGAAGATCCGGCAAGCAGGCTCGCTAGCAGATCATGGGTGCAACTAGCTGACAATGGGAATGATGCGCTTTTGCATCAGTGGCCCCTGTAATTGATTACATACAGGTCATCTGCATTTAACAAGGCTATATTATTTTGAGGGTCTCTTTGTGAAAAGCTGAATTAACCAGGGATGAAAGAGTTCAAGGTTTTCCTTGATTTCAAGGTTTTTTTCACTCACTTAAGAAAAATAAGTTTTCTTGAAAATCCTCTGAAAACAGGATAAAGGATTCACAAATTACCTCCAGAGGTTGCATACATGCACACAGTCAGGTCCTACAACACTGCATACGTGACACGATCTGCAAAAAGGGGGCTTAGTGCAGGGGGCTTTAAGACCCCTTCTCCCAGTACATGTCACATACAGTGGCAGCATGCCAGTTTTTAGTTCAAGGTTTTCAAGGATTCTCAAGTTTTTCCTTGAAAACTTTCCCCTCTTTATTAGTGTTTGTTCCACTCTTCAGTGTAGTCTTAGCAGCAAGCTTTAGTTCCTATGCTAGAAGAGTGTCGGATAGTATACCCCTTTTCTGCGCATATGATTTCATCATGTAACTATATTGGTCATTTATTCCCTGCACCCTTTGACCTATCTATATACATAACATTGTAATTGGTCCCTAGGTCGTGTTGCGCAAAGGCACCACTACCAGTAGATCAGGTGGTGCATATTTTGGGTATGCTATCCGAACAAGACCTTGGAAAACAGCTATACAGTAACATTCTTAAGGGATCCTAGGACATACTCTGCAAAAGGGCCATAATGTGCACATTTTGGGTATAGTATCTGAACAACATCTTGAAAAACAGCTTTTCCTGTTATTTGAGGACAAACTACACCCTTATACAACACCTACTGCCTCCTCCCCCCCAACCACACAAACCCTGTAACACACTTATGGATGGGACTGGAGGGCATATACAGTGCGTTTAAAGTTGTTTCCTTTTTCAAGGTTTTTTGTCATCGTCGACTTTCATCCCTGATTAACAGTCTGGTATTTTTTCGAATGTTAAAGCCTACCAATATATTTTTTTAGGATTCGCTGCTGGACATGCAATTCTCAGACCTGCGGGACTTGCTGCGTGAGGTTGGCGTCAAAGCGGGCTACATCTGGGAGATCAAAACTTACCTAGGTAATCACGCCACACCCTCTACCTCTCCATTACCCCAAGTTTAGCTGCATAAAGCACTCTTAGGTCTTGAGCATATTATAGAAGAAAATTTGAAATCAGAGACGACAACTTGATTTAAATTTTATGAAAAAGTTAGCTTTACCTTCAATGTTAGTTCACTTTTAGTTCACAGTTCTGAATGATTCTGACCAATGAAATTTCTTGGCAATAGGTGTCCAAAATTATAGGTTTTTCCTGTTTTTGTACAGCAAGTGGCATCCCTGCATTTTTCACTTTGACATGATGCATTAATGCAGTACTGGTCACAATTACTAGATAGTCTCCCTCACCCCTCCTCATAGATTCGATCATTCATCTATTTGATTTGGTCATTGATAGATACGATCACTGCTGCATCAGGAAAGAGGTATATAAACTTATAAATACGTGTCTAGCTGTTTCGGGCAAGCGGCTTTTGAATACCTGCCCAGAAAACTCTGCAAAATTTTGTTTAGTATTAGTGAAGATAAACTCAACCAACCCAAACCCAAAATTATGCATCACACCAGCACTACAGACTTCATGATGCACAATGCACTGAATAATCTCTCCCTGATGTATCATGAAAATCCATGAAGTCATGCTTGAAGTGTTAATCCACCGATGTATTGGTGCATCATGCCCATTGGTCGTCACATGAATACAGCCCCTGATGCACCAATGAAGTGCTGGCCAGCAGCCCGCCAGCACTCCATTGATGCATCATGCCTACTGACCAATGGGCATGATGCACTCCTACATTAGCGAGCGTTAAAGGATTAATCGACCCATTATTGTGTTATGTACCAGGGGTGTGAAATCTCCACAGGAAACACGGAAATCCGCGTTTTTGGTGCTCAGAAAGACCATTCTTGAGATCCATGCAAATCCACTGAGAAAAGAAATTACCATTTGTAGGGGGGGATCTGACTTGGAATTTCTGCCAGTGTCATTCAAGATTGAGAATTGTTGGCCTCCCAATTGTAATTCCAAACATCCCTGTACATCAGAGTGTTGCTTTATTTTGCCCAAACACCATTAAAATCACTTTAATTCCTACATAAAAGCATTAACTAACAAGCCGTATATTACACTTCAGAGGAAATGGGTTTCAGGATTTCACACCCCTGATGTACCCATTATCTCTGGTAAAGAGCCTTGGGGCTTAGTATGTCTCGGTTTTAGACAAATCTATTGCGACAATGCTATTTACAAACTACTACTTCACGATAAAATTATATGTGATTCATATAAGCTTTTGTTTTTCTTTCAGAAACACAAAAACCCCATATTTCACAGTCCCCAGTCTATGTGTCCTCACCATCGAGTTCCTGTGGTGATCTCACCGACCCAGAAGTAGCGCACTTCACCGACGACACCGGCCCTCATCATCAGCCGCTTTCACAGAACGCGACTACAGCTGCTGCCTTAGGCCCTGCCTTCATACCCCCACATCGCTTTCAACTCCTCACTCCCAGCAACTTCACCTCGGGGAACATTTCAACACCTGCTCACTTTGATCCAGGTGCGGCAGAAGTGCAATTACCTGCAGCCTCGGCGAATTCATTAACGATGGAGGAACTGAGTTACCCGCCCATGTTTAACAATAATAGTAATAACGGACAGCAGAGTGGGGTTTATAACTCACAGGGGCCGACTCAAAGACAAATGACCTCCAGAGCAGATGGCGACACAAATTGGCGGACAAGTCATCGACCTTAGACGATGAATTTGTGAAAAACAGTGTATGATTGATATATGACATGTGTAAAACTGTAAATACGGGGTGACAGCCTTAAAGCCCTGTAATAGAATCATAGGATCACCATGAAGAAGGGGTGGAGCTTATAATATTACCAGTAGTTATAGCCAGGTATCTAGCACTATCTATAAAACAGTATGAACCTGCATTTTTCAAGGCTCAATATTTAGATTTAGGGAGTGGTCATTATTTATCAACAGGGGGGGAGGGTGGGTTTGAGGGGGGGGGCATAAAATTTTCATACCCCTCCCGAGGGGGGGCTAAAAAAATGTTGACCCCTCTTGAGGGGGGGGGCTAAAAAAATTCACCCTCTTTTTAGCAAAAAAGCCTGCGCGCTACTATAGATCAAAGAGGGGCGCGAAAACTGCCGTCGGGGGGGGCGTAAAAAATTGCCGCGCGTCCGCGTGAAAACCCACCACCACCCCCATTGATAAATAATGACCACTCCCTTAGCAATATAAAACGGTACAAACCTGCAATTTTCAAGGCTCACATGAGCCTCACAGATTACCCCTGTATAAGTGAGTGTGACTTATACCCGAGCAGCCAGAAAAACGTATCGTACTGCCATGTGTTTTGGCACATTGTTGAAAAAGCGTAAATCTGGTTGATGGTGGGAACAGGTAATATTTGTTATTATTATTGTATGCCCTAATGTCTGATCTGGAATACATGTCTTTCTCGCATACGTTTCGAAAGTGTATAAGGCTTCCATATCTATATGTGCTAGGATGTATCAGAGATGCCACTTTTTCTGATTTACCAGGAATTCCTGGTTTTGATCCCAAGATTTCTGTATTCAATTATGTTAAATTCCTGGGAAAGTGTGTCAAAAGTCCAGTTTTCCTGGTTTTTGTCGGCCAGTGAGTGGCATCTCTGATGTATGCATGGGGGGGGGGGGCGGCTCGAGAAGGGTTGGGGGAATTACAGCCAAGACCGTGATAGTAAAGTGTGGGAGGGGGGAGGCACAGTCAGGGTCCGGCACCACATTCCCTTGCCAATACTAACCAATTAAAAGGCTCTCTTCCAAGGTGTCGTGGGGGGTAGGGGCAAGTGTCCCAAGGCCACTCCCGGGATCCTCCTGTGGTAAATAGGAGCCTCTTTGTGGAGCGTTTCATAGATCTACCGTAATCTCCCGCGTACAAGGCGCAGTGCGCGTGTAAGGCGCACCCCCAACTCAGGGAGGCCTGATTTACGTATAAGGCGCACCCTCTTTCTCTAAATCAAAATTTAGAAAAAACAAAAACAAAGCTTGTATGACGAATTTTATCTCACCTCGTGCCTTCCTTGCGGCCGACACTCAAGGGTGAGAGGTCCCGCGGGTTGTATCCACACCGAAGTGAGATTACCCTTGTGGCGTTGCATGCCCAGACCCTAGTCTAATGGGGAGGGGAGATGATGGTGACCGCATCTATGGGAAGGTAGAAATCACGCCCATACACATTTACCAAGGCAATGGTTCTTTAACATCTGTCACTACATAGGCATAGTGAGAGATGGACAGGCCTGTTTCAAGTCATTTGTCTGCCATGACCGCCGAGAGACTTTCCAGCACAGCCTAGCCAGAGCAGGGAGGAACTCAAACGACACCCTACGGCGATGTTTGGAACCACCACTATGCCCCGGCCAGGCCGGGAACCGAACCCACGACCTTACGGCCTGTGAGCGGACGCGCTACCGACTGCGCCACGCCTCCCGACCAAAAAAGCTTGTATAATGTTGATACACATGTATAAATTTTTGGAATGTCACAAATGAGGTGTGAACAGAAGTAGAACTAACTGCAACATTGTATATTTAGGTTGTTTTTCAACATTTGAGTAATCTATTAATGTTGTGGCACATTAGGGAATGAATATTAATTATCACATAATCTTAACAGAATTTGAATATCTTTTTTTGAGTTATCTAAGTTCACATATCCCCAATAAGATAGGAATTGTATAGTGGTGGAGTCTGGTGTAAGTTCTAGGAACCATTTAAGCACATTTGAACATGACACCAAATGGCAGCAGGGTACGTACTATGGCAGGAGTTTGGTATAATGCTGCATTTCATTCTCTTGATTAAAAGGTCAATAGAATAATTAATAAAACTGGACCAGTAAGTGGAGTGTACACATGTTTGCAAAAACTTTATACGCTAGACATTACGGTAGGTGGGGACAAAAAAAAATTCAGTTTTTGGATGCAGTTGAACTCTTGGCTATAATGTCATGAAGATATTTTTAAGCCTCCAGGGTGCTTTTACATAATATGGAGGTTTAGTAACCATCAAATAACCAGTATAACGTAGACGTGCCGCAATTGATGCCGAGTTCATTCTTAGGTGCTTAAAATTGACAGTATTTGATGCTCCATCCTTCCTAAAAGCAGGTCCCATGCGAGGAAATTTCATAGAATTCAAGGAACTTTAATCACAAATGCCAGGGAAAAGTCATGGAACATGAGTAAAAATGGATATTCATAGCAAAATTCATTGGCATTTACCTATTTCTACTATTGATTAAAGAAATTCTCGACTTTGTGCGCTCATGTCCAATAACTCAACCATGCTAGGGTAAATTTTGATTTTGGTGATGGAAATGCTATGGAATTTCAATCTGAAAATTTTGGGGGAACCCTGTAAAAGGTGACAGCCATGTACCTTGAGTCGGTCTTGTTTATGTTTCTTGGTTCCAAATTGTAATAATAAATTGTCACTTTAATGAATTTCAACCCATTTACCTTGATAGGAGAGGGGGAGATGTAAAATTGCTACTTAAACATTGTTGGGAATCCAGCCCCAGCTCTCTCTACCAGTTGTCTATAATATGGGTTCTCACAGTGGGAGGTGGGCTTCTGACAACTTTCCAACCACCTTGGAAGAAGATATCAGCGTAAATAATAATAAATCTGAAATGATTTGCTATTGGTCAAGTAAGACAGTTAACTTCTAGTAAAAATGATTAATGCATTACATTGACACACTGTGAAGTGTCAGTGAACACAAAATGAGCGTTTCTTTGTACCCGTAAATCCCCGGTCATAAGCCGGATTTTTTTTTCTATTTTGGGCCCAAACCGGCTTCTAAATTTTTCCCAAAGTCCCCCCCGGCTTATGACCGGGTTTTTTTTTTACTATAGAATAAAGAGAAAATGGGAAAAATTTGACACCAAAAACGGCTTATAGGATTTCCCTGAACTCACCCCCCGGCTTATGATCAGGGCCGGCTTATGACCGGGGATTTACAGTAGTTGGTACAGAAATGGACACTTCGGTATATACATTTGATTCACAGTGTGACGTGGCCGACTCAAGGTTCTTGTGGTTGACTCATGGTACTGATGATGTAAAGTCATATTCTCCCAGAAATGAAGGCTTGTATAGCTTATTACACTTACATTAAGGAACCTGTGACTGTTTTGGCTTGAAAGCCTAAGACTTCAAGATAATTTTCATATACATCATCAAGTGCCCCCTCGAAGTTTACCTTTTATAGCAGTGACCCTGCAAAAAGTTTTAATTTTTACAGGGGTCCAGGTGGACGACTCATGGTCACTTTAGCCTACAGCCACCCCAAAAAAAATAAGTTGGTCTACAGATTTTGGTTTTGAAAAACCAAATTCTTTAAGGTTTTTTTTGGTGTCCACTGGATTCCTTGCTGGAAAAGTGAAGTGACAAAATCCGTAGACAAGATTTTTTTCAAAGAAAAAAAAATTCTGAAAATATGGAGAGTGCTATCCGTAGACTTAACTCGAAGTATTGCAGAAACAGTAGGCTATAGAACTACTGGTACTTCATTTAGTATTCTAAAAAAACTTGCCATGGTATTTTAGTTACAAAAAGACATGGACTTTTTGTATATGGATATTTTATATCTGCTTATTTTTGTTGCATATATCCATTGACAAGAAGAGATCATATATGTTAATGTTTTTTGTATAACAACATGCTAATACACAGTATTGCAATAAATATCTTGACTGTGTTTCGTCATCTGTACTGTATTTGACCTAAGATTGGGGGCTGTGTACAAATGACGTCATGCAGAAAGGGGGGAGGGGGTCCCACTCCCCATGACCAAGCATGACAAGGGGGGAGGGGGGGTCATGGGCTGCATGACATGTCAAGAAAAAAAAATTGTAAGTTGCTTCAGTTTTGGCAAGAAAAAGATTATTTGTAAAGGTAGGGAAGTTTAATGCATTTATCTTTTATGAAATATATATTACCTATTCAGGCATGCTTTCCTCAGACATCCCACTCAATGATTGTCACTGCCATCAGTGTCAGTGTTGGTCCGCTGCTCTATCCTACCTCTAACCCAGGTCCCATACCACTTTGAAATACCTTTTTACTTGGACTCATTTAACCAAAGGACCCCATATGTAGGTTGACCCATGCGGGTAAGAAGCACCCTGGCATTGAGAATTCAGTAGAAAGATTCAAATGACCCAAATTCTATTCTATTTGATAAATTTCACAATTCAAAAACCCATTGGTAATTTAGGGATTGCTCATTACTCATCAGCAGGCCTGAGGGGTGGGGTAGATTGTCATACAGATGTGAAAATTTTATGACCCCCCTCCGCCCTGGTCATCCCTCCTGTTCTACAGTAGTTCAGAGAAAAGGCATGACATTTTTTCTGCCCCCTTCCCCACTGTGAGGTGTCAAAATTATTTTCCTCCCTCCCCCCTCAATCTGCTTCCTGCGCCCCCTGTTGATGAATCACAAACTCTCCCTTGGAAACAAACAACTTTAATATACTCTCCTTTTTCTGAATGGGACTCTAGGGGTTATGCCTTACGGTGAAATGATTGCTTTGTAAGTGTGATCTTAATTATATATGTGTAATCATATTACCACACTTGTAATGTTACACTTGTAGTTAACGAGTCAAGTAATACCATTGATCTTAGCTTGGTTATGGAAGCAGAAGGAGGGGTAGGCGAAAACGCAGACAGCTAATAGTGGCATTCTAACCAAGCAAGCATACACCGTTTCTCGTCAGTCCCTGTGGCGCAATGCAGTGCCCGGCTTGGCTTAGCTTGGTTTGAACGCGTCCCGCAGTACCGTATATCCTCGTGTTAAGGCCTGGTCAATTTGCCACTTAGTATGGAGGTTTAGGTAGTAGACAGTACTAATACAAGCCTGGGCGTATAAAGGGGGAAATATGGTATGTAGCTATGGGACAGGCAGGTCTGACCACTGTGGTGTAATTCTAACTTAATTCTACTGCTGCTATTCTCGTCAGTCCCTGTGGTGCAATGCATAGGGAGTTTGATTTGGGATCTGAGACTGCAGGTTCGATCCCTACCCTGGCCATGAAAATTTTGTGGGTTTTAACATGTAACATGTGACATGTTAGGAGTTCCGATATCCTGGATATCGGCACTCCTAGGAGTGCAGATATCCAGGATATCAGCACTCCTAGGACCTGCAATATTGTATCAGAATGGGAATATCCTGAAAAAGCACCCAAAATCACAGAGGTCGTGTAAAAATAGAGCAATTTATATCTATAGCATAGGTTTAGTAACAGCTTGTATACTAATAGGGCATGCTTTTGTGCTTTAATGTTATAGAATGTGTAATTACTGACATATTTTGACTTATTGCTGACAAATATGGGCATGGTGCTGATTTTTGAAGAAATTTCCGAGAGGGTGATTTAATTCCTCTTCCAGGTGGTATTTGTGAGCTACTGTAGTACTCAGTGTATATGGAGACCTAAGTATAAGGCACACCCCAACCTGATTTCCTATAAGGCGCACCTGGCCCAGAATGCATATTTTGCAAAACCCTATGAATAAGACTCAACCCCAGCCCGGGTGACAGTTGCGTGGGTGAGGTTCCTATCTAAAAGGCCAGAAAATTCATAAAAACCCACCACATACCAGCCTAGCCACTAGGTCACAGTTGCTAAGCATAGCAGTTTTGGATAGGTCTTTGATGAATACTACACTGTGCTATTTGCGGGCTGAATTGATACCATCAACAGGTCTGTCACATTCAGCCTAATTGTGGGTTCATTGTTCAGTAAGACTGAGGGCATGTCTACAAGTGTAAATGCCATCAACAGGTCGTTCTAGGATGCCTGTCACAGCTGACCGCACATCTGATTGGCTGGCATGTTTGGAGGTGCCAGTCTGTCTGCTAAAGACCAATAATGTCCTTGTGAAACCTTCTTTTCAACAACCCTTAAACTACTTTTTCTGCTCTCTTTATGAAAAATAAAAGCAGCATAGAAACTGGTTATCTTTCTAGTATTCAGCATTGCAGTGATTAGGCAATATATCAATGAGAAAAGGTCGATGGAGACGGATATAGTATGTTACATATTCAGGATTTAACACTGAGGTGAATGGCAGCGACCCCAACTACCAAAGGGCATACTTTTGTTTCTAACATACAGAGTTATAGTAACAAAAGCATGCCCTAATAAGGTAGCCTAACCTTCCAGTAGAAGGGCCAAAATACATTCTCTGATTTGATTCATACACACCTTAATATATATATTTTATTCAGCATTTGATTCTGGCTTTATCATGAACCAATTGTATACATTATTCAATTAATTTGTACAAATACAATAGGGAATTTCATCCAAAGTATCCCTGTTTGCCATGGACTTTTAGAGTCAAAGTAACCCCGTTTTCCCACTGTCAACGACTAATGTTCACTAAATTTCACTTCTCGGTTAATTGGGGGAGTTAATTTCTACCATCAGATTATAGGATGTCAATGTGTTGTCTATGTCTCAGATGGGGGTACATGTTGTGACACCTATATCTTGGGCTCTATAGCAATGTAATTCGACACTTTAGAAAAATTTTCGAAAAAAAAAAAAATTTCAAAATGACCCGACCTAGAGGTGCATGATTTGACATGGAAAAATAAAAAAGCCTCTATCCAAGCCAAATTGAGTTCATCTTTGATAATGATAGGTTTAATAAACCAAAAACATGCTTTACTGTCTCTAGTAAGTCTGAACAACACTTTTTTTGGCCAAAGACGAAGTAGGCCCAGGAATGCAAAGTAGCCCCGCTTTACAGTTCTATGTCAGGGGGCCATCCACAAGTGTCATGCTAGAGGGGGAGGGGGGTCAGGCCCGGCATGACAGAATAATTTTCCATATCTATGAGTTGCAATATGACGGGGGGGGGGGGCGGAACATTTTGTACGTCATTTATGGATGACCCCCATGTACTGGCATGTATTATATAGGGTAAAATTGGGTAGTATCGTGCACCAAGATACAACCAAAAAGCCCCTACTTGAAGCACAGGGGGCCGAAAGTCATTTATACAATATATCTAACAATACTGGCGATGTGCCTTAGTCCATCTATGTAGACTGGTGCCCTGTCTAACTTGGACAGGTAAGTTAGTCTGGGGGACACTAACTCTATCTGAGAGATATGACTATGTTTTCACTGATTTAGAGGTATCAGATTGCTGAGCCCAATCCGAAAAGTTTTATAGTGGACCCCCTCTTTGAAAAAAAAAATAAAAAAAAAAGAATAAACAAAAGGTGTGTTACCAAATTTTACTATGAAATGCTCCTAGAATGTTCAAATGCTCATTTTGACTTGAGACTATGATGCATCAAAGAACTATGGATCGATCCCCTAAAGGATTAAGAAGATACATTGTCTCTGTGATTTACACCAAACAATACAATGTGTCCTCTATGGTGCAGTGTACTTAAGTCTTTGTTATAATATCACATATGAGGACAAACCATGTGCACATAAGGACAAAGATATACATTGTAGCAGAGAATAGATTTTTTTTCCAGGGTACATAGTTGCCAAAGTATAAGAATCTATGCAAGTGTACAAAAAATATGCCAGTTAGAACACTCTGTATTTAGTGAGTGTCCCAAAAAAATTGGGACTCCTCTCACCCAAAGGCTACCGAGAGCAGGCTGAATAACTTTTGAAATAATATCTGGAAAATAATTAGTTATTTCAGTTAGTCAAAGCAATTTAATAACTATAGTTTGATAACTATTACTTTCTATTTTAATTTTATAGAAACTATTTATTGAACTACTTTCTCATCCTGGTGCACATATGCGCGGGCACTGACACATTCTCCTGTGAAATTGTGTAATGTAGTTCTTGCCATGAATATGACCTTAGCTGTTGAAATGGCGTTAAACATCTATTACTCACTCACTCACTTTCTCATCCAAAATTTTACTCGGTTATCATTTTATTTTCTGAAGCATTCCGCAAGGAATAATTATATCCCATATTTCACTTATGAACAAATTCTTTGGAATGTAATCTTATAGGTGTCCTTTGTTAAATACTCGCCTCTTTCTTGGGCCATTTTCAAATAACCCAAATTTTCATGATTTTGAAACAATTTATCTCATAAAAGTTTGATATTTTTTACATGATATTTTAGGAAAATAGGACACATGTTACCTCCTATACAGCATTTGCAGACGTCATAGCATTATGGGTAATTGTGTACTTTTTTTTGTATATGGATAAAAATCTCTATTTTGCATTCATATAAAAAGAACATACAAATACAGATTTGGAATTCTGGCATCAGAGATATCAGATCTTATACACATCAGTATCTAATCATGATGAACAGCTGTAGATACATGTACATGTACAACAATGTTGAACAAGACTAACTTTTTCTGTCATGGGCCACCCGTGCCTGTTGCTTTAAAAAAAAATTCACTTTCTGAAAAGAAAACCATATGTATTCCCGATTACTAATATGTATGGGCATACCAAATAATAACCAAAACGATTTCTTTTCAATATCATACAACACTAATATATTATAAGGGATACACTCACTTACAAGTTTCTAAAGGACCTATAGCTAACAGGAAAGTCATTCTTCAGAAAAATACAGACGGACCTTCCCCCACCCCCCCCCCCCCCAAAAAAAAAGAGAAAAGCAACAACCAGTGCCTATCCCTCTTAACGTCTTTAGTACATGTATTATAGAAACCCCTAGATATAGGTATAGATATAATACACATATATTCTAGACACAAAATTATATAGTTTCATACAAAACTACTGTTAATTGGTGGGTAATTCTAAAACAGCCCAACTGGTATACAATACACTGTACTGTAAACATCTTGTATTCTTTTTTTTTTTTTTTTTTTCTTGTATTCTAAATTGACAGTTCTGGTTATGGTCAAGTGGAGGCAAACTAGTCCTCGCCCTTCACACTACTGTAAATGTATCAATTTTCGTGCAGAACATATTTTTGCGCACCTACTATGTGCGCTAAAATTATATACTGTGCGATAATTTCACACAAAATACCCTCTGGGTGACTCAGCCTGTGAGAGTGAGAAAATATGATCGAGCAAAAGTATCTTTCCATGTCAGGTGCGCAAATATTTAGCTGCCCGAAACTAACTACGTTTACAGTATTCTAAATGATATGACCAACAAATTGTGTCCTGTGACGTACAAATACTACATTAAATTTTGCAATTTTATCATAAAATCACAGATAACATCTTGAATACTTTGTAAGTTGGCATACATGTGTGGAGTGGTGCTGACACCTGTCAGACTCTTTTCACACAAACTATGGTATAAAATTACAATAATCAATTATATGAATAGTCCATGAAAGTCACCCCATCACAACAGAAAGAAAGAGAGAGAGAGAGAGAGAGAGAGAGAGAGGGAGAGAGGGAGGGAGGGAGAGAGAGAGAGAGAGAGAGAGAGAGAGAGAGAGAGAGAGCGCAAGATACCTGGAACACTATGGGGCGATTTAAAAAAGATTTATTATGCAAACTAATTTCCAATCCCTTTATTGACTACTTTCCTTGAATCACCTATTTCCATTTCTGATATGAATATATACATATACCTAAATATATCACATTTACCAATTGTCTGAGCACCCATTCAAGGCAATAGACATATGTTGGGTAAATTCATAATTTTTCCATTATCACTGTACCCTGAGTACTTTACTTATAATATATTAAAGATATGGGTTGTATACAATTTTTACACAAAGTCAAAGTTTCGTTGATGAATCTTAGGAAATGATCACCTTGAAATTTACCTTTTTCACATTGGTTTAGAGGATATTCTTCCTACAATTAAGAGACAAATTTTGCTAAGTGACAAACTTTAATACAATGATTCGGGATTTCTTTTTGTACTTTCTACTCAGTGGTATGTCACAAATAATACTACTGGTATCCATAAATATTTTTTGATAAAAATCAATAGAATAAACGGAAGCAGTATGTTCTCCTACGTTTGTTCCCACCCGGCTGTCTGAAGGTAAGCCCTTTAGGACCACTGGTGCAGTACTGCAGGATGCCCATTGATCGGCATGATGCAAAAATGAAGTGCTCTCTCACCATGGCTGCATTGATGCATCATGCCGGGCAGGGTCAGATCAAGGATCTGCAAAGGGGGTGGGGTCACGGTTCTAAAAGAGGGGGGAAAAGCCCTATTTCTGAGCAAATTTTGGGGTCCAAAATATCTAATTGAACTCTTAAGTACTCAGAAAAAAGGGGGGCGCGCCCCTCGTGCCCCCCATTTAGGAGTGTATACAAGGATCAAGGCAAATCGGCATGATGCGTGAATGCAGCCCGGGTGTGTTATTCACCAAGCCTGCATCATGTATCATGATGACCAAAGAACATGATGTATCAAAGCATGGGCAAACCTTAAAAGTGTTAACAGTAAAATTATTGGATAATATAATATTCTCAAAAAAAAAGGTTGAAAATGAGTCAATAAGACCGAGAGTAACAGGACAACAAAAACATCTTTGACATGAACAAAACATAAACTTAAAAACTAAAACTGTTCAAAGGAACAACATACATGATATCATAATGAATTTTTTAACGGTGGTATTTTATAATATTAACAATAGAACCAAAAAAGAAGAGCTGAGCTAATTGCCGGCGATAGACAACCCCCTGTAGCCAGAAAATGACTGTTAGGCCACACTGTAAAATTAAGTTGCTCTACGGATCGCGCTTTCTATATTTTTTTAAATACAAATTTCTTTCTTTGAAAATCTTGACTACAGATTTCGCTTGCCTCATTTACTGCAAGTTTTCACTTTGTAATGTTCGGCAAAATTCTTTTTAAATATAAAAAAAATCAGTCCCTCCTCACTTTTCCAGCAAGGAATCCATTGAACAACAAGAAATTCTCAAAAACAAAAATTAATAATTGCATGTTCGCAACATTTTTTCAAAACCAAAATCCATAGACCAACTAATTTTTTTTTCTGTGTGTGTGGCCTTCCTCAAATAGTCAAGGGCTGCGCTATATTTCCAGGTTCATATATCTTTGTCGTCACGATGCACCGATGCAGTACTAGCTAGTCTACTCACCAGCACTGCATTACTGCATCATGACAACCTATAGGCACAGCCTGCATTCATAATCATGACAACAAATGGCAAGATGCATTACCGTAAACTCCCGCGTATAAGACGCGTCCTCTACGCCAAACAAAATGCTGGGGAGTCTTATAGCTTTCTCTCAAGTTGGGGGTTGGTCTTATACGAGGGGTACTTTTACTATAGAAATGTACTCATCTTACAAATATCTTATACGCGCAATGCGTCTTCTACGCGGGAGATTACGGTAATCATAGATTACGCTGCTTTGAAGGGTTAACATTTCGCTCCTTCTAAAAGGGTAAATAATTGATCATGATATCAAAGTGGTGTTGGCAGGGGTTTGGTCTGATTAAAAAAGACAAAAATATTTACATATTCTTGAGCTAGTTATGATTCAATATAAATATACAATACGGTATTCCATACCATTTTCTAACATGTTCAATATAGAGATTATTTAATTCTCCTGAGATTCCTCATCAAAAATAAAATGCAGATCTCACTAACGAAAATAACTTTGGTCCATTTTGTCAATCTCATCCTATATAATCCTGTTTCCATTTGTAACACCCCTAGTAGCCTATATCGTCAGTCTAAATTTACATGTTTATTATGCATGTGATAGACAGCAGATTTATTGATTGACTTTTAAAAATAAAAAGTACCAGAGGGCCTTCCTTAGTTTTGGGTTGTGGGTGGCCAGTTGGTCTCTAAGTCTATTTCTAACAGCTTTCAGTCATCTCCCTAATGTCAATAAATTTTCTTGCCTTTTAAATTCAAATGGCCTTGGAAATGGAAACCTAAACAAATGTATCAAATTGAAAGAAAATGAGGAAAAATAATTGTCTTATAACAATGACACTGCCTGTCAACTAGGTTTAGGTTGAGGAGCGAGACAGGGTGTGGTGTCCGCTTCATTCGGTGTTTGTATGGTAGGAACGACTGGTGGTCATCTGTGTTTAGTCTGTTCCATTCTGATCTGTTGCTGGGCGAGATAGGCACAGAATGCAATACAGACAAGGAAGAGCGAACTGAGTGCCACAAAGAAAAGCGCCATCCACATACTCGGGTAGTAGTCGCAGGGGATCGGGCAGGAGAAGGAGACCGGGGAAACCTCCAGGTTGTTGTAGTGTTCCTCGACAGCGGCTGTCTGTAATTTAAAAACCAGAGGGTTCCCGAAGTTTCATAATCATTCACCAACATAAACCAAACATGAGTGTTAGTTGCCTATGATACATGCTAGCCATTCTGCACAAAGAGGAAATTGGACTTCAATTAATAGTCAATATCGTGTATGGAGTAAACAAAATTTGATAATTCTGATTTGGGAGTTCCTGTAAAGAATCTGATATTAAAGACAGGAGAAAGGCAGTGCTCAACTTTTGGTATCCCCAATTCTAAACATAAATACATTACATTGTAATTGTCACAATTGGAAAAGTCCAATCCCAACTGGGAATCGAACCCGAGTCCTACGGGTATCGGGACAGTGCTTTACCAAGGTGAGGTTATCTCTGTGGATCATGGTGGGTAGGAGAGAATCAGACTACAGTGGCTCCACCTAGTCTGTTACACTCCTGTCCACTAGCTTCAACCATACTCTCTAGTACTGAGTCACATCCAGGGCATGCAGGGTCCTGTTCCCAGGACCCCCTGGTGGTGCCCCCCCGTTTCCAAGGCCCCCATGACTAGGTTTGAAGCGTTCTGAAAACTGAACCACACACTTAAACCAGGTTCCTACAGGAAAACGCGTTTGGGATTCCAGTGTAACCTCACCTTGGTAAAGCACAGTCCCGATAGCTTAGCGGTAGAGCATTGGTATCCAAAGGACCAGGGTTCAATTCCCGGATGGAATTGGACTTCTCCAATGGTGACGGTTGTAAAATCATGTCTTCCTTTCAGAAAATATTATGGGAGCTACGAGGCTCATTATCTGAATTAGACCTCCAAAATAGCCTTTTCTCTCAACACAATAATATGATAATACTTCACATTGCATTGATATCTTCATCTTAAGAGTCTACACCCTTGTACTCACTTTATTCAGAATTATGTCAAATATTGCTTGAATCTCATCTCCGCCAAGAGGTTCCAGTCTTTCCGCCCTCCGTGCTGCCCCGAGAGTGCCTGCCACGGCTGCAGCGGCCATGGCTTTGTAATCTGGCGTCTTGTCGTTCTGGCTGTTCCAGCGGCTAACATGGGTTAATGTGCCAACATACTCCTGTATCGCTGTCTCCAACTGCTCCGTATAAAACCGCACACTCTGCCGCCAACATGTTGAAGTCTTGTCATCCATTGTACATGCCCTTCTGTGAGAATTAAAAAAAGAGAAAACATTCAAAAAGTTTATCTCTGTCTGGCCTTCTGTAAATTATTGGTGGATATTCATCTGTACCTGGAACCATAGTTTGATTCAGTCTGACTTGATCAGATGGATATCCCCACAGATCAATCTTTCCCAAGGTACTACCTCAGACTTAGCCTTAGACACCTAAACTCTCATCTTTGTATCGAAATTGGGGGATAATTAAACAAAAAGTCATGGAAAAGTGTTCTTTATGATCTAGTCTTTCATTGTACATGCACAATTCCCGAAAAAGAATTTTTTTTACCTATGAAAAAGGCTGAAGAAAAAACCTGACATGTTTGACTTACTTTCTCATGAAAACAAGGCTCCATAGGATTGCATTGGGCGGTCAATTTTGGCGGTTGACAGGGGGTCGAAATAACACATTGACTCCTATGGGAATTGGGCAATTAAGACGCCTTTTTTCAGCAGGTAAGGACCGTTTATATAAGAGTGTGTAAAGCGGACCACAATATTTTTACTATGTTGACCGGCACTTCCGCCCTGGAGACTTGACGCATGCGCGCTGCGCGCAGTCAGATTTTATTTTTTGTTTAATAGTAAATTGAGCAGGTGTATTCCATTCAATTCAATTGATATTGCCAAAGATGCATGGATTATATTCAAAAAGCCATTAATTTCATGTTAAATCGATAGAATCTATCATTTCTCCGTCGAAAATGCTACTTCCGACAAGGAGCGGGTCGCGCATGCGCACAGAACTTAGAAATCCAAAATGGCGGACAGCGAGGTGCTTGATTATAACAAAATGGAAGAGAATTACGGTGTCTCATGCCTTTTTATGGTTAATATGGATCCTTATTTAAGACCTGCTGGTATTGTGCAATGCAATAACTCGCCAGAAGAGGAGTTATTCGCCAAAGAAAAATGCGAGCGATAATGGATGCATTCTCCATAGCCTTAACCCTTGACGACTTGGACACACTGTCACTATATTGACATTCCCCTACGGTAAGTAGTGGAAGACCTGGGCCAGTCTTGCATTGCACGCATTCAATCTTGATCATCAGGTGGTCTCCCTCCTCCACAATATCCCCTCTTCTCCCATTCCCCTCCCTGCTGCACCATATTCCCTTCCTCCTCTACCACCACTCCTCTCCTTAACCCTTGAAGGGCTGCTTATGCAGGAGTGCATCTCTCTCTGTCCATTGGTCTACATCTTCATCTTCCCGCTGTGGAGTGGGGACCTTGAAGTGAGGGCATGAAGGAGCAGAATAACTTCATCGTAGTCCACGAAGGAGTAGTCCCCTTCCATACTAACAGAGGGCATACCGGATTCGTAAAAGGCAACAAACTCGGGGTTCCTTGTGATATGAGGTGAGCATGTGGGCAGCTGGTGTCCATATGCATGGGCCTGGCTTACATGCTTGTCTTTTTTCATGGGTTACCCCCTTGGTGAACCATGTCTGAGTGATCAAAGGCCGTGGTTTGTCTAGTCCTGCCTATGGGACCAGGCAAATAATAGAACACTTGCTATCCTTCATAAAGAGTAGGGGAATGACGCCCGAGTAGCAGTTTTCCCCCTCACCCCTCCTCATAGATTCGGTCATTCATCTCATAGATCCGGTCATGCATAGATGTCGTCACTGCTGTGATGGACAAGCAGTGTATAAATACCTGTCTAGCTGTATGGACAAGCCTTGTCCATAAGCAACGCCCCGAGGAGGTTCCCGCTGATGGCTGTGACGTCACTCATCTGCCACACGACGGATTCCCCAAGATGGCGCTCGACACTGCACGCTGCCATCTTGGACACGGTGACGTCACCACTCCTTGCGCACCTACTCCCAGCATCAGAGATGTCACTTGGGTATGGCCTCAACCTCTGAAATTTTTGGGTGTTAGCAAAGCACCCATCTCCCTCAATTTATTATACTAAAAACATCCATCTCATCTTCATTTCAACCTGTTCCCCTCATTAAAAACCTTTAAAACCATCTCTAGATTGGATGGTGATAGAAAAACAATTAAAAGACTGCATTTGAATTTCAGCCAATCAGAAGGCAGCTCAAATTCATGTCCTCTAAAATGAGATTTCAGAGATCCTCTGATCTCTGAAAGGTGGTTTGTCTAGAAAACGCTAGAGGGCAGCACAAGGCATGCTTAATTTCACCTGCTGAAGCCTGAGCTCTGCTCAGCCTTATGCTCCATAAAAGTAGATAGGGCATGTGGTAAGGGTATCTATGATTAATCTATATTATGACCACAAGATGGAAGAAGCCTCTGAGATGTCTGACTTTTGGGAAAGTTTGAATATCTGAAAATAGATGGACCTCTGAAGGTCTGACATCTCTACAGCATGCACCGCAGCACACAACAAGATGGCCACTCCCACAGTTTAACTGAGGCAACCGTCGAGTATGAAGATATAAGCCTTGAAATGCCGATAAAGACAGATTTAGATGGAGGATCTCATGGCAATAAGACTAGCCATGATGGACCACGAGCAGTCTGACGATGAATATCACCATGTGGAGCGTACCGCTTCGGATGACAAAGAAGATTGCTGGACACAACGTTCTGATCCGACGTATGCATAAACGAAGGTCACTTCATCGCATCAGCACCACAAGGCATGTTACATGAAGGTATGCATCCAGACTTTGAGAGAATTAAATACATGTGCCATTCTGGTACGATAGACCCTACAGTACATGTCCCCATACACATTCCAGGCATACAGGTATGCGTTACAACTCATAAAATTTAAGTGCAATTGTATGGTGTATGATATTTTATTTTGCCAGTCATTTTATTCGTATCTTATCATCAATTTATATATAATGTTAATCAATCTCAATTAACATTTTTTTAAATGTATACATAAATTTATTCACAAAAAATAAATTTTATAAACCCAATCTAAATCTTACTTGTCTCGTTCTTCCAAAGAGTAATGTAGTAATGGAAATCTGAACTTCAGATATTTTTTTCATGAATTTTCTGGTATTACACATGTAGAAGATTAAAAATTGCAGGCTTATTGCTGTACAAACTGACATTATTCTGGTAAAGGACATGCTGTAGAATAGCCCTGTAGTAGGTTCTGTTAGCTTCTGTAACAAATATTTATTTTGGAAAATTGGTCCAAAGTTGTGCAAGTTTGTCAGACTGCCATGCTCTTGATAATCAGTCAAAATCCCCTCAAAATGTAGGTCTCCATGTTGGTTATTTGGATATTATATTGTATTTTTCCTATCTAGAGTGGGATATAGGAATATCAATGGATTTCACAAGAAGAACTATAGTTGTTGTAGTTACTCGTGCAGGGAAGGCTGACAGAATCTGATATTACCTTAACATCCAAAGCTGTTAACACAATGAAAATGAAAGAATAAATCAGATATTTACCCTCCATTGTTAGCGAAGTCAGCCGAATCTGGCTGCCCGCTCCCCTTATCTGTCACTATGATAACCTTGTGTTTGTAGAATATTGATTCTGGGGGTTCTACTGGTCAGAATTACTTCAAATTTGTATCAAATGAAAGGTGAAACAAAGCTCTACATCACTGGAAGTATTTTACTTTATTCACCTGTTTTTTCTCCAAATTCAGGCAGTAAACTTTTGAGTGAAATTAATGATTCTGTCAGACCACAATGTTGAGTGACCTGACCGGCCATGTTCTTATTGCAGAAACACATGGATATTTCCATTTTTAGTAAAAGTTAGATGAGATATAATATTGTACATGTGCAGCCAACATATAGACCTACATTTTGAGGGGATTTTGAGAAATATTGACTGGTTATTAAGAGCAGGGCGGTCTGACCAACTTATACAACTTGGGACGGTTTTTCCAAAATTAATATTCAGTACAGAAGCTATCAGAACATACAGGGTTATTCTATGACATCTTATTTATTAGAATATAGCTAGTTTAAACAGCTATATGGCTGCGATTTTCTGCGATTTTTAATCTCCTGGATGCATCATACCAAAATATTCAAGAAAAAAATATTTTAAAATCTGATTTCAACCAGATATTTAAAATACTTATACCTTCAATACCAAAGTGCCACTTGGATATGTTAATCTGCTAATATTTAGCTTTAAGGTGGTGTAATTGGTTAGTAGATGTGCCTATTCAGTCAGAATATATCAGTAATCATGTACAGCAGGGCCAACAAACCATGGGCCTAGTGCATGTTTAATGGGCGGTCTTATCTTAAGATTTGGGCAAATATACAGAGAAGGGACTGACAGAATTTTTTTCACTTTTCCAAATTATAAAGTGATATAAAAATGCTTCTAGTGGGTGTATCAACTTGATTCAAAAAGCTATGAATTGCAAATTTCAAGCTCTTCCATTTGATATATCACTCATGCATTTCTGTTGAGTTCCTGATTTTTGGCTGACTTCGCTACCATTGTGTAGATCAGACCTTTCCCTTTTAGTGAGTGAGTGAGTAATAGATGTTTAACGCCATTTCGACAGCTGAGGTCATATTCATGGCGAGAACTACATTACACAATTTCACAGAGGAATGTGTCAGTGCCCGTGCATATGTGCACCACACACATCCTGAGGGGATAGGAAAGAGGAGAAATAGACCCTTTTAAGTGGGCTAGGGAGGCCCGCCTTTCCCTTTTAAACCATACCACCCATGAAAGATTCTGATGATTAAATCCACAATTTAGAAATACCTATTTATCATGGCGACAGATACGATTCCTGCAACCTGTGTCTGTGATCTGCCTGACTTCACTAATACAGTCTGAGACTGAGAGTGAGAGGCCGAGTCAGATACTCACGTGCATTCTGTTTCTCCTGCCCGTGCAACTTCCAAAACAACAATCAAAACTAGAAGCCGCATCTCGTCTCACTCCTCAGTTTGTCTTAAACAAATAAACCCAGGGCTGAGCTCCACCTCAAACAAACATCAACAAAAGTGACAAGTTGGTGTTTATTTGGTCCCGGAAGTTGTCCTGTAAGAGAAAGGGGAAGTTGTAAGACACTCTACACGTTACAAGTAGAGTTCAAGTTCGCTTTTGATCCACCAGGTAATAATTAGCGCCACTGTCACGTCTGGCCTGCGTGGGGCAGGCCTCCGATTAGCCACTCTCGTAGCCCTACCAAAGTAATGGGTGTAGACCACTAAAATCGACATAGGCTATTTTAGGCTTAGTGACATGGGACATGAACAATTTCTTAAAATTGACATGGTGGCATGAACAATTTCTTAAAATCAACATGGTGACATGACCTTTTCCTAAAATCGACATGGGGACTAGAATATGGGGACATTACCATTTTCTTAAATCGACATGTGACATGGGGGACCCCCCATCCACACCCCGAACGTAGGGCTACTGGTAGCCACTCTCGTAGCCCTACGAATGTAGGCCCATCCGTGACTCAGACGATACTCAGTCTAGCCTACTCTAGGCTACTGGGCATAGCAAAACCCTTTTGCATCCACAACGGGAAACGGACAATTCGACAGATTGCCGATTCGACAGGACTATTCAACAGGACAGTTGGACAGAAATTGAAAAGACTATTGGACAGATTTTTGGGACAATTCGACAGGTTTTAAATTGATACAAATCATATTTTGAAATAATTAATTTAATTTTTCAAGTCCCATTTTTGCCCTTCCATGGTTCTACGGCGTTGAGGGATATTATGATGGTTTGCACTGCACCCAAATCTGTCGAATCGTCCTGTCCAATTGTCTCATGAGATGTGAAATTCTGTCCAATTGGCAGACCTGGCGAACCGCTGATCTGTCCAACTCAGTTGGCAACTGTCCCACAGGCACAGCCATCAACAACCCTGGGCAACAACTCAGCTTGAATTGATTTGTTTTGCACGTGTCGTAGTCTACCCGACAGGAGTTAAGCAACAAGACGCTCTCTCTACGGTACTAGGGTAGAGAGGGGTCAAGCAAATTTGAGATTTGAAAGGTAGGTAGGCCTATAGCCGATCATCGCGGCCCTCTACTAGCACTGAGTGACAGTGAGTCTGAGGCTCTACAGTACAGGCTACAGGACTCAGAGACGAGTCACTGCCAGACACTTATAGTTGGATCGGCGCCCAACTCACATACTATGATACTTGTTGTTAGGGTCTCATATCTGTGACTACCAGACACTATGATCACAGATCTGAGACCCTATGAAGTAGTATGTGAGTTGGGCGCCGATCCAACTACCAGACACTGGATGTCACTGTGTCAGGAGGGCCGCTCTCTAAATCTGGGGTTTAAAAACGTATTGGTCTGTCTCTAAGTTTCCTGAGTTTGAACCAGAACTCACACAAATGAAACAATATTTAATCAATGCATTATAGTCTAATGTACCTTTCTATGCCATTGATGTTGTGGATAGTTGTTTGAATAAGGTAAAATCAGGTATTTTGTGTAGGACCAAAACACAGGAAGCGGAAATGAGTCTAGGCTTCAGGTCTCAATACATTGATTTTTCACAGAAATTTCATAAAAAATTAGAAAAAAATGTCTTTTAATCTTAATAGATGTACAAAACTGTCATTAATATCTCGAACTATATGCATAGTTATTTCTTTACAAAAAAGAGTACAGTGCGGCTTATATTTTGATAAGTTTTTAAATTTTACCAATTTTGTTGTGAAACACCTAAATCCATTCTGCGGCGCTGCTTGTCAACATCCAAGTGTGGAGGTGTGACAGAAAACCGGTCCCATTGTGAGTTTTTCAGGTAAATAAGAAAGTTTTAGTTCTCTTTTCATTATTAAGATAAAGAAGTGGACCCCGGTAAGTCCGCCTTCTGGCCAGATTCATAAACTGTCACTCTCTGTTTCAACTAATTCCAGGGGTGGACTTGTCGATTTTTTTTTTAAGAGCCAGAGGACTTGTTGATTGCCCCACCCCTCCTGTCTCCCTCTCCCCTCAGGCTCAGTGCCCCCTCCCCTACCCCTGGCTGCTTCCCCATCCCCTTACACCCCCCCCCCTTGCATCCCTCTCCCCTCAGTGGCCTCACCCCCCATCCCCTTTTCCCCTGGCTGCTCCCCCAAAAAGGCTTCCCCTCACAGTCACATCCCACTGCCCCTCTCCCCCTTCCTTATGATTATCCCTGATTGCTCCCCCTTCCCCTCACAATCCTCCTGCCTCCCTCTCCCCTCATTCCCCCTCCCCTATCCCTGGCTGCTCCCCCTTCCCCTCACAATCCCCCTGCCTCCCTCTCCCCTCACTCCCCCTCCCCTATCCCTGGCTGCTCCCCCTTCCTCTCACCCCCCCCCCCTGCTTCCCTCTCCCCTCACCCCCTCCCCTATGCTAAGGACCCTGTCCCTGGCTGCTCCCCCTTCCCCTCACATCCCCCCTGCTTCCGTCTCCCCTCACTCCCCCTCCCCTATCCCTGGCTTCTCCCCTTCCCCTCACCCCCCCCTGCTTCCCTCTCCCCTCACTCCCCTCCCCTATCCCTGACTGCTCCCCCTTCCTCTCACACCCCCCTTCCTTCCCTCTCCCCTCACTCCCCCTCCCCTACCCCTGGCTGCTCCCCCTCCCCTCACAAGGTCACATCCCCCTGCCCCCTCTCCCCTCACTCTCCCCACCCCCACCCCTGGCTGCTTCCCTCACTCCACCCTACCATACCTACCCCTCCCCTTACTCCCCTCCTGGGGCCCCCCTCCACCGTACCCCTACGGGCCTACCTCCCCATCCCCATCCCGTCTCACTCCACCCTACCCGCGGTCCCCCCCCCCCATCTCACTTCCCTTGCCTCTGCTTCCCTCTCCCCTCACTTCCCCTCCCTTACCACATTCTCCCCCTGCCTCCCGCCTTCCCCACCCATATTACTGCTTCCCCTCCCCTCACTTCCCACCTCCTCTCCCCTCACCTCCCACCTCCTCTCCCCTCACCCCTCTACCCCTCCCTATCCTTTCCCTCCCCTCACTCCCCTCCCCTCACGTCCCCTCTCCTAACTCCCCTTCCCCTTCCCTCACTCCCCTCACTTCCCCTCACCTTACTCCCATTCCTCACCCTTTCCATCCCCTCATTCATTTGCCTCGCCACTGCCTTTCTTCCTTGCAAAATTCTTTCCTCTAAGGTAGTATCAGACGTGCACCAAGCTTTAATCAGTGATCTTTTTAATCCATTCTGGCTTGCCATGGTCTAAGCTTTCTAATGGTGAAAGAATTTTTCAAATCGCCCTACAAGAACCAAAGATAGTCCAATTTTTGTGAATTTGTTAATTTCCCCATTTCTTATTAGTTACAATGAAGTTTATATGGGTACTTTAAGATATCTATGTTCATATGGCCTGTGTCAGAGGGAAATGGCATGCGTAAGCTGCTAAGACGCAGGCCACCTTGGCCTGCGTTGATAAAAAGTTTTCGTCAACGCTGGTTGTTCTCAGGATGAATATGACCTTAGCTGTTAAAATGGCACAAAATATCTATTACTCACTCACTCTACCAACAACATACTATACAGTAGGTACATATAACCTGTGACTCCTTATCAGATCTATATCTATCACTCTATCAGTGCTTCCCATTATCTCTAAACCCCCTCCCCCTCCCTCACCCACCCACATCAGTTTATCTGGCTGACAGAGGCATAGCCACCCAGTCCAGTGTCCTCTCTCACTTTGTCCAAAGTCCCAGGGCGGCCCGATCTGTTCGTCTGTCTCACTTTCCCTTGTACCAACCTCTATTACTCCTAATGACACAGTCTGTATAACATTATTTCCAGCGTCGGTCAGACTCAGACATGGAGGGGTTGGAGGATCTGGGGTGCGTCCTGTGCTACCTGCTCAATGTCGCGGGTATCGCCATCCTGGTCGGCATCGCGTATGCACTACACCGGTTTGGGATCATCTACATGTTGTTCCACAAGGTAGGGTAGGATCATACTGTAGAAGTGGTTAAGGTGATGCACTGATTATATTGGGCCTGTCGTTACATGTCTGTCTTTATAGATATGATACGTGTAACTACAAAGTACAAAATTCAAACTGAACAATTTGTAATTTGCCTGTCTATTTAATCTTTGTATATCAATTCTTTAGATTTAAAACTGGATAAATCTTTTATTTGATATTGAAAGGATTTAAGTCCATGTATTTCACAATGTGTTTGTAATGTTTCATCAGACTCCTATCCCTTTAACCCTTTAAGGGCCGCTGATGCAGGAATGCATCACACCCATTGGTTGTCATGATGCACCAATGAAGGACTAGCAAGACTTCTCGCCAGCACTTCATTGGAGCATCATTCCGACCCTCCAGGAGTGTACCAGCCCCGTAGGGTCGGTATGATGCATAAATGCATCAGCGGCCCTTAAAGCATTAAGGGCTGTATAGCGCACCAATGTATGATGCATGAATGCAGCCCCGGCGAGTACCTCATCAATGCTACATTCGTACATCATGCTGACCTAACCGTGTTGATACACCCCCAGAGGGTCGGCATGATGCACTCCTACATTAGCGGTGCTTATCATATTAGCCCTTCAAAGGTTTAATAGTGGAATAATGCATCATGCCCCTTGGTTGTCCTGATGCACCAATGCAGTTCTGCAGGTTGAACTCATACATGTATCATTCCAACACTACCTGCTTTATATATCCCTGATGAGCTGGCTGCTTGGTATGCAACTTTATAACTTGGAGCTTGGAAGCCTTTGACCCTTTAAGGGCCGCTGATGCATTGATTTATCATGCCCATCGGTTGTCATGATGCACCAATGAAGTGCTGGCGAGACTGCTCGCCAGCACCTCATTGAAGCATCATGACGACCCTCAGGGCGTTTATCTATCAAACTGCTCACTAGCACTTCATTGGTGCATCATGATGACCAATGGGCATGATGCACTCCAACGTAAGCGGCCTTTAGAGTGTTAAATTGTTTAAAAGGATTAATGTATGCATAGAGCAGTACTAAAATAACCAGACTTTGGTACTAGGTGAGCCATATATAGGTCAGATTACTAAGGTATTATGGTAGCACGATATATTACAGTAATATCTAGTGTTTAAGGCACACTCCGCGTATTCCGAGGTAGCAGGTTGTGGCATGGGCGCGGCCATTGCTGGAGCTTGTTACCAGCGAGTTTTACAGATAAGAGCTATCAGATGGGTACCAGTTGGCCCCCGAGAGGGCCGCAGTGAATGGTTGGGATCCTCTCATTGGCTAATAATTAATCCTGCTAAGTCTGTATAAGGCGCACACTGGGTTTAGAAACAATCTATTAGGCATAAATCCTGAGTCTTATTTTGGTGACTTTAGTACTGTGACGGGTGAGTAAGGCACACCTCTGCCTCTGGCTGCTTTTATACGGCAGGCGTTCAGCCTCAAGCCGCGCCTTATACAAACTGTATTACAGTACTCTCCCATTGTAAAACAAATAAAAAGCTAATACCTGCTTATCTTATTTTCACGCATTGATCAGACAGAGGAGGATTCCACGCGGCATGGAGGGGAGCTGGTAGGAGACGTATTGAAAGTAAGTCTAAGTTCAGAATATAAAACACAATTCAACATTTAATGTGGGGGGGGGGGGGATTAATCCCCAAACTTTCTCTATTTTGGAGGAGCTTTGAACACTTTATGCATTGAGTAGATCTATTCGATTACCTGTCATAACAAATTGCTGATACCTTAGGCTTTAAAACAATAACAAAGAGTGGAACCCAAACCCCAAGTTGATCAAACGCTGTCTTGAAGCCCAAAGCTCAAATAAAGTCAGTATGCTAAGTCAGGCTCAAACTAGATATTTCTTAAATATTTTTTTTCTCAATTCATATTTTCTCGTGGTGCATATTGAAGATAAAGAATTGAAGGAGCTCATTGCAACAAAATTGATTTCACCTCCATTGGTTGCTTTTAAAAGATTTGTAAATTAGATTCTTACTTTACCATTTATGTCTATCCAGGCACATGGCGTCAAGTTTGTCTTTACATTGGTCGGAGGTCACATCTCACCAATACTTGTAGCATGCGAGAAGTTGGGGATCCGTGTCGTCGACACCCGACATGAGGTAAAGAGATGATATGTTATCCCATTAAGATCACAATAAAACATCTTAATTTCTTTTATATATATTAAATATCTATTATCAGCATATATCCATATTTCATGAATTGTAAGTAGAGCACATGACATAAAACCTGCTTCAAAACTTTAGATGTAAATTGAGAGAGGAGACTTAAAGATAAGACAGCATTACGCCTGTGGCTATCTATTTCTGTGGTCACAATTACAGTTTTAATCTCAGTATTTGACAATTTCCCTTTGATTGATGTAACTTTTAAGGCCCCCCCCCCTGTACTGAGGGTGCGGCTTATACAAGGGTTTTTTATACCACAGACCAGTACTAAATTGCCAATTTTCAAGCCCCAGATGCGGCTTATAGCCTCCTCTCAAACCCAGGTTGTGGCTTATAGGAGGCTGAAGCTTATACAAGGGAATTTCCATTAACACAATGCTCGTTGTACCAGGTCACGGCGGTGTTTGCAGCAGACGCAGTGGCGCGTATGTCAGGTACGGTAGGTGTGGCGGCAGTAACGGCAGGACCGGGACTCACTAACACAGTCACCGCCGTCAAGAATGCCCAGATGGCTGAGTCACCGCTACTACTGATAGGGGGCGCTGCTGCTACTTTACTAAAGGTATATCAATGTTGATGAAAACTTTTTCTCAGCCCAGGCCAAAGGAGCCTGCGTCTTGGCATCTTATGCAGGCCATTTCAATCTCACACAGGCCATAGGAATATTGATATTTTAATGTACCTTTATAAACTTCATTATAACCTGATTTTAAACTATGCAAAAATGAGAAATATTTAATAATATAAAATAACTTTACAAATATGCATACATGCCCCTAGCTTCACTTCCAATAGGCCGATCTGAAATTTCTTTTCACCATTAGGAAGCTTATATTATGGCAGACTATTCAGGCCTGCGTCCCAAGGCCTTACACTTGCCCTTAATATTCTATGCTGGCTTTTGCCGGCATGCCGGTGTCATTTCGGAACATTGCTATGTGTTGGTGCTAACACTGGGTGTTTTATATATTTCTGCTCTGCTCAAGTAAAAGTCCCAGCGTCTCTGACAGGAATCCCTCTATGGTAGGACATATTCAGGACAAGGGGCATCATTTCACTTTACATCAACATTTTCAAAGGGGCAAAGTGCAAAATAATGCACTACTGTAGTGGACCGTTTATGTGCCGAGCCTCTTATTAATTTCAATACCTCTGCACCCCCGGCCCATATATGAAACAGGTGCTTATTTCAATACTGTTTTTAGTACCCGTTTAAGTGCTCCTGTACCCCAGCGCTTCTTTGAGACCCGGGCACTTCAACAGGCCATTTCGTTATACCTATTTGCTGCAGGGTTCCCACTGGTCAGTTAAAAGTCAGTTAAACCCATTTTTCTTTAAAGGTCAGTTAAAAGTCAGTTAAAAATGCTATTTTGATTATTTTAAGGGGGTGATTGTCAAGATTTCATGTGAATTTGCAAAATTTCTTCACCATCAGAGTGGATGAATTTTTTCCGTGAACCCTGTGAATTATCTAATATTTGGTCAGGTAAAAGCTGATAAATGTCAGGTAAAAGTCAGTTAAAACCATGATCCATAAATGGTGGGAACCCTGTGCTGTCATGATTCGTAAATGCACCCCTGGTGATTCTACTCAACAGCGCTGCATTTGGTGCATCATTCTGACAATGTTTCCAGTCACTTCATTGGTGCATCATGCCAAACAAGGGGCATGATGCATTTATAATTGTTTTAGCATCAATGCAATAGCAGGCCATGGAAGGTTCATCTCACGATACATCCAAAATTCAAGTTCATATTCTTTATTGCAGCTGTTTAATCGCTTGGTTTTACCGGTGCAATGTGGGCCGGCCAACCCTTACAGTAAACTAAATCAAATTATGTGTTGAGTATATAGTGTCAAAAGTTTAATAAGTATCCCTCCCCTTCTAGGATCGTTTGTTAATAGCGCTCTGTATTTGTCCCCCAGGGTCGCGGTGCCTTACAGGACATAGACCAGATGTCGTTGTTCAAGCCACTTTGTAAGTTCTGTGCCACGGTGACTCACATACGGGACATTGTACCCACTGTGCGGCAAGCACTCCGAGAGGCACAGTCAGGGACGCCAGGTAAGCAGCTAGCGTAGACCTTTCAGTGTTCAAGAGTCATTTCAAAACTCGCTTTAATTCAATACCATCATTAAAACTGTCTAATGTAGTTTTCATGTCAAGGATATGACCTCAGCTATCAATATAACATCAGGCCAAAAAAGGTAAAGTTTAGTTTCCAGTAACATGACTTGAAAAGGTAGGGTCGGTAGGTTGGATTTATTTTTCTTACGTTTATATAGGAAATGTTAGGGGACATATCAATATGTGTAACAAATTCTTTGATTTCATTGTAAAATAATGACGCAAAAATAACAACTGTGAGAGAGGGGAAGAATACAAAAAGAATACAGGAAATGGATGAAAAAAAATTAAAAACCCTCAGAAAGTAATTTCTTTATTATGAAAAAATGAGACAAAATTCTTCAAAAAAAAGAAGTGTTTTTGGCCCTGTTTTGCTAGGGACGGTCGAGTGACTGGAAACACAGCTTTTTTTTTAGGCCTCACCACAACCATGACTTACTCACTTCCTTGTTTTGTGCAGGTCCTGTGTTTGTGGAGTTCCCGATAGACACGCTCTACCCCTACAAACTAGTGAAACGGGAGATCGGCATGAAGGATTCCGCCAAGGGCATCGTACAGAAAGTTATAAACTGGTAGGTGAATCCTTACATGTGAATACATACATTAACGCTTTAGACAATGATAAAGCATTAAAACATCATGCCCCTTGGTCGTCATAAATGCAGCCATGGTGAGTAACTCGCCATGGCTGTATTCATGCATCATGCCGACCCTACATGGTTGTTACTTTCCCAGAGGGTCGGCATGAGTGCTGTAGCGCCAACTCACCAACACTTCAATATTGCAACAAGCCGGCCGATGGGCATGATACACTCCTGCAATAACGGCATTTTAAGCATCAACCCTTTAAAGGCCGCCGATGCATTAATGCATCATGCCCATTGGTCATCATGATGCACCAATGAAGTGCTGGTGAGACTGCTCGCCAGCGCTTCATTGGGGCATCATGCCGACCCTACGGGGTTGATTCATATATACTCCCGGAGGGTCGGCATGATCAGTGTTGCCGAAATGACGCCGGCATTTGCCGGCGTGGAATGCTAATGGCCAGTGTAGAACCTTAGGACGCAGGCCAGAATGACCTGTTATATTCTCAGCTTTAAAATGGTGAAGGAATTTTTCAAATCGGCCTATTAGAGGCAAAGTTACTGCAGTTTTAGTAAGGATGTTTTATTTTCCAAATTCTATTCAGTTATAAGGAAGATTGCTTGCGTGAGAGGGAAATGGCCTGCGTAAGGTGCAAAGACGCAAGCCAATTTGACCTGCGTCAATAAAAAGTTTTCAGCAACACTGGCATGATGCTCCATGGGTGCTTCATGCTGACCAATGTGCATGATGCATTAATGCATCAGCGGATGCATTAATGCATCAGCGGCCCTTAAAGGGTTAAATACCATATAATACCTCGAGCGTTCTGTTCATCAGTTCTGATGATGCAACAACCTACAATACATACATATATCTGTACTCATGCATATCAAAGACACCCCTCTTTAATTAATCAGCAACTATCAAAAATAGTCTTTGGGCACTTTTGTGGTCGTGGTCAGAGAGGGAGTAGACGTATTTAAAAAAATATCAAAGTAAGTCTAATCACCAAAGTGTTTCACAAAGCCCAAAATGATATGATATGTGTGTCGAGCACAGTGTGAGATGTTTCCGAGTCTAGAGGACCAACGAACTACTTGATATGTTAAAGACGAAGACTACAGAAATTGAACATGTCCGTAATCATTGCCTATATCCCTACAGGTACCTAGGTAACCACTTGGCTAACCTGTTTGCTGGTGCGTGGGAGAAACGTGACGTGACCCCACTTCCCGTGGACCGGCCCCTCGCCCACCCCTCTCAGCGTGAGTTGTATAATCGTATAATTCAATTTTTTTTTTTTTTTTTTTTTTGCTGTTTTTGGTTAAAATCGGCTTCTAATATTTTTGCCGAAGTCTTACCCCTGCCTTATGACCAGAAAAATGAAAAATAAGGAAAATATGGCCCCAAAATCAGCTTATAGCATTTCCAAAAAACTCCACCCCCCGGTTATAACTGAGGTTGGCTTATGACCAGCTTTTACTGTAAAGTTTTTAGATGTATGTGTCGGTGTAATTTTGATAAGAACAAACTTTATTGGCCATAAATCATCAGTTCAGTTAGTGGAGTTGGGAGGTTGATAAAGATCATCATTTTTCATTCAATGGTAATATGTTGTCCAAAGTAAGAGGATTTGGAGTACTCTAAGATAAATTGTTTAAAAGAGATTTTAATTTCCATCCTGTTTAGTTCAGGAATGTGTGGAGTTAGTGTCGAGAGCCAAGAAGCCGCTGATCCTTGTCGGTAGTCAGGCCACATTACCACCCACCCCGATCAACAACCTGAGGAAGTCACTCGAAGTAAGTACCGTAATATCTCTTATATAAGTCACGGCTTATATGCTAGGATGACCCCCCCCCCCCACCTTATAGAAGGTAGCTGAACTCAAGGTGCATCTTATAGGTGGGGTTCTTTTACTATAAAGTACTGTAAAGTAACCCGCCAGGGCTGCATTCATGCCTGTGTCCAATCCTACGGGGTCGATACACTCCTGGAGGGTCGGCATGATGCTCCAATGAAGTGCTGGACTTGCCAGCACTTCATTGGTGCATCATGAAGACCAATGTTCATGATGCACTCCTGCATTAGGGGCTCTTGAAGGGTTAAGGTGAGACAATATGATAATGTCACGTGAAGGGTTAAGGTGAGACAATATGATAATGTCACGTGAAGGGTTAAGGTGAGACAATATGATAATGTCACATGAAGGGTTAAGGTAAGACAATATGATAATGTCACGTGGTGAGGAAAAGTGGGAAATGTATAACTGGAAAATGAGATATATAGGATGCCCCTTTTTGCAAAAATCTTTAGTAAATTAAAACTTGTTCTCTTCAGACGATGGGCATCCCATGCTTCCTTGGGGGTATGGCGCGCGGACTACTGGGCCGGGACAGTCCGATTCAGGCACGACAAGCGCGGAGAGACGCGCTTAAAGAAGCCGATGTCATCATACTAGCAGGTGAGTCCCCGTTGTATGATGCATAAATGCAGCCCTGGTGAGTAACTCACCAGGGCTGCATTTATGCGCCATGCCCATTGGTCGTCATCATGTGTGAATGCAGCTCTGGCGAGTAACTCACCAGGGTTGCATTTATGCATCATGCCGACCCTACAGGGTCGTTACACACCCAAAGGGTCATTATGATGCTCCAATGAAGTGCTGGCGCGCAGTCTCGCTAGCACGTCATTGGAGCATCATGACGACCAATGGGGCATTAGTGGCCCTTAAACGATGTAAGATTAAATATGGAAAGCTTCCCCGAAATGTACATTTACCGCCATGAATATAATCTTACCTGTTGAAATGCTGTAATTTGTGGTCACGTTTGCAGGAGCGGTGTGTGACTTCAGGCTGAGTTATGGACGCGTCATTCCACGTAAGGCAAAGGTCATCGCTGTCAACCGCAGCACTGACCAACTCTACAAGGTGGGTGGCTGATACGTCTTAAAATTACCCTTTGAGGGTTGCTGATGCAGGAGTGCATCATGCCTATTGGTCGTCATGATTTATGCTGCCGAGTTTGCTCAACAGCACTTCGTTGAGGCATCATGCCTACCCTCAATTATATTGACCCTGTAGGAATGTATCAACCCCATAGGATCGGCATAAGGCATGAATGCAGCCCTGATGAGTTACTCGCCAGGGCTGCATTCATGCCCGGTCCCTGCACTCATTATCTATTTTAACACCATGCTTGTTACAGGACTTTCATAACACACCCATACCATGGAATTTTGGGGGTAAAAAGCACCCCTTTTCTCTTAAAAACAAGGAATTTTAGAGGTCTAAAATCACCCCTTTTTTGGAAAACACTGACATGTTTCCAAAACTCCCCCCTATTTCCAAAAATGCAGATTTTCAGCACAAAAAAAAGAACATGCTCCTTAACCAAAATAACCCCTTTTTCTGAAAAAGCTGACTTTGCCCCCTTGGTTGATTTTCACGAATTTTTCTCATAAAATACACCCCTTTTCCCCCAAATCCAAGGACATGCGAATTTTGAGGAAATACCCCCTTTCTCCCTGTTTTTGGTAACGTGCATGGTGTATTTTCGTATGCAGAGTGCAGGGACCGGGCATTCATGCATCATGACGACCAATGGGCATGATGCATTAATGCATCATGACGACCAATGGGCATGATGCATTAATGTGTGTGGTGCACATATGCGCGGGCACTGACACATTCCTCTGTGAAATTATGTAATGTAGTTCTCGCCATGAATATGACCTTAGCTGTCGAAATGGCGTTAAACATCTATTACTCACTCACTCAATGCATCAGCGACCTTAAAGGTTAAGCTGCTCACTACTTAACACCTTCCAAATGATATCTAGAGGGCACAAATAATGATCTACATGACATGCAGGAGTGCATCATGCCCATTGTCATCATGATGCACCAATGAAGTGCTGGCTAGTCTGTTCGCCAGCACTTCATTGGAGCATCATGCCGACCCTCCCGGAGTGTATCGACCCTGTAGGGTGGTTATGATGCATGAATGCAGCCTTGGTGAATGAATCGCCTTAGTAGGGCTGCATTCATGCATCAAGCCGACCAACGGGCATGATGCATGAATACATTAGCCGCCCTTGAAGGGTTCAAGATATAACACCCTGTTTTCAAGCATTTTTAACTCAAAAAGAGTTATAGGAGACACCTATGGGTCCCCTCATTTTCAGTCATTTTGGTGGTGCGAATAAGTTTAAAAAAAGATGGAAATTTTATATATAAGAGGCAGAATTACTTAATGAATTTGTAGTGTCATTAAAGGAGGAGATGTAGGGGTCTTGCAGGAAAAGGTATTTCAGTACCAACTATTGTAAATTTTGAGTAATTGTCTATATTTTACAGAGTCAGTTGGTTGGCGGCCATAAGACGCTTTTTGCCTGCAATGGTGAAGGTATATAATGTTGATCCATGTATCAATTTTCCCGCCTTTTTTGGCAATGTGGTGCGAATAGGGCAGTTTTGGCGGGAGTTATGCGAATAGTGGCTTGGTGGTGCCAATAACCTGGGTGAGGGAATGCTGATGTCAGACCACAAGCTAGACTTGCTCAAGGCTATTGATTTATTTCTTTTTGAGTTACGAGCAATGCACATTGCTGCTGTATATTTTGTCTATTATTTAGTGTTGCTAAGCAACCTGGAATAACTAAAAACAGCCCACCGAGCAATAGATGCATTCCGGGTCACCATACGCTAATTGTTCAAAATCCAACTTCTGCCCTACCATAATGTAAGGCATAGCCCTTGGTATTGGTTTTTGTGGGATTTTTTTTACAGTATAGCACCTCACTTTTTTATCAAAGTAGTAATTCCAAAATAAATCAGTTGATTACTTATGATAGAAATACAGTAGTTTGATGAATAACTAATGTTGTATTTGACAGAACTCTGACATGTTCTGGAAGCCGACGGTGGCAATCCAGGCAGACGCGGGAAGTTTCCTTGTCTCCCTACAGCAGAGCATGGGCTCTTACAAGTGTGACCCTGACTGGGCTCACACACTCAAGGAACGGGACAACGTGAAGGAAGAGGCAAACAGGTATGGACAATTTGATTTGATTTTTTACTTTTGATTTTAACAACCCACATTCTACGTGAAGCATAGAGTTGTCAAAACTTCACCTACCGTATATGCCGCCTATCTTTTGGTCGTCATGATGCACCAATGAACAGCACTTCATTTGTGCATGATGACCACCCTCCAGAACAGTATCAATCCCATAGGGTCAGCACGATGCATGAATGTAGCCCTGGTGAGTCACTCGCCAGAGCTGCATTCAAGCATCATGATGATCAATGGGCATGATGCGTTAATGCATTAGCGGCTCTTAACAGGAAGAAGTGTTCAGAGAAGACAGAGTTACACCTGAACCCGGTCAAGGTCCTACATGAGGTGGAGAAGGTGCTGCCCGATGACGCCATCCTAGTCGCTGACGGGGGAGACTTTGTCGGTACTGCCGCATACATACTTAGGTAAGTAGTTTTTACTGTTGATGCTTTAAGGGTAGCATTATATGGGCCATATGATACCTCCAGGTTCATGTTCCTTGGTTGTCAAGGGCCATATGATACCTCCAGGTTCATGTTCCTTGGTTGTCAAGGGCCATATGATACCTCCAGGTTCATGTTCCTTGGTTGTCAAGGACCATATGATACCTCCAGGTTCATGTTCCTTGGTTGTCAAGGGCCGGCCATATGATACCTCCAGGTTCATGTTCCTTGGTAGTCAAGGGCCGGCCATATGATACATCCAGTTTCAAAATAAGTCTTAAATAAGGACCTGTCTTAAAGTGCCGGGGGTATGGCCGGGTTGAAATTAATGAGTGCCCGGGCACTTGTACAGACCAATACGGTATGTAGCCCTGGATACGTTGAATACTATAGATTCATGCTTGTTTCATCTTGAAGAAGGGCAACTGTTCCTCAAAATGTCAATCAACTCGTGTTTATGGAGGATCCCATGTATGTCAGACTATCAAGGGACGTCCTGTTAACGTCTGACATTGACAGGCCTTCCATTAGTCCCACCATATAATGATTTATAATGTTGAATAATTCACTGTGTTGCAATCTGCAACCCGATGACTTTGGTACATTAGGAGTGTTTTATAATGTGGATACATGTGTATCATTCCCTTTGTTTCAGACCACGATGCCCGTTACATTGGTTAGACCCGGGTGCATTTGGTACATTAGGAGTGGGCGGTGGGTTTGCACTGGGTGCCAAGTTGTGTCGCCCAGACAGCGAGGTGTGGATCATCTACGGGGACGGCTCACTCGGGTACAGCGTGGCCGAGTTTGACACTTTCACACGACACAAGGTACGAACTGTATCAATGTTCTATTTTCAGGGGTGTGAAATTTCCGCGGAAACGCGGAAATCCGCGTTTTTGATGCTCAGAAAGACCATTCTTGAGATCTATGCAAATCCACTGAGAAAAGAATTTACCATTTGTGGGGGGGGGGGGGGTCTGACTTAGAATTTCTGCCAATACCATTCCAGATTGAAAAATGTGGGCATCCCAATGGTAGTTCCAAACATACTTGTACAACAGAGTGTGTTATATTCTGCCCAAAGGACATTTAGATCACTTTTATCCAACATTGAAACATTAGCTAGCAAGCCCAGGGATGAAAGTCTTCAGGGAATTCCCTGATTTCAGGGATTTTGTGGTTCCAGGGCTCTATACATTCATATAGAACCCCAGGTTTTTGGGGCAAATATTGGACCATTTCAGGGATTTTTGTGCTCTGTGACTTTCATCCCTGCAAGCCGTATATTACACTTCAGAGGAAATAGGTTTTGGGATTTCACACCCCTGATTTTCATGTTCTATTTTCAAATGCTCATGTAAAACTACCGTGGAGCTCACAGGTATGGGAACTGTATTTCTAGAGTAAGAGTAGCCCATATCTGGGAGACTTGAGTTTCTGCTGATGATGCACCAATGAAGTGCTGGCAAGACTACTCCCAACACTTTGTTGGAGCATCATGTCGACCCTATGGGATCGAGCATATTGACCCCATAGGGTCGGCATGATGCATGATTGCAGCCCTGGCGAATTACTCGCCAGGGCTGCAATCATGCGTCATGACGACCAATGGGCATGAGGCATTGAGGCATCAGCGTTCCTTGAAGGGTTAAGCTACCAATTACTGAACACCTTCTAAATGCTATATAGGGATCCTAAGCACAAATCATTAACTACAAGCTGTTGATCCAAATTCTTAATCAGATGAAACCTTTATCTTGTTGTTTTTACAAAATTTATTTTAATTTTATTGTTAACAGACACCGGTGTTGGCTCTGGTGGGTAACGACGCAGGTTGGACACAGATTGCTCGTGAACAGGTGCCGCTGTTTGGTAGTAATGTTGCTTGTGAACTAGAGGTAGGTACAGCTAAAAAAAAAAAATCGTTCGATATTTCATTAATCTACTGTAAAACCCCGGTCATAAGCCGTCTTTTTTTTTTACTATTTTTGGTCAAAATCGGCTTGTAATTTTTTTGCCAAAGTCTACCCCCGCTTATGACTGAGGTTGGCTTATGAACGTGGTTTTAGGGTAGTTGGAATCAAGACTAGACAAAGCATCTCAGGTTAGTGCAATAGGCATATATTTATTTATATATGAAAGTTTACATATAGTTTGAATACTAGTGCTATCTGATTAGGTCGCGCGGTAAAAGTGGCCCTACCCTGACAGTGGTCAGAGTCAGACTACCAGTGCTGCCAACACCCCACAGTGGCCAGAGATCAAAGCGACCTCTGGTCCTACCGGTGGTAACTGCCCTGATTGAACCACCCCTTTGATTAAGAAGTTTACACTACATACAGGACACCCTACGAGCCCTACACAAGGAATACCGTGTTCCTTCTCAAAAGCACACTGATGTGGAAAATCTATTTGAAATGCTCAAAACCATTCTGACAAGCACACCCCAACCAGTTTTTCTTTTCGTTTTTTTTTTCTTCTTTGCATTTAATGTGAAAATACGTCCAAAAAACCTCCCCCCCAGAGGCTTCTGACAGAGGTCTGCAGTAATAGAAATAGATTAAAAGTTGTGATTCTCTCTTTATTTGCATGATTTGACACCAGAGGGGCACTTATGGCCCAAAAAGAGGGGGTGTGCTTATAAGAGCAGGTGCAAAATCCTGCCGTCTCTTTCCTGTTAAAAGCCTCACACTCCCTAAAAGCTATTTTTTTAGTATTTTCATGCAAAATTTGTATATATTCTACCCCAATTGTTGATGATTCCTATCTTATTTATGCTCGGAATTCCTATTTTCCTATCTTTTACAGGCTTCCCTAACCCACTTAAAAGGGTCTATATCTCCCCTTTCCAATCCCCTCGGATGTGTACGGTGCACATATGTGCGGGCACTAACACATTCCTCTGTGAATTTGTGTAATGTAGTTATCGCCATGAATATGACCTTCGCTGTTGAAATGGCGTTAAACATCTATTACTCACTCACTCCTTTTCTTTTGGAACAAGATTTTCTGGATACCCTTCTCATGCCATTGACATTGCTGTTCTAGTTCACCAACTACGAGGAAGTAGCGCAGGGGTACGGCGGTAAGGGCTTCAAGTTGGATCGCTCCAACGAGGACAAGATGCAGGAACTCTTCAAGGAGGCACAAAAAAGCATGGCCGCCGGAAACAGCGTTCTCATCAACTGTCTGATCGGGAAGACAAACTTCAGGGAAGGAAGCATTTCTGTGTAAATTATATCTATTATAGAATCATGAGTGTGAAGGAATGTGTAGTCGATTGGATCTCCCATTCATTTAGGAATTGTCAAATATTTGACCCATCTTAGAGGTTGTCCTCCTCTCAACACAAATACAAAAAAAAAGAAAAATGAAATAAACTTTTGACCATTTCAGGGAACAATGAAAGAAAGATTGAGAGCGATAGTAATTTAACATTTTCTACCAAAATAAGAAGACATGCAAATCTTGCAACAACAAAACAGATGTTTTTATTATGTGGTGATTAAGCTGGCTTTGAAAGTTTTTGTACATGTAATATAGTACATTTTTGTATGACATTGCTATTTGTTTGCAATGTATGGTCAGACCATGATAAAGGTCATACTTTGTACGCTTAACTTATCGTAAAACCTGCGTATAAGATGCACCCGTGTATAAGCCGCACCCTGACTAGGAGAATGCTATAAGCTGCAGCAGGGATCTGAAATGGACCAATCAAACATGTGGTGGTTTAACCCTTAAAGGGCCACTGATGTAGGAGTGTATCATGCCCATTGGTCGTCATGATGCACCAATGAAGTGCTGGCGAGTCTTCTCACCAGCACTACATTGGTGCATCATGCCGACCGTCTAGGACAGTATCAAACCCATAGGGTCATCACAATACATGAATGCATCGTGATGACCAATGGGCATGATACATGAATGAATTAGCATAAATGATTAATGAATGTAAACTTGACTTTGATATCATTCCAGCGTGATACAAGTAAGCACGTAGAGATTAGATTGTAAATACACTGTATGTAGGCGATAAGCTATAGGCCTCGTCACCAACATGCAATTATATTATGGACTACCCATTACCGTAAATCCTCTTTCGGTAGCCGAGCCCCCTCACAAGCCGCCAGCCCCTTTACTTCAGGACAAATTACCGTAATCTCCCGCGTATAAGGCGCAGCCCGCATATAAGGCGCAGCTAGAGTTTTGGAAAATTCTCAAAAAAATGAAAAATTCATAACTTTGGTTCTACTGAATGAATTTTCAAAATTCAAAAACCTATGTGTAGCTTGGGCCACCCCGGACACTCCTGGGCACCATTATGTCCTATCATGACCAAGGGGGCATGTAAGATATCAAAGGAAAGGTCTTGGTGTACCCCTTGTGGATCCAATGAGAACTAAAACCCCCGTATAAGACGCGCCTTATACGCGGGAGATTACGGTAAAAGCCCCATTTTGCCCTGTTTAAATATGGTTAAACTGTAATTGACTTGATTTAAATCCTGCTCCCAAACTTAGGTATATGCTACAAGCCGAATTCGAGCTCAAATCACAAATCTTGGTCGGCTTCTGAGGGAGGTTTTACGATATTTGTTATCTTCGATATGAAATAAAATATTCGATATGAAATGAAAACTGTTCACAATCCGATAAATTGGTATGTTTAATTCTGGATAAAGCCAATCAGAGCACATATTGTAATATTACGTATCAGGTTACCTCACAAATAAGCCCAAGTCAAATGTAATGCTATAGAATGCACGAAAGGCTTGACTTTTAAATTTAAGTGGAGTTAAACTGTATATAAGGCACATCAGGCTATAGGCAGATTGTGGAATGCACGCAGCCATTGCTGGAGCTGGTTATGAGTGAGTTATCTCTGATAAGAGCTATCAGATGGGTACCAGTTGACCCTTAAGAAATCTGCAGTTAATACTGGTTTATTATCCGTCCCGATAGCTCGATATAGGGAAGTAGGGGGATACATTTTTAACTAATAAGATAATTCTCTTCATTCAGTGCAGAATCTTTAGCATGCAACTGGTCCCCATCAAGCTGGCTGTTATTAGTGTTTTACTATCTCACAAGGTACCTGATCAAGCAATGGCATCCACACTGAGGATCCCGCTACCCTGGAATAAGGTTGAAATACAAGTAGCGCCTTGTAAGCGAGGGATTATGGTAATCAATGTGTTGTGCTTATATTTACCGTCAAGTGAGCATTACGGAAATCATGTCACAGTTACGATCAACCGAATGAGGGTCGCTAAGTGTTTCAGAGATACCACCTTTCCTGGTTTACCAGGAATTCCTGGTTTTGTTTGGGTTAGATGTCTGCTAAATCATGTTTGTATCCTGGGAAAGGGTGTCCAAAGAAAAGTATTCCTGGTTTTTGTCGGCCAGTGAGTGACATCTCTGGTGTTTTAACCCTTTAAGGGCGGCTGATGCATTAATGCATCATGCTGATCGGTCATCATGATGCATCAATGCAGCCCTTGCGAGTAACCCACCAAGGATGCATTCATGCATCATGCCAACCCTTCTGGGTTGATACATTCCTGGAGGGTCAGCATGATGCTCCAATGAAATGCTGGAAAGGAAACTCCCCAGCACTTCATTGCAGGAGTGCATCATGATGACAATGGGCATGATGCACTCCTGCATCAGTGGATCACATGATGCACTCCTGCGTCAGTGGATCACACGATGCACTCCTGCATCAGTGGATCACACGATGCACTCCTGCATCAGTGGATCACACGATGCACTCCTGCATCAGTGGATCACACGATGCACTCCTGCATCAGTGGATCACACGATGCACTCCTGCATCAGTGGATCACACGATGCACTCCTGCATCAGTGGATCACACGATGCACTCCTGCATCAGTGGATCACACGATGCACTCCTGCATCAGTGGATCACACGATGCACTCCTGCATCAGTGGATCACATGATGCACTCTGGAGTGGAGCAATACTACCGCTGTCACTTTGGCAACACATTTACTTCATGCATTTTGGCCTTCGTATAAGGTTGGGTTTTGACTGCTTATTCTCTCTGGCTATTCTATCATGTGGAATGTAATTTCTGCTATAATGCCTTACCAATTTACTGATTTCTTGCTGCACTAAAACCCTGTCATACAAACAGGTTCGTGTATTGTAGATAAATCACCTTCTCAGAGTGCATGTGTGCCATGTGGAGACAGATTTAGCGGAAATATAAATTGTTCACTAAAGCGGCGTACATGGTGCGAGTTACTCACCTGAGCCGATAGTGCATTAATGTATCATGCCCATTGGTCATCATGTTACATGAATGCAGCTCTGGCGAGTAACTCGCTAGGACTTGAGCCATGCATCAGGGCTGTATTAATGCATCATGTCTATTGGTCATCATGATGCATGAATACAGCCCTGGTGAGTGACCAGGCATGGGGTTAGGTTTTTGAGAAATATCCGAGATGGTGCCCGTGTCCTTTCTCTGGAGTAGTATTTGAAATGGATCTTATAGGAAAGTAGCCTGAAAAAGTCTTAAGACCTACCCCCCATTTACTAATGTTAAATCATTTTCTCATTGGATCTGTGCAAATCACAAGGATGACCAATTTAGCCTTCAAATATCCGAAATTTTGGATAAATACTGAAGAATCCCATGCCTGAGTGACTTACCAGGGCTGCATTTAGACCACAGACTACTGGGCATGGTGTATGAATACAGTTACAGTGAAGGAGTTTAGAGACATATTATTGTGTCTATAACAGAAGAGGAATGTTTGTGTACTGTGATAAAAGCTCACACCGGCCATAATGTACAAGATGTAATAAACTCACACGATAGATACCACCCGGCGCTTTCTTCGACACCTTCCATGAAACCTATCTAAAACCCCGCGTATAAGCCATGGCTTAAAGACCATATCAGACACAGGGGTAGGGGAGGGAGGGATGGTAGGTAGTTGTAGCACTTTCCAAGGCAAGCTTCCCTCAATCCTCATATCAGCGTAGGGGGGGGGGGCGTACCTCTCAGGACCCTGGGGGCTTTTGAATTTCGAAAATCTATTAATTAGGGGGAAAAAAGTTGAGAATTTTCAAAGTTATCCTCAAACTCCGGTTGCAGACACCTAGGGTATAGGCCATGCCTCAGGTGTCCAACCCGTGTACACTTTATTCTCCAATGAAGTGCTGGCGAGCAGTCTCGCCAACACTTCATTGGTGCATCATGATGACCAATAAGCATGATGCACTCCTGCATTAGTATCTTCCATGTTTCTTCGACATCTTCCATGAAACTTCATTAGCCTTAGGGAGTGATCATTTTTTAACATCGGGGAGGGGGGGGGCTGGTGGGTTTGCGCGCGGCTGCGTGAAAAAATTCTTTCACCATTCAACTTGTACTCACCACATTAGCCACCTGTGTTTTTTTTTTAAATACTGTGTATTGCATAAGCAGGTACCTCACTGGGTGACACTGTATTTATAATAATAATAATAATAATAATAATAATAATAATAATAATAATAATAATAATAATAATAATAATAATAATAATAATAATATATTTATAGTGCTCTTGTTTTGACTAGCTATTGCCTTCATTGAAAGTTACTTGTACCTGACTGACATGAGCACTTCTGTGCAACACACAAAAAAAAGTGACAGCTGCAGGTGAGCCACTTCTTAGATAAAACTACTTTTTCCTCTATGTGCAACGCCCTCCAGGTGGTCAGCCCCTCTCTCACACTCACATGCAGTCTATTCAAAAACCTTTTCACCATGCAGGACTGGGTAACTTCACAGGACCGTATACGTGTTTCATAATACCCTGAGTTCTGGAAGTTTTAGTTGCACCAATTAAGGGTCCTTACTATGATAGCAGTCTATACAAAAAGTTTTTCCCCTTACAGGCCATTCGGTCCTGCAGATCTTATTGTTCTGCAGTCCCGGACTAATTTTGGTAGGACCGGATTCCTCAAGAGCCCAATGTGCCAAGATTACAGTCAGACATTCAGTCCCATGGTATGGTCATTTCTGCAGACCCAGCAGCGATTTTAACAGTAATGGCCTCAGTCCCACGAGTTTTAGTATTAACTGCCATACTCATGGACGAGGTGTGGCTTAAATGCAAGGTATTACTGTAGTTTTGTCAGAATCGTTTGCCCCACAAGAGTAGTATAGTATGTATCGAAACGGGACTATAGTTAAGTACTGTTTATTACTCACTCGACCTGCAGCCAATCAGAGGCCTCCATTTGGTCACGTGACCCGTTGCCATGGCAACGTGACCTACTTAGGGGGTCACGTGACCACCTTTCAGCCAATCAGAGACCAGCATTCTGGTAACCATGGTAACATGACCTAATTAGGGGATTAGTGGGTCATGTTGAACCTCTCAACCAATTAGAGGCCAGCATTTTGGTAACCATGGTAACGTGACCTATTTAGGGACTAGTAGGCACCATTTTGACCTAATTAGGGATTAGTCACATGACCGCTAAGGGGTGGGGCTAATTATGCAAATAAGGTTTTGTTATTTTTATGTGTCATAACATATGTAGGAAATAAAAACACAACGAAATAAATTAATTTATTTTTATTATTTTTCATGAAACAACATTTCAATCAATCATTTTACTTTTTTGCTCGACCTTTCAGCAAACCGCAAAGTCGCACTTTGTCAGTGCACGTACAGTCGACCTTTTCCAACATACTCTGCACTAGTTTGGATAAATCAAACACCATTTCGGCCAGACATAGGTTATTTGTCTGCATGACTTGCACATGTTTCCAGCACCCTTCTTCCGCCTTCACATCATCGTCATCATCGCGAGCCTTTGACTCACCGACCGGTCGCTCAGTTTTGGGTTTCTGCTCATTTGCATGATGCTTTTTTTGGGGTGTCTTGTTTCGACGTGCTTCGATCAGGAAATGCACGCAATGAGGTCCACAGGTGTCAGCAGAAGTGTCTTGGAGTTGAATACGATTTCTTTGCCACTTGAACAGAGCAGAACGTCTCAGGAAAGATAAGAGCTCTGCGCTCAGAGGAGGTAAACCGAATGAATCAAAGTAGTACGCCTCTCCTGTCCTCGACACGTAAAACGCCACCCAATGTTGACCTGGTAAATGTTGAGGATCCGTGTTACTCACGAAACAAGTGTCCTTGACAGGGTGCTTGGGGATAGTGTCACAAGAGAAAACACCTAGGAAATGATGTTTTGTATGAACGTTTTCCTTCAACACTCTGTTTATTTCGACTGTATTCATGCACTACTCTCTCGTCTTATGGTAGTCTGTGATGGGATATCGATCTCTGGTCAGCTCGACGACGTTGTCTTACACCAAGTACAAGAGCACCGTTGTCGCCTCCGCCAGTGCCACGCCAAAACTGAGCTTCACCCTCAGTTGACCCTCAGGTTCACTCTACACCCGTCGTGCGACCTGTCCGGAGTTAAATCCAGCGGGAACAGTGTGTACCCGTTCAGGAAATCGTTGTAGGAAATGCCCTCGTACAACCCCATTTCTGTGTGTAGTGCCAGGTACTCTCTCATCGCTTCCTTTTTGGCAAAGTTGGGCACGTAGGCGTCGTTTGGCACCTTCTGGTCGTTCACTATCACTTGAAGCGAGTTGATGTTGCAATGTTTCAGTTCGAACGGGTTCTTGGCGTAACTTCCGTTGAAGGCGTCATGGTCCAGGAAACAAATCATCATGGACTTGGGCAGTTGACCTGTGTTGGAGTGCGTGTAGGTGTGATCTCTGTTACCTGCAGGGATGGCGTAGCTTGTCACCTCCCCTCTGATGACTGGGTAGTCGAAGGGACCCTGTTCTATCACAGCCTTTTCGTGCATTTCCACCACAGCATCAGCTACCAGTGCGCGACGCACATAGAGCTTAGCTTTGTGAATCTTGAGTTTGCCGTGTCGCCGTCACTCATCAGATAGAAACTAGGCGAAGCTTGTTTCAGAGTCAGATTGATTTCCGTCTCTCCAGCTATGAACTTTGGTTGATGAGCCAGGTCAAAGTGGAGTCTCGCCATCAGCGGAAAGCGCCCGTTGGAGATGAGTTCTTTGCGCGCCTTCAACCCCGGGTTCTCGTCGGATAAGGTGGCGAATTTACCAGCCGCATCTTGGTGCCAGCCTTGGATGCTCATGATGTTGTCCTTCACCCCTTTTTCGTAGTTGAGTAAACCTTCCAGGTAAGCTCTGTAGGGGTAGGTTTCGGTGTTGCCAGACACTTTGAAACCTTCGATGGAGACTTGGACGTCCTTGAAGAGTGAGTGAGCCAAGTTGTTCACCGGAGCCACCTTGTCGTCGGCATCCAGACCCTTGCCGTTTGGTTTCAGGACCTCGCATTCTAGATGCAGGTAGTTTTCGTTCAGGTCCGTGTACTCTTGCGACCTTCTGATAGTGAAATTTATGTTACTTCCCTCTCCCAAAGCGTTTTTCGTCTGTAACCCGACGAAGGTCGACTTTAGGATACTGGTCTGAGTTGGTGCTATGGCGTGCAGGTCGAGCTCAGAGAGCGCACACTCTCTGCTGTTCTCGTGTACATAGGCCATTGTGCTCCCTCTTCACGTCAGAGGTAGACTGACGCCGGTGAGCGCTAGTCCTTTTTATTTATAGGTCGGTCACCTAGCGATCGAAAATGTCACCCCGGCATCTTTTACAGGAACCTCCGCCCGTCTGAGAAGCAGGAGAGCGCCTCCGACGTTTGGTCGCTGCTTTTTTTCCCAGAGAGAGCACTTTACCCGCCAGACTCTTCAGAGTACCTACCTCTCTTTCTTTCACACTCTTCTTGAAAGTCCCTCCCACCATCATGTCCTTGGCCACACCCACGCAAGCGTGGAACAGTGTTTTACCCACAGTCTTCAAAAGCGGTGTGGCCTAGCGCATGAGACTCAAGAGCGCACCTCCGAAACCGTGACCGTTCTGGAAAGGTCGTCCGCTGTATACGTCGTTACCGCCACCAAACTGAGTGTTGTAGTAATCGATGTACCCCTGTCCTCCGGCGGTACGCTTCGACGACGAAAAGTATGGCGCTTGTTTGCGTATCATGTCTGCACCTCTTCAATTAACGCTCAACGGGTCTCAAATGAAGTGTCACCGTTACCTCGCCTCTCATGAATGGTATGGGTCGGCCGGTTCTGTCTCTTAAGTAGACCCGAATCTCGTCCAACCTTCTGGATTTCAAGGGAAAATAATCCAAATGTGGAAAACTGAAAGCTCGTGTTCCCCCTCTTCGCTTTCCGCTTCTGTCGACTGTGACGCAGCGTAACAGAGGCACGTGCATGTCACCCACGGGTCTCTCTTGAAAGGCGTCGGTGTACACATACACAGAGTACACGTCTCCGAAGGGGTCCATGATGTAGAGGGCGGTGGTCGGCGTCATGAAATAAGTCTTCTTCCCGAATTCTTGAATGTGCGCCAGATGAACGGTGATGATCACGACCGTGAATCGGGGCACGTTAATGGTGACGCGCCTCGTCAGCGAGTTGTAAGAGAAGATTTCTTTGAACCCCCACACTAGGAAGTTTTCACCTCCAAGCGGGTCTTTTGTTAGACTGTTCAAGAACCCGACGAACTGAGCGTTGGTCGCCGTGAAAACGGGTGGCACGGGAAATATGTTCGGGTTGAATGTTCGCTCCATTTTCACAACCCAGTTTTGCGCCAGCAGACTCCTCATTCTCCGCCTTTTCTGGAAAGTCGACAGGTAGTCTTTGAACTGCGATTTTTCCCGTTGTCAACGCGACATGCTTCTACTTCTTCCCAGGTTTCACTATCTGGTCCTCCAACTCTTTTTTCTAAGAGCTCAGTTGTTGGGTTCTCGCCAGAAGTTCTCCTCCGTTTCATTCAGAGGATTAGTGCTGTCGAGGATTTTCTTCAGGTTGATCAGCCTGTTCACCTTTGCCCAGTCCACCGTCATCGGTTTCATGTTCGGGACGTCGGCGTTTTCGTCTCTTTTCAAAACTTTTCTCGCCTCGTCCAGCGAGTTCACTGTGCGCAGAGGAATGACCATGATCATGTCGTCTTGCACGTTTATCCATTCTGTCGGGAGGATGATTTCACTGAGAGCCACTTCGTGGTCCTCTGACAGAAGGAACGGCGAATTGAAGCATGTTCGGAAAGTGGTCAAGGTGTTCTCAGGGTAATAGTCCATAGAACTGTTGCTAGGTAGGGTGATGATCATTTTTTTTTTTTTTGTTCTCCTACGTAATTTGCTTGACAGGAATCCACTCGTTGAACTTGTCGCCATAACCCTTTCCAACGCACGAAAGCTAAGCGTTTACCCTTGACAGTCTTGTAGCGCAGCACCTCGTCTATCAGGTACCTGCTCTTGCCGTAACGACTCTTGTAGACCTTCTGAACCTCCTCCGGATAGAAGACCCCTTTTATCTCCTCCCCAGAGTCATCTTTCAGCTCGAACCCTCTACTACCCAACGTCTTAGCGACGTTGACCACTTCCTCCCTCCAATTTCCCTCGTACCCTTTGTCGAAGGCACCTTTAGCTCTCAACATTCTGACTCTGTCGCCTGGAGCTATGACGTCGGTGTTGGAGCGGCGAGCGTCCGTTTCTTCTTTTTTCCATACTGCCTTGAATTGTTTCTTAGTAGGGAGGTCGTGTCTGTAGAAAATAGTTTCGCTGTTTTCCGAGGTGACGTCAGCAGGCGGCATTTTCAACATTTTGTGGTGAGTGCGATTGTAAGAAGACACCACCTGGTCCAATACGTCTAGGTAGCGATATGTACGCTTGTGTGTGAAATAGTGCCACAGCTTCTCCTTCAGACTTCGATTCAAATGCTCCACTAGACTAGCTTTGATGTTGTCGTTTTCGCTAGTGAAAAACTCTGTCTTTGCTCTTCAGGTGATCTTGGAAGGTCTTGTTGAGGAACTCTTTTCCTTGTCCGTCTGAACGGAGCGTGGGTGTCTCTCGGTAGTCATCTTTTCGAACACCTCGGTGACAGCTGCGCCACCTTTGGTTTTGGTGGGAGCAGCCCGCGCGTACCTGGAGAAAACATTGATGGCCGTGACCACGTAGCGGAACCCGTCGTTGTGAGACGCCAAAGCTTGCATGTCCATCAAATCTAACTGCCACTGTTGATCGATTTTCCCGGTGATGGTTTTTTTCCTCGCGAACTTTCTCCAAATGGGTTTATGTTTAGTGTAGGCGTCCAGAGACACTAAGGCATCTCGGACGAAGGCGGGATCTCGGTGGAAGAAATGTTTCTGGAGTTTGGTGACGCTGGTGAAACTGGAGGGTGCTTTCACGTCATTGTATTTAGCCACCACGCGTCTCTTTTCTTTTTCCTTTTTGTTCAGTTTTTTAGACCTAGCCATGGCAGGGCGGCATGATTGCGCGATCTCCTTTTCTTTCCTTGGGTGCTTTTCCTGAAAGAGTCAGGTCGAGGCGTTTTTTTACCGGTAGTCGGAGTTTCTAAAATTTCGTCCTCGTTGTCGTTGCCCCCCTTACGACGGGAAAAACTGGGAGAAAAGGAGGAGGCACCTATGAGGAGAGTCTCGTCCCCATTGTAATAGTTTTTCTCAAAGTCGTCGTCTTTCTCGTTGTTGCTCGGTCGCTTCCTCCCTTTGCCAAGAGGTGTACTGTGCGAAGCTCTGGCACCACTGGTTGTTTTATAGAGCTGGTTTCCGATCAAGGAACCGGTGGGATCTTCCACCCTCAGCACTTGCTTGAACGGTGTGGACCCCTCGGGTCTCGTCGTCACTGTTTTCGCTCACCGAGCCGTCATCGTTCCACCTGACCAAGTCGGATTTCTGCAGTTTCTTGAAGAGTTTGTTGGTGGTGTTGCATTTCCTCTTTAGAACTTGTTTGAGCAACCCCTCGAGGAGAGAGGGAGGTTTCTCGGGCGGCCGTCTCACAGGAGTAAAAGCCGGAATCGTGTGGTTGTTTGGATTGGCGAGGATAAATTGTAACCTGTTCAAAAGTTTCTTGTATTTCAGCATTTTTTCGCGTGATTTCAAAGTGGGTTCGTTCAACACTAGGTCCAAGTCCCTGTAGACAAACTGTAGCACCTGGTGTAATGCTGCGTTGGGATGTAGTGCTTCGACAGGGTCTTAGGATCGACGAGAGCCAAGCGCTTGTAGTGTTGCTCCTCCGGGTCCGTCATCGTCGAGGTAGGCGGCGGTGGTGGAGAGGTGTCGAATGACGAGCTCTATATGCGGAGAATCCTTTTTATAAGGGGTAAGGCCATGCCTATTAGAGCAGGAATTAGAAAACCACCCCTTTGAACCAAGACGTTTCTCTTTCTTTTGATGGATGTAGCTTTTTTGCTCACCGTCCTCAAAACGTCAGCAGATTCTTGAAGACTTTCTAGTTGGTTCTCGGTGAGCGGAATGTTTCCCTCCAGTAAATTCTGACATATTTCGCTCAACGTCGTGATCAAATCGTCACTTCCAGAGCCTATTAAATGCTCACAATCCTCCGGCGAACACTTTGCCAAGCGTTTAAGGTGCTGTAATGTCTTTTGAGGCGATGAGTAGCCATTACTATCTCTTTTTCTTTTTGTCTAGCGGAATGAACACGATCTGGTCGTCTATGGACGTTAGGGAGGAGCGTATTCTGAGATCATCCGGTGTTGTCTGCTTGAAGTCCAGAAGCAGGTATGAGTGAGGATGCTTGAATTCACGGGTAAATATACTCGAGACGGCCGTCGCCCTGGAGGGAAACACCTGACGAGACAGAGTGTGCTGTCGAAGAGTGGTGGTAGACGTCGACGATGATTCTTTGTTTCCCGCTATGTCTTCTTTGCTGGGAAGACCTTCTCTGAATTCCACTCCATAGACTTTTTGCATTTTTTCAAAGAGGGGCTGCCACTCAGCGTAATGGTAAAAGATCTTTTCCACCGGCGGTGTGACCAAGTTGTTAACGTCGCTCAGTGCGATTTTCCACAACCAGACGGACCGCTGATGATACAACTGAAGGGTCCTCGTAATCGGGGATCAAAATCTATTTCGGAGAAGGGTGTGATTTTACTGCTCGTCGTTTTTCCGGCGGTCGTCATAATGGGCAACGTCGCAGTAGTAGTAGTAGTAGTAGTAGCAGCAGTAGTAGTTGCTCTGTGACTACAAAACATGCGCGTGTGGTAAGCTGCTTAAGTCTAACAAATCAACAAAGTTTAAACCTCCTCTTGTCGCCAACCTGGAGTGTTGGTGAGCCTCTATGTCTGTGACAACACTTTGATCATCTAAGACTCCTGCAGTGAAAGGTGGGGGGACACAAACAACAGGTACCCTTTGTGACTATGCGATCAGATCCTTTAAGTCTTTTACCTTTTCCCTCTGGGACCAACCGCGCTTAATGATCTAAGGGATCCATGCTTACAGCGACCAGCAGGTAAAAAATCAACAAAAAAAAAGAGAGAAATACCCTACCGAGTGAAGGTCTCTGTGAAAATGGGCTTAAATCTCTTTTAAGTCTTTGATCAATTGAAACCTGCAGTAAAGAGGTTTATCTCGGACAGGGTACATAAGGGAGAGTGACCGCTTGTCCCCATTACACTTTCTCTGCTTCCTTCATCATGGAAACACTAACCGCTCTACAAACTGCCAACTTTGAGAACGCAAGAACTGTTACAGCATCACCATATCCCCCACGGCAATGGACTTGTATGCTTTTCTGTTCAAAGATGACGCTTATGCCGCCGCCAAAGATCATATCGACCCGTGTCTATGGTTTAACAACGTTGCTGATGAAGGTGCTACTACTGGTGGTGGTGGTGGTGGTGATGATGATGATGATGACGGTGGTGCTACTACCTCCTTCACCACTCTACAGACTGTCAACTTTGAGAACCCAACAACTGTTACATCATCCTTATATCCCTCCAAGGTAATGGATGTGGATGATTTTCTGTTGAGAGATTACGCTGCTGACTCGGGAGAAGATTATATGGACCCGTCTGCATGATTTAATCTTTCTGATATAGGTACTATTGCTGGTGGTGATGATGGTACTACTGGGGGTGTTGCTCTACAGCCTGTCGACTTTGAGAACCCAACAACTGTTATATCATCACCATATCCCCCCATGGTAATGGATGTGGACGATATTATGATGACAGATTACGCTGCTGACACCTCCGAAGATTACATGGTTTAATCTTAGTGATTTAGGTACCATTACTGGTGGTGATGATGGTACTACTGGTGCTCACGCTAACGAGGACTTTTATATCTATGCGTACGAATGGTTGAAAGCTGCTGAAGCTGCTGCTGCTGCTAATGCTGCTGCTGATGCTGCTGCTAATGCTGCTGCTGCTGGTGATGACGATAATGATGGTGCTACTGCTGCTACTACTGCTGCTGCTGCTACTGCTACTGCTGGTAGTGATGGTGCTGCTGCTGCTGGTACTGATGGTGCTAATGTTGCTGATGCTGGTGCTGATGGTGCTGATGCTACTACTACTACTACTGCTGCTGCTGCTGCTGATGATGAATACACACCTCTTGTTAGACCTGAACGAACAGACATCGCACCCACTAAAATAGGTAAACTCACCGACTATCAAGCCGGTTTCATTAATTTCTTGTGACACCACTACTGCTTGTAGGGTTGTACAAGATTGTCGTACGTTTTTCTCACGTTCAAGGTAGTACTACTACCTTACCTACTCGTATATTATTTAAAGATGCTATCCCAACTAAAATTCTGTCCTTTTTCAGCCATGCCATATTTGAATGAGTTACACATTCCTATAGGTCCTCCCCATGTTTTGAAATGATCTGCTATGTACTTCAACATAACATATGCATATGATTGCATAGGATTTTTACTGTAGGTCGACACTAAAACCACCAACATAACAACCTGTTGGCATTGGGCCAATGTTTTGGTTCTGCTTGGATGGCTGCCCATGGCTGCCTCCTTGATTGTGCCAAAAGGGCATTGGTCATATGAATAAACATATAGGCCTATGTACAGGCACATGGCATGTAAGACTGGTGTTTCCTATGTTATGGTACTAAATTACCTCAACTAAATCTATAAAATCAACTATGTAACACCATTAGGCCTATGTAGCACTGACTGGAAGTGGGATCCTGGAGACCAAAATAGAACCATGCCATGGTGCCGTACAATAGTAGCCACCTGTGTTGTCTGGACATCTATATGGGCAGTTGGTGGCACAGTGAGGGCACCTGGTTGATAAGTATTGCACTGCATGCACAATCCCTATGTGCATACAGATAGAAATTCAGTCAGTGCACTGGTGGTGATGAATTAGTGGAGCCCTCTTCTGTTATAATACTCATGTGCCCTTCACCTGTCAAACCCTGACCTGACATTTCCCGCCGTAACAAAGAACTAATCCAAAATCAGGTATCTTCTGTCTTCTTACTCATCTCGGGAGCCTTTATGCAATTTAATAGGAAAATAGGTATCATTGACCACTGTATGATTAATTGATAACTCTCTGAAGGGTCGTTTTAGCTGAAATTGCATCTTTAAGGAGGAAAAACATGGGAAATAATCGATGCAACAGATGTGTTGATTTTTAAAGCATCGTTGTTAAAACAACATGTACGTGAAGGCCTCGTTTTTAATCAGTCATTCGATTCGTTGAAAGAGTGTTACAACAATGTTTTCTGGAAAGGTACCAATGTCTTCGCAGATAGATGTATAGGAGTATATCAATTTCACAATCAGGAAACCTGTCCTCTCATCAAAAGACGTTATACATTAGATTCTACCGATGCTTTCATATTTCTTCTTGAGAAAAACTCTTAAATGACACCTGTGTTGTCATGACTCTGAGAAAATATTCAACACTTTCTGTCAAGAGTGTTTAGATCGTGTGCTCTGTAGTGAGTTTCATTTTGAAAATATACAGAATGCTCTGCTAAGAATTGTCATGTCCACACAAAGTGAATGGAATACTTGGTACATGTATTATACTTCAGTAGATTTCTATTGTAATTTAGATGAATTGTGGGCAGGAAGAATGACTTACACCATTCCTACATTTCGAAAGAATTCTCACATGAAAACCGTATACAAAGATTACACTATTATCAATGAACCGTTACAAGTTATAATACTCATGTGCCCTTCACCTGTCAAACCCTGACCTGACATTTCCCGCCATAACAAAGAACTATTCCAAAATCAGGTATCTTCTGTTTACACATCTCGGGAGCCTTTATGCAATTTAATAGGAAAATGGGTATCATTGACCATGGTATGATTAATTGATAACTCTCTGGAGGGTCGTTTTAGCTGAAATTGCATCTTTAAGGAGGAAAAATGTGTACTTGCGACCTGTCTTACACATGGGAAATAATCGATGCAACAGATGTGTTGTTTTTTTAAAGCATCATTGTTAAAACAACATGTACGTAAAGGCCTCATTTCTAATCAGTCATTCGATTCATTGAAAGAGTGAAAACCTGTCCTCTCATCAAAAGACCTTATACATTAGAATCTACCGATGCTTTCATATTCCTTCTCGAGAAAAACTCAGACCTTTTACGACACCTGTGTTGTCATGTACATTTCGAAAGAATCCTCACATGAAAACCGTATACAAAGATTACACTATTGTCAACGAACTGTTACAAGTTGATGTTGTAATGAACACTGAATCCAGAGAAGTTCTTTGATCCTTGTTTATTGCATGATGACAGAGTGTACATATAGGTGGTATCAATGATACACTCGCCAGCATGCAGGCTCTGCCCCTAAGCCTGTAGCTCAACCTGTCGTAGGTTCTAGATACAAGGGAGGTTGTGTGTAGAATAAGAGATGCCTGGGAGCTGCTCATATGGTCTTATATACCCAGGTGAGAAGCTCACAGGGTGACGACATGTACCGGTAGGAGCAGGTCAGATCTGGTCAGGTCTAGTTGGATCTGGTCAGATCTGACGCGTCGTCATATCTGGTAATGATTCTATTTATATGTGGACCAATCAGGGTGAAGGGAGATTGTGAAATTTCCCTGCATCCTAGAAATGGCATCCACTGTGTGTTGTGATACTCCCAGTGAGTCAGTGCCCAGAAATGGAATCGGTCCGGCTCTCATAACATCCTGGTATGGGTGATGTAAGAGTAGCTCACTGTACACACTGGGGGGATAAGTTGTAAGCTTGTGAGCAGGGCCTGAGCGTCTGTGGCGAAGAATTTAATAAATGTGTAAAATAATGAATAATACCCAGAATAGTCCATTGACAAATCCCCACATTCCTACTCGCATGCTAATACCCTGTTGGATCAAAGAAAACTCATAATACTTATTTCTACAAGAATAAATTCCGTACAAATATTTTTGGCACGTTGTGAATACTGTTTTGTCCCTGAGCTTGTCGTGAGCTATATAGTGATATACGGGAGTATAAAAATACATCCTTTCTAAGCTGAGGTATCTGGAGTGAGTGAGTAATAGATGTTTAACGCCATTTCGACAGCTAAGGTCATATTCATGGCGAGAACGACTTTACACAATTTCACAGGGAATGTGTCAGTGCCCGCGCATATGTGCACCACACACATCCCGAGGGGATAGGAAAGAGGAGAAATAGACCCTTTTAATGGGCTAGGGAAGCCCGCTGAGGTATCTGGAGTATTTACAAATATGATGTACAGACAAAGGAAAATTACACGGTTTGTGGAGTTGGCATCAGGAAGTCAAATCAAGGTTGGGAGTTTCCCAGGATAAATTCGGCTTCAAGCTGCCAAGGGCACATATTAAGACAGGTATTTTCTTTTTGTAAGAATTGACCAAGGTGGTATTCGATGTGGCTGTCGATCTTGTTGGTAAAAAAAAAGAATTTTGAAATTTGTATGTAGGGCAGGGTCAAGGTAGTGTTCGATGTGACTGTTGGCCCTGCTCTATATAGTTTGTGCCAAACTTAAGAGCTTAAAGGAAAATATGAACTATCAGTACTACTGACTAAAGCTCATAAATACAATACATGATTGAGCTTGAAAATGGTGTACGAATGGGGTTGATCTTGTAGCACCTAAGGTGACATTATAAAGGTCACATAATAAATATCACCTATAAGATCATAAGAGTTGGCATGAGAAAGGTTGACCTTGTTTACAAAAAATAGAGTGAGTCTTTTATCAAAATATCTATCTTGAGTGGTTGTATGGGGGGTCATGGGAAGGTTGTGTCTCCACAAACTCATTTAAAGTCCAAAGTCTATTATTGCTATGGTGATATAATGTTCACTTGTTGTTTCTGAAATGCTCTCCAGCATGGAATCTATTGGGTGGTAGGTTGCCATGCTGCTTGATGTTGGTTTTCATGAACCGACCCTCAGCTCTTCTTTTAGTCCTCTGCCTGATGGTTCTGTAGGACGAGAGAGTGATGTCTGCGAAACCATCCATTACTGAGGCTAGGTTCCCGGCCTCAGAAATAGCTGAATCTCCACTGTCTGAGTCTGTAGGTGTTGGGGGCTCTACTGGAGAAGGTCGGTGAACTGGCATGGGCCTCCATGATGTCCTGGGGGGGAATACGCTGCTCTGTTTTTCCAATTGATGGGGACCATTTTGCTGTAGGAACAAGGGCAGGCGAAACTATCAGGTCTGTGGTGGCATGGTCTGTAGAGGGCTGCTGATGATGTCTGCCCTCTCATCGGTGTACAGAAGTTGTTATTGTGCATCCTGTATGCTGGGGGCATTGGGGTCCCGGGCCTACAGGATGCAGTGATGATGGTGCCCGACGGTGGTGGTCTGGCAAGGTGTCTGGGCTGTGTTGGTGCTATTGGGCCTGGTCTGCTGTTGGCTTCGCCTCTGGACCTGATGGGACTGATGCCTCTGCTGTGGGCTTTGCCTCTGGTCCTGATGGGACTGATGCCTCGTTTGGTGGTGGGCCTACTGAGAAAACGACAGGGAGAGAAAACAATTCATCAGCCACAGATTGTCTGTTATGGTTCGCAATCAGGCTACCGTAAACACAGAAAAAGACACAAGATTAATAGCATTTTGTTAACTCATAAACACATTGTACAGAGCTCAACTGATTCATTTTGGCTTAGCGCGGGTCCTGTATCTAAGGAAGCATTGGTTAGTTTCTCTAAACTCCACCAGGTGGCAGTGCCGAGCTGGCGCTGTACCATGATGGCGAAAAAGGGCTGTTGCATGTGTCTTAAAAAGAACTATGTTGATGCAGTTTGAAGGAAAATTTAACTTGGGCCGAGAAAGGTGGGGAAGAGAAAAAAAAGGAATTCCTGTGTCGCTAAAGTTTTGATCCGGGGTGCTATAAAAGGGCACTTGTCCGCTTTGTGATGTCATAATGTTACATAATTGCTATGGAGGTATATGAGGCCGACATTTTATTTGTTTTTGAAAATTTTTGAGGCTCAAGACGCGGAGCAATTGGTCTAATCTGTTTTAATTTTTATATTTCAGCATCATTCAGATCCAGTGGGTTATTATCCTGCCCGGCGGGATGGCCAACGGGTATTGAGGTAAGTCTGATTTGAGCAAGTTAAAGTGTGAGCATGTGTCAATGCTGTTGTTGTGACAGAAATGCCATGTGTGGGTGTCACATGACCGATGGTAGTCATGGTGATGGCCGTGACGTCCGTCAATTTCGGTTTTTGATGCAATACCAAGATGGCGCCGGGCTGCCATATGTGGCGCAAAAGGTGTCGGGCCAGACACCGCAGTCGGTGTTAATGTTGATAAGCATCAGTAAGCCGATCTATTGTGTTAGTTAGGCCTATCTATTGCTATGATGTTAGTAGTATAATATTAGGTCTTCTTAAAATAATTATTTTAAGAAGACCTAATATTCTGAAAAATTTAGATTTAAAAAGGAGGTCGATTATAAATAATAATCTCTATTTTTGCCTTAAGGACTTAGTATGTGAGCTGGTTTTTGATAGTTACTGACGAGTTCTCCAGATGGCAGGACCAGCACGTTATACAGGATTGGATGGATAGTGACTGACAAGTCCTTTAGATGTCAGGACAAGCACGTTCCACAGGATAGTCACAGGATACTTACTTGACAAGGAGCAGCTCGCATATCTTATTTAAATATGAGCTCAGACTGTTAAGCATCATAGCGAGGGCACAGATAAAATGAAGAAACATAGAATGGGCTAAGGTGAAGGAATCATCATAGAAAGGGCAGAGATCATATTAATAGCTATATCAATTGAAACTTAATTAAATTTAAATTATTTTAAGAACACCTAATATTCTATAATATTATTTAAAAAGGAGGTTGATTATAAATAATAATCTCTATGTTTGCCTTAAGGACTTAGTATGTGAGCTGTTTATTGATAGTTACTGATGAGTGCTCCAGATGGCAGGCCAAGCACGTAATACAGGATTGGATGGAAAGTGACTGACAAGTCCTTTAGATGTCAGCACAAGTACGTTTCACAGGATAGTCACAGGATACTTACTTGACAAGGAGCAGCTCGCCTATCTTTTTTAAATATGAGCTTAGATTGTTAAGCATCATAGCGAGGGCACAGATGAAATGAAGCAACATAGAATGGGCTAAGGTGAAGGAATCATCATAGAAAGGGCAGAGATCATATGAATAGCTATATCAATTGAAACTTACCTTATCTGATGTACTTGGAGAAATGCAGGGTTGAATTCGAGTTGTATTGGAAAAAGGTTGCTAGCTTCTTCATTTATGAAGAAAATTTTAATTAAATGAAGGCAGGCATTGTTTGTTGCATATTTACAGCATGTAAATATACATCCATCGGCTACCACATGAAGGTCTTGCCTGCTATAAGCCGACATAATTTTGACATATAGAGCCTAAAAAAGATTTTTTTATGAACAGAATCCATGACTTGTCTATATTTCTATGTCATGCAGATATATGAGGTATACATGGCTGCATATGAAGCTTGTTTTGTGTTATATTTCATTTCATTTAACCTACGTCCAATGAAATGAAGATATCTTGTTGAGCTTTTTTTTTCTTTGGTTTTATTGCTTTAAGTTATGATCTTAATAGCAATTGTAACATGCAGTCACTAAGAAGCAAGCATCCTTTCGCCAGATAATATATCAAGAGAAAGGGATGCTTTGCGCTGTCTTAGCTTTATGTACACATATACACATATCTACATGTGCTTTATTTCTAGATATAGACAAATGCGTAATTTTAGATATTAACTTAATTGAAAATCAAGAAGGCACTGGTTCTGGAGTGAGTTTCTCATTGCTTCGTAAAAGGAAAATTCCTTATAGACATGTGACAGTCCGCACTCCTCGATGTTTTTGATGACTGTCATAGTTAAGTCTACATCTCTTACATAAAAGCTTCTTTCTAGAGATTTTTCTCTGTGAGAAAAATATGTACCCTCAAAGAACATTTGAGCCAAGACATAAATGAAATCCTCTCTTGAGAATCTCCTTTTCTTAGATTGTATTGTTTGAAAGTCATCAGATTTGATACAGGAAATCATTTCATTCCTTTTGATGATTTTTGATATTAGTCTAGCGAGGTAGAAACTATGTCCTGTATCCATTTGACAATTAAAGAGCATGATACTTTGAAGTATTCTTAAAGCACATTCAATTCCTATGTAAAAAGATTTCTTTGAAGGTTCTTGCCTGAAAATATATGCTTGATCATCAGCTGCCTTATATAAGCTATGTGTCACTCGTCATAGAGAATCATGGTACGGACACATTCTGATATGTCCCTGTTCTGTGAAAAAATCAGTCACAGACTGTCGACCACATTTTCTACGTTTACCGTCCAGACAGTCACATATCCAGTAAGAATTTCGCTTTTTCTTGTGCTTAATAGAAACTTCACTCACCTTGAACACAGGTAGATTATATCTCAAAATTCTAGCAAAGATAACCAAGACATCCTGCATAGAACCAGCCTTCTCCATTTTCCTGATCCTTTTCCATCTTCTTTAAGTCAAGGCATATATATATATATACAACACGATTTTTTAAGCAGCATCATAGAACTAATATCTATGCAAATTTATCTTGTTGCCTAGCAATGTCATATGTAAATTTATGCTGTTGCCTATGGATACAAGAGGAATTCCCCAGAGAAAAATTGAATGTAAATTTATGCTGTTGTCTATGGATACAAGAGGAATTCCTCAGAGAAAATATATGCTGTTGTCCCCCTGGATACAAGAGGAATTTCCCAAGAAAAAAACTTGATTTAAATGTACGTTGTTGTCCCTAGATACAAGAGAGAATAGCATAGACAGTTAGCGCAGTGAGCAAGCAATGAGTTATCAAGTTGGTAGACTGTTATGTTTTTCTTTTTCACAGAAAAAAAAGAATATGTCATTGTTGCGCAAGAGTCCCTGGATACAGCATTAATGTGACATGATTCGCTGAAAAGGGATCTTAGTGCAGAGGGTCTAAGACCTTTTCTTGCTGCACGTGCTAAATATTCTTATGTATACATAAAATATATGTTGTTGTTCTTGGATGTCACTAAGCTGTCTGAGAAAAAGCCTCTCATAAATATCCAGAGTAAAAACTTATTCCAAGTGCGGATTTTTCGCCTGCTTTCACGTAGTTTGGTACATAAAAACTTATATATATCTTGAGAAAAAACAACCTTAAGTTTTTATACATGACTTTTTATTTTGTTTTTGGAATATTTACGTTCTTTGTTACATTAAGAAGGTAAACAGCTGGTAATATATGACTAAAGCAGATGACTACGTAAAACTTGGAACTAAATATTTAATTGGAACTTTCTTGCAAAATCTACACTGCATAGTCTTACATTGGAAGCAAGCTCACAGGGAAATAGGCTCATGATATTGGTATTTCTCCTACATATATTAACATGCAGTTTAATGCTGTTGGCTATATCTTACTACAGGAAAGCATAGGTTCTATGGATATATATCTAACTTGTATACTTATCTGAAATAATCTTTTTTCTATGTGATAAATCTCTGCAGTTAAGCATAGAAGCTTACTTCAGTGAGAACTTTTGCTTCCAATTTTAATGTCAGTGTATAACAGAAGTTACATAACTAACTTTTAAAGCACTGCAACTTAAGTGCGTGACAAAAAGGTTTCAGGACAGGATCCCAGTGGGCACACAATGTTGCATCAACATTGAAAACCAGTTGATGTTATGTTGATGGTGTTGATCAACCTGTTTTCAACACTTTTTCAATATTTGTATTTCAACGTTGTCAACCATTACCATTTCAACATCCAGTCAACAGTTGACATATCAATGTTGAAATATTGTTGTCAACTCAACGTTGATTCAACATTGATTTGTCAATGTTGAATCAACAATATTGATTTCAATGTTGATACAATGTTGATTCAACATTGATATGTCAACAAAACAACTGTCAATATTGTTTCAACATTGTTGAAACAATGTTGAGTCAACATAGAAACACAAACATTGAATCAGCGCTGATGGTTAGATTTTGAATCACAGTTGATTTTGAGTATGTTGTTTCAACTTTCAATTTCAACTCTATTTCAACCCTAAATCAATGTTGATATGCAAACATTGTTTCAACGCTGAATCAACATTGATGTGCCCAGTGGGATAGGGATTCTTTTCTTTCCTGCTTTAAAGTGTACCATAGAGAAAAACTAATGATGTAACTCAGTGCACTTGGTAATAGGTAACATAGTTGACACATACTTACATAAATCTTCTTTTTTATCTTTAGATTTATCTTCAGTTCCAGAAGATCCTTTGCTGACTCTTCACAGAAGCATTATGATCAATGCATTAAAGTGCCATGACCATTAGTCAGCGTTATGCTTAAATAAAATGCTTATGAGACTGTTTGTTAGAGTTACATAGAAGCATCATGTCAACTTTAATGAGTTGAAACATAAATTTTTTAGAGGGTAGGCATTATGCTTTCATGAAATTTTGCTGAGCAGTTTCATCAATGCTTCTTTTATGCATTATGACGAGCAACGAGCATGATGCACTTTTGCAACTACCACTTTTAAGGGGGTAAGAGAGAACTTCTCCCACTAAGACCTTAAGAGAGTCAGAGAGCATCGTACCAATCACCCGTGTTAGTGTCCTTTTTAACTTGATTTATGATAACACAAGTGTGTGATGCTTCCAAGTTTCCATATGTTACATGTCTTTAAAAAAAGACAGAAGCTTCATGGTTTTAGGTTTCCATGACAGAACGCAGTAACTATTGTTTGTTAACCCTTTTTTGACAGTCATTTTTTCAGGATAGGTATTTTCATATATTAGAATGTATTATGTTAATTTCCTTTTGGGCGTGCTACATGTTTTTATGGAAACAACTCACAGGAACCATTTTTTAGCTTGTTCCATGTTATCTGTCCGCCATATAAGGCAAGGTATTATTTTCCACTTAAAGGTATGCATGTATATGCTAATGTGCTTTTCTTTTAATCCTGCAAGGGCTTCTTTGTAGATTTAAACAGAAATCAGGCTCGAAAAGATCTCAAAGGCTGAAGCTCTATCATGTTTCTAGCTGCGCCAGGAACAGCTCGATTAGGTCTATATATACGTGATCTTTGACGTTTCTTTATTTTCCATACAATTAAGAAAGGAACTGCTATGATAAGAGGGATGAAAATACCTCCAATGACTGATCCTACGATAATTCGCTGTTTTCCAAAAGAAGGGTTAACAGAGGGAGAAATAGGAGTAGGGCTCACAGCGGCGAAGCTGAGCCCCTCCCCTTTCTTTTGAGGCACTATATATACTCTAGAGCTGGAGGAGAAGGGCACAACAGATCCTGTCTTTGAAGACTTTGCATCGAAGTTCAGCATCGATTTGAAGTTTGAATTGGGCGTGGATGTCATATTCAAAACAGGCAAGGAGGCAGTTTTCAACTTCTGTCCTTTCATAGAGGTGAGTGTTTTCCTGAAATGAGAAAGGTATATGGTTTCTATACTTTTTTTCTGATCCTTTTCATAATTAAAACGATGAATTGGAAATGTAAGATTAGCTTATTTTTTAAGCAGTAACGGACATAGAGGGCGCGAGGGGTGCGCCCTCCTTCCTTTAGGTCAGTTCTTAAGATTTTAACTATATGTTTGAGATCCCAAAATTTGTCCTATATAGAGAGTGCATTGATGCAGAAATACGTCATGCTCAATGATAAGCAGGGAAGCCTATCTCACAAATGATTTCATGCATTCTTTAGTTACGAGTTGAATTTCTTTATGTTGATATATTAAGTCGTTGAGACAAAAGGAAGGATGCTATACAAGTTATGACTGTTTTTTCAAACGTATAAAAGTTTAAAATGTTTATTTTCGTCTTATTTTTTTATTTTTTGATGAAATTACAGTTAGGAGATAAGATTCCATAGAACAAAAAAAGGAATATGCAAAGTAACTAACTTGATTTCCTCAGGAAAGTTGACATTTTCTTTTGGTTTGAAGAAGCTAGAGTCAGGACGAGTAGACGTTAGATCTATTAATGTAGACAAAAACGAATTTTCTTTTTTCGTAGGAGATGAAGATGAGATATCTTTCAGAGGAGGAGAAGGTTCTGCATTGTGGTTTGATATTTTGTCTATGAAGCTTCTTGTAGGTGCTTCTGTTGAATCTCCTTTCATAGATTTCTGTTCTATGCTCAGATAGTCAGACGTAATGAGAAAGGGTTGAGTCACAACGTCTTCAGGTAAGGTTTCAGTGTATGTTTTTGGAGATAATTTTGAAGCTAGCGCGTCATCAGAAGAAAAATTTTCTCCTGAAGCTTCAGATTTTTTTTCTTTGAGAGAAGACATGAGCTTAGTCTCTGTTTCAGGGAACGAGGTTTTCATGTTGTTAATTTCTGGCGTTGTACTGGAGACATAGATGGAAGCAGGATAAGTTTTCATAAGTTTTGAAGCAGAAGGAGGATTTTGTGTTGTAGAAGAATATCTCAAGGTGGATATTATCTCATTTAACCTGCAGAGACATAAAACAGAATAGACATAAGAAAATGTAAAGCAAGGTTCATTTGGTGAGTCAGGTCTAGAGGAGAGACGCAGTTATGCTTTAGCACTATTTTTCATGTAGAGTGAGACCTTGATTATCTGATCACTCTTGTCGCAGACATATTTTGCAAGGAAGTCAGAACTAAAGGATTATTTAAACACCTCACAATAGATTTGTGTTGAAAGTCTCAGCTTCAGAATGGCTTGATCCTGTGTACATCGGATAATCAAGGGTCAGACAATCAAGGTCTAACTGCAGTCAAGAGTTTAAGCATGGCATTTAAGCTATTGTAAATCAGAGTGATGTTATTTTATTCTTTCTTTTGACTTAAATCTTTAACTGAAATCACTGAAAAATGTGACTAAATTATTACAGTCAAACCTTGATTATTCGACCACTCTTGTTGCAGACATATTTCGTTCAGACCTCAAAACTGCTGGATTATTAAAGCATATAATGATAGATTTGCATTGGAATTTCTCAAATACAGCTTGACTGGATCCCTTGTATAGAGCCCCAGACAGGTAAAATCGACGAGAGGACAAGGCCCCTTCTTAAAATCGACAAGGGACATGAGGCTGGGTGACAAGGGACAAACCCACTTCTTAAAATCAACAGAGGGACAAGCCCACTTCTTAAAATCGACAAGGGACATGGGGTTGGGTGACAAGAGACAAAACACATTTCTTAAAATCGACAAGTGACATAGGACCTCCCGTCTAGGACCCTTTGTATGTCGGATTATAAGAGGTCTGATAATCAAGGTCTCACTGTGTTTCAACTTTTCTAGCTATGAGTAGTCTTTGCTTATAGATAGACGAAAATAATTACCTGCAAAAGCCTGCGTCACAGATATATATTCCATGTCTTGTAGTCAATTTGTCTAGGAAAGGAAAAACATCTCGATCATAGACAATTGATTTCCTTGTATGTCCTTCTTGATCCTTGATAAGAATCTCAGTTGTAAGAAAGGACAAGTGCGAGGGAGGAATAGCCTGAATACATCTTATGTAAGGCTCACATGTCAAAGAAGATCCTTTGTGTTCACAACGACAATTGTTTAGCACAGTCTGCATGTAGCAGACAGGAAAGAACACAGCTAGTAGCCACAAAGTTTTCATCGTGAATGAGAAAATAAGGCTAAGTTAGTTTGTCCTATTAAGATAAGATTCTGTTCGTGCAGTAAGATAATGAAACAGAATACATGCATGGCAGATAGTAAACATTCAGAAAAAGCGCTCTTCCGGAAGATAGCCGCATGACTCACATTTCTATGTTCAGGAAGCAGTTGATGTTAGTCTGGCTAGAGAGACCTATAAGTTAAATATACCTTCTTAGCGCCAGTAACAAAGGGGGACAGAATAGCCTAGCGGTTAGGATGCTCGTCTCTCTATCAAGGAAGCATGGGTTCGAATCCTGTTTGCTGCTTACATTTTTTATTTTGCTGGGGAACGTCCGTTGTGTTTTCAGTGTACATCTTTAGTCATGTGGCTGTTGTTATCGAAGAACATACATCAAGACATGAACAATATTATCTGCACATTACTTCTCTTCTAAGGTCATGCTACACTACGTTTGCACACTCATGTTTTCTTTAGTTTCGTTAGGTCCGGTTTTAATCTTTGAAGTCTTATACGATGTATGTCATACATGGCTCGCATCTCCCCTCTTGTGTTAAAGCTGCAAACTAATTTTCAGCTGTATGGGTTTGATTCTCTGTTCTGCTCCATAATTTCCGCAGTGAGATAACTTCTTTAGAAGTGGAATTCTGAGAGGAACTGTAGCTTTTCTAACAAATTAGACATGAAAGCAGAGCAAGGAGCTCATGTCTTAAGCTATGTTCCTTTTTTTCAGGAAAACAGTTCTCTGTCCTTAACTGAACCTTGCTGTGAACTCCTGCCATGTGAACTTCTATCACAGACTGTGAACAAACTGATGCCTCGTTCACAACAAGAACTTCTCTCTCCTCCTTCCTGACATAACAAGCTACAGATTAAAAAAGAGCAAGGTACGTAGTCTTTTTACTTTTCCAGAAGAAAAGAGTTTTACGTTAAAGAAGATGATTATCTTGAAAAGTATGTCGACATGAATATAAGACCAGAGGAGCAGGCGAGGCCAGCTAAAGTTTAGTTACCTTGTTTTCCGCTAGGGTCTGTGAGGACACTGATCATCGTAATGGTGCGCTGTAGAGACATATACTACTGTGATTGAAGTTACCATGATCAAAGTAAAAAAAAGTCTAGAAATAGGCTTTTTATGTTATTATTATGATCTGAAGATAAAAAAAAAGAACTCCTCCTTATTTTTTTTTTTTCAGGTCTTAAAGCACATAGCACTTCCGGAAGTTTTCATCTGAGCCTGCTGCAACTAGCACAAAGTAAGTCAGGAGAAGCTATGTTTCCTTGATCTATAGAATATATTATGCATAACACGTAATTTTACGTCACTTTTTAAGTTAGGGTCTGTGAGGACACTGATCATCGTAATGGTGCGCTGTAGAGACATATACTCCTGTGATTGAAGTTACCATGATCAAAGTAAAAAAAAGTCTAGAAATAGGCTTTTGATATTATTATTATGATGTGAAGATAAAAAAAGAACTCCTTATTTTTTTTTCAGGTCTTAAAGGACATAGCACTTCCGGAAGTTTTCATCTAAGCCTGCTGCAACTAGCACAAAGTAAGTTAGGAGAAGCTATGTTTCCTTGATCTATAGAATATATTATGCATAACACGCAATTTTACGTCACTTTTAAGTTTTAAGTCATAGATTTTATTCATATGAAACTTTTCTTGCTAACTGAACATTACGGTTTCAAACCTAGACTGTGAAATAAGAAGTTTTCCTGTTTATTTCATTTAAAATCCCCTCTTTTTTATTTTTCATTTATTTATTTATTTATTTATTTATTTATTTATTTATTATTTTTTTTTTTTTAAAGGTGAAGCTAAGCCAGCCTTAAGAGTCGATCGTTAGAAGTTGGAAGGTAAATCTTCACTAGATTCCAGGAAGTTTTCCTCTAGAGCCTCGACTTCGCACAGCAATTCTCTTCCAAGGTCATTGTCTTTTTTCTTTTTTGTCTGAAAGATGTTATCTTACATATGTCTATTCAATATGCAGTCAACAATATTGTTCTTATTGTAGTTACTAGTCCTTGTGCTAAGATAAATGTAGAAAGTTTCAAGTCTCATAAGAAAAATATTTCTAGATATAGAGGATCTATTAACATAAGCAAGAAAAATTTTTCTTTGAAGTTCACTAAAAACGGATTTTGTTATATTTTTCTTAAAAATAATTTTTCTTGTGTTTTAGATAAAATCCATGAATTTGTTACATTGCATTGCTCTAATTTTTTCTCTAAATATTCTGAGATAGAATTTAAGGAAATCAAAGTCAAGTTGTTGAATGTTCAATTAAGCATAGAAATAAATATAGGAGAAAAAGAAATAAAATTAGGAGAACTTTTTTTGAAATTTTATTCAAAGTGGCCTGTAGCTTATGAATATAGAGTACGTGAGAGTAATACTTCTGAGTCTGTTTGGCTTCTTTATGATGATAAGATCGAGACCAGCCAAAGAGCTTCTGCTTTTTCCTCTTTCAGGATAAGCTCCAAAGAAATAACTTTCACGTTAGGACATAATTTCAAAGGAAATTGCATAGTAAAAAATGTAGAGTTATTTTTGAAGATATGTTCTGAAATGAAAGAGGTTTTGGTTGAAGTTGAGAGAGAGAAATTTCCTCTTCCTTCAAAATGAAAGAGAGCAAAATAATTTCACAGTTTATTTTGGTTTTATTAACCTTATTGTGTCAAGATAGAGCAGAGAATCAGGAATATTGGAGAAAAGTAAAGCAAACAGACACTCATTGCTTGTTCTATGTGACAGAGATTATTAGGAAAAGACAAAAAGAATCTAGAATTCCAAGAGAGAAAGTTATATCTTTGTTGAAAGAGGAAACATGGAGTTCTCTCTTAAATTTCATGAAAAAAGATGAAGCTTACAGAAAATATTACGGGTATTGCATCACGGACAGCAAAGACAAAATATTAGAAGACTTGCTTTCTTCTCGCAGTGTTTTAGTAGAATGCATTTGTGAAATACTCAACATCAATGTCTTTTTTTCTTCTAAGCATCAAAGCACTGATTTTCATCCTTTGGAAAACTTAAGACCTAACGCTGTTTACATAAATTTTAATGAAGAGTCAAATGAAATAAAAGAAGGTAATCCAACTGAAAACAGGATGAAGGCAAAAAAAGACTTTGATTCCAAAAAGAAAATTTCAGATCGTGCTTCACTTTCTATGCCTTTAAATTTTTCAAAAAAAGAAAAATTATCAGACAGCAGCGAAGAAGATGAAATACCTGAGAAAAATTTTGTTCATGCTTTAACTACAGAACAAAAATCTAGCACATCTCTTGAATGTTTAAGTGAAAGTGACGATGACACCTCAAAAAGTGCTAACAGAAAGAAAAAAAAAGGTAGATACCTGTCAGAAGAAAGTGCGAGTGAACATGAGTTTGATTTCTTGAAAGAAGACCTAGAATGTTCTGAAAGTGAAGAAGAAACTGTTAAAAAAGAAACAACAAAAAACAAAATGAAGAAAGCAAGCCCTTGTAAGAAAGTTTGCGTGGAAGATAAGGTAGAAATGTTGAAGAACTTTCAACCTTTAGCTACTTTGTTTCAATCAGAATTAGAGACCAGTCAAATGAACTTAGAACATTGCTTTCTTGTGATAGAGCGTATACTCAAACATTTAAGAGTACTAGCTTCCAATATTTTGCCTGAGAATTTAGAGAAATGTGCCAGGTGTCCTTTGCATTGTTCCTCTGCTTTGTTGAAATGTACAAAAGATAAGAGAGGACCTAAAACAAACAAAGCAAAAAAAATGAAAATGTGTCCGATATAGTTTTATCTTCAACTGTAGTCTACATTCTTTTCTTCTACAGATGCCTAAAACTAAGAAGGCTCGTCAGCCGAAAAAAACTGTCTGTTCTCGTCAGATTCCTCACACTTCCAGAGCCTCCTCTGCTTCTATTAATTCTCCTGTTTCTGTTCTCTCTGCTTCGACCGTGGTTTTTCCACGTCTTTCTGGCTCAGGTGGAAACTCTTCTGCTCCTTCTTCTTCTGTCTCTCAGGCTTCTGCTCTTAAAGCCTCTGTTCCTGCTCATCTTAACTCAGTTCCTGCTAGCATAACCTCTGCTTCTTCTACATGGAGACCCTCTTCTGCATGCAGTTCTCTTGTCTCTTCTAGCTTTCCTCCCTTGTCTCTTTCCTCAACTTCTACTTCCTATGTCTCTGCTGCCTTTGAACCCCTTCCTGTTAGCAGAGCTTCTCCCACTTCTGTTTTGCTTCCTCCCTCCTCTGCTTCTGTCTCTGCAGACGTTCCAACTTCTACCTGCTCTGTTCCCCTCTCTTCAGCTTCTGCTTCTGTTCCTTCTTCTTCTAGCTATGTTTCTCCTCTCTCTTACCAGGAAGCTTTCCATCAGTTTGTCAAAAACAATGTGAAACAGTTTGCACCTGCTTCTCTCACTTCTTCCTTCTCTCAAAACTACCCTCTCTTGTCCACTGTGCTTTACCCTCAACAAGCTGTGGAAGAAGACACAGACTTCTGTGTCTGTAAGGAGGAATCTGACGAAGAAGACCAAGAAGTAGCTAGTATCTTTGACAATCCCCTTCCCTCTATGTCTAGCAACGATAGACCTAGAATTACTTTCCCTCCTTCCTGTAGGAAGGACGCAGAAGCACCTTCTGAGGAGAGAGGGAAAAATAATTCTTGTGTTCCCTCACCTTGCCCTGAAGCAGATGGCTCGACCTCTTCTGAAACAGGATCGATCACAGCTGGACGTGTGAGAACTTCTACGAACTCTGCTAGACCTATAACCGATACAGCACAGCTGACTCCTCCTGGTTCATCACCGTCTCACCATGCTTCTCTCGGATTTCCGCTTCCATGTTCTCGCAGCTTGTCAGAACCTATTGTCATTCAACCTGCTTCCTCAGAGACTGACAGCTTTGTAGTCCCTCAGCTTAACAGCGTTCCAGTTTATATGACTTCATCCTGTGCACGTCCTGCCTGTACTCCTTCTGTTTCTCGTCCTATAACTGCTTCTCAACTCCACAGACCTGTCACTGTGGTGAGACCCCAAGTAGATACTAGACAAGCCGACCATATTCAAGCAGGCTCCCAACCTGTCAGATTTACTGCTTCTCTTCAGGCTGGAGTTCCTGTAGTCCCACCTGTTCACCCTTCAACTTCCTCTAATCCTATGATTCCTGTCTTTAACTTGAGGACAGGACACATAATCCCTCTTGATATCACTGCCCGTCTCCAACCTCCTGACGTCCCCCTAGATCTTAGTTTTAACAGTCACCCTGCTCACGTTCCCATTTCCACTGACGCATCTGTTAGTAACCAAAACGTAGAAAACCAACCTGTCTCTTCCATTTCTGGTTCACAACCTGTTACCAGTCAACAGAACAGTTCTTCTGACTTAAGAGACAGAGAAGGACTTCTGCAAAGATTTGAGAGAATTTTTGGTTCAATTGAGGTAGGAAGGTATTTCTATGATCAGTGCATGCTTTCCAGGTTGCGCAAACCGGCTTCAGGCACGGCAAGGAGCCCTTTCTCTGTTATCAGAGACTGCAGGCTTTGCAAAACCCACTTCTTTCCTGCAGGGGAGGTTGTCGTAAGTTCCTGCAAGAGAGCCTTGTTGTCCTGCAGGTTCTGTGACATGCTTTTCTCCACGTCTCAAGATCTTATCAGGCACTTAATAGACCATCACCATTGCAAAGAATAAAATGTAAAGGACATGTCTTCTACCATGCTTTCTATACACTATACAAGAATATCGCTGTAGCTTTTCTTTTTAAATTAGAAATAAATTTAATAAGTTCTCTTAACTATTAAAAAATGGAACGCCTCACATCTTTAGACTTGAAAGTTTTAAGTACTAGAAGTGAATATTTTAGCTTCTATGAGTTGAAAGAAGAAAGTCCAAGAGAAATAAATATAGAGATACCTTTTCTTCCTTTGCTCTCTCTGTCACAATGCTTTTCATACATATCTTGTTTAAGTTTCAAGTCCGAGAAAAAATGTCATAAGCTTTTAGATAAAGTCCAAGACGTAGGATCTATAGCTTTTTTTGCTAATTTTTTTCAAAGTGAGTTCTTGTTTGAATATTTGCTCCAAAGAAGTCAAGATAAGATAGAAGAAATAGGTAAAATTTTAAAGGTACATGCTTATTGTGGCAACATATGTCATGATTCATGTACAACGTTGATATACTTTTGTCATGATTTGGTAGGAGAAGATTACACTGTCTTTAATATATTGAAAGACCTCTTCTGCGAAGATCATAGCATGGATGATTATTGCTCTTTTGCTTGCTACGAAGACCAAAAAATAACCAGAAAAATAAGACATCTCCTTAGACAAATAAAAATGGAGCAATACCCTATATCTTATCACTGTGGGGGCTGTGGAGACGATCATACAGTAGAAGAGGGGGACATTGAGACCGATACTTTTCGTTTAGATTGCTGCGGATCTCATTGTCATCATCGATGTTATATGAACTTAAGATTTAGATCGTTCACAACCCCCTCGCAACCTAAAGTTAAATGTAAAGACTGCAGAGCTGTTTGGTTTGAGGGAAAACCTGCTTGCACAAAACTTTTTATGAAATGGCAAAGAAAGAAATACACCAATTTAAGAAAGAGTTTTTATCAAACAAGGATTCGTTTTCATAATCTCCCAAGACGTTTAAGCCGTTGAATTTTAAAACAGGTTTAAGCAGCTGAAGTTTTTAAGAGACATTTTATGTCCTTGAGATAAGTAGATAAAACTTAGTGTGTGACAAGACATGTCCTGAACTCTTTCATCTATAACTCATATCCTGACCCAAAGACTTACATTTAAAAGACTGTAATTTTTTCAGTCTTTTGGTTCATGCAAGAATGTTCTTGTACATGTTAACCAGAAAGTTATTGTAACCAGTGCTTTACTTCATTTATTAGTACTAGTCGAAAGATATATCTAGACATGTTCACTGGAAATATTTACTGATATCTGTGACATGTGCTGCTTCTTGTGTACAATTGTTCTTACGTTGACAGAAAACGATGTTCTCTTGACGTTGAAATGAAAGTATGACATTGTGCAATCATGAAATATTGCTCGCATGAAAGCGTATTAGCTCATGTAAACTGGCTTTGCAATAAAGCATAAAGAAAAAAATCTATTTTTTCTTATCTTTCTGTAAGATGAATGTGAACATAAACTACCATCTCTTATGCTCTCGTCTTGATTACCTGAGAAGTCAATTACAATATGAAGGACGTCCTCTTGAGAAAATAGATATTTCGTTCCCACAACAATCACATATGAACGAAAAAGACGCAACTAAGATTTTTTCCGCTCTTTCTGAACTCGAATGCTTGCCTCTTTTAAAAGAAATAAGGATAGAGGCACTTATATTCTTTGCTGATTATTTTCGTTCATCTTTCCTGGAAGAAGAAATAATCAATATAGTGTTAGATGATATCATGTTGATGCCACGAGCGTTGAAGACAATTTGCTGGTGTATGAAGGATCAAACTTTCTATTACAGGATGCTATTCATAGCAGCAGATTTCTTAGACATAAAATTCATCAATGTAGTGACGGAAATGATGTATCCTTTGAGGCTAGAAGGTAATGTAGGAGTTGAACCTTCTTCTTACGTTCTTTCCAGAATAACTAGAAAATTTAGAGACAAAAAAAGACAAAAGATACACAAGATGTCCACAGAATATATGATGTGTATGCTGTGTTCTGGTTTATTGATAATGTCACCTAAAAGCAAAGACGTATGTTATATGTTTTGCTGCATGAAGCCAGTCCACATGAAGTGTTTCCATGAATTTTTAGATGAACAACATGAATACAGTCCTGTAAAGAAATGTATATACTGTGATATTAAATGGCACAACAAGAAACCTCAAGGAGAACATGATTATCTGTTATGGTTGTCAAGGAATGCAAGTGCTCATTCTATCCTGCATGAAAAGAGAAAGCCTAAGATGTGTCTTTTTCCTGATGAAATAAAAAGATGAAAAAATTAATCATTTGTTGTGTTCTGTTATTTCACATTTTACAGCCGACCAAAAATGCTTAATTTTACCCCTAAAGGTTATAATTCTTTCAGAGACCAGAAAAGTCCATATTACCAGTAGATGTCAGAAATATTTCATGGACCAGAAATGTTTATTTCACCACCAAATGGCAGAAAAGTTTTAGAGGCCAGAAAAGTTCATTTTACCAGTAGATGTCAGAAATGTTTCAGGGACGAGAAACGTTTATTTGACCACGAGATGGGAGAAAAGTTTTAGATACCAGAAAGTTCATTCTACCAGTAGATGTCAGAAAAGTTTCAGGGACCAGAAACTTTTATTTCACCACGAGATGGCAGAAAAGTTTTAGAGACCAGAAAAGTTCATTCTACCAGTAGATGTCAGAAATGTTTCAGGGACCAAAAACGTTTATTTCACCTTAAGATGGAAGAAAAGTTTTAGAGACCAGAAATGTCCATTTCACCAGTCAACGTCAGAAAAGTCCATTTTTTTAATAAATGTCAGAAAATTAGAGACCTGAAATTGGTGAAACAGATATTTTTAATCACAGTGCAATTTCTGATCTCAGAGCTATTTCTGATCTCAGAGAAGTTTCTGCTATAGTGTGGTTAAATTGAGCATTTCTTGTTCCTGAAACATTTTTGACTAGCAGAAACTACTCTGAGATCAAAAACTTCTCTGAGACAAGAAATATCTTTGAGATCAGAAATGTTTATTTCTACCACATTATAACATAAACTTTTTGGATACTAAAAATGTTTATTTTACCACTGAACGGTAGAAATGTCTCAGGAATCAAAAATTCTTAAATTAACCATCAAATGCTAGAATCTTTTAGACACCAAAAGATACCAGAAATTTTATTTCACTTCTTCCTTAATGTTAGAAATCTTACAGAAACAAGAAAAGTTCAGTTCAGCCACTAGGTGGCAGAAACTTTTCTGTGACCAAAAATGTTTATTTCACCACTAGATGACAGAAATGTTTCAAGAATTAGAAATGCTCGAATCAACCACCAGATGTCAGAAACTTTTCAGAGACCAGAAATGTTTGTTTCACCGCTAGATGTTAGAAATGTTTCAGGGACAAGAAATGTTCAGTTCAGCCACTAGGTGGCAGAAACTTTTCAGTGTCCAAAAATGTTTATTTCACCACTAGATGGCAGAAATGTTTCAAGAAAAAGAAATTCTCAAATCAACCACCAGATGCCAGAAACTTTTCAGAGAAAAGAAATTTTTGTTTCACGCTAGAGTTTAGAAATGTTTGAGGGACAAGAAAAGTCCATTTTTACCACTCTGTGTTAGAAAATTTTGACTTTAGTTTAACCATAAGGTATCACATACTTTTCACTTAAGAGATATGTTTGTTTCACCTGTAGACATCAGAAATGTTTCAGTGATCAGAGACGCTCAGTATGAACGCTAGGTAGCAGGAAGGAAAACTCTTTGAGGTTCTGGATGAGGAAGGGCTGCACTAAACTTTAACAGGCTCCTCCTGGCCTGTCAGAACGAGGTCTCCTTTATTTTTAATTAGCAAAAGAGATATAAGAAAGAAAGTTCATTGTCTTTTATTTTGAAGTTAAAATGGCTCTTTCTTCTCCTTTTTTTGTGAATTTACCTTCTAACACGATTCATCCGTCTCGAGAAAATAAGATCAGTTCTTTCTATGTAAAGCTTCCTACTACTTTGCTTCTTCAGGGAGCATGGGAAGTAGCATTAGTGGAAGTCAACGTTCCTGTCTCATGGTATAACTTTCCAGAAATACCAGAAAAAAATCGAACTATTATAGCAGAGAGAATTGATTTTAAGCTTAAAACAGACGAAGAAAAAATAACTTCTTTAGATGAAATAGACATAAAGAAAAGATATGTCGTGCAAAGGATTCCTTACGGTAATTATACAAGCTCAGATAGTTTAATAAGATGTATTAATTTAGCCTTGAAAAAAATTGATGTATACTCAGACGAAGAACTTTACAGAAACAGCAGAGAACCATATATGAAAACAGAACTTCAAAACTTGAAACCTATATTGAAAGTAGGCAGAGGAGACAGAGTAACTATGTCTAAATATTTATGCAGTATTTTATGATTAGATACAGCAAACGAGGCTGAGATAAATGACGATAAAGTAGTGAGTTTCACAGGTCTTCCCTTAAGGACCTTGTTAGATTTTCAAGTTTTAATGAGCACAAAAGAAAGGTACAAGCATTATAAATATTTCAAAGCAGGAGGAGTCCCAAATTTGCATCATGTTTCGTCTAACATTTACATATACACAGACATTGTATCTAATGAAGTAGTAGGAGATGTTCAAATGCCACTTCTGAGAACTATACGTTGCAGTGAAAAATTTGGAGACGACATAAAAGAAGTCTTCGTTAATCCTTACTACAAAAGACTCAGAAGAAATGAAATTCAGGAGATACATATTAAAATATGTGACGATCAAGGGGAACTCGTGAAATTTGAGTATGGAACTGTTTTTATAGTTCTTCATTTTCGACCTTTAAAATCAAGATTTATAGATTAAGAGAGAAGATTTCTTTAAAATGAAACGCCAGAAAGCTTTCAAGAATTTAATAGTTGAATATGATTTAGTTCCTGTAGCTTACAAATATGACATTGATTTATTCCTTTTGAAGAAATTGAAGAAAATAAAAAGGATATTGAAGCATAAAAAGAAAAAAGAAGGAGGAATAAAATTTCAGTTAGCTTTGTGCACAGTTTTAGGAAAATATAACTTGGAGACAAGTGAATACTTTGAAATAAGACCATGGTTTAAAAGCTCTATGCAAGTCAGCTTTGACTCACACAACATAGAAGAATTAATAAGAGACTCTTTTTCTGTAATTTTAGGCTTCTTTGATGCTTTTTTACATATGGGCTCAGGATGGTTCTTAAAGAAAATTAAAGTTTTGCGTTTGTCTGTTTTCAAGTATAATCCTTTTGGAGGTCAAAAAAAAGAAACTAGTGAGGAAATTATCAGAAAGAAGAGATCAGTCCTTGACGTTAAAGGCAGTGGAAATAAGTGCTTCATATATTCAGTCCTAGCAGGTCTTCATAAGTTGACTGAAAATGCTAATATAGCTCAGTCTTATGATGTTTATTTAGACGAATTAAATCTTTCTTTCCTTTCCTTTCCTGTTAAACTCAGTGAAATACCTAAATTCGAAACAAAGAACAACGTAACTATAAATGTGTTTGGAATGTTAGAGAAAAAAAGCGAGCCGTTCCCTATGTATATTTCTGTCCTTTCTTCACCTCTGGCAGAAGGACGACATGTAGATTTATTGTTGCTGAATGATCATTTTTATCTGATAAGAAACTTACATAAATTTATTAGACCTTTCTTCTGGAAAAAAACTAGGTTTTTTTGTTATAAATGCTTAATTTCTTTTTGCTCTAAAATTCGATATGAAAAACATGTAAGCAATGACTGTCAGAAAAATGTATATGCTGGTCAAGGTTACTCTACTCCTTCTAAAGGAAGTACTTTGAAATTCACTGAGCATAAGTATCAAGTTAAAAGTCCTTTTGTTATATATGCTGACTTCGAATGCTACAATCAAACTATACAAAAAATACAAAAAGGTAAATCTTTTTGTTCTAAAGAGCACAAACTTAATGCTTTTGGTGCAATAATGGTATCGAAATATGACAAATACAGTCAAGATCCTTTCATCTACGTAGGGAAAAATGTAATAAAAAAATTTACGTCCTACTTATATCAAAAAAGAGCAGAAATTTCATACATTTTAGACCATAAAAGGAAACCTTTGTCGTTGTCTCCTAAAGATATTTCACGTATAATAAAGCAAAAAAATTGTTACATCTGTGGAATATCTTTCACAAAAAAAGGTATGAAAAAAGTTTTGGATCATGCTCATCTAGGACAAGAAGGAAAAGGCAGGGACTTGAATTATGCTTGCAATCGATGCAATCTAACTTATACCAGTCTTAGAATGGACAAACTGAAAATACCTATTGTAATACATAACAGCATGAACTATGACACTCATTTTCTTATTCAGAAACTGTACAAGTATATAGAAAATAAAACTATATCAGTTATAGCTAAGTCTTCTGAAAAATTTTTGACTTTAAGTTTCGAGAACTTTAAAATTTTAGATTCTTTTCAATTCTTACCCACTTCTCTTTCTAAACTTGCTGAACTCTTGCATGAAAAAGGTTTGAAAGATTTCATTCAGACTAAGAAACACACTGCAGACAAGAATCTTATTCCTTTCATGATAAGAAAAGGAGTCATGTGCTATGATTATATCGACTCATGGTCAGTTCTGAAAGAAAAAAAATTACCAACTAAAGACAAATTTTATTCTTCTTTAACTAAGAAAGACATAACAAACAAAGAATATGATCATGCTGTTCATATGTTCGAAGCATTACAATGTAAAAATATAGAAGACTACTTAAAAGCTTACTTAAAAATAGATGTGTTACTTTTATGTGATATATTTGAGTCTTTCAGAGAAAAGACATTAAATTATTACAGTTTAGATCCTGCACATTTTTTAACTGCACCTAGTTTAAGTTATCAAGCTATGCTGAAACATACAGGAGTAGAATTGGAACTGCTATCAGACATAGAAATGTATAACTTTATAGAAAGCGGGATAAGAGGTGGAATAACTAATGTGTCTAGGAGACATGCAGAGGTGAAAGATTCAGACGAAGTGATTTTATATATAGACTGCAATAATTTATATGGTAAATGTTTAGCAGACTTCTTACCACATTCCAATTTCAAGTGGCTCAGTCTTAAGCAAATACAAGAATTGAAAATAGAAAATGTCCCAGATGAAAATGAAATTGGCTATATCTTAGAAGTCAATTTAGATTATCCTGAAGAAATCCATGACATGCATAATGATTTCCCTGTAGCTCCTGAAAAAATAGCAGTTACAGAAGAAGAATTTTCTCCATATGCTAAAATTATATTGAAAGAAAGTCAAACATCTTACAAGAAAGGAGGAAAGAAGCTCATATGTAATCTGAAAAGTAAACTTAATTATATTGTTCATTATCGCAACCTTAAATTGTATCTTAGTCTAGGTTTAAAAATAAGTAAAATACATAGAGTTTTAAGTTTTTATCAGAAAGACTGGATGAAATCATACATTCTGTTTAACAACAAAGAAAGAACTTTAGCTACTTCTGCTTTCATGAAAGCATTTTTTAAGCTAATGAATAACACAACTTTTGGGAAAACTATGGAAAATGTCAAGAAAAGAACCTGCATGAAATTAACTTCAGATGCCACAGTCACTGAAAATCTTATAAAGAAACCTACTTTTAAGTCTCTTCATGTTTTTCAAAGAGATTTTGTAGGAATCCAAAACAGCAAAGAAAACCTTCTCCTGGACAAACCTATGTACATAGGCTTTTCAGTTCTAGAATTATCTAAATTATGGATGTTTAACTTCCATTATAATGTCATGCTGCCTAAATTCAAAGACACATCTATACAGCTTTTATATACAGACACTGATTCTCTGATATATTACATCAAAGATCCTGTCTACTTAGCAAAAATAAAAAGCATGAATAATTTTTTTGATTTCTCTAATTTACCTGAAAGTCATATCTTATATGACAAGTCAAATAAAGCAGTCTTAGGCAAATTCAAAGATGAAGTAGCAGGGAAAAAGATAAAAGAATTTATCGCTCTCAGACCTAAAATGTATTCAATTTTATTTGAAGAAGGAAAAGAAGAAAAAAAGGTGAAAGGAGTTAAGAAATGTAGCATAGAAAAAATGAGACATGAAGACTTTAAACAGACTTTATAAGAAAATAAGATTAAGGAAGCAGAATTTAATAACATAAGAAGTTTAAATCATAAAGTTTATACTATGTCACAAAGAAAAGTATCTCTTTCCCCTTTCGAAGATAAAAGATATCTAAGAAGAGGAGGAATAAAGTCTTTTGCTTATGGTCACTACAAAATACCTCCTGCTAAGAGAAAAAAAAACTTTTCTCTTCTGAACATTCCATGCAAGAGAATTAAAGTCAGTGAGATAGAAGGAGCTGAAGACTCTAAGCAAAGACTTGTTAGATCAACGTCTTCTTGAAAAACCTGAAAATGAATAAGTCAGGCAAGCATCCTACCATTGCTTTTGGGAAAAGAAAACGCATAGACATAAGTAAATTCAATGGAAAAATTTATTTGCATTTCAACGACTTAATGAAAGACAAGAGTATTTCTCTTTCCAAGGAAGAGTATGACTTGCTGTTCAAGCTGAGAAACAAAATAAACAAGAAAATAGAAGAAGTCTAAAAACTAAGTGAAGGGACCAAGGGAGAAAAAAGAAACAAAAAGAAAAGAAAATCTCTCAGCGACAGTAGCAGTGAAGACGATAAGATGGCCACAAGTGACAGTGAAAGTGACTGAAAATAAACCTGAGATAAGCTTAACTCGTATGTGTTCAAGCATCTTACCTTCTGTTCATCAACTGTGCTAGCAAATAATCTTCAGACATAAAGCCAAACAAGCTTTCTATTCTTAGGAAACCTGCAACCGCTACCTGCACTTTTACAAAATGAAATGTGAATATTGTGGAAGAAAGGGGAAGATAGTTCAAAACAAAAAATATTGTGAAAAATGTGAGCAAGCCATGGTTCAAGAATGCATAAGATGCCACAAACCTTTTCATTCTGTTCATTTCTTCTCATCAGATGAAAATCATTTAAGATGCAATTCATGTCACACAAAATATATGAAAGAAAAAATCAGAAACAAAGCCAAGTCGTCTAAGCTCGTTGACACAAGAAGCAGTGAGTCAGATATAACAAGCTCAGAAGAATCAGAAGAAGAGAAAGCAACTTCATCACCCGTCGCAGAAAGTGAAAATGAAAATCAACCAAAGAACAAGAGAAGAAGAGTCACTCTCTCCAATGAAGAATAAGGTCTCAGAAAGGAACACGAAAAAGACCTCAACAAAGGCAAGAAAAAAAATGTTTCTTCTTCTACAAAAGAAAAAAAGTTCCTGTTAAGAGAGCAGCTACGAAGAAAACTTTGCTGAAATCAGAAGAAGTGAAATCTGATATGATAAAGATGGCAGGGGAAAACGTTCACTACTTTAAACTGCCTGAAGGTTATGTCCCTGTGTTCACTAACATAAATGCTTTGGAATAAGCTGATATTCCTTTTATTTTTTTGTTTCACGGATAACCGGAAACTTAGAACATGTGACTTAGTTTTGAGAGCAGGGTCCTTAGCGGACTGCACTAATAAAAGGCTGTGGTTTCAACTCAGGTCACATGTTATCATGACAATACTAATGACTTTCCTTGCTCAGAAATGGAGTAAAATCACGTGATTATATGCCTCGTTCTTTAACCTTGTGCACACGCATCTACCTTTAACTTTAGAACGAAAGCATATCGGATTTCCATTTTATTGCGTACTGGAAAGTCATGTCATTCATCTTCAAGGAAACATATCATTCATTTTCATACAAACATTTCATAACATGCTGAGATAGTCTATGAAACTTCCTAAGCTGCTTGAATCTTGTACTGTTCATACATCTAGCTCTGTCAAACGTTTCGAACTATTTCCTCTTTGAAGTTTTCTTCTTATTTTTTTTCAATATGAAAAAAGAAGAAACATTAAAGAAAATATATTTTTCACCTTCACATCCAGCGTCTTTTTCTTCTGTGATAAAATTATACAAAGCAGCAAAGAAAATAAACAAAGAAATAACCAAGAAAGATGTTGTCTCTTTTCTTCGCAACACAAGAACTTATACTTCACACAAGAAAATAAAGTATAAGTTTCTTCGAAGAAAAACTGTTGTTAAAGGTATAAATGATCAATGGCAAATAGATTTGATCAGTGTTTACAATATAAAAGAAGAAAACGATGGAGTTAAGTATTTGTTAGCCTGCATAGATTGTTTTTCACGCGTTGCTTATGTAGAACCTATGCTAGACAAAACTGCAAGCAGTGCTTTGAAAGCTTTCAAAAAAGTTTTGTTGAAAAGTAAAGTAAAACCTAGATTGATACAATTTGATGAAGGAAGTGAATTCAAAGGTGTTTTCAGGACATTTTTAAAAGAAAATAACATAAAATACTTCAGCACTTCTCAAGACACTAAAAGTGCTATAGTAGAAAGGTTCAATCGTACAATACAAGACAAAATATACAAATATCTTACCTATAAAAACAGTCTGAGATATATTGATGTTCTACCAAAATTAGTTCATGGTTACAACCATAGTGAACATAGAACTATAGGTATCAAACCTTCTTCTGTTAATAAGTCAAACGAACAAAAAATATGGTTGAAACAATATGGAAAATATTTGTACAGCAAAAAAGCTAATTTACCTTTCAAAGTAGGAGATAAAGTACGTATCAGCAAATACAAGACTATTTTTAGAAGAGGATATTCTTCTCATTGGAAAGAAGAAATATTTTTTGTAGCTCATGTCCTTAGAACATGGCCTGCAACTTACGTCTTAATAGATAAAAATAAAGAAATATTAAGTGGAAGCTTCTATAAAGAAGAATTAAATAAAGTAGAAGGAAAGTAAAAAAATGGATTATCAAGAATTTCCTTTGTTCAATGCTTGTCTCAGAATACCTTTTTCTATGATAATAGCAGGTCCTAGCAACAGCGGAAGACCCACTTTCGTGCACAACTTGCTTGAAAACAGTCATAGAATAATAGAAAAGGAATTAGATTATATCATATGGTGTTACGGACAAACTCCACCTGAAAAAAAAGACTTCATGGAAGGGAAAAATATAATTTTCTTAAATGGCATTCCTTCATCTTTTGAAAAATATATAAAACCTGATTTAAATGGTGTGGTTATTTTAGATGACTTGATGAAAGAATGTAGCAGCAACGCTGAAATAGGAAAACTTTTCACTCAAACTTGTCATCATGAATCACTAAATGTAATATATATTTCTCAAAATTATTATTCTGAAGGTAAAGAAAGACAAACAGTGAACAGAAATGCAACCTATTTGGTTATTGTCAATTCTCCGTTAGATCAGACTATACCACAGACACTTGGGAGAAAACTTTTACCTAAAAATTATAAGACTTTTGTCAACATTTTCAATGAAGCCACAAGGAAACCTCATTCATATCTTTTCATAGACGGTCATCAAAAAACTCCAGCAGAATATAGACTAAGAAGCAACATATTTGATGTAGGACAAGAAGTATACATTCCTAGTAAAACATAATATATGTTGTATGATACATGATGTGCTACTTTGTGTGAAAAGTTCATGAGATTAAATAAAAAATATATACCACACATGTGAGACTGACATATCTTAATTTGTTCTCGCTTTAAAAGAAGAAAAATGACTACTATATGTACAAAGGAACGGAGTAGATATAGGGGTATATTTCCCCACTAGATGGACCTCCCCCACCACCTGGGTCAGGTGGTACTGTGCTGCCACACCAGATGGCACTGCACTGAGACTGAACAAAGGAACTGAGTCATGGACTCCATGGACATTTGGTCATAAAATCATATCCTAAGAAAAGAAGAAATCCTTCTTCTAAGATGAAAAAAAGGAACAAGAAAAGAAGTATTAAATCTCCTAGACAACTTGCTTATCTAACTGTTCTAGGAAACACTAAGAACAAGAAAAAAAGAGATCTCCTCATAGAATATGCAGGGAAAGAAGACTTAGATGCTATATGTCAAATAATACACAACGTTTTAGCAGGAAACATTAGGCTGAATTCAGTCTCTTTCTCTAAGCTGAAAAAATACAGGAACACTTTAAGATACCTGATAAATAAACGTGTGAATAATCAAAAGAGGAAATCAACTCTTAAGCAAAAAGGAGGATTTCTTCCTCTTCTCATACCTTTAGCAGTGTCTTTGTTAGGAGGACTAGCAGGAGCTAAAAGTTAAAACATGGCTTCTTTTAAAAAAAGTATAGTTATTCCCTTAGCCACATACAAAAAATTATCTTCTGCAGCAAAAAACACTTCAGAAAAAGAACCAAAGAAAAAAATGGATCCTATCGTTGAAAGACAGAAAGAATTGTTAGCGCAAAGAATGTATAACGTTCAACCGTATGATGTCCTGAGCACAAATCAAAATATCTTGAAAGAAAACCTTATGTCTTCTTTTCCTCTTAAGAAAGAAATCATAGAACCTGGAATATCTGTGAATGAAATTTTATCTCATATCAGACAAGCACAAATACCTTATATCAAAGAAATTTTAAGAAAAATGAAAGAACTCAATTACTTATGGAACGAACATGGAGAAATTATAATTAGAGGCAAATTGATCAGAAACTCTAATGTGATAAACATAATGAAGTTCTTCTCTAACACAAGCATTAAAGCAGAGCCTATAGGAACAGAAGAAGTTTGGGTCAATCTTTTGAATCATATACCTAAATCGTGGTTCCTCAACAAACCAAGGAAAGCTAAAAATAAATCTAAGCCTTATTCTGTAAGAAAATATCCTCTAGAAAAACAAATGATGGCTGAGAAAAACATTGAAGGAAGTGACTATTCTCTAGGAGCAACAGATGATGAATATTCTGAAGACAATGTGACGCCTCATTCTTCTATCTTAAAAAGAAAAGATCAACCTCAAGAAAGACCTCATCTTGTCAGGTCTGAAACACATGACAATGAAAGCATAGACAGCGACATAAATTATCTTACTGCAGAAGAAAAAGACAAGGAAAAACCTGAAGAAAATAAGTTAGGAGAAGCTACAGGAGGAGAAGGAATTTCTGAAGTTAAAACTATTCCTCCTCTTCGAACAGAAGACGATATTTCCCCTCTTCACTCAGAAGAAGACGAAATTTCCTCTTTAGAAGAGAAAGAAGGCAGTTCATCTTCCCTGAAGAAAACCTCTCCGAAAAATAAATCTAAAGAAGACATTTTCGGAAAAATAAAACCTTCTAAACTTAAAAAAAAAAAGATTTGAGACCTCCTTATGAGACTCGAGAAAGAAGAAAAACTCAATCCAACCCTAAATATTATTCCTCAGAATGGCTGACTGACTGGAAGAAATAATTTGTATTGAGATAAACCTCTTACCTTGAAATCCAGCTGAAGAAAAAAATAAATTGTCAATATGTATGCTAATTCAACTCCAGATAACTTTTACCTTAAACATCTTATATCTAGAAGATCTTATCCTAATCTTCAATATGGAAGAGGCCTTGAATTTATGGCACCTTTCAAAGGCAGCAGAAATCAAAGAGGTTACGGAATAGGAGGTATTTTAAAAGGACTTTTCAAGACAGTCGTTCCTTTATTGAAACCTGCAATTACATCAGCCGCTAAAGGAATAGGTAAAAGAGCATTGAAAGGTGGAATTAAAGTCGCAAAAAACGTTATACAAGGTGGAAACATTAAGAAAGCTTTAAAGCGTGAAGCTCAAGAAAGTTTGAAAGATTTAAGTAAACAAGCCATGATGCATATAGTTAAAAAGAGGAAAACTAAGACTAAACCTAGAAATAGAGTTTCATCGAAGAGAAGAAATGTGAGAAAGGACATATTTGACTAAAATTAAACTGAGATAAGGTAAAAAAACATAGAAATCAAAGAAAAAAATTTATCAGCTATATAATAAAATTTAATTTTTGAAGAAAACTTTAACATGTCTCTGTTAGATGATGATCCGTGTCATTGTATCAGTTCAGAATTTGATTTTACCTCAATTCCTCCGACTGATACCAGCAGAGCAAAAACATACTATGAAAAAGTAGAACCTACAGCTTCTCCAAACAGCAGCACAGTACAATTTATGATAAAATCTAAACAAGCAGATTTAATTTCTTTACATAACAGTTTCCTGCATGTATCAGGGAAAATATTGAAAGCAAACAAACAAAATCCTGCTGCTCCTATTAATGGAACCATACAAAATGAAGCTAAAGTCTTTCCAGTAAATTACTTCGGTGCTACCATGTTCAAAAACGTTAAGGTATCTGTAGGAGGTATACGAATATCTGACAGCAATGACTTGCATGGTTATAGATCTTTATTTGAATTCATCCTAAGTTACAGTCCTACTGCTGCTAAACATATAGGAGCTTTAGCGATGTATGACAAAGACACTAAAGATTTCAATGAAGTCACTGAAGTTAACAGTGACGATCACAATGCAGGAGTAAAGGCTCGTTACAATAAAACAAAAAACGGTAAATTATTTGACATACATGTAAGAATACATAATGAACTTTTTGCTCAAGTTAAAGCTTTGCCTGGAGATTTACCTCTTACTATAGAATTTGACAGAGCAGATGAAGATTTTTGTTTAATGTATCACACTGCTGCTCAAAAATATGTTATAGATATACAAAGTATTCATCTTTACATTAAAAGAATAAGAGTAACAGAAAAATTCAGAGAAGATATGAGCAAAGCTAGAATGCTGAAACCCTTCTTCGATTATCCTGTTCATAAAGTCGACATGAAATATGTTACTTTTGGTCCTAATAAATCTATCCTTCAAGCCTCACATATAGTCAACAACACACCTCTCCCAAAAAGAGTTATAATAGGGCTCGTACACTTAGATGCCTTCACAGGAACTCATAATCGTAACCCTTTCAGATTTGAACATTTCAAGGCTAAAGAAATTGAACTGAAAGTAAATGATGGGGGGACACCATTTTATCAGTATGAATTAGATTATGAAAACGATCAATACAACATGGCTTATCTGTCTCTACTGAAAACAACAGGCGACATCTTCAGAGATGACAGTGTAGATATATCTTTTACAGAATTCAAAAACGGTTATTGCCTTTACTGTTTTGACATATCGAAAAACGGTGCTACATCAGGAACATTTGAATACTCTGAAAATGGTTCGTTAGGTTTTGTTGTAAAACTAGAAGAAGAATTGACTCATGGAGTAGCAGCTGTGATATATTTAGAACACGATGAACTCTTGAGATTAGATTCTAGTAACATGCTAAGAGCTAAATCTCAAATCCCATTCTAGTGACGTGTTAAGAGCTCTGTTTCAAATCCTTCGAAATAAATGGTTCAGAAATAAACTTATATCTGCAAGATATAAAAAAAGAAAAAAAAGGAAAGTATGGATTATATTCAGCTGATACTATACCTGAAGTTAAATCTTATCCTACAGGCTATGTAGTTAACACAGACAACAGTGACTTACCAGGGGAACATTGGGTAGCTTTTTATTACGAAAAACCTAACAAACTAGCAGAATATTTTGATTCATATGGTTTCAGTCCTTTACGAGAAACTTTCTTAGAAGCTTTGCCTTCAAAGTATAAATATTCATGTCATACTATTCAAGGTCTTTTTTCTGAAACTTGTGGTCTCTATTGTTTGTTCTTCATAGAAAACAGAGCTGAGAATAAGTCTATGCAAGAAGTTATATCTTGCTTCACAACAAACACTGATTGGAATGATCTTAAAGTAAAAAAATATTTTAATGAAAAAAATAAGAAATCTGACTTCACAGACAAAACATTGCCTTGCAACAGTCAAACTTGTTCAACGAAATATCTTTTCCTGAAAAAAAAACAAACAAAGAAATAAATATTCATATCCATGTATTATTTTTTCTTCCTGTTGTCTTGGAAGTTGTTCACTGATATATTAGTTTTATTGAAAGATAAAAAATATCTTTTCTAGGAAATGAATGAACCTAAGGCAAAAGACAGCATGAAAGGGTTAAACAAAATAAACAGTATAGTTTCTAACGGTAAAGTAGGAGCAGGAGGAGCACTTGTCACTCTTATTTTAACAGTAGCAGTCATAATATTAGAGACGCGTAAACTAAACATGTCATCCTCTCTTCAGAAAGGAGATGAGATATTTCTGTCTTGCAGTGAAAGTGGCAACATTTATCATAACAATGAGAAGACTCAAAGTTTTCTCAGCTGTTATGTAACTAATTTAAATTACAGAAAAACATGGTCTTACCCTAACTTAGGATCTTCTGTTTCTAAGGACATGAAAAATAACCTTGACTTAAATGATATATCTCATGAAGAAGGAAACGCTTTTCTCTCAAGCTTTCCTGAAAGAGATACCTCCAAACCAGTGTCTACAGAAACTATGATCAAAACTGCTTCATGAAAACATCCTGTGATAACAGAGCTCTTGTCTTCTTACTATAAACTTATGAAACAGAGCAAAGAGGAACAAAGTGCTAGAAAAAATTTGCTTCCATCAAAGCAATTACATATCTTTGTTAGAAGAAGAAAGGCGAACACACATAAACATGATAAGAGAACAAGAAGAAAAAAATCTTGTTCTTTCTACTGAATTAAGAGATGGAGACAATCCTGAAACTGAGGAAAATAAAAACATAGAAGGAGACAATCAAATTTCTGACGTTCCAGATTCTTTGCCACCTGATAGCTTAATGGATATGTACAGGCATATGCCAAATGAATAACTAACATGAGATAGATGCTTTCCAACAGACACATACCCATCTAACATGAATACCTTAAACTATAGTGAAACAGGAGAACCTTTAGCGGAAGAAAAGATATGCTCTGATTGCGTACATAAAATAAGAACCCTAGAGGAGATCAGAATATGTCAACGAAAATATATCGACATCCTTCGAGCTGAAAGAAAACCATATCAAGAAAGAATAAGATCTCTAGAAAAAAGAAACAGCTTTCTTTCAGAAAAAATAGCAGAAAAAGAAGGAAAACTCTTGTCTCTCTCTCTAAGTCACCTACAACATGGCAATGCAATACTTCAAAATAAAGAAACAATTTAAACATAGGAAATGGGAAGATGATAAAGCTTTCGCTTACATTAAGAGAAGAAATCAAAAAATTTCTTGTTCTCCTTCTTTCTTGAAACTTATGTTAAAGCATTACGAAGAAGTCTTCAAACATAGAAAAATGTTATGTTTTGTTTATTATCTGTTAGAAAATGTATTCGAAAATAAAGATGAGAAAATACAAATGCTGGCAAGAGTAAACATGCATGACTTGTCTAAGTTATCTCTAGAAGAAGCTATAGGTTATACCTTAAAATTTCAAAGCAAAACTGGACCTAAAAATTTAGAAGAAAAATTCTGTTGGGAAATGGCTCTCAACCATCACTACAATGAAAATGATCACCATCCGCAGTACTGGAAAGGTAACAACATGGAAAAATTTGCTTTGATTGAAAGTATATTAGATATGATAGCTTGTCATGCAGAACGAGATTTGATGGTAGAAGAAATAAATGTACATCATATGTTAGATGAAGAAGTTGCTGTGATTCAACTTTTAGACATAAATCCTATATATCTAGAAAGATACACAGAAGAAGACAAGGAGAAAGTGAAAGAATATCTTTCTTCATGGAAAAATATCTTGTCTGTAAAATCTTAAGAAAAAATAAAAAATAAATAAATATATATATATATATATATAGTCATTAAAAAAACCATACCATTATGTTAAAAGTGAAAAAAGGAAAAAATATCCATACTATAATATCACATCAATTTATATGCATTTTTCTTATGTATTGTCTCATGTCCGGATTAATAAGAACTGTTATGTCTTATCCTATTCTTGTTTGTTCTATGCTGATATGTTTTTTCATAACATGCATACAGCTGCCTGAAATACCCGTTCCTTAATCAAGCTGAGATATGTGAAAAAAAATATAAAAAATAAGCTACTAAAATTAAGATGCTGTTCGCTTACTGTCTCATGTCAGGACTGAGCAATGCTTTCATACCAGATCCTGTTGTGTTATATGTCATATTCTTATGCGTTCTTATAATATGTATACATCTACATAAGATACGTCTTGCTTGATGGTCACATCAAGTTTATGTCTTTGAGATAAAACAGAAAACAGTGTAAACCTATATGAAATAGGACATATCTTTTAAACTGCTCATGTATACATGTATTTTTCCTTAGACAAATACACAACAGCACTTTTCACTTACATTTACATATTGTTGCTCTTGTTGCAGTAAGAAAAAAAAAAAAATGCCTTTGCCGTCTTACTATTTCGAAGAAGATTTAGGTTACTCTGATCTATTTCTTCAAAAGATTTCAGTCTTGTTAGGATATGAATGGATGAAACTAGGTGTACATCTTGGAATACCTCATACAAAACTTGAAAACATGAACAAAACTAAAACCACTACAACCATGGGTCTTGAAATGCTGAACAAGTGGTGGAGAGGAGTTCCTTTCTACTTAAGAACTGAAGAACTGATAATGAGTTTCAAGGAAAACCAACGAATGGACTTGGTTGAATTTACAGAAGAATTCTTCAAAGAAAAAAAATTAGAAGAACATAGTGATGAGTCAACTGCTGTCCAAATGTTCTTCATTGTACTAAGTGAAAGAATGTCAAGAGATTGGAAGAATGTGGCTATATATCTGCACATCACGCTGGATGAAATAAAAACCATATCCTCTCAACCAGAACAAGACATAAAACATTTAACTTTTAATGTCTTAAAGATGTGGCAAAGATCAAAGAACAGTGCCACTCATCAACTAATGAAAGCTTTGTTTGAAATGGAAAGAAATGATGTTTTGAAGCTTCTGTTTTTAGAATTTGATAAAAGAACGGGAAACTAACTAACCAACCAAGAAAACAACAAAGAAAAGAGCAACAGAAACCTAATTTTTGTAAACGAATAAAAAAATAAACATATATATATATATATATATCATATAATTTGTTTTGTTCTTTGTTCATATAACCTGATTGAGATATCATGAGAATAGCATATATACATAGTACTCAATCATTGAAGAACAACATAAAACATACATCAAAAAAGGAAGAGAAAGAAGATAGTACTTCATCATCTTGAAAAATGGAAACTCCAGTCTTAAAATTTGTTAAAATTAATCCTAATGCAATCTCTCCTGCTCAAAAATATTACACTATAGGATACAACTTATACAGTCCATCTGAATATACCATCCCTCCTAAAGGAAGTCATTTCCTAGAAACAGGTATCCAAGTTTCTGTTCCATATGGTTATTATGGTATTATATCGCCTTTGAGCAAAAAAAGAAATAATGAAGTAAATGTTGAAACAAAAATAATAGACACTCATTACAGAGAAGAAATTAAAGTTATGTTGCACAATTTTAATGAAAAAGAAGAGAAAGAAGCCACAATAAAGAAAGGAGAAGCCGTTGCACAGCTTATATTACAAAAAATATGCACTTCAAAATTGAAACAATGTTACAAGCTGGAAAGAACCCCTGAAGATCAAGAAAGTTATGATGCAGCTTACAACAAAATAGGTAATCAGATATATGAAGAAGAGCATCGGTTCCTGAAAGGTGCTAATCAGATAAAAAAGATGATGGAGTCCTCTTCAAGTAAAGACAACTGGAGTCCTCTTCAAGTAAAGACAACTTCTTCGCAAACATCTCTGTGAATAGCATAAACAGCAAGTGAAATGAGTTTTGTGCACTGTCAACAAGAAATAATCAGTTAGTATACTGTCATCTCATTGAAGATGTCTCTATTAAAGTTCATGAAATTATCTCCAAGAGCTTTCACTCCAACTCGTGCTTCAAGTGATGCAGCAGGACTTGATTTATATAGTGCCTATGACTATATCATCCCTCCTAAAAGTAAAGAATTAATAAAAACAGATATTGCACTGGACATACCTCCTGGTTGCTATGCTCGTGTGGCTCCGAGATCAGGACTTACGCTAAAATATTTCATCGATGTAGGTGCTGGAGTCATAGATAGAGATTATAGAGGTAATGTAGGAGTCATTCTCTTTAATTTCGGAGAAAAAGAATATAAAATAACTCAAGGAGACAGGATAGCACAAATGATATTGGAAAAAATTTACATGCCTGTCATTCAAGAATGTGATATCCTTAATGAAACCATGCGAGGTGACAATGGTTTTGGATCAACTGATAAATGATATTGTTTTTGAATAAAAGAAACAATAAAAATGAAATCTTGATTCTTCTTTTTATTTCACTTTATCACATAATCTTTCCATTTAACATATGCATGCTTTATTCCATTTAACATATACATGGTATAGGATATTATTTATAATCGACCTCCTTTTTAAATAATCTAAATTTTTCAGAATATTAGGTCTTCTTAAAATAATTATTTTAAGAAGACCTAATATTATACTACTGATGTTATGTAGCCTAATAGGCTTAGTGTCTAGCGGTGTATGGGTGTGCTTTGGGCAATATCCTGAGGTGGGGGTTCGCGATAGGGGGGCGGGGGTCTGATGGGGAAATGGGGTTGGGGGCAATCCCCACATCAGCGTCTTCATGACGTTATCCGCCATCTTATCTGACGTTGTGTGTAAGGGGTACCTGCCATCCCCACATAAGTGTGATGGTATCTTTCAAGCATTACTGACATTTGAGTATAACCTTGGGACGGTCCTAAGTTATATGATGGGGGGGGGTGGCCGGTAGGATTTGGAGAATAAGTTTTCCAATATCAGGTCTAAAGACTGGGCTGTTTCTGTGACAAAACTTGGGGTATTAGTCTTGACTAGAGGGGCTAATTTCTCAGGTTGCTGCAGGGTGTGATTAAACTCTAGGTCCAAGGTGAACACTAGGGGGTAGTCCATGTATCCTGACAATAGTGTTTGTGGTAGCTCTGTGAAAAGAACACCATAGTTGGGTCTAAAGATAGATCTTGGTTTTTCCATGTATCCTTGTGCTCCTGAGGTATGAATGTGTATCATACAAAGGATGAAGAGTGCTGCCAAAGGGGCTGCTGGTCTACATAAAAATAAAATTTGAGAATTTTGGTCAGTTTGTCTGTGAGGATAACATGTGATGTGTTTGGGGGGGGGGTTGAGTAGGGGGTGTTTGCTTGGCTTTTGTGTGAGGGAAAGGTATGTAAGGTGCAGTTGTTTGGTGAATTTGGGGTTGGGGGAAAATCCATAAAAGTTTGGGGGGGGGGTTGCCATGTGGGCCTAGAAGACTATGGATGGACCACCCTGAGTTGAGTCCATGTTTAATCTCTGGTGCCTCAAGGCTATTAAATAATATAAAATAAATAGGTAGTCTAAGGTAAGATAGGTTGTGTGGGGTGGGTCGGGTGTTGCGCTTGTGTGGGGTGGTGTGTTTGTGTTGACTAGGTTGCTAGGCTAATCTATGACTAGTAATTGATGTGTCTTACCTTGACTTTTTTTTTGTATGAATACTAGTGACTAGTGAGCTGAGATGGTTCAATTCAGTGGTGGAGTGCTCCATAATAGTCAGTCTGATCCTAAACAGATCCATGGCCTTGCTCCTATTGCCATGTGGGACTAGAAGACTATGGATGGACCACCCTGAGTTGAGTCCATGTTTAATCTCTGGTGCCTCAAGGATATTAAATAATATAAAATAAATAGGTAGTCTAAGGTAAGATAGGTTGTGTGGGGTGGGTCGGGTGTTGTCAAAAGGTTAATAAGTAAGACTTAAAGTGGTCAGGCTGCCGTAGAAAGGCATGAAGTGGACTGCAAATTCAACTATTGCATTTTACATTGCATTTTACTATGTACAGTCTGAATTATGATTGAAAATCAATGTATATACTTGTAAATATATTTTATCAAATAAAAATATAAAAATTGAAAAAGATGATTTTTGGTATATCTCATTTGCATAATTAACCCCGCCCACATGACCACGTGACCACCCACTAATCCCCTAATTAGGGCATGTTACCAAGGTTACCAAGAATGCTGGTCTCTGATTGGCTGAGAGGTGGTCATGTGACCCCCTAAGTAGGTCATGTTACCATGGTTACCAGAATGCTGGCCTCTGATTGCCTGAAAGGTGGTCATGTGACCCGTTGCCATGGCAATGTGACCTACTTAGGCCTCTGATTGGCTGCAGGTCGAGTGAGTAATAAACAGTACTTAACTATAGTCCTGTTCCAATACATACTATATTACTCACAAGGAAATAAATATTGAAGTAAATTCATACAGTGTCCCCCATTTCTCAGGTACCCAGAACACTGCAGTTAAAGAGAAAAACATTTCAAAATACTAACATGTCCTTCTATAGGGCTCAACCCTAATATCCAATGGGCGCAGCCATTGCTCGATCAGTACTTACAAGATTAGTACTGATAACAGCTACCACGCTGAGTAACAGTTAGCCCCTAAGAATTCAGCAGTGAATAGAGGGAATAATTCCGTTGGTCAAATTGACTTTGCCACCTAAGCCTCTCTTATATGTCTCTTCCAAACCATCATCCCTAACCTTTTTTCAACTAGCCTAACAGTGTGCCTTATTATATGTTAATTGAATCTAATACAAAAGAATAGAAAAATATTACATAAGCAAATGTCCACGACCATGGGATATTTTTACATTGTATTCCCCGAGGTGGGATTGGTCGTATCCCATTATATAGCTGAGTGGGATACGACCAGTCCCACAGAGGGGAATATGATGTAAAAAATCCCATGGAAGTGGACATTTGCATTTATGTCATGGCCTAAGGGGTTATTTTGCTTTTAAATAAAGAAAAACAGCTCAGATCTGTTCAAAATCCAAGATGGCGGACACCCATTGAATACAGACACATTGTATTCAATGCCCCCCTTTGAATACGGCGGTTCTAGTACTAATTTATAGTGATGTTCGTATCAGCCATGACATAAAGTGTCATATTCTCACCTGAGTCTCTGTCAGTCATTTCCTAGTAATGGTCTCAAAATTTCCTCGTGTATAAGCCTGGCCCACGAATAAACCTGGGGGAAAGCATCCTAACTATGTATAATCCTGCTACTAGTATAGGCCTGGTTGTGGGAATATCTATTCAATTATTTATTCAAAATCACTTTCTAGGCAACACCTTTAACCTGGAATATTTACAAAATTCTTTCAGTTCTGTAATCCTGAACTATTCTACGTCCACTTCAAAGATACTGTAAATCAATCATTAATTGATAAGAAAAATCATTGGAGGCAATACTGCAGTGTTATGATAAGGGAGTGGTCATCTTTTAACAAGGGGGGGTTGGTGGGTTTGGGGGGGACAAAAAATTTCAGACCCCTCTTAGGGGGGAACAAAAATATTTTCGGCCTTTTTGAGCGAAAAAGCCTGCACACCACTAAAGGACAAAAAGGGGGATGGAATAATTTCAGACCCCTCAGAGAGGGGGGGCGGTCAGAAAAACTTTCGCTGCGCATGCACGGAATTTCACCAACCCCCCTGTTGTTAAAAAGTGACCACTCCCTAAGAAATTATTAGGAGGTCCCAGAAGGCTTTGTATACAAGAATAGAGTATGGGAATACAAGCCTGTCCCACATATACATGTATATGTCTGCCCATGTTAACCCTGTCAAATTGACCACGTGGAAATAGAGTGTATAATTTTTAAATGACCATAACTCCAGTTCTAATAGGCTATAAAACACCATACATGTATATCCCTGTAGGGGATCTAACCCTTACAGAGGCCATGAAGCACCAATGAAGTGCTGGTGAGGCTGCTCACCAGCACTTCATTGGTGCATCATGCCGACCCTCCAGGAGTTTGTGTATTAATCCCGTAGGGTTGTCATGATGCATGAATGTAGCCCTGGCGAGTTACTCGCCAGGGCTACATTCATGCATCATGACGACCAATGGGTATTATGCATTAAAGCATCAGCGGCCCTTAAACTATAGATTAAAGGGTTAAGACTTATATAGTCACTTTAATGACCAGCAATTACATTGAGTTCAACTATTCACTAGACATCAGTGAGAGTATTTTTTAAAAGTAAGGGAGGCAGTTTTGAAGGGCATTAACAATGCTTATTAACATGATATTATATGCTGTACACCAATAATATTCAGTAGCGGATTTAGAGGGGGCTGCAAGGGTGCACACCCACCCACCCCCTTTTTCCCAGGACTTAAGACTTTAAGTAGATATTTTGGACCCCAAAATTTGCTCAAAAATAGGGGATGCGCCCCCTCCTTTTCCAGATCCTGGATCCGCCACTGATATGTTGCCATAAGAATAACACTGTCGGGAGTATGTGAAATTCAGGGTGAGTTAGGGAGTGATCACTTTTTAACAACAGGGGGGGCTGGTGGGTTTGAAGGGGGGGTCAGAATTTTTTCAACCCCTTGACCAGGGGGGTCAGAACTTTTTCAACACCTCTGATGGGAGGGGTCAAAATAATTTCATCTGTTTTCAGTGGAAAACCCGTCGCGTTACTATAGGCTAAAAGGGGACGTTCGTGTGCAATTTTTGTCCCTTATGACGGGGGGTGAAAAAATGTTACCCCCTCGAGAGGGGGGGACTTGAATTTTTTTTCGCGCGTCCGCCCGCAAACCCACCAGCCCCCCCTGTTGTTAAAAAATGATCACTCCCTACTTCCGTGACCCTTTAAGGGTTTAGCTCCATACTGTCAGCGAGTTATACAATGCATTAACAGTGAAGGAGAAACGTTCTTATAACTTCCGCGTTCAACAATTACATAACCATCTTCCATACGCTCATTGGCTGAATATAACTTCCTGGTCAGGGATTAATCACCTGTATACATTAAGCATGTCCCTGCCATGAGGCATTGCGAATTACTTCTGAGGTTCACTTTATAAACATGCCAGGTAAAAAAAAAATACACAGTGTTCCTTTTACTGGATCTTACCTGTGAATGTTCAGGCTTCAGGCACGTAAAAGCTCCATGCCCGTCCTACGTGTATCTCATCTGTCCACCAGGAATATGCAGCGCAGGGTAATTTTTTCTTCCTCTGGTGTTAGCAGAAACAACCATTTTATTACAGTCGTCCACAGTAGCCAAGGCACCTTGTCACCCAAACAAAGAACCCTTTAAAAAGACAGGTGCCTGGGAGTAGGGCATACAGTGCCTCCAACCTCCTTGGACCAGACACAGAGCAAGACTGGCATCTTGGACCTCAGTGAAACCTGTACTGCCAAGGAACACTTTATAGACATGGGAGTGACAAGTACACTGGTCTGCCTGATGCTGGCTCTAGGTGAGTGCCAAGGAATATTTAGACATGGGAGTGACAACTACGGTGGTTTGCTTGCTGCTGTCTTTCTGTGAGGTTTACTTTACAATAACTGGAACTGGAATTCGGCAGTGCAAAACAATGTACAAAGGGTCCTTGGTAGAGACTAATTGTCCCCTGCTGCAGCCCCTTGTACAGACTAGTTGTACCCTTGCTGTAGCACCCCTTGGTACAGACTAGTTGTCCCCTTGCTGTAGCACCCCTTGGTACACACTAGTTGTCCCCTTGATGTAGCCCCATGGTACAGACTAGTTGTCCCCTTGATGTAGCCCCTTGGTACAGACTAGTTGTCCCCTTGATGTAGCCCCTTGGTACAGACTAGTTGTCCCCCTGCTGTAGCACCCCTTGGTACAGACTAGTTGTCCCCTTGATGTAGCCCCTTGGTACAGACTAGTTGTACCCTTGATGTAGCACCCCTTGGTATAGACTAGTTGTCCCCTTGCTGTAGCACCCCTTGGTACACACTAGTTGTCCCCTTGATGTAGCACCCCTTGGTACCCACTTGTTGTCCCCTTGATGTAGCCCCTTGGTACAGACTAGTTGTCCCCCTGCTGTAGCACCCCTTGGTACACACTAGTTGTCCCCTTGATGTAGCACCCCTTGGTACACACTAGTTGTCCCCTTGATGTAGCCCCTTGGTACAGACTAGTTGTCCCCCTGCTGTAGCACCCCTTGGTACAGGCTAGTTGTACCCTTGATGTAGCACCCCTTGGTACACACTAGTTGTCCCCTTGCTGTAGCACCCCTTGGTACACACTAGTTGTCCCCCTGCTGTAGCACCCCTTGGTACAGACTAGTTGTACCCTTGATGTAGCCCCTTGGTACAGACTAGTTGTCCCCCTGCTGTAGCACCCCTTGGTACACACTAGTTGTCCCCTTGATGTAGCCCCTTGGTACAGACTAGTTGTCCCCCTGCTGTAGCATCCCTATGTACAGGCTAGTTGTCCCCCTGCTGTAGCACCCCTTGGTACACACTAGTTGTCCCCCTGCTGTAGCACCCCTTGGTACAGGCTAGTTGTCCCCCTGCTGTAGCACCCCTTGGTACACACTAGTTGTCCCCTTGATGTAGCCCCTTGGTACAGACTAGTTGTCCCCTTGATGTAGCCCCCCTTGGTACAGACTAGTTGTCCCCTTGCTGTAGCATCCCTATGTACATACTAGTTGTCCCCCTGCTGTAGCACCCCTTGGTACACACTAGTTGTACCCTTGATGTAGCCCCTTGGTACAGACTAGTTGTCCCCTTGCTGTAGCATCCCTTGGTACACACTAGTTGTCCCCCTGCTGTAGCACCCCTTGGTACAGACTAGTTGTCCCCCTGCTGTAGCACCCCTTGGTACAGGCTAGTTGTCCCCCTGCTGTAGCACCCCTTGGTACAGACTAGTTGTCCCCTTGATGTAGCACCCCTTGGTACAGACTAGTTGTACCCTTGATGTAGCCCCTTGGTACAGACTAGTTGTACCCTTGATGTAGCACCCCTTGGTACAGACTAGTTGTACCCTTGATGTAGCCCCATGGTACATGCTAGTTGTCCCCTTGATGTAGCCCTTTGGTACAGACTAGTTGTACCCTTGATGTAGCCCCTTGGTACATGCTAGTTGTACCCTTGATGTAGCCCCTTGGTACAGACTAGTTCTACCCTTGATGTAGCACCCCTTGGTACAGACTAGTTGTCCCCTTGATGTAGCCCCATGGTACAGACTAGTTGTCCCCTTGATGTAGCCCCTTGGTACAGACTAGTTGTACCCTTGATGTAGCCCCTTGGTACAGACTAGTTCTACCCTTGATGTAGCACCCCTTGGTACAGACTAGTTGTCCCCTTGATGTAGCCCCTTGGTACAGACTAGTTGTACCCTTGATGTAGCCCCTTGGTACAGACTAGTTGTCCCCTTGATGTAGCACCCCTTGGTACAGACTAGTTGTCCCCTTGATGTAGCCCCATGGTACAGACTAGTTGTCCGCCTGCTGTAGCACCCCTTGGTACAGACTAGTTGTCCCCTTGATGTAGCCCCTTGGTACAGACTAGTTGTACCCTTGATGTAACCCCTTGGTACACACTAGTTGTCCCCTTGATGTAGCACCCCTTGGTACAGACTAGTTGTCCCCCTGCTGTAGCCCCCCTTGGTACAGACTAGTTGTACCCTTGCTGTAGCACCCCTTGGTACACACTAGTTGTCCCCCTGCTGTAGCCCCCCTTGGTACACACTAGTTGTCCCCCCACTGTAGCCCCTTGGTACAGACTAGTTGTCCCCTTGATGTAGCCCCTTGGTACAGACTAGTTGTACCCTTGATGTAGCCCCTTGGTACACACTAGTTGTCCCCCTGCTGTAGCACCCCTTGGTACAGACTAGTTGTCCCCCTGCTGTAGCACCCCTATGTACAGACTAGTTGTCCCCTTGATGTAGCACCCCTTGGTACAGACTAATTGTCCCCCCACTGTAGCCCCTTGGTACAGACTAGTTGTACCCTTGATGTAGCCCCTTGGTACAGACTAGTTGTCCCCTTGATGTAACCCCTTGGTACATGCTAGTTGTACCCTTGATGTAGCCCCTTGGTACATGCTAGTTGTACCCTTGATGTAGCCCCTTGGTACATGCTAGTTGTCCCCTTGATGTAGCCCCTTGGTACACACTAGATATCCCCTTGATGTAGCCCCGTGGTACAGACTAGTTGTCCCCTTGATGTAACCCCTTGGTACAGACTAGTTGTCCCCTTGATGTAGCCCCTTGGTACATGCTAGTTGTCCCCTTGATGTAGCCCCTTGGTACAGACTAGTTGTCCCCTTGATGTAACCCCTTGGTACAGACTAGTTGTACTTTTGATGTAACCCCTTGGTACAGACTAGTTGTCCCCTTGATGTAGCCCCTTGGTACATGCTAGTTGTCCCCTTGATGTAGCCCCTTGGTACAGACTAGTTGTCCCCTTGATGTAGCCCACTGATACAGACTAGTTGTCCCCTTGCTGTAGCACCCCTCGGTACACACTAGTTGTCCCCTTGATGTAGCACCCCTTGGTACACACTAGTTGTCCCCTTGCTGTAGCACCCCTTGGTACATGCTAGTTGTCCCCTTGATGTAGCCCCCCTTGGTACAGACTAGTTGTCCCCTTGCTGTAGCACCCCTTGGTACACACTAGTTGTCCCCTTGATGTAGCCCCTTGGTACAGACTAGTTGTCCCCTTGATGTAACCCCTTGGTACATGCTAGTTGTCCCCTTGATGTAGCACCCCTTGGTACAGACTAGTTGTCCCCCTGCTGTAGCCCCCCTTGGTACAGACTAGTTGTACCCTTGATGTAGCACCCCTTGGTACAGACTAGTTGTCCCCTTGCTGTAGCACCCCTTGGTACAGACTAGTTGTCCCCTTGATGTAACCCCTTGGTACAGACTAGTTGTACCCTTGATGTAGCCCCTTGGTACAGACTAGTTGTACCCTTGATGTAGCCCCTTGGTACATGCTAGTTGTACCCTTGATGTAGCCCCTTGGTACATGCTAGTTGTCCCCTTGATGTAGCCCCTTGGTACACACTAGATATCCCCTTGATGTAGCCCTGTGGTACAGACTAGTTGTCCCCTTGATGTAGCCCCTTGGTACAGACTAGTTGTCCCCTTGATGTAGCCCCTTGGTACAGACTAGTTGTCCCCTTGATGTAGCCCCTTGGTACAGACTAGTTGTCCCCTTGATGTAGCCCCTTGGTACAGACTAGTTGTCCCCTTGATGTAGCCCCATGGTACAGCCGATCCTTCTGATTGAATTACGGATCCAATCCCCTCAACACCAACTAGAGGGAGGTATTGAAAACAACAACAACAACAACAACAACAAACAACAAGTCCAGGGCTGGCACCACGTGGTTTGGGTGTTGGGTGTGTACATATAGCGACCTGTAAGTATAACACACCTATTTATACATCAAAAGGACTAAATGTTTCTAAACAAATAAGACAGTCCCATCAAGTGAAGAGCCCAATAAATCAATCAATCAAACAGCCATATCTCTCAACACCTGTAGGATAACCCTCCCTCTCATCAATCAAGGCAGTTCATGCAGCCTAGATGGCCATATAACTAGGATTAAATCAATTACTCACATGAATTTCATGTGACTTAACACTTCTGCCTAAATAATGAACAAGTAATCAATGGATAATCAATAGAATAGCAATAAATTTAAGTTGAAAACAAAAATTATTCCCCCTCCCCGGGACTCGATGCCAGCCATTGTGTGTACACGATCGGTACATACACCTTGGCGCCCGGCAGCGGACAGTGACAGCCCCGGTCTCGGTTTGGCTTGCTTTGAATGCGTCTCGCGGTTATGTTTGGGTATAATACACCTCCTCGCCCGGCAGCGGACAGCGACAGCGCACACGGCGAAAAAAGATGCGTCTTGCTGTTATGTTTGTGTATAATACACCTCGTTGCCCTGCAGCGGACAGCGACAGCGCACACGGCTTTGTATCATATCCAGACTTGGTTCGAACCGAGCATTTCTCGTCAGTCTCTGTGGCGCACTGCATAGGGAGTTGGACTAGGAATCTTAGACTGCAGGTTCGAGCCCTGCCCTGATCAAGTCTATCATGGGTTTTAACATGTAATATATGGCATGGGAGGACATGAGAGGCGTGCGGTTATCCTGGATAACCGCACGGGGTGTGGGTTATCCATGGATAACCGCACGCCTTCCAAGAGTCATGTTACAGCCTATAGGGTGTGCAATATCGACAGATATGTGGATGGGAATAGACACCAAAAAGCACCGTGTAACCCAGAAATCATGGTATAACATGGAATAATTACACAGGTTCACTCAACGTGGGCTGGAGTTGTACAGTCAGCAACTCGTACTGGCATGTCATTTATTGTTACACTATTATATACCGTCCTTAACAAACAATCATTTTTCTGAACACATTATAAGGTTGCTGGTCGAGCCAAATTGTAATAAGGAATACAATATTTTCAAATACAAAAATACCAAGGGTGATCTCACTCACTCTGCTCTGTCTTGCTAGATCACCCGCAGTCAGACCCCTTCTCATGAACCTTTGACTATGCACATAAATATTGCACTGCTCCAAAGGATTTATGAAGAGGGGCCATACAGAAAAGGCGAAGCTGTCACCTTAGAGCATGCTGACTCATTAATGGACAGATACATGGATAAGGTAGCCTTGACAATCGATAACCATCCAAATCACTTGCTAAGGGAGTGATCATTTTTTAACAACAGGGGGGGGGGCTGGTGGGTTTGAGGGGGGAGTCAGAATTTTTTCAACCCCTTGACCAGAGGGGGTCAGAATTTTTTCAATACCTCTGATGGGGGGGTCAAAATAATTTCACCTGTTTTCAGTGGAAAACCCCGCGCGTTACTATAGGCTAAAAGGGGACATTCGCGCGCAATTTTTGTCCCTCATGGGGGGGGTAAAAAAATCTTACCCCCTAGAGAGGGGGGGTCGAAATTTTTTTCAAGTGTCCGCACGCAAACCCACCAGCCCCCCCTGTTGTTAAAAAATGATCACTCCCTAATCAATGTAATTTTCCTTTCATACATACATGTATCACAAGTCTCACATTTCAAATTTCTCTGATTGTTTTCATGTTTTGACGTGTGACATCATATCGGTGCAATTATCCAGGTCTAAAATACCCATTTCGTGTGAGGGATCAAGACCCTGTAAGGTCTGCGTATGCATTAATGCATCATGCCCATTGGTCGCACTTCATTGGAGCATGATCCCGACCCTCCGAGAGTATAACTATATGTATCAACCGTGTAGGGCCGGCATGATGCACCAATGTAGTGCTGGCGAGCAGTCTCGCCAGCACTTCATTGGTGCATCATGACGACCAATGGGCATGATGCACTCCTGCATCAGCAGCCCTTAAAGGGATAATTGTGGTATAAGAAGACATCATAGACATCTCCACATGCTAATGTCTAATTGTACATTTTTTCAGGCATCGGAGTCAGAGCCTCTACAAGCACAACACCAGGTAATGTCAATTTGAGAGGAAGTTCTCTCTACAACAATGGAGTAAAACCTTTTGTGTAAAGTGAACCCTCCCCATAAGACACTAGCAGTCTATATGAAAACTCGTGGGACACAGGCTTTTGCTGGCAAAATCACTGCCGGGCCCACGGAAATTGCCAGACTGCAGGATCTTACTGTAATTTTGAATTTTACAACTTGCAAATTAAACCATTATTGGGGTTTTTACAGCCTAAAATAAAAGGCATCAATGTTGATAAGATTTAAAGAGTTGAGTGATAAAAATAATTTGTTAATACTTGATTTCTTCCCTGACAATAATAATCTGTGCCCACAGAAGCAAGATCAACCCATGCCTACAGAATAATGAAATCTGTGGGACATAATGGCCTGTGAGGGGAAACGTTTTCGTATAGACTATGTGACACCCCCCCCCCAATATGAGCAGATGAGAGGAAGGTTTAAGGCTCATCTGGGGCCCATCTGAGGCTGGATTCTGAACACCTCATTACTCTTCTTTAGTATGATTTCATTGCCTATAAGGCATATACCCCCAACTTTTGCTGATACACAAAGGTACTAAAAATTATCAAAATTACAAGCAACACCAATGTCTGTGAAGTATTTGATGGCCTTCGCATATTATGTGACTTATCAAACAGACAAATATACAAAAATGTTTTTTATCATACTAACACCTGGAGATATATGTAAGTTGTAACTTCCGGTGAGGAACCTACCTAAATCCTGATTCAGTCACTATCAAAATGAATTTAGGAATCTCTGTGGAAAATAACAAGAAAGAAAACAAGAAAACATTGTCCCAAAGTTACCAGACATCTGTTGTTGTTTTGATGACATCTTTTTCTTTTTTACATAGTTCATTAAAACATTTTGATCTTCCCTTTCAGCTGGCACCACACCCTATACCCCAGGTGAGAGAGAATGATGCATGAGTGTATCTTGGTCATAGTGATGCACCAATGAAGTGCTGGTGAGTCTGCTGGCCAGGGCCCTGCCTTTCCTTATCTTACGGACAGATACGGACATCCGTATATCACATACGGACCTCCCTATGTTGGTAAATCAAATACGGCTAGGGGGGGTGGTATCCTAAAACTGACATATGGACATCCGTATGTGACATACGGACGTCCATATGTGATATACGGACGTCCGTATGTGTGGTCCGTATCTGATATTATTTTAATACATTCTAACATAAGGAAAGACAGGCCCAAGCACTTCATTGGTGCATCATGCCGACCCTCTGGGGACATATCAGCCCGGCAGGGTTAGCATGTTACATGAATGTAGCCCTGGCTAGTATCTCTGTATCTATTTCATGTTATTACAGAGTAAATATAAGTGGTACATACTGAAATCCTTATCATAGTTGCACATACCAACACTAGGGGTCGCAGTAGGTGCTCTTTGTAATTTAATTTCAATTTATTTTATTTCACAACCTCTAGGTAGAGGTAAAGGAAAGTACAATACAAAGTTGATGTTATAATCACAAAATACAGTACTGGTACATGATATTCTTTGTATATGTTACAAAAGTGTAAGATATGGGGAAAAAAGAGATATACTATGATACTGGTAATGAAGCAGTGGATTTCTTGTATTTTGCTCTTCTCTTGGCCCTCCTCTAAGATTGATAGGTTCCAGAGAACTTACATATGGCAATGTCGCAAAAAATAGTTAGGTCTGTTAGGCAGCCAGAATTTGAGCACCTTTCCATTTTTTCTGAACATGGTTTCTTATTTAGTGACTCACTATCAATTAATTTATGCCTTTCAGTATCAAAAAAGTTACATTCAAATGTATAGTGAAACTCATCTCCTACAGAGTTGCTTGTACAAAGTGGGCAGTATCACTCAGCTCATGCTGTCTCATTAAATCTACCTGTGTTTATTGGTAAATGATGACTGCCACACCTGAAGGAGCATAGTCGCAAAGCATCCCTTGATTTGAGCCTAAGAAGGTATGGTTCAAGTATCAGATCTGTCTTGAAGATTCAATAATTATGACATGTACCTGATTCCCACACCAGAGCATGCCACTCTTGCAATTCAATATCAGCTAATTTATTTTTCATTAGTGCTAGTGATTGAAGCTGGGCCACAGTAATAGTTTCCCAGTCCCATCATATCCAAAGTACTCTTGATGTGCTCTAACCAAGTGGTCAATGATAGATTCACTTAACAATATTGTGTCATCAGCATATAACATTACATAAAACATTAGCAATGTCTTTACATTCTCGGTGCTGCCCATCTATGCCAGTTGTATTAGCCTGCAGAAACATATCCAAGTCACTTAGGTAAATAGCAAAGAGAAGGGGGGAAAATTTTCACCTTGTCGTACACCTATCTGGCACTGAAAAAAAATCAGACAGGACACCACTTCCTCTCACACATGACTTAGCTGCTTTGTACATGTTCATTATAACGTTAAGTACTGTACCATTGACATTCACTTTAATCATTTTATACCAGAGGGAAGACCTATTCACAGAGTCAAATGCCTTTTTATAATCTACAAATGCACAGTACAATCTCTTTTTCTTAGCAAGAATACAGTGAAGGCTTAAAATGTGGTCGAGTGTAGAGTACCCTGCCTTAAAGCCTGCCTGCTCCTTTCCAATGGCAGTGTTCTCTTCCAAATAATTGGAGAGTCTATGGTTATATAACAGTAGCAGAGTAAATAGTTTACCTAGGCAACTAAAAAAGAGTTATTACCCTGTAGTTATCCCGATCATTGAAATTACCCTTATTTTTATACAAAGGCACTATCTATAATTCCGACTCTCCAGGCCTCTATACCTATATATATATATATATATATATATATATATATATATATATATATATATATATACACTATGTCCATTCCTTAGAGAAACATATATTGCCCCTCCTATATAGCGCACCAGGTATTACAGCAATTCCACACTTTGTAACCTAGATGCGTGCTCCAGTGGTGAAGCCCTGAATGTCACTGATGCAGACACCAAGTTTGATGCGCTGTATATCTTCAACGAACTGAGTGCCAACTGTAACGGTACGCTGACATCTGTCACACTCTATACAAACAGTACAGGAAAACTCTACTTGGACATCTACACCGCTATAACTAAGTATGACTCCAGCTGGCGGTACAGTGAGCTACTCACCATAACCACTGCTGGCTTCAACACTTTCCATCTCTCTACTTCGGTAGGTAAAAGTTTTCCATTTTTTGTATATTAAATATGATATATGCTTGTAGGCTTGTATTGATTGGTATGTACATAGCTATTAACAGTTTATGATATGAACCTTCCATTTGAAGCAATTAATAATTTTCTGATAAATAATATGTTGAAATGTGGCTTCCCTAAGAGTACAGTAGGTGAGGATAGGTGGAAGGGGGCTAAACTCACACCTCAGTAGCACACACAGCGTCACATCAACTCATGTTCTGCTTGGATGCACACCTGCAGGTGGTCATGGTCTACTGATCACAGGCAAGCAGGGTCAAAAATGGCCCTGGGTATACTTCTAATGCTGTCTTCAGATATATCCATGTTGATACTCTTGAGTACAGGCTATGTTCTAAGTCTGGGTCTTCTTCTCAGCCTCGTCTCAGACCTGTCCAAGATCGCTCTGTACGGGTGTGGGAGAGTTGTAATAGCAAATGTTTCAGTAGTGCGGGGAGGTTTGCCCCTCAACCTTCCCCTTAACCAATCCTTCCAAAATTTGGTCGCTATATACTCTTTAATAATCCTGAAATTTTGGGAAAGCTACGATAATTCTAAGATAGGGAAAACTAACATTTTGCCCGAAAATACGAAAATAAATGTCAAAACAATATGGCAGCTGTAACGTATGCGCCTGGCACCATCAAGTGTGTAGAAAGAGGAGTCCCGGAAGTTGAAGGATAATATTGGAATAAAACGTTAGTCTAGCATGAGGCACAGAATTGTAAGGTATTGGTTCTTCCTTCAACCCATTACATGGTTGTCAGAAGTGGTTCTACAGCTGTAGAAGAGGAAGCAAACCCACCTGGTAATGCCAATTGATAAATTGATGTATAAGCTTACCAGAAGATGTCATTTTGTGAAGGAATTGAATCCAGGAAATTGTGAGTAGACCAAAGTGTCCAGCCTGGATCTCAAGAACCCTGAAAGTGAAGCCACATGTTGGTGCTTGGTGGAACTCTGCTAGTCTACTGTGAATTTGGGTGCTACATGGGTATTTTAGTAATTTAGTCCAGCCAATCCCATATTGAACTGACTTTGTGCCATTTGCTTGTTGAGGCCTATTCTAGCTGGTCAAGTGTGTTAGTTTCTAACATTGATTTAGTGGTGCTGGCAGCTAGTTGTGAACATCTACAGTGATTTAAAGGCTCAAAATAGTAAAATGGCTGAGAAAAATATTCCATCCATGGATTGGGATGCTTCAGACCTGGTTAGAGAATGGAAACGGTTTAAACAACACTGTGTTTTCCATTTTGGTGGTCCATTGGCTAGCAAAAGAGAAGTAGAAAAAGTGAATTATTTGATGACATTCATTGGTAACAAAGGTCGCGAATTGTGTGACACCTTCCCTTGGGAGCCTGCAGATGGGGATGATGCGGCAGCAGAAAGTTCTTGAGTCAGTTCTTGAGTCAGTATTCAAAAAGTATGAGGACTATGTCAAACCCTTTAGAGATCAAATCAGGGCTACAGCTAGGTTTTTGCATCGTAGGCAGAAGCCTGATGAGAAATTTGATGACTTTGTGACTTCTCTGCGTGTACTGGTAAAGCACTGTGGATATGGTACACATGAGGACCGCATGCTCAGAGACATGATAGTTATTGGGTCCTGCCATGCAAAGGTCAAGGAGAAGTGTTTTGACAAAGGGGAGGAACTCACCCTCAAAGAGGCCATCACATTTGGTCGAAGCTACAAATCCTCCCAAGAGACATTACAGGAGGTGAATTGGGAGGAGGATGACACTGTTAAGGTAGTTAAGAAACAGGAGCCACCCAAAATAAGAAAAAAACACCTCGACATCTAAAGAGAAACCACCTAAGTTAGAGCTATGTGACAAGTGTGGCTACGATGCCACACATGAATATTGCCCTGCCCATGGTGCGACCTGTAACTACTGTAAAAGTAAAGGCCATTTCGCAGCAGTCTGTTATAAAGCAAAGAGAAAAGTCAAAAGTAAGTCTCAGAAAGGTGCACATGCGGTCGACGAGCAATCCGAGGACAGTGGTGACGAGTCAGGTAGTGATGATGGGCTTGCTGACCTGGTCAATAACTAGGGCTACTGTGGCCCAGAGAACAACTGTGAACATACTACCTATCGATATCATACTGCAAACACTGTTAGTTGCCCAAAAGAAGTGCCTCCAACTCCTACTTGCAGAAAAGACTCTGCTCAAGGTGATGGTGCTCCATATCACACCAGTAGTGGCAGGTTGAGCAAACCACCCAAAAAGCTCGATCTTTGAAACATTTATGTGTTATCCTCAAAAGGACTGTTCAGTTAGTCATTGTGACATAAACTATAAGTGATCCAAAGGGATTTGATATTATGGTATTTTGCATCGTTTTATCATGAGACTGTTCAAGAAAAGAAGACAAACACTTGATTTTTTTTTTTACATCAAAGTAGCCTTCGCTATATTGAAGACTGGTCATGTTCATTGGTGCATTTGATGGTTGTGCTATATAGTAACTTCTCTGTTTAAAAAATTAATAGAAAAAGGGAGATGTAACGTATGCACCTGGTGCCATCTTGTGTGTAGAAAGAGGAGACCGGAAGTTGAGGGATAATATGGGAATAAAACGTTAGTCTAGCACGAGGCACCGAATTGTAAGGTCTTGGTTCTTCCTTCAACCCATTACATGGCCGTCAGATACTCAATGCTTCACTCGGCCAACTTCTAACTGCTCTATCTAAATAAATATGGCGAATTATGGTTTTATTTTTGTAAATATTGTAGATATGAACATACATTCTGGTAATACTCTCCTACAATACCCAGGTTTACTTCTTAATATATCGGTGAGACATATTATGTAAACAAAGCAGTCCCAATGTTATTATGTCAGCTCTTAACAGTAGGTGGCATGCCAAGCAACCTCCACTCCAGTCTCTGTCCAACTGTATTAATAGTACAGTCTGGGAGGACTCATTCCAGCCACTTTGACCACTTGGGGGCAGTGCAGACACTTGCAATGGGTAGTTGCATTGGGTAGGATGTAGTGGGACTTGTGTTTCTCCTCAAACACAGTACTTCCCTTGCAGCAGGGGTTATGTTTCTCAGGCCTCCCAGGGGCAGCATGTTTGTAATGCAGTTCATCAAAATACTAGATATATGTATAGATCTACTTGATTAAATTTTCACATATTCACAACATGCAAAATCAATATTTCTGAGAAAAAGCCTTTATTACCACGGTACATAGCTTCAGAGATATATAAATATACATGTAGTGTATGCAATGATGACTTCAATGGCATCCATATATGATTATTTTTACACATTACACAGCTATGAGGTCGTTTCTGACCCATTGCCATAATAGTCTCCGGAGCCATATGTAAAGCTCATGATAAATGTCATCTTAATGCAAAGAAAAACAAACATATGTAATACATTTTAATCATTGATTTTATTGCTATATTAAGAATATTAATATACTGACAGAAAATGAGTTCTCAAAACTTAAACCTATGGACAACACCCTTCATCCTATTCTGTCAGTATACTTAATTGTTAAGAAATGACACAGATTTCCAAACAATTGAGATGTTCCACACATTTCATAATCAGTGTGATTCAGATCCTATGTTCCTGACATTAAAACCAACAAGAACACTGCAATTCTAATTTGGCATAGACATAATTAAAAAAAGTACTCATTAGTCCCTACTCCAAATAATTGCCACTGCCATTGTTCATTAGTGCTGAGTCTCTGATGTCCCTGGGGGTACATAGGACGCCCCTATCATCAGTGTGGCGTCCCCATTGTCCCGGTCGGTTTGGCATGTTCAACTGCCCGTATCTCAACGATGGGTGCGTCTGCGCACTTGTAACTGCACATGTGGGGAGGGGTACCTGTCAGCTACCTGTAGCTTGTTGCACATCTGCAGAGGTCATGCCAGTTTGTCTGTGGCACGATGAGAGCTTCAAACACTCTCGGTGGTCTAGCTTCCTGAATAATGGGACTTTTGACCTGGATTAAGACCATGAGATGCATCTTGTCCGGGCTCATTTAGGCCATGTCCATTATCTGGGCCATGAAATCTGTGAGATGGTGTTAGTGCTGTCGGAAGTTAACAACATTGTCACCTTTATAGTCTATTGTTAGTGTATGGTGGTCAGCAGACTGTGAGGGCGGTCTGGAATGTCCTTAAACAAATTATATACACTATTGTCCATTGTCAGTGAACCATCAGGTCGGACCTTTTGGTCCTTAAACAATTATATACACTATTGTTCATGGTTAGTGAACCATGAGGTCGGTCATTTTGGTCCTTTACATTACATGTATATTCACATAGCTGGTGATCAGTGGACCGTGAAGGCTCATATAGAGTTATATGTATTCATGCCTCATATTATATGCATTTATACAATCATGTGTTACAATTTATGGCATTATTAAAGTGTATATGATAGAATACTCCCCCTCCCAAGAAAAGAAGCGAAACTCCGTCATTTTGCAGAGGGAATGTATAACATATTTTACCTTATATGTAATTTCATACTGTATGTAAGAGGATTTGAAGTAATAGGGAGTGCTTCAAATTCGAGTTTTTGTGGTAGAGCTTTTCAGTATGTACAACTTTCTTTCTTTTGGGTAAAATACATTTCCTTAACTCTAGGCGCAAAACAGTAATTTGTGCAACTTTCTGGTTTGGATGCCAAACAGAGCTAAGAATGATTGACATACAACATGGCTTTGAAGTTGCCTTAATTTATTCCCTAGAAATGGGTGTATATGTGTCTTTACACGCATACAAATCATGTGCATCATACAATTTCTTTGTCTGGCATAGGGTGCAATTACAATTGGTGTAGAAAAATACAAATTAGTGTACAATTGCGTACAACTGTGCAAAATTGGGTACAAACATACAAATGTGCAACATTGGGTACAAACGTACAAACTTGATGCACAACATACAAATTGGTGTACAAAATACAATTAGTGTACAATTTTCAGACAATATTTTTTTGAGGGACAGAAAAACAGAGTAACTTATGTACAATGGACTTGTTTGTCTGTTTTAGTTACTCTGATTTTGCTGTATGGGTGTGTAATTGGCAATTTCAACAGTGGGACGCTGTTTAATCGACTTTTCCCTTTGCATTTATGGAGCATACTGCCAGTATGCTTCTAGACCACATGTGCCTGTAAAAGATTTTTCAGGTTAATATCTTAAGTAGCTACGACATTTTCAATACATTTCGCGAGTAATTTTGAATACTTTTCTTTTTTCTTTTTGGTGTATAAGATTTTTCTTATACTTTTCTACATTTTACACATTTTATTTTATCAATTCAATTTCTTGGGTTACCTAAAATGTGTTTCTTTATGTAACCTTGGTGTAGTATACAAGTGCTAAATTTTGGTACAAAACTGCCTGGGTTATCTACCTTCCATATTTCATGCATACTACTTGAAATTTGTACATTTTCTGAAATGCGCATATTAATCATCAAGAATTTTGTGAGAATACCATGGATTTTCATATTATACATCAACAAAATGGCTGTGTATGTTATGGCAATTGCCAAATTTTAGATAAATTAATTGACAGTGGAGGTGTGTGTCAGGTGTGAGATGTGTCATCTCACCTTGTTGGGTTCATGCAGTGTGGCACCTGAGGTATTAGGTGTCAGGTTCTGACATGTGACTGGGCAGTGCTCAGCTTGATGTCAGGTGGACAGCTCATGATGGGGGATTGATCCTGAAAAGGTGGGTGTGGTTGTGGTATGGGTATCAGTCCTACTTGTGCACTGCTCTTGTTACAATATGGCAAACTACCAGGCTTTTGTCTACAGTCTTCCTGTTTCTGAGGTCCTCACTGTGGGTAGCTCAGCTAGGGCCATAGTAGAGGTTAGCAGGGCTTTGCATATTGGCTATCTTTGCCGGCACTATAGGGAGATAGCCAACCATGAGGATGTTGTAGTCAGCATGTACCATTGCAGGTAATTTCTGGGTTCTGCTATGCGCAGAAAGGCTATTTTGTCCCTACTGGCCGAGTCTCTGGTGAACCTGAGTGCTTGGTTCACGGACTTGAGCCTGGGACCTGGGTGCTATGGGACTATCTCACCGCTGTGAGTTTTATAGATTTCACCGTGTCTGCTGATCCTGTGGCTGCTGCTGAATATGCGCTAGGATCCCTGGAGGCCCGTCTTGTTGAGTGGGGAATTAATCTGTCTCGTAGTGTAATATCTTCTGGTGGTGGACTGGGGGCAGTCTAGGCTGATTCCACAGTCACCGGGGAGGGTTGGTGGTTTAGAAAATTAGCAATAGTCAGCATGTTTGACCTTGTGGTCTCCTCCTGTTATTCATCAATAATTATATCTGTTGTATTTCCCAGTGTTGTCATGGTCACTGGGCTGGTGCCACAATCATTCTGGAGAAGCATGGAGTAGTACAGTCTTTTGTTTTTTAAGGGCTGGTATGGTGCTGAACCTAGTGCACCAAGGTAGGTGTATCACCTGAGGGAGGTGATAAGCAAATTCTGCTCTCTGTGTTGTTATAACTGCTGGTCCATTCCATGTAAATATAGCCTTGGGTAGTGTGAAGGTTTTAACCACTATATCCTTATAAGTTGGGGCAGCTGCTGATTTAATCTCATCAAATTCATGTGGTATTGGCCTCAGAGGTAGCGAGAAGTTGGAGTCTCCACAACATATTTTAAACTGTGGGGTTTGTGCGCTTGGCCAGGGGCTTTTACCACACTGTGACTGTGCGAATTTCTTAAGGTACTTCATAATTCTATAGGCTGAGTAGATGGTCAGGGTGAATAGTACAGCAATTATCAGGGTGTGGGTTTCCTGAATTGTGAGGAAAGGGGTGTGGGATTCCTCAGTAGGGATAGTTTTAGTAGGATTGTTTTCTCAGAGCAATTTGTGTAGGGGCAGCTTGGTGACTAGTCTGAATGCTTTGGCTGTAGGCAGGTAGGCTAGTCCCTCCTATTCTGTATAGTTTGAGGAGTATGTATACTATAAAAATGTGAGCTGATAACCCTAAGATGAGTCCTAAGCTTTGGAAAATTGGATTCTCTGTAACTCTATGTAGGTGTGATTGTACATAGCGTGTTTCCATTGCCTGATCAAGGTTGGAAGCATCATTTAATAGCGTTTTGGCAAAGGGCTCCAACTTTAGTTGAGTAATATCATCCATGATTGTATTTTCCTGTAGTTTGTCTAGGGCTCTAGAAAGGTTTACTACTGGGAAGTTTGGAAGGTTTTCTCTATCATCTGGTTTGGTTTCAGAAATTTGGTTAAGTGCTGCCATGATGGTAGATTAATTGTCTTAAGTATGTAATGAAATGACAAGGTTGAGTTACAGGGCAACCTTGTCTTGAGAAGAGAAAATTCTCCTACACTGATTGTGCACCCACAGGGTACACCTATGATTGAGTAGGATTGAGCTTTCCGAGTTTCAGATGTTTTACCATGTCAGTTAATAAAGTAATGGGGTTCATTAGTAGTGACCAGATACTCATCCTCAGAAATGGAAATAGCATGGGTGGTAGGTACTTGCAGTGGTGAAACTGTAAACTTGCAGTGTTCCTTAATCTGTTGAGCCTGGTTAGTAAAAATGGCAACAGGGAATGTAGGCCTGTGCTTATAAATTCTACCATTTACATCTCTGCATACTTTTACTGTAGTACCTTCACATGTCTGCATATCCAACTCAATGAATAATGATTCGTCATATGATATGGCTAGGAACTCAGTAGTAGTTTGTAATCTGGTGACTCCTCTAGCGGGAGTCTCCTGAGTATCTATAGGCATGGGTGCTGTAATCATTTGGTACAGTTTGAAGGTAGAAATGGTAGATTGGATTATAATGTCCAGATGAATATAAATGTGGTGAGCCGAGTAGGTGTATGAGGTCAGCTTCTGAGAATAATAGAAATCTAAATCGTTAATTGCGACACAGTGGGTAATCCTAAGTTTGTTTTTAATGTCAATTAAGTATTTAGCAAGGTCTGAGGGTGTTACTATATCAGGGGTAGGGATTCCTGATGATAGCATTCTCAGGGCTGCATTGGTTCTTTGCAGTGATTGTACAGTGTTCATTCTTGCTGCTATGACGATTAAGGCATCATTTAATACTTGCATTTTCTCCCTTTGAGATTTCTCATGCCTTGAATATGAGTCAAGAGACCTGGACATGTTAGAGGCCCATAGGTTGATGGTGTCACCTATGGTGTTGATAGTATTGTCCAGTACCTTCTTATATTGGATATAGGCTTTGATAAACTTATCCTGTCTGCCAGTAATCTTTTCAATGAGATCCGCTACTTTGAGATCTTCTACTGTGGCTAGGCCCAGTACACCATGGAATAGGGGTGCTGGGAAGCCCAATATGGCTTCTCTTTTGGCTTTGTCCAATGTGTTTATGGGATTAGACAGAAACAATTTGATGGAGGCTAAAGTTTCATTTATCTCCTTGTCTGCAATTTCCAGCAAGGTATCAAGATCCTTGGCTGGTTGGATAATCTGACCAGATGTATGATCTTGTAAAGTAGGAGTGGTCAACTGGAGTACTCTTTCCCTTATGGATCCTTGGGTAACATGTGCCCGAGGTATCTTGTAGGGGATAGCTAGTAACAGTGCATTGTGGTGGTATGTCCATTGACCAAAGGTTGAGGAATAGGCTTGAATACTACTCCTATGTTTTATCTCACCACAGGGATATAGCCTGAGGTAAGGGGTTGTATAGTATATATTAACAGCATAGTCAGCAGTATGGGTGCAACTCTCAGTCTGCCCATGGTGCTGTGTAAAGCAAGAAGAAATTTGCTGCTAAAGTCTTGTCAAATTTGTAGTGTTTGGTGCTGGTAAGGTCTAAATGTATGGTGTAAGACACTTTTCAATGAAGTGGTTCAAACTGTACCTTTACAAGATTGAGCTGTCTTGACAATATGTCAGGTGAGTCCTATAGAGATTGACCAGTAAATGGTAAGGTCAGGTTGTAGGTGAAGTAGGTGTGTTCTTTATCCTGGTTCAGTCTATCCTAGTGGAGAAGTGGGCTGGCTAGTTCCCAAGTGGGGTCCTGTAGACTTGTGTTCCAGACTGCAGCTGGATGAAGACTGATGGTGGGTTATGGTCCACAGTGCTTCTTATGTAGCCTACCCTACCCACATCCATTGTGGACCTGGTATTGTTTCTCTGGAGTCAATGCACTGATCTCCAGTGTCAGCATCTGTAGGTGGGGGGGGGTCTATTGTGTAACCTGTGTACTGGTAATTAGCTCCCCTGTCATCCAGGACAGCCATTCATGACCGTCTAGACAGTTGTCTGAGGGTGGCTTATAAGGTCGATTGATCTTCATTGTGTTACCCTTACTTTTCTGTAGACTTCATGTCTGCTTTACTTGGAGGGTCCCAGTCTTTGACCATTCAGTGGTAATAACCTACTGATATTTCTACAAATGTGATGACTTATATATAAAATATGAATTCAGTCACACATGCTTATGTGTGGTTGAAAGGTTGGACATTTTGAAAATCTGATGTTTTAGGTATCTCAAATGGGTCTAATTTCTTTAAACTACACCACATTTGCGGGTCTAGGCTTAATAGGGCCTATACCTGTGGTTTCCCTTGTGAGGGTGATTTCACTTTGGTTTCTCACAATCTTGTTGTAGTATATGGCTTCATGTGGAATAAGCCTGTGTGCAAATTCATTGTTTCTGACAGCTGCAACCTTCTTTAGTCTGTCTATGTGTACAGGTCTGGCCACCAGTAAGTTGGTGTCCATGTTCTTGAGTTTGGCACTTGTCAAACTAGGTTTATTTACTACAACATAAGGTCCCATAAAAAGGGGTTGGAGTTTCTTACACTCTGTGTTGGTCAGGACTCTTGGCATGCTAAGGTACACCATGTCGGTGACCTTGATTTCCTGTGGTGTAAGTTTCTTATCATATCTATTCTTCCTCTCCTTCTGTAGCTTGGCGACCCTCTGTATAGCTTTCCTGCTAGAGGTATCTTGATTTGTTTTCATGTTAGCTACATGGTCTGCTACAGTGGATATGTCATCCTGTACTCCTAATCCTAGGTCCATTGGGGTGGCTGGGTTTCTTCCATGGAGTAGGAAGAAGGGGGTGAATCCTGAGGTTTGGGATTCAGTATTGTTCAGGGCAAAGGTTATGGGTTCAATAAATGAGCCCCAATTGTTTTGATGCTTTGAACAGAATGCTCTGAGGGCGGTGCCAATGCTAGCATTGAATCTCTCCACTAGACCATCACTTTGAGGCCTGTAAAGGTGTTTAGTTAGCTTTGTGAACTTTGCACCTGTATAGCATGTCCCATTGTCTGTTTGAAGAGTTGCTGGTGTTCCATGATGGCAAACTATGTTCTTGTAGAACTCAGCTGCTGTTGTTTCAGCTTTTAAGTCAGTAGTAACCCAAGCTGTTACATATCTAGTAGCATAATCTATGCAGACTTGTATATGTTTGTTTCCTCTGGCAGTTGTGGGGAGTGGTCCCACTGCATCGAGATCTAGGAACTTCATTGGTGAAGCCATGTAATCTCTCACTGTCATTGGTGTTTTGTGTGAGTGAACTTGCCTCTTTGCTGTGAGACAAACGTGATAGGTGGAAACATAGGGGGTGTGGATGGGGGGTCCCCCATGTCACATGTCAATTTTAAGAAATAGTTATGTCACATGTCACTTAAATCTCCATGTCCCATGTCACCTCTAAGAACCTCTCATGTCACATGTCGATTTTAAGAAATGGTTATGTCACATGTCACTTAAATCCCCATGTCCCATGTCACCTCTAAGAACCTCTCATGTCACATGTCGATTTTAAGAAATGGTTATGTCACATGTCACTTAAATCCCCATGTCCCATGTCACCTCTAAGAACCTCTCATGTCACATGTCGATTTTAAGAAATTGCCATGTCACCATGTCAAATTTAGTGGTCCACACCCATAACATATTTGGTTGTGTCTGCTAGCATAGATTTCCAAAATACCCTAGGTTGGAGTGCTGACATCATCCTATTTGAGCTAAGATGGCCATCTATAGGTGAGTCATGGAAATACTGTAGTGTACTTGTTACCCATTGTTGTGGTATAACGATTTGAAGTGGTAGAGTATTGTTTTTTCTCCAATCTATGGGGCATATGTTGACTAATGTACCATTTACCAAGGTACACGTATAGTTGGCCTTGGTTGATGATTCTATTTGCTTGTGCTTTTGGTGCAGGCAAGGTTCCATCCTCAAAATATTGTATGAGAGGAAATAGTTCCTTGTTCTTCCTTTGTTCCAAGCCAAGACTGATACCTGAGATGGATGTGTTGGGAATCTGATCCAACAATTGACTTATATCTAGCACATGTTATTTTATTCTTTCCTTCTCTTTCTCTTTTTCATCTATTTTTGGCCTATTTTGGGTCTTCTTTTGGGGTGTGTCACTCTTGTTTTGGTGTATAGGCTCCTTTGGAGGGCCTGTTCTCACCTTGGTGGGAGTGGCAACCTTTTTCTTTAAGGGCACATTTTGTTTATTGATCTTAGATAGAGTGGCTGTTCACATGACAGTGCAGATCACACCCAGGTAGCACAGAGACATTGGCATAACGATGGGCCGATGCTGTCCCAACCATCAGCTTTGGATCGGCTGCCCATCCTGCCTAAGTAGGTCCAATGGTGCCAACCAAATGGACCAACCTTGGATTATGGTTGGCAGACATCAACATCGGCAAATGGTCGTCCAGGGCCGCCGACCATTTGCCGATGTCCTGCCAACGTTGGGCCAATGTCAGCATTTGGTTGGCAAAAGTCAGCCAACGTTGGCCCAATTTGGCTGCATCGGGTCAATTTTTGTGTGCTACCTGGTGACTCCCACTTGGCAGAAAAACGTTTTTTTGACGTCAAAAAAACGTTTTATTTTGGTTCCTAAGTTTGCAAAACGTTTTTTTTCAACGTCAAAATAACGTTTTTACATGAACTGAAAAAATCATTATTTGACGTTTTTATATCAAGTTAAAAAACGTTTTTTTTAACGTAAAAGAAACGTAAATAAAAAAAATTTTATTTGGTTGAAAATTGGTTGAAAAAGCAAACATTTTTATTTGGTTCAAAATTGGTTGAAAAGACGTTTAAAAACGTTTTTTCAATGTCAAAATAACGTTTTTAAAAAACGTTTTTTATCCAAACAAAATAAAAACGTTTGCAAACGTTAAAAACACGTTTTTTGCCAAGTGGGTTGTATTGCTTTTAATGTTATTACAACACCTCACATATTAACCCTTTAACGCGTTAAGGGCCACTGTTCTAGGAGTCACCAAGATGCTCCAATGAAGTTCTGATAAGTCAACACTTCATTGGAGCATCATGCCAACCATCCGGGAGTTTGTGTATTAACCGTCCTAGGTTCGGCATGATGCATGAATGTAGCCCTGGAGCTTGATTCAAAACATCCTGGGATCACAACCCCAGCGATCTAGTGTAGGCACATATCATAAGACCTGGCCGGTCTATCCTATCTAATGCATTGGTTGCAGGCCTGTCAGGAATAGCAGTTCCTGGGATCACTTCACTATTCCTTTTCCAGCACTAAGATCACTGCGATCTTAGTGAAAGAATTGCATAGTGGTTTCACCTGAGTACAAGTAATTCTTCCCATCTCTCTCTTTGTCCTGGGGGGAGGGCACAATGCTTCTAACAGGCAAGCATAAATTATACATTCATGGGAACAACTCTTGAATACTGTACGGGGGTCAACTGCACCCTGTGCTCTTTTGTTAGCCCATATGGGGACGGGGAACGATGGTATAAACACTGTTGTGAAGAAGAGTGGCTCCAAAGCTATTCCTTTATTTTGGGACTCTTACCCCTGTGCCCAGTCAATACTTCTTGGAATAGTGTAGGAGGGCTGAGGCTAAGATCGATGCAATCTTAGTGCTGGCTAGGAAATGTGAACGCAGTCTAATCTTAAGATCGCTTAATAGGATAAGGTAGAATAATTCCTAAGATCGCTGAGGTTGTGATCCCAGGATGTTTTGAATTAACCTCCTGGCCAGTTACTCACCAGGGCTACACATTCATGCATTATGACAATCAATGGGCACGCGTGTTGAAAAGACCACTCTCCATCATTGTATTGGTAAATCCTACCGATATAGCTCAGAAACGTAGTAGTTCAGCCCTCTTGTGGCTCCATCAGTGTAATATTGGGGACTAAGGTACATGATTTGTTTTATACCCCCTGATGAGCGTATTTTGCCACAAAAAAATTAAGGATTGTATAATTAGTCAGTTACTCACATAAAACATGTAGCTAAAGATATATCTCTTCCTCTATCAGGCTCCGTGCATGTACCATGTCTCCTGATGCTAGCGGTCCAGCTGGTCTCCATCTACACCTGTAGCAGCATCTAGTAACCTGATGCTGCCCGTCCTGCTGGTCTCCATCTACACCTGTAGCAGCATCTAGTAACTTGATGCTGCCCGTCCTGCTGGTCTCCTGTAGCAGCATCTAGTAACCTGATGCTGCCCGTCCTGCTGGTCTCCATCTACACCTGTAGCAGCATCTAGTAACTTGATGCTGCCCGTCCTGCTGGTCTCCTGTAGCAGCATCTAGTTACCTGATGCTGCCCGTCCTGCTGGTCTCCATCTACACCTGTAGCAGCATCTAGTAACCTGATGCTGCCCGTCCTGCTGGTCTCCTGTAGCAGCATCTAGTAACCTGATGCTGCCCGTCCTGCTGGTCTCCTGTAGCAGCATCTAGTAACTTGATGCTGCCCGTCCTGCTGGTCTCCATCTACACCTGTAGCAGCATCTAGTAACCTGATGCTGCCCGTCCTGCTGGTCTCCTGTATCAGCATCTAGTAACCTGATGCTGCCCGCCCTGCTGGTCTCCTGTAGCAGCATCTAGTAACCTGATGCTGCCCGTCCTGCTGGTCTCCTGTAGCAGCATCTAGTAACCTGATGCTGCCCGTCCTGCTGGTCTCCTGTAGCAGCATCTAGTAACCTGATGCTGCCCGTCCTGCTGGTCTCCTGTAGCAGCATCTAGTAACCTGATGCTGCCCGTCCTGCTGGTCTCCTGTAGCAGCATCTAGTAACCTGATGCTGCCCGCCCTGCTGGTCTCCTGTAGCAGCATCTAGTAACCTGATGCTGCCCGTCCTGCTGGTCTCCTGTAGCAGCATCTAGTAACCTGATGCTGCCTGTCCTGCTGGTCTCCATCTACACCTGTAGCAGCATCTAGTGACCTGATGCTGCCCGTCCTGCTGGTCTCCTGTAGCAGCATCTAGTAACCTGATGCTGCCCGTCCTGCTGGTCTCCTATAGCAGCATCTAGTAACCTGATGCTGCCCGCCCTGCTGGTCTCCAATAGCAGCATCTAGTAACCTGATGCTGCCCGTCCTGCTGGTCTCCATCTACACCTGTAGCAGCATCTAGTAACCTGATGCTGCCCATCCTGCTGGTCTCCTGTAGCAGCATCTAGTAACCTGATGCTGCCCGTCCTGCTGGTCTCCTGTAGCAGCATCTAGTAACCTGATGCTGCCTGTCCTGCTGGTCTCCTGTAGCAGCATCTAGTAACCTGATGCTGCCCATCCTGCTGGTCTCCTGTAGCAGCATCTAGTAACCTGATGCTGCCCATCCTGCTGGTCTCCTGTAGCAGCATCTAGTAACCTGATGCTGCCCGTCCTGCTGGTCTCCTGTAGCAGCATCTAGTAACCTGATGCTGCCTGTCCTGCTGGTCTCCTGTAGCAGCATCTAGTAACCTGATGCTGCCTGTCCTGCTGGTCTCCTGTAGCAGCATCTAGTAACCTGATGCTGCCCATCCTGCTGGTCTCCTGTAGCAGCATCTAGTAACCTGATGCTGCCCATCCTGCTGGTCTCCTGTAGCAGCATCTAGTAACCTGATGCTGCCCATCCTGCTGGTCTCCTGTAGCAGCATCTAGTAACCTGATGCTGCCCGTCCTGTTGGTCTCCATCTACACCTGTAGCAGCATCTAGTAACCTGATGCTGCCCATCCTGCTGGTCTCCTGTAGCAGCATCTAGTAACCTGATGCTGCCCGTCCTGCTGGTCTCCTGTAGCAGCATCTAGTAACCTGATGCTGCCCATCCTGCTGGTCTCCTGTAGCAGCATCTAGTAACTTGATGCTGCCCGTCCTGCTGGTCTCCATCTACACCTGTATCAGCATCTGATAATCTAACAGTGAGTGACATAATGGTCTGTGAAGCACATCATGCAGAACTACCAGACCAATGTAGAACACTGACAACCACAACCATTTGTGCTCATCAACAATTTGATAAATATTTGTTAAGGCAGTGTTTCAGGTTTGAATATATTTTAGTGCATCATTTGCTACAGGGATGTTGAAATTATATGTATAATACACCACTGTGACCAGAATTGGTGTCTCTTTCAAATAAGATCCATTTTATAAGGTGTTGCTAGGCACAGAATAAAAATGGAACAAAAATCTTCTTTTTTAGCTTCTATTTCTTTGAACGGTAGTATGGGATGGATATTCAGCATGCTTATCAGTTCTGAAAATTGTAAACTTATCTTGAAGTAATTGTTTTTTGAATTGTCTCGATGCTCCAATAATTAAGGTCAGGAGAGCTCTTCAAAGTTGCATAGTTACTAAAAATGTGCAATTTTCACCCATTTTCCTCTAAAATGTACCATTTTGTAGTATCTATGCAAATTTGGAAAGCTCTCCTGACCTTAACAATTGGAACAACAACACAATTCAAAAAACTATCTCAGGAAATGAAACGGCCTTATATACACCAGAGTCTAGGTCCACGTTACCCTAAGGCAACACGGCACTGGACTCCAGCGCCCCCGGCATTGGGTAAGAGAGGTGTTCTCGATGTCGCTGATGGGGAGCCCCGATATACATCGAAGCTCTCCGAGGACAACTCGCGACCACCACACTACCCCCCTCTAGACTGAAATGTGGTCTCTGAGAGACCCCGAATCAGTCTAAAACAAATATGATATACCATAACCGACGACATAGTCATCGAGCATAGTAAAGATATATAAGCAAATGTCCACGACCAGTGAATAATTTTGCATCGTATTCACCGAGGTGAGGCTGTCCGTATTCAACGATGCCTTATAGGCAGAGTTGAATGCGGACAGGCCTCACCAAGGTGAATGCGATGCAAAATTATTCACTGGAGTGGACATTTGCATTTATGTCATGGCCTAGGGGGTTATTTTGCTTTTAAATAAAGAAAAACTGCTCAGATCTGTTGAAAATCCAAGATGGCGGACACCCATTGAATACAGCCACATTGTATTCAATTCCCCCATTGAATACAGCGGTTCTAGTACTAATCTATAGTGATGTTCGTATCAGCCATGACATAAATAATATTTCTACTATGCTGTAGAAAAAGAATTATCACAGTTACTCAGGGATGCTGCTCCATCCAACCAAGGAGACCAATGTCTAAGACATTGTTTCACGACCGGTTCCTGGTCGATCCAAAGGAGGCACAACCCGGTATGGTAACCAGGGTCGTGTCGGTTCCTCCCTGTCTCGTCGAGAAGCTCCTTCCAGCTTGGGAAGCCTGTCTATGACAGTCCTTTGACCCAGGGGCCAAGGATGTGTGGCGTCACCGGGTTCACAGAACCAAGGTGGCGTCGGGTCCACATAGCTTCGAAGGGTTGATCCTAGAGGAATCTCCGACCCTTACTGAGTTAATGACCCAGTTTGAAGGAAAACATATATTCCTTATATTTATTTATATATTTAATTTTGCATATAAAAAATAATATATGTAATCATCCCCTTATATTTTATCATTCATTTTCCATGTAAAACAATAAAGTCCATCCATATTTCAAATATATCTGTGTGACAGATAAATAAATATCTTGTGTTGAGAAGCAAGATATTTGTTGTTGTGCAAAGGATAAAAGTCTTGTTAAGGCAGTGTTTCAGGTTTGTTAGGCTGAATATATTTTAGTGCATTATTTGCTACAGGGATGTTGAAATCAGCTTCAGGGTCGGGGACAGGTTATGGTACCTCCACTCGTGGAGGGTACACCGTCGTCCGAGAACAGGGTTCTCGGGGGTTCCAACCACCATCGAACTCAGTTTGATGCCGGCAATCTGGCCAGAGAAGGGCAAGTAACATCCTGTTACTGCCCCTCAGAGATGGATCCCGTCACGGCGTCGAGCTCGGCCTGCTCTTCAGTGGTGCGTTCAACTGACTGTGAAGCACCCTCTTCAAGTCGCCCAGAGAACGAGAGGTTCGCATCCAATGGATCCTCACGATCCATCGTAGCACCCCAGTTGGAAGCTGAGGTAGCGTCTCATGATCCATCATCCCCACTGGAATGTAGGATCATCGAGTCCGCAGAATCGCTCTCGTCTTCAGCGTCACTCTCCTGATCATCATGATCCTGATGTTCCTCCGGAGAGGCAACATGTGGAGAGTTACTTCCGACCTCTATGACCTCGTCCACATCCATCTACTGCTTGACGGCTGGAGTCTCTTTAGTCACCACAGGCGCAGAGGGGTCCTGGTGGACGACTAACCCTGGAGCACTCAGAGGGGTTATGCCAACTAGGTCGGTGTGGATCCTAGGAGACAATACTCTCTGAGGTTCAGGCGGGGCAGGCATGAGTGGTCCGGTGAAGTCAATCAGGGGAGCACTCGGAGCAGTGGAGGATGCAGTGGTGGGCTGTTGGTACACCGAGGAACCAAGAGATTGACCGGGGGTGTCAGGTACTTCTGTGTCTCACGAGAAGGCTCTGTGGACTTCGGGGTAAGTTTCCAGACATGTCGGTGCTTGTCCTTGACCCACTCCTTGAGTTGAACCCCGAAAATCCTGTGAAATTTGCGGTCAATCTCTTCCCAGTCATCTATGACACTATCTCTCTTAGTGATGGCTTTCGACTCAAAGTTATTGAGACATGTTCTGACGTCCTTGAGATGGGCTTCCATCTCGACTTGGGCCGTCTGACGTGCCTCCTCTCTCAGAGCCGGGAGCAGTTCCAGATGAAGGGCTCTGTTTGCTCTGTCGAACAGACCAAACAGATAGACAGATGACTCCACTCAAAATGCCTCACTGAAATGGTCTAGTGCCACACTACCTGTGGATTCCAACAGTCCATGGCATCGATCAGTGAACGATTTAGGAAGCCCAAGCTGGACACTCTCTCCGAACTTGGGCTGAGCCTGCTCCCATCGTTGTGTAGCCGACGGGGTTTGAGCTCCTGATGCAACCTTCGAGTATGCAACACCAGCACCAGAAGTCAGTGTTGTGGCACCCGTATTGACACGAGGCGCGGGAGCATCCTTGCTACTCCCGGCTGCCGCAGGTGGCTTCAGTGCTCCGGGTGGAGTGTTGGTCATGACTTTCTGCTGTCGATCACGACTAGCTCGAGAGTCGGAACCCTTACTCGCAGTCCCAGAGGCTTTGGAAGTACCGGCTGAGGAATCCGTCCTAGGCTTAGAAGGCTGAGAAGCAGCGGGCTTCAAGGCCTCTATGGGCTTCGATGCGGCTGCTTGCGGCTTCAGCTTCTTAGCCTCAGTCGAGCCAGCAGATTTCCTGGCATCTGTGGAGGGGTTCGCTTGTTCCCACTCGTAGACGCCAAAGCTCCCTGTTTGCGAGGGCGACTAGCCTCACGCCTCTTCCGTTGCTCAGCCCTGAACTCCGGGTAAGCACTGTAGAAGGGGTTCATGAGGTCAGGTCAAATGAACAGGCGCTTTGTCGAGTGTCCAGAAGTCGTGCCTGTCTTCTCCTGGTGCTCATATCTAGATAGTAGAGTCTCTACTAGCTGGATGGCTCCCTTGCAGTTGTACTTGTGGGGTTGCTTGTATGACTTAAGATGACGCACCATAAGACCCCTTTGAGACATAACGAAGGTGCCACTGGTCGGGTCATCTAGGTTCATGTAACAAGGAACGCTGTCCGGGATTGAAGATCCGCCAAGCAAAGCCAATCCTTTGTCTCTCCGGCAGTGAGATCCCTGATGCGTCAGAGGCATTGATGACATTCTCGATCATCGACACGTACCAGTCAATGGTGTGAGTATCGGGGGACTGTGTACAAATGACGTCATGCAGGAGGGGGGAGGGGGGGTCCCACTTGCCATGACCAAGCATGACAAGGGGGGGGGTCATGGGCTGCATGACATCATGTCATCAAGAAATCACAATACGCTTTGGTTTTGGCAAGAACAAAAACTTTTGTAAAAAGATTTGTAAAGGTAGGGAAGTTTAATGCATTCATCTGACATAAATTTATTACCTATAGGCCCTACATGCATGCATTCCTCAGACATCTCACTCAATGTGTGTCACTGCCATCAATGTCAGTGTAAAATCAAGGTGATTTCCAGGCCACTATAAGGGGGCACCACTACTCTATCCTACCTATACCAATTTAACCCTTTTTGAAAAGGGTCACTGCTGCCCTCAGGATCCCAAATGATGCATCTAAAATACCCCTGAACTGCTGCTGTTGCCTCAGGGCAGCATCCATAGTAACCCACTTGGCAAAAAACGTGTTTTTAACGTTTGCAAACATTTTTATTTGGTTTGGATAAAAAACGTTTTTAAAAAACTTTATTTTGACGTTGAAAAAACATTTTTAAACGTTTTTTCAACCAATTTTGAACCAAATAAAAACGTTTGCTTTTTCAACCAATTTTCAACAAAATAAAAACGTTTCTTATTTACGTTGCTTTTACGTTAAGAAAATGTTTTTTTAACCTGATATAAAAACGTTTTTATAAAAATGTCAAAATAACGTTTTTTTGAGTACATGTAAAAACGTTATTTTGACGTTGAAAAAAAACGTTTTGCAAACTTAGGAACCAAAATAAAACATTTTTTTTTACGTCAAAAAAACGTTTTTCTGCCAAGTGGGAATCCACAGGCTTCTTTTTGAAAAAGTGTTATATTTCCCCCCCCCCCCGCCCTTGAGGTGTCAAAATTATGTTGCTCCTCTTCCAATCCACCCCCTCCTGGAGTCCCACTGTTGATAAATAACAAACACTCCCCTGGAGCTCTCCACCACCCTGTTGCTATTTTAACTGAGGGGATGCTTGGGGAGATGTAAAGGGGACCTCCCCCAAACTTACTCTCCACATCTTTGTCTGAATGGAACTCTATCGGACTCACCTTATTTGCAGATTCTACAGTAAAATGCTGAGGTGACTCAATTGCTTTGTAAGATCATAAATTGGAACTAAGATTGCAATCGATGGTCTCCTGAGAATTTGTGATGCTTTCTGAGATTTTTTTTTCTATTAGGCCAGAGTCTTTGGTCTGAAACCTATTTCTAGTAGGCCTACACTTGTATATGGTTCAAGTTATAGATTAAATCAATACATTCAATATATCAATACATTCAAGCTCTTGAACTATATGATCCTTAATAATAACTGTTCTTGATTTTCTCTTCGCTGACAAGTGTACAACTTTCGCTGCAAAGAAGGCAGATTATTAACTGTATTAGACTATTGATCTTGACAGTTTTTAAGCCCTTTTGTGAAAGGAAATACTTGTGTATGATCACTACCATAGTACTCCGTGTATAACTATAAGGCATGTAAATGGTACATCCTGTATATAGGGACCCATACATTATATAAGCTGACAGTGTTTGGCATGTTTCTCTGTTCATTTGTTGATCAGTGCTAGTTCTTTTTTTTCACTTTGCATGCATCTTATCCTTTATTGCCAATTCACACCCACTATATGTCCCTTTGAACCATTTTTGAAATTTGTTTATAGCCTATAGGCCTTCACTATTCATGCACTTTGAAGGGGGGGGGGTATCTCTCTGCATGACGTCATGCTGAGGGGGGGTCAAGTGTTGTATGACGAAACATGACAAGGGGGGGAGGGGGGTCAAAAATGGTCCTAAAATGGATGATGTCATTTGTACACAGCCCCTCGTCAGAGAACCACTCCTCGTCATCACTTCTGTCGCAGCCCACTAGTGGTGGAAGGGCTACCTGACCAGACCGGTAGTAGTCCTTCAATCGAGTGAGCTATCTGTTATTGACAGTTTTATTCTGTCGTTTAGCAGTTACAGCCGACATTCGACTCCACTCCTCGACGGCCTTAGTGGGATAAGGAGGGGAAGCTACAGTGCTTTCCACAGCACTGGCCTCGACCTCCGGCGGTTCACCCCAGTCTCAGGAGGATCAGTAGACTTGCTATTCTTCTCCTTGGCTGAGGTCTTCTTTGTAGGCTGCTCCTTAGTTGGCGCCTTAGGGATCTTGAAATCCTTCAGAGACCCTTTCGATGCCACCTTCTCCTCGGAGTTCTTCTTACTCTTCGAGGATGAAGCAGACCCTTTCGATTTCGAGGACTTAGAAGTCGATGGCTCATCGACCTCCATTACCTCTGGAGAAGAGTCTCGAGACTGAGCTGCCGCGGCAGTCGCGGCAACTACGGATACATTCGTCTCACCTAACCCCCGGGAATAAAATGGTTCTAATATGAATCTACCTGTCGGGTAGAATCCACCAGCTGATACTGAGAACCCAACCACACAGTCTAGTTAAACAGAAGGTATCTTATTCACCCCACTCACAGTATTAGATGTCTCAAATTTAGAGACAATCATATGACTTCTTGTTGTGTAATTTTTTATTCCGGCGGCTTCACGTCCATAGACAGATATACCCAAGAACGGCACCTTGCATTTAATTATTATTAAATACAGGTTGGTACATCCACTATTTAGTATTGTGCGCATCACTCAAGAACTGTTTGGGTTTAATCTAGGACTCCTCCTAGTTTTAATCCCGACTGGAGGAAAAGTGGTGGTTCTTGAGGTGGCTTTTTACTGCCCCCTTTTGAACCTCCGCCCTTTGATGTAGGCTCGCCTGCCAGGTTATTTACCCGTTTCTGTTGGTGTCAACCTCCCATCACTTGTGGCAGTGTAGAAGAAAGGTCTAGAGTGTTTGCTATAGATTTTCTTTCATCTTCAACACTTGTCGACTGTCCCTTTGATGTGCCTTGAGTCATGGGGCCAGTCTGGAATGGATTTTTGACGACCCCTTTTTGTTCGATTTTTAAACTGAATTTTGGGACGCGACCTTTCGATCTCCATTTCGACTTTTTCAGAATCAAACTTTACCCCCCTCAAGGCCTCTCGAGGGGGTGTGTCTTCCTCAAGCTGCGGTTGCAACAGCTTGACAGTTTGTGATAGTTCTATGCCCAACCACCGACGTAGTCTATCCACATTACTTTTCTGCAACCTACCTTCAGACAATCAGAGTAAAACAGACAGTCAGAGAGAAACAGAATCTACCATGAACAGCCCATCCCAGTTGGGGGCTAGCTTCATAGCAGTCTGGGGTGTGTGGTACCTCACCGCCTGTTCCCCAATTGAGTACCTTCTTTGCTTCAGCCCATAGTCATACCCGACTTTTTGGCGTTCAGCAGATTTTCCCAAATTCTCCATTACCAGGCTATATCTTTCTCTCAATCGATCTCAAAGCTGTTCCACAAAAGTAACGGAACAGGGTACATCAAGTGGGTTCTCGATGGAGTCAAAGATTACATCTGCTGGCATGAGAATTTCTTCCCCAAATACCATCATATTTGGACTGCAACTAGTAGAACTATGTTCAGAGCTATTGTATGCTGAGACCACATATTTGACCTGTTCATCCCAGTCATCCATATGTTTATCGAGCAACATAGTCAAACTCAGAATAAGTGTTCTATTGAACCTTTCCACTTGACCATCACTTTGAGGCCTGTATGGATTAGTTCTCTGTTTTACAATTATCAAATAATCACACATTTCAGAGAAGAGACGAGATTCGAATTCTCTCCCTTGGTTAGAATGCAGTAACAGCGGGATGCCAAAGGTTAACACTCACTCATCCACAAATGCTTGTGCACAGGTCTCTGCAGTGTGATTTAGTAAGGGAATAGCACGAACATACTTTGTAAAGTAATCCTGGATTAATGAAATGAAACTCTAGCCTCCATCAAATTGTTTCTGTCTAACCCCATAAACAGACTGGACAAAGCCAAAAGTGAAGACATATTGGGCTAGCACCCCTACTCCGCGTTGTACTAGGCCTAGCCACAGTAGAAGATGTGTGTGTAATTCTTTTATTTATACAGGCTATAGTAGAGGGTAATACCCTTTTTTTATACAAAGCCTGTTGTAATGTCAAAATCATACAATGATTGTTTCTTATAGATGGATAAACAATACAAAATCAGAGACCAAATTGGTCTGGAAAATAAGTTATAGGTCAGGGATGTATAAACTTGTCCCTTATGCACCTAACTTGTAAAGCAAGTTGTGTTAGAATTCCAAGGCCTATTGCCATCATTAGTGTTAGTAAGATAACAATACCATGACAGTCGAAAGTACTAGGAATAAGGTGCCGGTGTCAAGTATGCATCAGTAGAACTGATGATCAAGAAAAGAAAAGTAAAGAAAACAAAAACAGAAGTAATTTAGATAGCCACAAGTGCACCCATACATATATATACACACACAAACATACACACATATATAAGCAGCTGCACAAGCGGGGAAATAAAAAAGGGGGGGGGATGTTTGCAAGTAAGGCCTTTTTCTTGGTGTTCTTCTTAAAATAGCCAGGTTTATATTACTGAGATCATAAGATCTAATCAATCAATTAATTGGGTCTGTCACTAGGGTTGGTAGTATGAGGCAAAGGGGGATGGCCGAGGTATACAGAGACTCATCCTCTGTTTGGTGCAATGTGGTCTGGCAGCCCAGCCACAATTAACTTATATTTATCATCATTCCATTGTTTGAATTGATCCCTTGATTTGATAGCCCTAACAGTATTGTCTAGTTTGTTCCAACATGAGGCTGCCCTGTATTCAAGGCTATGTCTATATATAGGGTTCCTGGGTCTCTTAACTTTAAGCAAACGTTCATCATGCTGTCTAGTTCTGATATTTCTTCTGTCCAGGGCTTCGATGTCCAATGACAAATCAAAAGCCTTTTGAAGCTGGTGTTTATCTCTCCTATCAGACATATAATTGATACTAGCAATTTTCATAAGCTTTTCTGTATTAGTGGTACCGGTTTTCCAGAAGCATGTTCTGAGGTTTTTATTTATGACCAGCTGTATTTTATCTTGATATGTCTTAATGCAGGGGTAGTAAGTAATGTCACCATAGTTAGCTATAGGGATAAGCATCTTGGTCAGTACATCCCTGGCAGCCTGGTCAGTGAGGTTGTTCCTAATTTTCCTGAAGAGATATGATTTGTGTTCGAGCTTGTGAGCAACATTATCAACCTGTTTTTTGAAGTCTAACTTCGAGTCCAGATGGAGGCCTAAATACTTATAGGTTGGTGCAAAGAGAATATTGTCATTACCAATTTTCAGTTGTGGGAAAAAAAGTTTTTTCTCTAGTGCTTTAGTATGGAAATTCATGGCATTGGTTTTCTTTGTGTTGAGGGAGAGCTTATTTCTTGTGCACCAATCAGACACCCTAGATAAGTCATTGTTTAATAGTGCTTCAACTGTGGGATCATCAGGGGGGTGTTCCAAAAATAGGACAGTGTCATCTGCGTAATGCTGACAGGCAAGGTGATGAAGTGAATTACTTAGGTCGTTGATATATGTGAGAAAAAGCAAGGGACCTAATGCAGACTCCATGTGTTAATAGTTCCACTTCTGAAACCACTCCATTGGCCTTAGTAGTTTGAGTTCTATGGTCAAGATAGTCCTATAGGGGCCAGCTCTGGCTGTGAGTCCATGGCGGTATGCTATCTGTCCCCGTTCCCCGGTTGCCCCAGCCCCCAGGGGCTGGTCAGCCAGTGAACACTGCCCCCTTGTGTCATACCGATCCAGATGTAGGTGGAAGGTAGACAACGTCAGGTCTGGGGATGTAGCTCAGTGGTAGAGCGCTCGCTTGCAAGTTGAGAGGTCCCGGGTTCGAAACCTGGTGTTTCCAAGTACGTTTTCGCCAACCTCTACAGTCCTCTATTAATTTTGCAGAATTTATATCAAAACCCAATTTTTTCAACTTTTTTATTAAAATGTTATGGTCTAAAGTGTCGAATGCTTTCTTGAAATCTAAAAATATTGCAGTTTGTAAATTTGGTAAGACCATCTATTGTACTCCGACCTGGTCTGAATCCATCTTGGTTTTTACTCAATAAGTTATTTTGATTTAAGTAGCTTACTATTTGCTGGTGCAGGACTTTTTCAGTAATTTTGGCTGGTAGGGGTAGGATGGATATTGGTCTTAGGTTACCTACATCAGTTGGATCTCCACCTTTTGGTAAGGGGGTAACTCAAGTAAATCAAGTTATGGGGCAACTTGCAACTTAGAAACATAGATGACATATATTAAGGAAATTTGCTAAACAATTTGCTGTCAAAGCCTACATCCAAGATAAGAAGGTACTGGACAATACTATCAACACCATAGCTAGGTGACACCATCAACCTATGGGCCTCTAACATGTCCAGGTCTCTTGACTCATATTCAAGGCATGAGAAATCTCGAAGGGAGAAAATGCAAGTATTAAATGAGGCATTAATCATCATAGCAGCAAGAATGAACACAGTACAATCACAGGATAGCCACTTAGTGCCGCTAAAGTGCTGTAAAACACAAATCAATCACTGCAAAGAACCAATGCAGCTCTGAGAATGATATCTTCAGGAATCCTCACCCATTTTAGAAGGACCTATTTTTCACTTTTGTAGCTTAAAAATTGGAGTTTTAGCTGTTCTCTAGTGCCAAATACCCTCCTATAAGCCACACCCTACTTTTGGTTTGGCTGATACTATAAGCCTAGTTTTGATTTGGATTTTGGTAATAGCCGCTGCTTATACGAGAGAATTTATGGTACTCCTTTATCTTTTTGGACAGCTTCTATCAACCATATAAAAATCACCACCTATAAGGCACACCCCCAACTTTTGCTGATGCTACAAGTATTCTACCCTAGCATATTTATAAGTCGCACGTTTTAAGTATGGTATAGAGTTAGGTGTTAGACCGGCTTATAAACACACCTGCTGTAGATAGATGCACCTCGAGTTTTAAAATATATTCAAAAAGAATTCATTACTTTTGTTCAATTGAATGGATTTCCAAAATTCAAAAAGCTATGTGTAGCAAGGCCCCCTGGACCCCCCTATGCCCTATTATGCTTTAGGGGAGTGTAACACTTCCAAAGAAGGGTCTTGGGTGTCGCCCTTCGAAACTGGGGAGAACTAAAACCCTGCATATAAGATGCGCCTTATACGCTTGAGATTACTTTAGATTATCTATAGGCACGTCTTACATGCAAGGTTTTCCTGACATCTGGAGCAGCATTAAGATATGAGAGGACACAACAAAAGCAGAATAACCGGATTCTTTGTAATCTTTTTGAAAAAATTTATTAACGCTTGTTTGTCAACATGGCACGTAAAGATCTTGATTTAACATTTACGATTTGCTAAATTCATTAATCCAACATCTGCGATGCTGTTGAGTAACAATGTGTCCTTTATCAACGCTTATTTATTCACAGCGCCTACTATACCCCAATACCTTGTGTATAATGTGTACCCCGCGTAAAGGAGTTCAGGAACATGCTATAAGGCTTAGGCCATTTTATTCTAATAACTTGGATTACGGATCCAGCAGCGAGTTTTTAGGCAAAATAATTTTTTTTTTTTTTTTTTTTTTTTTTACACTCTGGCTGATGGCATTTTTTGAGAATCTAGCCAAAACGTCCTTTCTTTCAAAAAAAAGAAGAAAAAGTATAATGTCAGCCATAAACCCTCAGTGTTCTGTCATACAATGTGGAGAAGTTCTCGTTATTTACACTTTTGATGGCAAAAAAAAAGTGACTTTTCCATGCCTTTTTTTCTTTGCTCTGGTCGTTGGAATATATTGTTGGTCAGGTAGGGGCTCGAGGCAATTTTAAATTTTTTTTTATTCTACTGATGGCCGACCACAGTTGAGTGAAAAAAATCCCCAATCCAAGTTATCATAATTAACTGGCCTTATACACGAACCAGAGCCATTTGACCCTATATGTAGACATGGAGACATTCATGTCTCCAGTGCTGCTTAAAGTTTCTTCCCCAGTTGGGAGTGCGGCTTATATCTGGGTGAGGCTTATACACAGGAGTTTAGAGTAACATCTTTTCCTTGCATATAAGACGCACCCAAATTTTTGCTGCTTCTATAAGGCGCACCATGGGTCTATCCTTTGTACGACCTGCGCTTTGTATGCAGGGTATATCAAAAGACATCCAAACTATCAAAAGCGAAAGCTACTGGAAACCATGTAAAGGCATACCAACTTGTAAATTTCTTTTTTATTACAAGTTATTATCTGATATCTGAGAGTACATTACAGTTCAAGAAAAGCGTTCTTGTTTAAGTCTTTTGGGTTTGATTTATGAAAATTCCTTCTTCTTCTTCTTCTTTTTTTTTGCCAAAGTCGACACACATTAACAATCAATCACTTTTATTTCCTATTTTGCGGAAGAAACAGCTAAACCTCAGCAAACTGTATCCGGCTTCACGATTTATGCCATGTAACTCTGATACATTAAAACCCTTTAAGGGCCGCTAATGCAGGAGTGCATCATGCCCATTGGTCGTCATGATGCACCAATGAAGTGCTGGTGAGACTGCTCCCCAGCACTTCATTGGAGCATCATGCTGACCCTCTGGGATAATATCAATCTCGTACGGTCGGCATGATGCATGAATGCAGCCCTGGCAAGATACTCGTCAGGGCTGCATTCATGCATCATAACAACCAATGGGCATGATGCATTAATACAGCATCAACGGTCCTTATAGGGTTAATTGTAAGTTTAGTCACCCTTGATTTTCATACACTGTCCCCATGTGGGGGTAATAATTCATTTCTATATCACAGGAACAAGTTGAAAATGAATGACGATGAGAATACATAAAGGCAGATAGTGCATTAATTTATGTCATGGCAGATACGATCGTTATTATAGATTACCGTAAACTCCCGCGTAGAAGACGCGCTGCGCGTATAAGACGCACCCCAAACTCAGCACATGCATTTTCGCGTATAAGACGCACATTTTAAGGCTGAAATTTGTAAGATTAGTACATTTACCTCGTATAAGACGCACCCCAAACTTGAAAAAATCCTATAAGACCCCCCAGGCATTTGTTTGGCGTAGAGGACACGTCTTATACGCGGGAGTTTACCGTAGTACTAGAAGAGCCGTATTCCATGGGGGCATGGAATACAATATGCTTGTATTCAATAGGGTCCGCCATCTTGGATTTTGAATGGAGCTGAGCTGTTTTTCTTTATCTAAAAGCAAATTAACCCCATAGGCCATGACATAAATGCAAATGTCCACTCCCATGGAACATTTTTGCATCGTATTCAGCGAGGGGAGGCCTGTCCGCATTCAACTCCGCCTATAAGGTGTCGACAGCCTCACCTCAAGTGAATACAATGCAAAAATATTCCATGGTCGTGGACATTTGCTAATGCATCATGCTCATTGGTCATCATGATACATGAATGCAGCCCTGGCGAGTAACTCGCCCGGGCTTGCTGACTCTATAGTACATGGTTGATACACCTGCAAAGACTCGTGTGATGCACTTGCGTATTAGCGTCCTTTATAGGGTAGATGTCAGTTCGATATTTGGCGAAACTCTGAAAATTATTTTTGGGCACTTCAAAAGTGGGGTTATACCCTAATCAGAGTGACAAATACCTTCAAAATTAATCACTTAGGGTTGGGTGTATCTTTAAGGATTATCAGAATTATAAAATATTCATTTTAAATTTTTTTTCTTATTATTTCTGTAGTAAAATATCACCTTTGAAACTCTGAAATCAGAGAAAATCTGAAACTCTGTCATCTCTGGGCGGTAAATATAACACACATTTTGCCGTCAGAACATACAGATATCCATGACCCCTCCACTCCGACACACTTTACTTAATGAGTTTTGAATACACTATATATAATATATACGATAGTTTTGAATCATGATTTGACTAGTGGTAACTTTTTAAATGTCTGATTCATGATCCTTTCCACAAAATAATGTCATTCTTTCCTATCAAAATCAATCATCAATCCTTTATGAATGACAATATGATATGTCAGATATCTCATACCATCGCTACAATCTGTGGCCCGTTCATCTCCCGCCATCGTTGACTTCTCCACATTTCTAACAAAACTCCCCATGATTACAAATTTGTGTAAAAAACATTTGGATATTACAATGCACATCATCACATTCTAACGCCCAGTTTTAAATAAACACCAAGGGTAATTAATACTCGGGCGATGAAAATATCAGGATGTAGCATCTCACATTTCATGATCATATTATCTAAAAGAAAAAAAAATATACTGGAATAGTAGAGTGAAGTATGATGCTGATGTCTGGTGAAAAGCTGACAGCAATAAGTTATGATATGAAGGCGTGATGGTGAGGAATGTGGCATCATTGACTACTCGCTACTAGCTGCCTCGTCGGTGGCAATGGCCACCTCTTCGCCTGTTGTTGTGGCTGCCGTGGTGGTGGTCGGGGTGTTGGCAAACAGCTGCTGCTGGGCTAATTGCTGCAACAGTTAAACATACATAACGTGTCACATGCCGCATTCAATGTACCATGACATTGTGTGTACAAGACACAGCTTATAGACCAGTTCACACCCTTATTGTCGCTTATACGATGTTCACCAACTCAGAGTGTGCCATATATCGTAAAACCTCAGTCATAAGCCGAACCCAGTCATAAGCCGGGGGTAGAGTTTGAAGAAATATTACAAGCCGATTTTGGGGTCAAATTTGAACCATTTTCCCTTTATTCTATAATAATAAAACCCCGGTCATAAGCCTGGGGTAGACTTTGGGAGAAATTAAGAAGCTGATTTTGGTCAAAAAAAGAAAATAAAATGCGGCTTATGACCAGGGTTTTATGGTACTACATATATAGGTAGGGTTTTGAACATATAGACTATACTAAGGTATGAGAACCGGTGATACGCATCAAGAGTGCTTATGGGTGCTTATTATTTTAACTAAAAAAATAATCAGCCCCAAATATTCATCTTTATATGCACACTTCCTGCTATCTGATGCTAGTTTACCACACTGGGTTGACTCCCCCTGGAGCATTTATTTATAACGGTATGATCAGAGTAAATTCTTACCTGTAGCGCCTCTAGTTGTGCTGGGTCGGTAACCACATAGATGTGCTGTTGACCCTCTCCATCAGCCAGCGTGATTCCTTGTCCTGACGTTAGCTGTTGTAACGTGGCCTGCGCCGCCTCCTGACTGAAGCCCCCGATTACTGTATTGTCCGTCATCATTGTCACCTGTATGTCACGGAAAGACCGATCAACTTATTAAGGACTTAGGCCACTTTATTCATCTTTTAGTTATGGGCGCCCCAGAAAAATATGCCTGGACGGAGATGAAAATAAAAATTGGGTTTTATCTCCTAAAATCCTTAATATTAACAAGGTGTAAAAGCTCAAATATAGCCCAGACTACTTAATACATGGTTCCCAAAAGAATCTAGGATAAAAATTCGCCGACTCTCTCTGACCAATTTACAAGTTGTGGGGATAGTAGTAACCAACATCTAACGTCAAATCCATACAGAAATGCCAAATGCTACTGTAAGTTATTGAGTATAAATTAAAACCCAACTTTTAGAAAGAAAAATTGCCTAATTGGAATGAATTCTTGAAAGCCCCCTGTGGGGATTTGACTGAAATCACAAATACAAGTGATACTTTCTGGCAGATTTTCCCCGACTTTCCCAGACTCATGGCAAAATCTTATAAGATTCCCGGACCACTTTATTTTCCCCGACTCATGACAAAATTTTACAAGATTTCCTGACTTTCTGATCACTTTATTTTCCCTGACTCTCCCTGACATGTGGGAACCCTGTAATACACACATACCTGTGGTGCGTCTGCTGTGTTGATGACGAGAGCCCCTTCATCCTCCTCCATAGCGCCCTCTCCTGCCGCCGCCGGCAGACCCCCCACAAGGCCTCCCGGTAACTGAACATTGACGCGCTTAAAGCCTGGGCTGCCTGTTATAGGTAATGGTGGATGTAAGGTCGCTGTCGGGGGAAAAGCGAAGACATGTTAATTTACTCCTTATCAACCATAGGGACATTAATAAGAACCACTCTCTGTCAAAGGAGTGCTAAAGGTAAAGCTGTATTGGACCTCAAGAAGTTCACTATATCTGGCTTGTTATATGTAGGTCTGCAAAGTCTCAACACATTTTGTAGGGCCAAAATAGAGCCTAATTTCAATCAAAATTTTCAAAAACAATTTCCTATTTTTAAACATCTGTTTTGCTTCTTTTTTTTTTTTTAAATTGAATATAGATAATTATCATTACGCCAGATTAATTACTGTATTGTTAACATCTAATCTGATAAACCCTGATCTAGCACAAAGAGACTATCTATGGTATCCATGTATTGAATGAATATAAAGCTTACATATGTCATTATGTGGGTTGAGGCTGGGAGGGAGGAGGAGTGCCGTCTCTGGGTCGAGGACCGAGTCGTCTCCGTGTGCAGTTCGTTTGTGCATGGATAGCGTGGAGGTCTGGCGGTAGTTCTTGCCACAGTGGTTACACATGTAGGGTTTGGAGTGGGTGTGCACCACGTGGTGTTTGTATAAGGACGAGTACTCGGTAAAACGCTTCCCGCAGTCCTCTACTGTACACACATACGGCTTCTCACCTAGACACATGTAATAGAAATAAAGTAAGTAAAACACAATGTAGACATTTTAGTAAAACGCTTCCTCTCTTCACCATAGTTAACATAAAAGTACATCACTGCTGTTAATCCTGATTATTTCTTTTTGTAACAAATAACGGGAGGTTTTACAATATCTATCCCCTTAAGGCCCGCTAATGCATCCACCCCCAGTGGCATAACATATCTAAATCGCCACTGCTGTACGTACCCCTGGGCAGCTACATTCATGCATCATGCCAACCCTACAGGGTAAATACACCCCCGGAGGGTCGCCATTCTGCTCCAATGAAGTGCTGGTGAGCAGTCTCGCCAGCACTTCATTGGTGCATCATGACAACCAATGGGCAAGATGCATTAATGCATCAGCGGCCCTTAAAGGGTTAAGGTTAAAGGGCATGATGCATTAATGCATCAGCATGATGCATTAATGCATTAGCATGATGCACTTCTGCATCACTGCTGCATCAGTATATTACCTGTGTGTATCCTGATCGTAGTTGGTAGCGGAGGTTTTATGGTATAAGGGGTATATTACCTGTGTGTATCCTGATTGTAGTTGGTAGCGGAGGTTTTATGGTATAAGGGTATATTACCTGTGTGTATCCTGATTGTAGTTGGTAGCGGAGATTTTATGGTATAAGGGGTATATTACCTGTGTGTATCCTGATTGTAGTTGGTAGCGGAGGTTTTATGGTATAAGGGGTATATTACCTGTGTGTATCCTGATTGTAGTTGGTAGCGGAGGTTTTATGGTATAAGGGTATATTACCTGTGTGTATCCTGATTGTAGTTGGTAGCGGAGGTTTTATGGTATAAGGGTATATTACCTGTGTATCCTGATTGTAGTTGGTAGCGGACGTTTTATGGTATAAGGGTATATTACATGTGTGTATCCTGATTGTAGTTGGTAGCGGAGGTTTTATGGTATAAGGGGTATATTACCTGTGTGTATCCTGATTGTAGTTGGTAGCGGAGGTTTTATGGTATAAGGGGTATATTACCTGTGTGTATCCTGATTGTAGTTGGTAGCAGAGGTTTTATGGTATAAGGGTATATTACCTGTGTATCCTGATTGTAGTTGGTAGCAGAGGTTTTATGGTATAGGGTATATTACCTGTGTGTCCTGATTGTAGTTGGTAGCGGAGGTTTTATGGTATAAGGGTATATTACCTGTGTGTATCCTGATTGTAGTTGGTAGCGGAGGTTTTATGGTATAAGGGTATATTACCTGTGTATCCTGATTGTAGTTGGTAGCGGAGGTTTTATGGTATAAGGGGTATATTACCTGTGTGTGTCCTGATTGTAGTTGGTAGCGGAGGTTTTATGGTATAAGGGTATATTACCTGTGTGTCCTGATTGTAGTTGGTAGCGGAGGTTTTATGGTATAAGGGTATATTACCTGTGTGTATCCTGATTGTAGTTGGGAGCGGAGGTTTTATGGTATAAGGGTATATTACCTGTGTGTATCCTGATTGTAGTTGGTAGCGGAGGTTTTATGGTATAAGGGTATATTACCTGTGTGTCCTGATTGTAGTTGGTAGCGGAGGTTTTATGGTATAAGGGTATATTACTTGTGTGTATCCTGATTGTAGTTGGTAGCGGAGGTTTTATGGTATAAGGGTATATTACCTGTGTGTATCCTGATTGTAGTTGGTAGCGGAGGTTTTATGGTATAGGGTAAATTACCTGTGTGTATCCTGATGTGGTTCTTGTAGTTGGTAGCGGAGGAGAAGGCCTTGTTACACCCGTCCTCGTCGCAAATATACGGACGTTCTCCCGTGTGGGTCCTGATGTGCACCTTACGGATGTTGGACGTGGTGAAGGAACGCTCGCACCCCTCAAACGGACACTTAAACGGACGCTCCCCTATAATATAACAGTTGTTACTTGGAGTATCTGCAGTATGTCACGCAGGTCCAGTACCAGAGACACAAAAATATTTCTCTGGACACAATTTATTGCCCAGTGGACACAACTGCAAAGCCAGCCTTGTACCCTGAACCAAAGGGCTGGACACATAACATTTACCTGCTGGACACAACTTTGATTTTCAATTGTGTCCAGTGGACACACTCATTTCAAACCGATTTGTCGACCCCTGAATGTGATGTAAGGAAATATTCATGTTCAATAATATGGAGGAGATAGAGGGGGAGGGGGGATTGTAATATCTACATGTAGAATAACAGCATCCCCCACTACTAAATCCAGGGATTACTGTTAGTTAAATCATATAAGCCACATCTTATACGCGAACCAATGCCCCACCAGCTACGGTTCATAGCATAAGCCTAAAGCGGGATGCAGCTTATAGGCAGGAATTTGGCCAGTGTAATTAGAATACCGTAATCTCTCGCATATAAGGCGCGTCTTATACGCGAGGTTTTAGTTCTCCCTGCATCCACAAGGGGGACACCAAGAGCTTCCTTTTCATATGTTACACTCCCACTAAATTATAATATGACATAGAGGGGTTTAGGAGGTTCCTGGGTGCTTTAGCTACACATAGCTTTTTGAAATTTCAAAATCCATTCAGTACTCAGTAGAACAAGTTATGAATTTTTTTGACAATATTCTAAAACTCTAGGTGTGTCTTATATGCGAGGTGCACCTTATATGCGGGAGATTGCGCTAGTTCTATAAGTGGCCTTGGTGCTTATAATACTGTATTTATTTCTTGGATAGCTGCCCCTGCCCTTATAGATTTATCCTCCAGCATTTTTACAAATCAAGTCCCTTATTTAACATATACCTTTTAAAGCTGCTACAAGACGTGATTTATGTTATTCTGCTTTCTATCTCATAGAATTCTACATTACTTTCCAATTAATTTCATAGTATTTAATCTAATAAGGAGTGGGTATCAATACATACAGTTGGAAACTCAATGTTCAACTCTGCTTGTTGCATTGGGGGGATGGTAAACTGCTTTGGTTAATTAGTTCTCATCAAAGTCCCTGTATGGCAGCACTGAGCAGTCTGTAACCCTGCAGGCTCCCTTGGGAAGGTGTCATTGCCATAGAATACCACAGTCTGATTTCCTAACTACAGGTGGCACCACTGAGCTGATGTAATTAAGTGCTTGTCAACAGAGATAAAATGCTTGAAGCATTTTATTTCTAGACATCTATTTCTTTGAGATTAGCATGCTTAAAACTCTCAGAATTGGCTGAGCTGTCAACAGTGCACACAGGCAGGTGGGCTGATTGTAGAAATTCCCAAATCTATATATTTCATGTCTTATACAAGACGAGCACTTATTTGAAACCCGGTGCTTAAATGTGACTATAATTATACAGTAAGTCAAATACAGCCAGCATAAAGCATTTCCCTACCAGTATGAGTGCGGACATGTTTCTGCAGGTCGCCTGACGTCTTGAAGGCCTTGTCACAGACCTGCTCCGGGCACCGGTACGGTTTCTCCCCTGTGTGCACCCGTACGTGAGACTTGAGGCCGTAGCCAGTCGCAAACGCCTTGCTGCAGCCTGGGTGGGTGCACTTAAAGGGACGGTCTCCTGTGTGTGAACGCTCATGAACCTGGAGAAGGAGCGATGTGAAATTATATCAAAAGTCATTTTCTTCTAAATGCTTAGCGACAATTTGCAGTCAATATTTAACCAAAGAATTCAACTATATATACAAAAGGGGGAAGTTTTGCATCTGCCGGATGCCCTTTTTAAAAGTCAAGAAATTCAAGATTGGGATAGTGAAATATCCACCATGTGTGTGGCGGCATCATAGATCAGTTATGACTGACAACTACCATAAGTTAAACATTCATCTGTCGCAACACCAACAATTAAAGCCACAGTCTGCGTTTGGGAGGCAGCTATATGCCACTGCTAGGGTCTTAACCAGTCTATACAAAAAGTTTTTCCCCGTGCAGGCCATTGAAATTTCGGTCCTGCAGATTCGATTATTCTGCAGGCCCGGATTGATCTTTGGCAGGACCGAATACCTGAAGATCATTATTGTCAAGAAAGAAATAAAGGAAAAACAATGACCGACTCACTATTTAAATAATTTAACCCTTTAAACTTTAATAAACAGTAATGCCTTTTGTTCTAGGCTGTAAAAAGACTTGATAATGGTCGGATTTTTAAACTGTGAAAACCAAAATGTCCTTAGATTACAGCAAGACATTCGGTCCCACAGTCTGACTTTTTCTGCCGGCCCGCAGTGATTTTGACAGCAAAAGCCTCGGTCCCGCAAGTTTTCATATTGACTACAGGTACCTATACCTAACTAAATCTATATAATGTAAACCCCTGTACATAATCTACATTTTGAGATCAGGAAGGGTCTATATGCCACAGTTGGCCTCTGATGTTCTGCTGCTTATAGACAGGTTTGTAACGAAAGATGAAGAAACCGGTTACCTTGAGGTGATGTTGTGTGGTGTAAAGGCGTCCACATCCGTCGTACTGACACCTGAAGGCCTTCTCTGACATGGACATTGCACGTTCACTGCCTACTCGTACCTGGCCGCCTGTAGCCCCTGCTAACGCTTGCTGAAATAAGACAAACATGTGATGCTATAGGCACTAAATAGTAGGCGTCGCTTAGGTCTAATGAGGCTAAGTCGCTACCCTCTTATACCATACTAAGTCTTGAAGTGTTTTATTAATGTTAAATCATTTTCTCTTTGGATCTGTACAAATCACAAAGATGACCACTTTAGCCTTTAAATATCTGAAATTTGGGATATATCCAGAAGAATCACATGCCTTTAAGGGCCGCTGACATCATGACCATTAGAGCATCATGACGACCCTCTGGGAGTAAATATGTATCAACCCAGTAGAGTCGTCATGATGCACCAATGAAGTGCAGACTCGCCAGCACTTCATTGGTGCATCATGACGACCAATGGGCATGATGCACTCCTGCATTAGTGTTCCTTAAAGTGTTAATGACAAAATGGTGGCTGACCTGATTAAGTTGTTCCAGTGTGAGTTGAGTAGCCTCCAGCTGAGCACCTTCCGTGAACAACGTCTCAGCTCCGGCACACGTGATGTACGCCGTGGTACCGTCCTCTAACTGTACCGCCTGTAAACCATCTGTAATATGGACAGTTAGATTATCGGCGCCAGATCATCATATAAAACCTGTAGAAATGTCCCAATGTGCTTCGTCAAGGAAACCTTTAAGTGAATGAGTAGGATTTTTAAACACCACTCTGACAGCTAGTCATATTCATGGTGCGAAAACTGAATTAAATATCAATCGATGGATGAATGTGTCAGTACCCACGGATATATGTGCACCAGAGACACCATTGAGATGATAAGGCTAGTTTCAGGGTGTGCAGTGGTGGGTTTGAAATCATTTTTCTCATTTTCTTTTCGTTTCTAAATTTGACTCATTAATAAGATAAAATATAATGACACAACTCATTTTTATCAAAATCTTGGATCTGCAAGCACTCTGAGGAGTATGTATTAATGCATCACGCCCATTGGTTGTCATGATACATGAAGGCAGCCCTGGTTACTAACTCACCAGGGCTGCCTTCATGCATCATACAGAGATGTCAGACACTCAGAGGTTCAGAGGCCCCTCAGGCTGACACTTAAGTGCAGTTTCATATGTAGAAAAATGGCCTCCACTTAAAAACGTTCAAAGGCCCCAAATCTTTCAGAGGTTTGACCAACACCCGACCGACATCTCTGAATTCATGCCGAACCTACAGGTTTAATGCTCTCGGAGCTTCAGCTTGATTCTCCAACAGTGTTGCCGAAATGGTGCTGACATGCCAGCATCTTAATCTTAATGGCCGGTTAAGGGCTTTTGGACACAGGCCAAATTGGCCTGCCCTGATCTAAGCTTTCTAATAGTGGATGCATTTTTCAAATCGGCATACTAGAAGCAAAGCATTTTTTTGTGAATTTGTTTTATATTCAAATATTTTCTGATTTCTTTTTAGTTACGATGAAGTTTATACGGGTACTTTATAACATCAATGTTGATTTGGCCTGCGTATGAGGGAAGTGGCCTGTGTAAGATGCCAGGTTGCAGGCCACTTTGGCCTCCATCGAGAAAAAGACTTTTCGGCGACACTGCTCCAATGAAGTTATGGCAATGAATGCTTGGCAGCACTTCATTGGTGCATCATGACGACCAATGGGCATGATGCACTCCTGCATCAGAAGGGCTTAAAGGGTTAAAAGAGAAGCGATGGCCGTGTATCTCACCTTTATTGGTGTTCTGGATATAGGCTATCGTACCGTCCTCTAGTTGGATAGCTTGACCTTCCACTAACTTTGGTAACTGGTTGTTGACTATTTGTGGCTGCTCTTCTGTCTCTGTTAAAATATGAAATAAATTATTACATGAAAAACATTAATACCGTAAAACCTTGTATATTGGCCACACCCATGTATAAGCCATACCTTGATTTAGAAAGACTAGTTTATACAGGGTAAATCCTGTTGAATCACTACTGCTGTTTTTGTTGTTTTGTTTTTCCTTTTTTTTCTTTATGATGTAAATGACACTATGTAGCAAAGTGCTAAGTAAAACTTCTTACCGGGGTATAAATGAACTACCAAATTTGACATCAGTTCTCATTTCCATTCACCTTTTTTTTTTTCAATGGAGTCCAAAATCTAGCACACAGTCACTTCATGACACAATATATATTTTAAACACATTATTTCACTTACCTTGCTCTTCAGGCATCACATTTTGTACGATGGCCGTTGTTCCGTCCTCGAGCTGAATAGTCTGACCCTCATACATCTTAGCATCTGAAATTATGGGATGTAATGAGAATATACCATAGGCATTACCAGGTAGTTAATAATCACCAGTGATGATAGGATTTCAGAAAAATGCTGAAGCTCAATAAGATGCAATATCTAAACAGGGGTAGACACTGACTTTTACAGTCATTGGGCCCACACCAACAACTGTAGGTCCAGAACTAATATTTCACCTTTATTATAAAGCAAATCACGAGTATGCCTTATTAGATTACACTGAAACATTAATAAAATGCTTGTTTCTTCATGATTTTCTTTCAACAATTACCACTTGACTAGCATAATTATGGGTCATAGGTCCCCAGGCTAGCCCTGCTAAATAAAACTGTTGACATACCGTCGGGCAGGGTGACGCTGACGGCCTGTACCTGCTGTCCATCCGCTAACGTCACGAGCTGAGACGCCGTCACCTGGCCATCAGACCCCAACAGGTCCTGGGGAACAAAAGACAATATATGTATCTACAGAAACTCCTCAGAGTAATTTGTGCACTTTTATCTAGTGAGGGCCACACCCAAGGCTTGAAAATAGTGTCAAATACCCTTGTATAAGCCGCACCTAGACTTGGGGAGAAGCTGCAATAAGCATCTGGGTTCTAGTATAAGCCGTGGGTTATACAAGAGAATTTACGGTACTGGAAATGTTTGATATCCTCCCTAAAGAAACATGCTACGACAATGCAGTATCAGTCCCAATGGGCCCATCCATAAATGACGTCATGCCAAATTTGACTATTTTTGACTCCCCCCCCCCTCTCCCCGTCATGCTTTCCAATGCTGAAAGTATATGGAAACTAATTCCTTCATGCCGGGCCTGACCCCCCTCCCCCGCTCCGGCATGACTTCATTTGTGGATGGCCCCAATGAGTTACAGCAAATAACTATAGAACCTACCTGTTGTTGCTGATGTGCCTCGTTCCCATCCTCATCCTGACCGTTCAGACCCGACTCTCCGACCTCCATCACCGCCATCTCTGGGGAAATGGTCATCACGGCGCCTTCATTCTGTTAAATATCCAAATAAATAAAAACATATAAAAAACAATACTAAAAACAATATATCACACAAAATCTGACTTCAATCCAAATTTGGTTTGTTGTAAGATTTATTGTACAATAACAAGATATACAGGCGTTGAACTTATGTGACGATGATCATGTTGAGTGATTGCAGATGATCAACAGTTTTGGCCTTCATCACCTTAATGTCATTCACCAGGGCTGCATTGATGCATCATGATGACAAATGGGCACGAGCAGGAATTTGTATAGAGGGATATGAAAGTAAAAATGAGCTGGCCACCTCTATCTGACAGGCGTATCTGACATGGCACATGGGTTACGTCTTTCGGGGAGAAGCGCTAACGTGGCGCCAATTTCGCTTGTTAAATATGAGCAGGTAAACTTTCAACTTTCGCCGGTACCAGGAACACACTTCCGATCATACCGTTTCTCCTCGAAAGGGTTCACGTGGCACATGCGCTGCCACTTGGTCCTAGTGGCAGGACTGTGAACTACTAGTACCCAACTCTGCCACAAGGTAGCTCCACCCCCAGTTATGTTATAAGCTTAGGCCAAAAAAAAGATTGTTTGTTTCAGGTAACACGACCTTATCTAACCAAACAGGGCCGACCCTATTTCCCCCCCCCCTTCATTTTTGGAGGAACCCTAGGTTTTTGAGTAACTGTTCAGCCAATTTAGTTGTCCCTGTGACTCGCCCTGGAGTCACCATGACTCATCGCGAGTCATTGTAGTAGTTAAAAAGATTTGGCAAAATAAAACCATAGTGTTGTAGATCTTAATACAATAGGGAGGTTAAGATCTGAACGTGTACAGCTACTTGTACATGTAACGTCATAGGTCACATGGGGGTATCCCAATCTAGCAGTATACACCTTGTAGGCTACAGGTTTTGGACGTGTAGAGGGTGTTCTACACGTACATGAAGGGGGAATAGATATAATAAAGATAACATATTGTAGCGTTTTCCGACTCTATGGTTAATAAAGAATTACACAACTCCGACAGCTTGACTTCAGTGTCTTTTATTTCCTGGCAGTCCTCGCCACACCATCTAAGTCTTATATCGTATATATTAATCCGGAGATAAGCCTTTTAGAGTTCTGCTCCTCTCTGTCTGCAACTCGGAACTAACTAATCGGAGTAACAACTCCCTTATTTATACATAGGCAGATACTCCGACCCCGGCCCGCTTTACGGCAGGTCAGCGTCGGAGGATCTCCTCCGCCGACTACTATTGCCGACGTAACCGCGTTACTTCAGGACCGCTGGCCTCGCCGCCCCCACACCAGGATGGTTTCGGCTCCGCCAACGGCCCCTCCGTCTCCGCCACAATATGCTAGCAAATAATAATTGACTTTGCAAATGGGTTATTAGGTATGTGAGTACCTACTGCAGCCACAGATTACCTTTCGGCTAATTATATCTGTGTGTAAGTACAGGTTGTTTACACTGTAGGGGCTCGTGGAAAGTTGTATATAGTGTTTGCTCCCTATTCGAGAGGGCAGCTCAGGTGAGACCAAGCACCTGAGGTGTTGATAGGGTTACAGAGGACTTTTAATCTTAATCACTTTACCTGTACCTGTACTGGAACCTGTGCGTCTAGCCCTTGCCGTTCCCGTACAGGTACAAGTTCTGAAATCTTAACCTCTCTAATAGTAGAGAATAATCCTGTGAGACATGGCGGGGCAACTTGTAATCTTGTGTCTAGTTTCAGTTGGTGTAATTATGAGTGTCTAAACTCTCTAAGATCAGCAGGAGCCTGCTCTGCCTTACCCCCCCCCCACACACACACACCCAACTGCCAATCACCTTGTAATGGTCTGTAGCTCGTGAAGGGCCAGTGGTCAGCAAACTGGCCAGATCAAGCCACCTCTCTGTAGAGGAGGAGCACAGTGCAAGGACATCTGTGTACATACATGTTTTTACAGTGTTCCACAAAATCGTTTATAAAACAAAATATAATGAAAGGAGTAATTATAAAGTTATGTTTCATCACCTATATGGCACATGGCTATTGTATTATTGACCAATGGGAAGCATCCCTGGCATTTACTGTGGAGACGGGGGCTGAAGGTGTTAGTCATAGTGCAGTCGGGGTCTAATGGCGGCCTCCATAGCCTAATGTGCTAATGCCCTATAGGAAACACATATTCTGAAAAAAACATTATTTCAATATAAACTACAAAAGTTAACACAGAAAAAAAATAGCAATTCCACAAGGTGTCCTTACACTTTGACCTCCTCTGATGTTCAAAAATGCAGATATGGCAACAGACACCTTAACACTGATTTTCTTCATAGAGATCTTTAACAGGGAATACCTTGTTCAAATACAGAAGAAATGATCCAATTGTACCATAACCCACTGAGATGAAACATGTACTACACATATATACTAGTTTCAGAATGAACAATTCTAAAACAAAGGCTACAGAGAGGTGTTTTTGAATCTTAAAAGCCATAATGCTAATCTGCCATAGGGCTCCAAATTGTCAATGGACTATTCTGGGTATTATCATTATTTTACACCTTTATCAATTTCTTTGCCATACAGGACCGAGTTCTGTCCACAAGCTTACCACCTGCCCCTATCTATTTACTCAATAGTAGGCGGGGTCACTAAACACCGAACCCCGCCTCCTCCAGTGGGATCCAGTGAGCTGCTCACACGTCATCCCAACACGGATGTCATAACAGCCAAACCAGATTATTCCGGCCACAACCCCACTGGAGGTACTGCGACATACCAGTGGATGCTATTTTGGGACCAGGGCATATCTGAATGACACACCCTTGTCCCTCATTGGTCTATGTGGCGAGCTGCCTTCCGCCTGGTATTGCACTACCAAGTGTTGCACCTGACAGAGAGCAGACGTCATCATTACCGGGGGCTGCTCAGCTGAGTATATAACACGCCGCACGAGCAGCTCCCAGTATCTCTACCTTACATCTCTTCACACCATACCTATACCTCATATCAGGACCTAGGACAGGTTGAGCTATACGGCTTTAGCTGGTTTGATTACCAGCCAATGAAATGACACCAACTATTCACTGCGGTCCTCTCGGGGGCCAACTGGTACCAGTCTAATAGGTGTTATCAGTAGAACTCGCTGATAACAAGCTCCAGTAATGGCGGCGCCCATGGGACAACCTGCTAACTCGGAATAGGCTCAGGGACAGAGCTTGGACACTGGCGAGTGTATCATTGTTACCACCTGTATGAACACTCATGTCAGCTGTGCAATAAAGAGGATCAAATGAACTTCTCTGGATTCAGTGTTTATCACTTCACCCACTTGTAACGGTTCGTTGACAAAATGAAGAAATATCTAATCTGGGAATAAAATCAAAAGTATGAAATATATTCTGAAAATTCCATCAGTTATTGTAAAGTACACACACAGTTGTTATTATATTAGAATATTGTGTAGGAATGGTCCATAGCAGAGGAGCCAGAGACAAAAATAGATTGTCGGGGTTCCCTATCCTTTACACCGTGGTGACTATGAACCATACACTAGTCAACTAGTCTGACGAATAGTATCTAGAGTCAATGCGCTGATAAAATAAAAAATCTGACCTACCATACCAAATTTTTTTCAGGATGTTACCTGAAACACACAACTTTTTTTTTTTTTTGGGGCCTTATTGAAAATTATCCTGATGTGATAGTGTTTTACAACGTGGTACTGGATATCCATGGCATTATAATATACATTTTAATAATTACCGTAATCTCCCGCGTATAAGACGCGTCCTCTACGCCAAACAAAATGCTGGGGAGTCTTATAGGATGTATTGGAATTGGGGGTGCGTCTTATACGAGGGGTAATTTTACTATAGAAATGTATTGAATTTACAAATATCAGCATTAAAATGTGCGTCTTATACGCGAAAATGCATGTGCTGAGTTTGGGGTGCGTCCTATACGCGCAACGCGTCTTCTACCCGGGAGATTACGGTAATTGTAACATATGATTGTATTAATGCATATAAAATGAGGCATGAATACAATAGTGTATATAATTGTTTAAGGACAATCCAGACTGTCGTCACAGTCCGCTGACCACCATACATTAACAATAGACTAAAAAGGTGACGATGTTGTGAACTTCCGGCTGAGCTAACCCCATCTCACAGACGTCATGGCCCGGATAATGGACATGGCCTGGATGCGCCCATACAAGACGCATCTCATGGTCTTAATCCGGTGTCAAAAGACCCATTATTAAGGGTGCTAGACCTCCGAGAGTGTTTTGAACTCTCGGTACGCCACAGAGGCGCGAACGTGAGCTGCATGCATGCGTGACGGGCTACAGGTAGCTGACAGGTACCCCTCCCCACATGCGCAGTTACAAGTGCGCAGGCGCACGCATCACCGAGATACTGGCGGTTGAACATGCCAAACGGACGGAGACAATGGGGACGCCGTACCGATGATAGGGGTGTCCTATGTACCCCCAGGGACATAAAAGACTTAGCACTAATGAACAATGGCAGTTGCCACTAGCTCCAGCTAGTCTGGACGGAGGAAGCTAGGGTAGGGTACTTAAGCTCAGCCCTACCCTCCATCCAGTCAGTATCCAGAGAGTCACCTCATAAACACCATCTCCAGTCCAGCTCTCCTGAGCCTTTGTTTGTTTGTTTGTTTAGTTTTATGTCTGCGGGCCATCGAGGAACTCAGACAAGAACACTCTGCTGGGTTAGACTATGTCAGCCAGACATAGGATTAAGCCCCACTTGTGGCCAGAGGCTATCTTCTACCATCCATCTACAAGAGGGTAAAGTTCTATATTTTATATTATCCCTCTATCAGCAAGCCAGAAACTATATTGGACATTGTATTATTATTATACATAGGAGTGGAACACTTATTACATTTACTGTGTGTGAATTACCTGTGTATTGACATTTGTATTACTGATACATAAGTTCTGCCTAAACCTTGAATAAACCAGTGACAACTGGAATCCATATAAGAGCTTGATATCCTTACTCCTTATAGCCACTAGTCATATGATATTTCTCATATGACAACTTGATCATGCACACATAATCCTTGTATGACAGCTTGATGCCTTAATGCACTATCAGTATGTACCGTAAATTCTCTCGTATAAACCGTTGCTTATACCAGAACCCAAATGAAAATGAGGCTTATAGGATCAGTCCAAAGGGGTGCGGCTTATTTCAAGGGTATTTGGCACTATAGAATAGTACTAAAACTTGGGGGTGTGGCTTATAAATACGAGAGGGGCTTATATCAGAGAATTTATGTACAGTATTAGTATTCTAGCCTACCTGTTGCAGCATGAGGCCCATGACATGTTGAGAGGGTGGTGTGCCTTCCTCTGCCTCCTCTTCCGTTTTCAGCGTCTGGTCTGTCGCCACCTCGTGTTCCTCCTCCATCCTTTACCCCTTATTATTCTCAGGAGCAGTAGTCTGGTGTCTAAGTAAATGGCAAAATGTAAGCATTGTTACTACGGGAGTGATCATTTTTTTAACTACAGCGGGGGGGGGGGGGCTGCTGGCTTTGTGCGTGGGCGCACAAAAAATATTCTGGCCCCCCCCCTCCTAAGAGTCAAAATTTTTTTGAACCCTTGGAAGAGCCGAAAACCTATAGTAATGTGCGGGCCTTTTCCCTGAAAACAGGTGAAATTATTTTGACCCCCCTGGTCACTCCTATTTATAAAGTCAGGTATTTGCGGCTTTCTCAAGAACTTTTGGAATTGAACAGGGTACTATACAAATGAAACGTTTAATTAATGGCTTTGCTGTAGATTGACTGCATCTTTTTTTTTATATACAAGAATTTTCACATTTTTCTAGGGGATCGCTGATTGTGAGGATGGGTAAGGGCTAGAGGGGTCAGAATTATATGGTGGGTGTTAACAAAATGGACATTTTTTTAGCTGCTGATAATTTATTTCTATGCCTTTGATAATTTTTCAACACGGGGGGGGGGGCAGGGCCAGAATTTTTTCGACCCCTTGATCAGGGGGGTCACAATTTTTTCAACCCCTCGGGGGGGGGGGGTCAAATAATTTCATCTGTTGATGACAAAGCCTGTGTGTTAATAGGCCCCGACTATAGGTTTTAGCATAATTTTCGACCTGTACAGCATGCATGGGTAAAAAGATTTGACCCTTGAGAGGGGGGTGGGGCAAACTTTTTTTTCATATATCCACAGACAAGCCCACCGATCCTCCCCTGTTGTTAAAAATGATAACTCCCTCTTAGGGCCGAGTCATTTATTGGCAATATAGGGCGCGCAAGTCCCATCGTCCCTTGCAGGAAATGGCCGCCAAAATAACCTCAAAATTGGATAGGAAGTCACAACGCGGTATGCTTTATGTATGGGGGGGTTCTGAATGAAGGAGAATTTCTCTACAAACAGAAATATCTAGAATAAATGACCATCATAACATGTAGTAGATATGTCTAACACACAAGCATATGAACGGTAGCTCATAAGAAATTAGTAGTTATGAAGGATTAATATTTTTTGTCAGCGCCTATGGCAGCAAAGCATAGCGCACCAAACTTCCTGTCCAATTTGGGGGCTATATTTCTCGCATGGAATGATGGGACTTATGCGCCCTATTGCCAGGTGGGGGGGGGGGGCTTGTTAGATAGGCCTATGGGGGGGGGCATTTTGAAAAAGAGCCCCTTGGTGGGGGTGGGGGTGCAAATCCCAATAAACCTTCAGACGGGGGGGGGGGGGTCAAAACTCAACATGGGTAATTCATCGAGACATGTATGGCCCTAGACCCCTAAAATCGACATGGCGACATGAGCTTTTTTTTGCTTAGTGACATGAGACATGGCCAATTTCTTAAAATCGACACAGGGACATGACCATTCCTTAAAATCAACAAAGGGACATGACAATTTCTAAAAATCGACATGATGACATGGCCATTTCTTAAAATCGACATGGGGATCCCCCATCAAGGGCCTCACATGTCATTCCATGGCCATGCTGGTATCCGATTTTTTGAGGTGGGGGTCATTTTGCAAAATCATTTCTTGGTGGTTTTTGCGTTGTTTTTTTGTCATAGATCTGTTGGTGGGAGGTTTAATAGTCTAGGAAAAAACCTGCTGATCCACCAAAATCCAGCAAGCCCCCCCCCCCCTCCCAGCTGGTAATAAATGACTCGGCCTGCCCTCAACCAAGAGAAAGAAAGGGGGGGGGGGGAAGAGGGAGGGACAAGAGACCGACACCGCAGTTGATGCAGCCCGGGTGTCCCTCGACCGTAGCCCCGACCAACCCAGTCTGTCTGTCGGTCTCTTTATCGTCCCTCCGTCCATGACTACCTTAGATGACTACCCAGGTGACTACCTGCACAAGCACGAGGTGACAACGCAAACGCCGCAACCTCATTATGTAAAACACAAACTCATACATTTCTTCACAAGGCGCAAACTGCGTTACCTTGCCTAACTCATAATTTATCAATTTTCATCATATTTTATGTGCCGGTTTCATTTCCTGGGGCCGCAGCCAGAGGTTTTGTAGACAGACGACATTTTGCACCAAACCACTTCGGTTATCGCCGCGTTTGTCTCACGCATTTCCAAGTCTCCATATTGGAAAAAACAACTCAAGGTGACCTCAACCTTTTCTCGCACACTTCAGGGAAATATGGAGCCAAATTACGGCAATTTAGTACCACAAACTCATCTAAAGAACCCCTGTAAGTGACTGCGTGATCTAATTCAGGTTTGGAAATGGAGAACTGCGAGGAACACTGGGAAAACTTACCCAAAAATCCTTGTTCCTAGACCGCCATGCACCGCAGCTGCCGTCCTGGGGCAGTACAGGGCCTGGCAGGTGGATACTAAATCTTTGATATGGCTCTATTATGGAGGAGTACTGCAAATACAGAGCCCGGGCCCATACCGTGTGACGTCTAATGAGGCCCGTGCACTGGATGGTAAAGTCTGCGGTCATGTGTCAGCTTGCATACATTTTGCAGATACACGATCCGGGCCCCAATTTCATGACGTCATGTGGCTAAACCGGCTGGGGCCATTCGGCAAAGTCATTTTCCATCAGAGAATTTGGGGGCATTCGACAATTTAACTTTTTTTTGAGGAGGGCGTAAAAGTTTTTTACTGTGAAAAACATAAGGATTCAAATCTGATCAAAATACTTTTTAGAAGCTGAGGTTACCCTTGAAAATAAGTTCGTTCCTGTCCAGAGTCCTGGTGGATTTTATTTTGTTGAGGGTTGAATTTTTTTTGGGTAAGTTCTGATCCCCCTCCTCTACACCTTCAGCACAAGAAACTATGTTTCTAACCAGTAAATCTGAACGTGATGGCAAATTCATGCTGTCCCTGCTTTATACGATGTTCATGACAAAAAAAAATTCCCTCCCTCCCACATCAGTCTGAAAAAATCCCACCCTCTGGACAAAGAATGCGTTTACCTAATTTTTAGCACCCTTGAAAGCCTATTCACAAATACATCGTTTTAAGCAGTATTTTTGGATGAGGGGAACCCTTAAATACCTGTAGGTTTTTGAATTTTAATTTTGATATTCTATTGAATACAAAAATGATAGGTCATTACAAAATTCCTCCTCAGATTTCTAGAGCCAAGGTTTCCTTATAGATAGACATATACAAGTAATTGATGTATTTTTATAACTTATTTTTTTATTCATTATTTACATTTCTTATTGCACAAGCACTCCTTTTAAATTCAAACACAACCAATTGCAGCAGATGGGCTTATGAAATATTGGCATAAATATGGATTTAACACATTCATCTGCACTGAGAAAACAACAATTATCATATCATGTATCACCAATCATATAAGTCTTTTCTAATTTTGCTAATAAATGTACATTACATCCCAGTCAATAATTATGCGCTATTCATCATGAAATTGGAATGACATTAGGGAGTGGTCATTATTTATCAACAGGGGGGCTGGTGGGTTTGAGGGGGGCGTAAAAATTTCAGACCCCTCTCGAGGGGGGGGCTAAAAAATGTTCACCCCTCTTGAGGGGGGGTTTAAAAAAATTTACCCTCTTTTTAGCAAAAAAGACCGTACGTTACTATAGCTCAAAGAGGGGCGTGGAGAATTCTCCGCGCCTCCGGCATGGGGGTCACACAAAAAATTTTGACTGCCGTCAAGGGGGGGGCGTAAAAAAATTTTGCACGTCTGCACGAAAACCCACCACCCTCCCCCTGTTGATAAATAATGACCACTCCCTTAAATGGTACTAGATATTGAACCGCGACTTATCTCACATTATAATTTTCGTGTCCCTTTTTGATCCAACATAGCGTGCAGGCTTTTTAGCTGAAACGAGGGTAATTTTTTTTAGCTCCCCCATAAGAGGGGTCAGAATTTTTTTAGCCCCCCCCTTGGAAGGGGTCTGAAATTTTTACACCCCCCCTCAAACCCACCACCACCCTGTTGATAAATAATGACCACTCCCTAAGGGACGCGTCATTTATTGCTAGCTGGGAGGGGGGGGGGGGCTTGTTGGATTTTTGCAGACCAGCAAATTCCTTTCTGACCCCCCCCCTACCAATATGAGTTAATTTATCACCACCCACACTAAGATCTGATTGTGCAAAAAGACCACAACCTCCCCCCACCCCCACCCCCTAAAAACAAGGAAGCTGGATATGCGCATGGGATGACACATCGCAATGAGTACTTATATTGTCCATATTTTAGGTTTGATCCCTCAGGGTGTAGGTTTATTGGGTTTTGGACCCTCCTACCAAGGAGCCATATCTTAACTACCCCCCTATTCCGACCTAGTGGGAAAGGGGTGGCGCCATAGTGTCTAGCTGAAGCTGGTCACCATCATGTGCCTTACACTGGTTTCAGGGGTCAGTTATGTAATACCTGGTGGGAATCCACTCTGTCCCACCCTACATACAAAAGTACTAATAAGACTCTTAAGTTAGCACATAGTGGCTTAATAATATAAATGCAACTTCAAAGGTATGGTTAGTGTGGGTTATCACTCATCACACTTCCAGGTGTGGAGTCTTCACACCTACAGGTGTGGAAACTCACCCATGTATAGAGTGTCTTCATGACTCCTGAAGCTGCAAATCTCGCGAGAATGCATGTTAATTAGGCCTTAGCTGGTGGCTGCAGTGCAGTCAGACCTGCATGCACTACCAGCATGGTACTAGCACCTACCGGTTCACTTGCAATCTAACAAGCCCCCGCCCCCCCCCCCCCACCTGGCAATGAATGACTCCTCCCTAACATTAGGTACCTGAGTTTTCAATATCATATTGTTGAATGTGAGCAAATCCAAAGTTGATATAAATTCATTTACATGTGGGTATTTCTATCTAGAGACAACACAAAAATGGTGGTTGTATCATTAAGAGTTCCTGCGAATTGTTTAAAAAATATAAGAATTGTACAAATAATTAACATAAATCACATAATCATCCATCATTTCTCAACCCTTCCCCCAGAAGCTCCGTGATTTGCTACTCGTTGTGCCATCTTGTGTTTCCTGTTGGCGAATCAAATTCCAGTAAATTCCGCCTTTCTTTCTGAGTTCTTCGTGTGATCCCATCTAGGAAGAGACAAAATTCACAATGAGTCAATCTTTATGAACACTTAAAATACACATAGTTGTAGTGCCACAGTTGTATGGTTTAGCGGCCCGATTATATTTAGATTTTGTTTTAAAGGAGCTCTGAATCAGCTACGTCTGCCACATGTCCTTGATTCATTGCGCCTTCAACACACGAGGCTTCCCATGTTTAAACAGATACTTAGTCCTTTCTTGTTCTGGACAGGTATTTAAAAGCTGCTTGTCCAATCAGGTATAGGTATATAGAGAGGTTATAATATATAATATATGTATGTCAAACCATTGCGATGCACTTAACAACTTCAGAGCTATATTCATGCATTATGCCGCGACACTACAGGGTAATTACATTCACAGAGGGTCAGCATGATGCACCAATGAAGTGCTGACAAGCAGACTGTACCAGCACTTCACTGGAGGTGCATCATGCCGACCAATGGGCATGATGCACTTCTGCATCAGCAGCCTTTAAAGGGTTAACATTAAGTGCTAGAGCTTACCTCTGCTATAGAGCCATTTTCTATAACAGCAATAACGTCAGCGTCCCTGACTGTGCTGAGACGGTGAGCGATGACAAGCACTGTGCGACCTTTTACTACATTATCTAACGCCTCCTGGACAACTCGCTCTGACTCTGCATCCAACGCACTGCAAACACAATACAGTTTCAGCTTTATTAATCTGGCAGACATCATGCCACTTCCTTGCCCACAAAAAAAACCCAGTAAAATCTACGATTCTAACAAATTTTACCAGGAATTTCTGGAAAACCAGGAAATGTGGTATTTCTGGATTCTTGCAGAAGACTACGTTGGTGTCTGAATTCCTTCCCTGGGTTGTATTTGATGGGTCCTTTTTTTTTTTTTTTATATAAAAACTGAGACCCCCCCCCTTAATTTTAAAATATTTTCGTTGAGGATTTGTACAGATCACAAGAATTACCTATTTCATCTTCAAAATTAGGAAATCTTAAGAAAAATTCAACACACATTCTATCTATGTTATCATTCTCACGTGGAAGGCGCACCCCAACTCAGGCCGATCCTATAAAGCGCATATGGGGTCTGAATCGTGTACATGTATAAGACGCGTCTTATTCTAGGTGTGAGTTTACAGAAGCTTACCTTGTTGCCTCATCCAGGATGAGTATGGCAGGGTTCTTAATGAGAGCCCGTGCTATGGCTATCCGCTGTTTTTGTCCCCCTGAGACTGTCACTCCCCGCTCCCCCAGCACTGTGCCATACCCGCCCGGGAACTTGGTGATAAAGTCGTGTGCATTGGCTAACCGCGCCGCCTCCTCTACCTACCCATTTTTAAATTGAAAGTAACTGTGATTTTGATCTTTGAAAAAAGAACTATGCAAAGAGTAAAGAGAATTTACATGTACTTGAAGTTCTTCTCTAATTTCGATCAGATTGAAAATGTCTGCATTGATAGAGATGTCATTTACCGGTACTAGGGTACTCAAACCACTGGTGAGATCCACTTTACTCATAGTTAGTGCATGTGCTATAGGTATAAATGCCATAAATTCTCTTGTATAAGCTTCACCCTCGTGTAAGCCGCACCCCTGACCTTAGAGGGAGCTATAATCCACATCTTTTGCTTGAAAATTGTAGGTGTAGTACTGTTCTAGGGGCAGTAATTCCCCATACTTGGTGGAGATACCGAGTGGTCCCGCCTCACGAGGGGATCTCTAGAGAGATCGGTACCAGGTACTCACTGCCCCCTAGTGTGTGTATCATACCGATCCAGGTGTAGTTGGAAGGTAGAGAATGTCAGGCCTGACTTTGGGCCCACCCTATAAGCCGTATTTTGATTGGGGTTCTAGTCCTAGCCACTGCTTTATATATGAGAAAATTTACTGTAGATGAAGAGTGAAAATCTGACCTCTTGATCGGTGGCATCTGGACGTCCATAGCGAATATTTTCTCGGACAGATGTAGCAAACAGAACAGGCTCCTGGAAGTGAGGCATATTTATATTCTTTAAAAAAAGAAGTATGAAAAATTGTTTAAAATCATAGATCAGCATAAAAAGTGGGTCCATCATTTATTGTGTCTTCACAGAGCCGATAGATACTAGGAGGCGTATGTTTGAGGAATTGGGGAAATTTTGAGGAAAGCACAGCGTGTGTTTGATAGATTAAGGAAAGGTTGAGTTAAGCACGGCATGGCCGTGGTGATTTATTTTGTCAATGTTAATGAAATAAATTGTTTCTTGATAAATCCATGTATTAATGCACTATGCACCGTAATACTTAATAATGCATGAATGCAGCCCTGGTGAGTAGCTTGCCGGTGCTTCATTCATGCATCATGCCGACCCTACAGGGTCGATACACTCCTGGAGGGTCAGCATGATGCTCCAATGAACAGCTGGTGAGACTGCTCGCCAGCACTTCATTGGTGCATTAAGACGACCCTCCGGGGGCTTGTGCATCAATCCCGTAGGGTCGGCGTGATGCTCCAATGAAGTGCTGGCGAGCAGTCTCACCAGCACTACATTGGTGCGTCATGCCGACCAATGGCCATGATGCACTCCTGCATCAGCAGTCCTTAAAGGGTTAATCTGACATCTAAGTACACACCTGGTTAATGTATCCAATCGCACGTCCCCGTAACCACTCAGGGTCAAGGTCACTAATGTCATGGCCGTCCAGTAATATACGTCCCTTGCTGACGTCATAAAACCGCTCTATCAAGGCGGCTATGGTTGACTTACCTACAAGACACAGATATCAGGATAACGAGAAGTCCTTTACATGTACAAAAGTTTACTCTAATCTCCCACGTATAAGGTGCACCCCGCATATAAAACACACCTTTTAGAATATACTGTAGTAAACAAAAAATTTGAAAAATTCATAACTTTTGTTCTACTGGATGGATTTCAAAACTTCAAAATTTTGTAGCTAGCCCCCCCCCCACAGAAAAAGCTGTATGCCTATGCCTAATGACCAAATTTATTCTAGTTGAAATAAATCGATACGTACCCCCTCCAGACAGCCCACACAGGGCCACCATCCGGCCGGCTGGTAACGTCAACGAGAAATCCTTCAAGACTGTCTGAATAGTGAAACAACTTATTTAGGCTAGCTACATAGAGAGTAGAGCTGAATTACTTCAACATGGAAGTCATCGTATTAAGGATTTTATAGAACATCCACTATCCTCTTTATGATGAACAAGTCTGAATAACTAGTTTGATCCATTACTGGGTAGCACGGTTCTTTGATTGGTTAAAACCATCCCTGTCATGATCCCTAGTGAGTAACTAACCAGAGCTATAATATTCATGCTTGGTATACATACAAACAGGTCATGCCTAAGAATTTAACTGTCAATCATGTGTCCTATCACCGCTATGATCTAACTGTCTCTCCTATACCAAGGTAGCGGATTGTCCAATGGGCGTGGCCATTGCTGGAGATTAATTGTTACCCTGTTACTATTCGAGGCGTTCTGGGAGCGGTTTTCTAACAATATCTATTGCATTATGGGTAGGGGTGACCTTGAACGCTAACTACACCACCTGAGCTTGCTGCCTCAACCCCATTCTGCACCAGCCAGGTCTGGCTAGGTACCAGTCCTTAACTATGCTTGGGAGTGTAATAAGTTGACTCAGGGATCAACATTGACCCACATGGGGAGAACCAATAGGGGGTGGCCTTACAAACCAGCATTGATCCCTTGGTCGCTTCACGAACGCATCAGCAGCCTTTAAAGGATTAACATTAAGTGCTAGAGCTTACCTCTGATAAGAACTACCAGATGGGTACCTGCTGCCCCCCGAGAGGCCCACAGTGAATAGTTCAGATTATGTCAGTGGCTGATAATTAATCCCGCTAAGTCGGTATACAGATGTTTGATATATAAAATGTGATTGGAGAACTAAAAGTCTAGTGGACTTTTAGTGAGCTACTCCCCAGCACCTGAGGAGAAATGTCATCAGACATGGCCCTCAATACCCGGAGGGAAGCAGTGTTATCACATGCCGTTATGAAGGGCTGCTAATGCATTAATGCATCATGCCCATTGGTCGTCATGATGCATGAATGTAGCCCTGGCGAGTAATTCACCAGGGCTACATTCATGCATCATGCCGCCTGGAGGATTGATACATGCCCTCAATGTTGGCATGATGCTCCAATGAAGTGCTGGTGAGCAGACTCGCCAGCACTTCATTGGTACATCATGCTGAGTGACCAAAGAGCATGATGCACTCCTTCATCAGCGGCCATTATGCAGTTTAACAGAGTCAGTGGCCGCATCGCGTTGTTACCTGGTTTGGCCGGGTAGGGTAGGAGAATCCGACGTTTTCAAACTTCACCTCTCCGTGCAGGGTGTGGTACGGGATGAGACGACCCCCGGATAACGGCATGGTCGGCTTTAACTTCAGGTACTGTCAAATATATAATCATATCTCATATAATTATAGTTATAGACAGATAAAACTTCAGTAAGGTACTGTAAGAAATTCATTTCCATACACTCTAAATCAGCATCTCAATTTCTGTGTAGGGTACAGATTAAAGCAAAGCAGTTAGCAGTTATCAAATATTACTGAAAAGTCTCACTGATACTTCTTCATTGTAATAAGATTACAGAATGAAAAGCTCACCTCAAACACCCGTGCTCCCGCGCTGAATCCTCGCACTGCCTGACCGAACAACATGGACATCTGTGCCAGGGATCTGTAAAAGGATCATTTCATTTCATTTTCTCGCATTCTAGCTACAAATCATTTTCCATAATCTTACACTTTAAATTTTGTTTATGTAGAAGGTATAAATTGCAGTATAGTTATTACAATAATTTTCAGTGTGACAGGGTTGCAACTGCCCCATCCCCTCCTGAAAATCTATCAAGGAATAGAGGAGGGGGGGGGTGCTAATCAAGATTGAAAAATAGGATATACAGGGGGAAAAATGATATACTATGTCTAGGTTCTGAAAATAAGGAATATTACCTTTGAACAGTCTGTGTAGCAATCATGAATGACATGAGGTCTCCGGCTCGTAGAGACCCGTCAGCCATCAGGGAGCCTCCGACATACAGTGTGCCCAACACGATACCTGTCAAATTTTAAGTTGGTTTGACTTTTTTTCCCCACACTTAACCAAGCCCATGTTACCAGTATGACTTAAACTTGTACCAGGAATTTTGGAAAAACTATAAGAATGGAAAAATATTACAAATTAGATTGAGCAAAATTGTTCCTCCTCATCCTCAATGCTCTTATGCATGGAAATCAAAACTATTATAATACTTCGCATATATGGCGCACCCTGCATATAAGATGCACAATGAGTTCTGGAACATCCTGTAACGCACATCTAGGGCTTCGTTTCACTTGGGATAGCCTTCACAGCCTTCTACCGTACATTTTCTCATATAAGCGGCAGCTACCAGAACCCAATCCAGGAGGGTGGAGGGAGGGTTGGGGGTAGGGGTCAGATATGACATATACCCAATATTTACCAAACTGTTCCAGCATCACAGGGGGGTCGGGGGGGGGACACTAGGACCCCATAGCTTTTTTGAATATCGAGGATCCTTTCATGTGTTACCAATAAGAGGCGTGTCGCTAACGTCTTACCGTTGAGTGCCATGTTAGAGAGGCCCTGGAAGGCGCCGATCCCCATACCAAGCAAAACGTTAAGTCGCTGTGACTTATCCACCTCCTGGTTAAATAACCTGTTATGAACACAAACACAACGTCACTGTCATAAACATACTGTCACTGTCATAAACACAAGCATACCGTCACTGTCATAAAACGATATCAGACTGTCAATGACAGTTAATCCATCATGTCCATTGGTCGCCATGATGCGACTCGCCAGGGCTGCATGCATGTATCATAATGATCCTTTTTTAGGATTACCCATATTAACCCTGTAGGGTCGGCATGATGCATGAATGCAGTCCTGGCGAGTTACTCACCAGGGCTGCATTCATGCATCATGATAACTGGTGGGTAAGATGCATTAGCGCCCCTTAAAGAGAAATGATGTACGAAAGATGTAGGATGCTGTAACAGTATTGATGGTGCTAATAAAGTTAAAGTGTTCTTTTACTTGATATTCTGATAAAGAAAAAGAGATGTTAACTACGAACTAAAAGCCAATTTGTAATAAGAGTCTGAGACGTTAGTTACAAATTATTAGGGCTCAGGGCCTGGAAAGTGTTGATTCTGTGGAGGGTGACTTACTCCATTTCTTTGGTTTCCATGGCGAAGGCGCGGACAGTTCGCACATTTCCGATTGCTTCATCTGCCACGGCTGTAGATTTCGCCACCTTGGAGAGAAGACAGGCTTTGTAAGTATAAAAAAACTCTCTTTGGTCCTCCTCTTCTTTTATTTATTTATTTATTTATTTATTTTTTTGACACATCCATAAGACTTCCTGTTGTGCAAAACCAGCAATTTTCAAGCCTAAGTTGTTCCTTGCAGCTTTTCCCAATTTGGAGTTGAGGGTTATACATTTAATAGTGCGGCTTATAGAAAGGACTTTAATGTTGTACACCTTAGGCATGGCATTCTGGTTCAGTGCAGCATTTCAACAAACGGCCATAGTGTGTTAAAGCAGTTTAATCCTTTCAGGGCCGGTAATGCATTAATGGTCGCCATGATGCAGCTCAATGCAGCATACCTGTGAATGCAGCCGTGGCAAGTAACTTGCCTGGGCTGCATTCATGCATTATAACAGGGTTGATACACTCCCGGAGGGTCGGCATGATGCTCCAATGAAGTGCTTTGTGCGCAGTCTCGCCAGCACGTCATTGGAGAATCATGATGACCAATGGGCATGATGCACTCCTGCACTGTAGCCCTGTTAAAGCTGTTTTACCACCTACCTGTGCCTGTGCTTTGCGGCTAAGTTTGCGTAGTAACGACCCGATCCCAGTACCGACCAGGATGATTCCCGGGACCACCACCAGGGAGAGCGCCGTCAGTTTGGGAGAAATAAGCATCAACGACCCAGCGCAGCCGATTACCTGGAGGTATGAAGTCACATGTAACATTATGACAGAAAACCCTGACCTGAATCAACCAAGAAAATATAAAGTAAAAATATCAGATCAGCCATGTTTATCCATATGTTTCCACGGTATGGAAATTCGTTAATTACACTAAAACACAAAATGGGTAACAGGTATTTGACTTTTTCTTGGTCTATTGAATTGACAAAATCAGGGTCCTTCCTATATTTGGGATGGATCTACTGTAATACCTCGCATATAAGGCGCGGTGCTTATACATGAGGATGGAGTCTAAGTGCACCTTATAGGATTGGCTAAAGTGAGGATATAAAACCATAGAACAGTATCAAAATGCCCAAACTAATGCCCCAGGTGCACCCCAATTAAAGCAACTCCTTCCACTTAGGGTGCATCTTATACACAGGATGCGCCTTATACGCTAGGTATCAGAGTACCGTAAATCCTCATGTATCAGACACGGCCTCCATGCAACGATTACATCGCCTGCATCCTATCAGGTATCAGAGTATAAGACACGACCTCCATTACATCGCCTGCACCCTATCAGGTATCAGAGTATAAGACACGGCCTCCATTACATCTCCTGCATCCTATCAGGTATCAGAGTATAAGACACGGCCTCCATTACATCTCCTGCACCCTATCAGGTATCAGAGTATAAGACACGGCCTCCATTACATCGCCTGCATCCTATCAGGTATCAGAGTATAAGACACGGCCTCTGTTACATCTCCTGCATCCTATCAGGTATCAGAGTATAAGACACGGCCTCCGTTACATCTCCTGCACCCTATCAGGTATCAGAGTATAAGACACGGCCTCCATTACATCTCCTGCATCCTATCAGGTATCAGAGTATAAGACACGGCCTCCGTTACATCTCCTGCACCCTATCAGGTATCAGAGTATAAGACACGGCCTCCGTTACATCTCCTGCACCCTATCAGGTATCAGAGTATAAGACACGGCCTCCATTACATCGCCTGCACCCTATCAGGTATCAGAGTATAAGACACGGCCTCCATTACATCTCCTGCATCCTATCAGGTATCAGAGTATAAGACACGGCCTCCATTACATCTCCTGCATCCTATCGGGTATCAGAGTATAAGACACGGCCTCCATTACATCTCCTGCATCCTATCGGGTATCAGAGTATAAGACACGGCCTCCATTACATCTCCTGCACCCTATCAGGTATCAGAGTATAAGACACGGCCTCCATTACATCTCCTGCATCCTATCGGGTATCAGAGTATAAGACACGGCCTCCATTACATCTCCTGCACCCTATCAGGTATCAGAGTATAAGACACGGCCTCCGTTACATCTCCTGCACCCTATCAGGTATCAGAGTATAAGACACGGCCTCCGTTACATCTCCTGCACCCTATCAGGTATCAGAGTATAAGACACGGCCTCCGTTACATCTCCTGCATCCTATCGGGTATCAGAGTATAAGACACGGCCTCCGTTACATCTCCTGCATCCTATCAGGTATCAGAGTATAAGACACGGCCTCCGTTACATCTCCTGCATCCTATCAGGTATCAGAGTATAAGACACGGCCTCCATTACATCGCCTGCACTCTATCAGGTATCAGAGTATAAGACACGGCCTCCATTACATCTCCTGCATCCTATCAGGTATCAGAGTATAAGACACGGCCTCCATTACATCTCCTGCACCCTATCAGGTATCAGAGTATAAGACACGGCCTCCATTACATCTCCTGCATCCTATCAGGTATCAGAGTATAAGACACGACCTCCGTTACATCGCCTGCACCCTATCGGGTATCAGAGTATAAGACACGGCCTCCGTTACATCTCCTGCATCCTATCGGGTATCAGAGTATAAGACACGGCCTCCATTACATCGCCTGCACCCTATCAGGTATCAGAGTATAAGACACGGCCTCCATTACATCTCCTGCATCCTATCAGGTATCAGAGTATAAGACACGGCCTCCATTACATCTCCTGCACCCTATGGGACTTAGCTCAACTCTGGCTGTGTCATATACGCGAGGATTTTGCACTGTAGAACTGTACTGAAATAAGATTTAGCCTTACTCAGGATGTGTCTCATACATGAGGTGCACCTTATACATGAGGTTTTACTGTATTATGGAGGGATTTACGGTATATACCTGCGTGAAGCTCCTGAGGCCTTGAGAGATGCAGAGTTTGAAGGAACTCTTAAAGTCCTGGATGTCCGCTGTCAGTCTGTGAATGGAAATAAGGATTTTGTCCTGTAATATAATATACTACAAGCACTTCAATGCTACTTTTGTGAAAAACCAGTCAGGGAATTCAAATTGGACACGGACTCTGCACTAGTGTATAACTCTCAATATATCAGTGCATCGGGCTGAACCAACGCGTGCCAGGAAATAATGTTGCTCACTCTACTTGAGCTTAGATCATCCTAAGGCCACACCAAAAAATAAGTTGGGTCTACGGATTTCTCTCTCCATATTTTCAGAAATACAAATTTTTTTTCTTTGAAAAGGAAATCTCGTCTACAGATTTCGCTCGCCTCACTTTATACAAGTTTTCTCTTTGTGATGTTTGGCAAATTTTTTTTTTAAATTAATTTTTTTTGATAGCCTCACTTTTCCAGCAAGGAATCCATTGGACGCCAAAAAAATTCTTAAAAAAAAATAAATAAAAATTTTGCTCGCTCGCACCATTTTTTCAAACCAAAATCCGTAGACCAACTTATTTTTTTTTGGTGTGGCCTAAAGAGAACATTATGGTATAATTCAAAACCCAGCACTTATATAAGACCTGGGCTTATTTAAAACCCGGAGATTAAACGTGATAATACAGCATAGAGCACCCACCGGTTGATGATCTCGCCGGTCTTGTGTTCATCAAAGAAGCTGATGTCCTGAGACAGAATACTGTGGAACAGGTTCTTCCTGAGCCTTGCCGCCACGCGCTCCCCCGCCTGGGACAGGAGGGTGATGTAGCAGAACGTCAGCGCCCCCTGCACGACAGGACAAAATCACATTTTACAACTCTCATTACTGGTGTTATCCAACTGTATATATTATGGGCTGCTAATGCATTGGAGCATCATGCCAATTGGAGCATCATGCCAATTGGAGCATCATGCCAATTGGAGCATCATGCCAACCCTCCGCAAGTGTATTGACCCATTGTTCATCATGATGCACCAACCAGAGATGTCAGTTGGGTGTGGGCTAACCTCTGAAATTTTTGGGTGTTAGCAAAGCACCCATTTCCCTCAATTTATTATACTAAAAGCACCCATCTCATCTTCATTTCAATCTGTTCCCCTCATTAAAAACCTTTAAAACCATCTCTATTGTAATCTCCCGCGTAGAAGGCGCAGCTCGCGTAGAAGGCGCCCCCCCAACTCAGAGAAGGCCTTTTCACGTAGAAGGCGCACGTACCTCTTCTGGATCGATTTCCGGAAAAACCCGCGTATAAGGCGCCCCCCCAACTCACAGGGGGGCTGTTTCGCGTAGAAGGCGCCCCCCCCCCCACTATTGTACACCTCCCGGTCTGCCGCGGTGCTGGCTCTATGAGTTCAAGCTGTCATCGGCACACGGTCGGCGTATTGCCCACTGAGCAAATCTACAGCGACCGGTCTGCCGCGGTGCAGGCTCTATGAGTCGATGCTGTCATCGGCGCACGGTCGGCTTGAACCCGCCGAGCGCCCATCGACACCTCCCGGTCTGCCGCGGTACTGGCGCTATGAGTTCAAGCTGTCATCGGCACACGGTCGGCGTCTTCCCTGCCGAGCAAATCTACAGCGACCGGTCTGCCGCGGTGCAGGCGCTATGAGTTCAAGCTGTTATCGGCACACGGTCAGCGTCAAACCCGCCGAGCAAATCTACACCGACTGGGCTGCCGCGTTGCTGGCTATTTGAGTTCAAGCTGTCATCGGCGCATGGTGGGCCTTATCCCCGGCGAGCGCGTCGACACCTCCCGGTCTGCCGCGGTGCTGGCGCTATGAGTTCAAGCTGTCATCGGCGCATTTTCCCAAATGAGATGTTGGAAAAACCCGCGTATAAGGTGCACCCCCAACTCAAGGCAATTACCCTCCCGCGTATAAGACCCAGTCACGATCCGATTCGCGTATAAGACGCGCCTTCTACGCGGGAGATTACGGTAGATTGGTTGGTGAAAGAAAAACAATTAAAGAACTGCATTTGAATTTCAGCCAATCAGAAGCCAGCTTAGATTCATGTCCTCTGAAATGAGATTTCAGAGATCCTCTGATCTCTGAAAGGTGGTTTGTCTAGAAAAGGCTAGAGGGCAGCACAAGACATGCTTAATTTGCAGGATACAACTTGTTACATCGGTCTATGCCCTGGGGGCATTCAGTGCCGCCCCCTGTGGTGACGCGTATATTTTCGGGACTGCCGCGTGGAATTATGCATGCCCTGAGGGCATATTGCTGGCCCTCTAGAAATCAGCAATTTACCAATGCTAGTCTATGCCCTCAGGGCATCGTGTATTGGCCCTCAGGGCATATGCATACACAGGACCATTCCTGACCTAGCTCTGGATCTAGACTTTCTGGCATTGACCAGAAAAACATGCACATGCCCTGAGGGCAACATACCCTCAGGGCATATTTCTTGCCATGGGCAGTGTGGGAAAGGGCACGCCTCAGCCACTGCTGTCCGCGTAATTTTCGCATCACTCCCACGCGGCAGTCTGTAGGCCCCGAGGGCATAGTCCGATGTAACAAGTTGTATCCTGCGCTTAATTTCACCTGCTGAAGCCTGAACTATGCTCAGCCTTCTGCTCCATAGAAGTAGAAAAGGCATGTTGTAAGGGTATCTATGATTAATGTAATTCCCTCTATCTATATTATGACCACAAGATGGAAGTAGCCTCTGAGATGTCCTACTTTTGGGAAAGTTTGAACATCTGAAAATAGACGGACCTCTGAAGGTCTGACATCTCTGAGTCCAACGAAGTGCTGGCGAGACTGCTAGCCAGTACTTCATTGGAACATCATGCTGACACTACGGGGTTAATAGATATCCTGGAGGGTCAACATGATGCTCCAAAGAAGTGCTGGCGAGCAGTCTCGCCAGCACTTCATTGGTGCATCATGATGAGCAATGGGCATGATGCACTCCTGCACTACAGGGTCTGCATGATGCATGAATGCAGTAATTGTGAATTACTCGCAAGGCCTACAGCCTATGCAGTAAGGCCTACAGCCTATGCGGTAATGCCTACAGCCTATGCGGTAAGGCCTACAGCCTATGCGGTAAAGCCTACAGCCTATGCGGTAAGGCCCACAGCCTATGCGGTAGGGCCCACAGCCTATGCGGTAGGGCCCACAGCCTATGCGGTAGGGCCCACAGCCTATGCGGCAAGGCCCACAGCCTATGCGGCAAGGCCCACAGCCTATGCGGCAAGGCCCACAGCCTATGCGGCAAGGCCCACAGCCTATGCGGCAAGGCCCACAGCCTATGCGGCAAGGCCCACAGCCTGTGTAGTAAGGCCTACAGCCTGTGTAGTAAGGCCTACAGCCTATGTAGTAAGGCCTACAGCCTATGTAGTAAGGCCTACAGCCTTACATAGGGATTTAAGACTAGGTGTATGAAAAGTTCTGTAATAAAACTTAAGCCATTCTGGATAGAAATAAACTTCGCCAAAAAAATGCCAAACATTATGCTATAGACAGCGCAAGAGACTTGGCAACGGTTGGACCCAGCTATACACTTTGAATGACCCACGATCACCTCTGTACTGGTATAAAATCTTAATACCGGTAAAACAGAGATAGAGTAAGGAAAAATATAATACCAAACAATATATCATATTCGACCTAATAAGCGCCCAGGGAGCTTATGAATGATTTTCATGGCAGTTCAGTACTTAACCTCAAAAGTCGTGAAAATTAGGCCCTTTTCTAGTCTGTAAAAGGTTTCAAAAAGGGGATGGGTGCTTCTTAGGCGGAGGGTGCTGATTAGGTCGAATACAGAAAGTACAAAAGCTGAGGTCCATACCTGTATAAGGTACATAGAGATGAGTTTGGTGGCGGGTTCCTTGATGTCGTCGAGGAAGTTACCTGCTGTTTCTGCCGTGTACTTGGACACGACGTTAATAACGTCCCCCAACATGAGCGGGATCTGAATGTTGACTAACGCTGTCGCCAGCGCTGTCTGAAGAGAAAATAAAATTATGATTAAGTTTTGAATTACTTTTTTAAACCAAAAGGAAACTATGATGATGACAACCAATGGCCATGATACATTCTTGAGTCAGCGGTCCTCAAACTTCGAAGAGTTAAAACATCTTTGATAGGGTACTCACAATAACCGCTCCGAGCAGATACCACACATCAGGCGTGAGTAGTTTGAAGAACTCACTCCACGGGAACTCTGGCTCCTTTCCCTTCCCCTCATCTCGGAGTCCTACCAGTCTCCCTGACCTTGCTTTACACTCTGCTCTCTGTGAACTAAGCCGGGCGAGCCCCAACACACCCACACTGAGACTAGACCCTACAGATAGGGTAAGGACTGAGTGAGAGGTGGGACTGTGTCCAGGGGCACGGCCGGTCTTTTTGACAAGTTGACGAGCAGCACGGGCGGAGGTCTGCAGTGTGCAAGCTGCTCGCTGAATGCATGACGGTGAAGGCGCTGACCTCAATGTAACACTGAAAGGAACATGTACAGTTGTAATAGAGAATAATGGTGGATTGTTGTTCACAGAATCTAGACCTGGAGATGGGGACCGGAGATTAATCAAAATTGATGCATGAAAACGTTGTGCACCTGTAGGCTACTTCGGGGGACTGAGAATTGTTGAAATAAAACCAATTTTCATTTTTTTAAGTGTACCGTTATGTATTTTGTACACAGTATTATAGTAAACATGCAGACTTTTTCTTATCAACGGGGGGAGAGGGAGCGTGAAAAATTTAGAATCTTTTTTAGCAAAAAAGCCAGCAAGCTATTATGATTTATAGATCAGTGAGGGGCGTGAGAAGTGTCTGAGCCTCCACTCCAGTGCAGTACACAGTGCAGGGGGCACCCAAAAAAATTTGTTGGGCCTTGGGGGGGGGGGGGTTAAAAAATATTGCCCCCAAGAGCAAGCATGGCGAGGCTCTGTCTGTTCTGAGGTACTCCGTAGACGCTGAGGGAACCTCAGAGACCAAGTGTGTCTGTTGTAGTCTGTTTGGTCAGCCAATCTGGCAGAGTGGCCATTTCTCACAGAAGTACTTACTGTCAGGTCCAATGCTTCCACCAACACTTCCCTCAATGTATATCCAAAGAATCACAATACACAAAACACTTGAAATACTTGTGATAATTAATAATCCAGGTGATTTTCAAATCTCCCTCCCTAACTCCAAATCATTGTCGGCCATCTTGAAGCCAGGTGTAGCCACCTAGTGCCAAAAAGACTATACTATTCTTGGTTGGTTATGTTAGGCGCATTTCGCCAATCTGCGCCGATTGCCAATTTCGCTTTGCGCCATGCACAAATTGTGCGAGTTTTCAATAAAGTTTATAAAGATTTCCTTAAATTCATTTCTCTTGCATATTTTGGAGATGAGTATTCATGTTTGCCAACAGATTGTATGAGCATACACATCTTTATCACTTTATATATATAAAATATCTCAGACATGTCAGACCTGCTCGCCGATACACTAATATTGGTGCTTTGTGCAAAATTGGAGCTTTGCGCGGCGCCGATCTTGCCCAATTTGCAAATTGCGCTGTTTGCAAATTGTGCCGATTGGTGATTTGCGCGTGACAGGTTAGCCCTATGTTTCAAAAGGAAGCTAACACCAGGTAGCATCCCTAGCATGTTGACAATATGGAGGCCATTGAGGTAGTGATATCTAAGCTCGAGATAAACATGTCAGATTTATTGGATATATCTCATGTTTCTGTCAATATAAGCTGATGTACATGAAAACTACATGTTTATGAATAGGAAGGACAATTTCCAAGAACTGACAGTGAGTACTTAGTCTTAGTTCAGACTACTGACTAGCCATGTGTTTGTGCCACTATAGACTTGTATACATCTTGGATCCTCTGTGAGCAGGCAGGTATTTCGGCCTATTCTGAGGGGGTCAACATTTTTGCCCCCTCCTCCTAACAAACCCCTTCCTCCTCGTTAAAGACTGCAGTTTCATTCATTCATTCATTCATTCATTCAACTGAGTCTAGACAGTAGACTGTGGAGTCAGGGAGTGATCATTCATTCATTCATCACTCAGGAGTGAGCGATAATATAGGAAACAATGAAATAATTACTTACTTGCTTTGTAATGAACTGTAACTCCTTTGCCACTGATGAAGGCTTCCCCGAAGGTGGCCAGACAAGCAGAATATTCTAGACATTGAGTTTGATTTTTTTTTCTGCAACTTTAAATAAAAATTACTGTCAAAGTTGCGGCGTCCTTCGCCGAGGGGCCCAGCACTTAGCTTGTGTTCGGAGAGTCCAGCGAATCAGTCTGATATGGAAATACATTTGCACCAAATTTTAGGGATTGGTACCCTGGCCCCTGGGGTATTTACCAAAGGGGAGTGTCTGGTTAGGGGCACAACAACTTCTGACACCTCCTGACATGGGGTGGGGCGCATGAATGTTTTTTTTTTACCTCTCTTGAGGAGGGGGAGGGTATAAAAATTCTAGCCTCTTTTAATTTTTACGGAAAGCCGGTGCGACACGCCAGTTTGAAGAATTTGCCATTTCCTATTTTTTGCCCTTTCAGAAAAATTTGCCTTTTTCAAAAAATATTTGCCCTTTTGATAAAATTTGCTCTTCTGAGAAATTTGCCTCTTTGACAGAATTTGCCAGTTCACCAAAGTTTGTCATTTTGTATAGAATTTGCCCCACTGAAATATTTGCTTCTCCACGATAATTTGCCTTTTCAATAAAATTTGCCCTTTTGACAAAATTTGCTCTTCTGATAGACCAATATATGCCAGTTGCCTATAATTTGCTCATCCAAAATATTTGCCCTTTCGAGCTTATTTGCCCCATCTATCATAATTTGCCTGTTCAATAAAATTTGCCCTTTTGATCAAATTAAAATTTGCTCTTCTGAGATAGATTTGCCTCTTTGAGAGAATGCAGGCTTTTTCACTAAAAATGGATGAAATTATTCTGACCTAGCTCAGAGGCGTTGAAAATTTTTTGACCTCCCCGGTTATTTGCGCACCCCCACTGCACCGGAGGAAGAGAATTTCCCCGCTCCTCTTTGATCGTAGTAGGTTTTGGTAAATTTTGTACACCCCCACTAAGGAGGGGTCAAAATCTTTTACGCTCCCCCTCAGAACACAGTTTATAGGGGAGGATTACTGTGGAATTTTAGGGAGTGATCATCTTTTTAACAACGGGAGTTGGAAGGGAAGGGTCAGAATTTTTTCGATCCCTTGACCGGGGGACGAAATATTTTCGTTCCCTCTGAGGGGGCGGGTAGAAATGATTTCACCTGTTTTCAGTGAAAAAGCCAGCATGTTACTATAGGTAAAGGGCACGTTCACGCGCAAATTTCGTCTCTTATTGGGGGGTAAAAACTTAACCCCCTCGAGAAAGGGGGGATCAAATCTTTTTTGTGTGCATCAGTGTGCAAACCCACCAACCCCACTCCCTGCTGTTAGAAAAAGCAGGTCAAAAAACGATCACTCCCTAATATCCATGGAAAATGGGGTGGGCCAGGCCCCGGGGGCCAGGCATAAGAGCTAGATTACGTACCAAACAAAAAACCTGCTATAACCTGTGTGGACTGAAAACAAGCAAATAATCTGAGAAGAGGCAAATTTTTTTTACAGGATGAGGCAAATTCCTTAGAAAGGGCAAATTCTGTCAAAAAGGCAAATTTCACAAAGGGGCAAATTCTTGAAACTGGCGTGTCACACCGGCTTTCCGTAAATTTTAGACGTGGGAAAGTTATTACTGTGCGTCCAGCTTACCATAAAGAGGGAGGGAATCCCTAGCCTCGTTCTGGTAGCACAGATCTTGGGGAACCCCTCTTGTGCTGCTGCTTACAAAACGTGCTCTGTCGGTGTGCTGTGTCCTCCAACTTTTAGTGTGGGGATTCCACACCCGTCTGCCGTTCCCAAGTCACTCTGTCTACCAACTTTCTGCAGGTCACTCACTGGCAATTGCAAGTTTTCAAGGATATAAAAGTATATAAGAGATCACCCAGGGACGGTTTAAGTTGTGGTTGCTATTCTTACGGAGTTTTTAAGTGAGACATGGCGGCGGTACGGACGTGCTTGTTTGGTCGACATTTGACAACTGGCACCCTCCTCCAACGCCCTGCTAGGAACGTGAGTGAAATTAAGTCAAGACAAGCTCTCAACATTTTTCTTAAAACGTTAAGTTTTCTTAGTGACAACAATACCACGATGTAGTCCTGTGACCAGTCCTAGGGGTACAAGTGCAAATCAAAAGGCAGTCTATGGTTGTTAGCCAAAACTTGTCAAAAGTAAAACTAGAGCTTTTTCAGCGAATGTGTATTCAGTTCACCACAAGTGTAAACACTCACTGCTGTCTAGGGGGAAGCAACATTAATATAGCGATTTACTAGTATGTATAAGACCATGATTTTCTTCAAATCCTCTTGCTTGATCAAAAAAAAATCCTTTTCAATACTGATAGTAGATATGAAGGGGAGCATTCGGAACTAATATTATAATTATGAATGTGTGATTTATATAAATGTTAAAAATCTTATGTCGAAGTTGGAGGATGGTCTGTGTGAGATTTGACAGTGGTTGGTTAACTTACTGTTGCGATCTACTACCCTTTAGAAAATCCTGGTTTTCTCCCAATACTATTGCTTCATCCAAAAATCCTTTCAGCCTGTTACAGTAGAGATGTAGGGGAGTATGTAAAACTAGGAATTATTAAGGTCCATGTTATATAAATATTAAAAAGCTTATGTGGAAGTGGAAGTACGTCTGACTTGAGTTAGGCAAGCCTCACACTCACTGCCCTACCCTAGACGGAACCATCGCTAAAGGAGCGATGGTAAGCGGTGGCACTGGTGTTGTGGTGGTGGAACTTTCAGAGTAGTTTCCCAAGCCCCCAATGAAAACTGGGTCCTTAGTCTTAAGTGGGGTTGGTCTTTGATATCTTAACTCTAGGACCTACCTACTTGTTATGTATTGTTTTGAAATGTAAAATCATATGCCATGCCTTTGCTTTTTGTAACGTGATATCTAGGGCCCAGGAAGACTAGGCTGAGCCCTCTGCAGACTCAGTGGACATCAATTGCTGGGCCTCTGAATGAATTTATCAGGGCCCGGTTAGCTGGGTATGCCCTACCCCTGCCGATCCTGCATGGCACTTTCTTCCATTTCCACATAAGATTTTTAACATTTATATAAATCAGACATTCATAACTCTTAGGGAGTGGTCATTATTTAACAAGGGGGGGTGGTGGGTTTTCGCGCGACGCGCGGAAATTTTTTACGCCCCCCTCGACGGCAGTCAAAATTTTTTGTGCTCCTCTTTGATCTATAGTAGCGTGCGGGCTTTTTTGCTAAAAATAGGGTGAATTTTTTTAGCCCCTCCCTCAAGAGGGGTCAATTTTTTTAGCCCCCCCCTCGGGAGGGGTCTGAAAATTTTACACCCCCCTCAAACCCACCAGCCCCCTCCTGTTGATAAATAATGACCACTCCCTTAGTTCTGCATGCTCTGCTCAATCTCTACTATTAATCTTGAAAAGTATTTTTTAATCAAGCCAATGGATTTGGAGAAAACCAAGATTATGTACAGGGTGGTAGATAGAAACAGTGCATTCTCTATGGCAGCGTGAGTAGGCTGGCCAGTGGCAGATCTCCAACACCATCATGCACGGCAAACTGACGTCACATGAAAAACCCTTATAGCATGCCAACAATTGCAACATAAAATAACGCTTATCCCCCTTTTGACTGGGACTTTTGACTACTCACTAGAAAAAAATCACGATTTTAGAGTCTGCTGCCTTATCACGGGGAGAGGGGGGGTTGCGCCCCCACCTCTGACAACGGTCAAATGTTTTAATACATTCACGTTTATAGTGTTTTACACTAAATTTTGGGCCTTAGGTGGCATCATTGCCTTTCAAAAACTGTTTGAATCATGTTGATATTCCTACTAGAAGTGAAATGGTGGTGGTCTAAGCTAAACATATGGGTATAAAATCCCAGAATCATGATTGTCTGTATCTATCGTGATAAGGGAGATATAGCTTTGATAACATAGCATTCACTTTCTAAAAAACAATGATTTGATCAAAGTTCAAACATGCATATTTCAGGAACCCCTTTATCAATTGAGATTGAATAAAGTGCACATTGTAGCAATTCTTTTTAATTTTCAAATTCTGAAAATAGAATGATATAAAAAAACGGCGTACCATTTCCATTTGTATTTTCCCTCATGTTTGGGAGCTCACCATATCTAAGAAATTAAAGATAGACTCCAAAATTGGGCCAAAAATAGGCCTTCATGTCGACTTTTAGGAACGAACATTAGGCCTGAATGGCTTAAACCCCACTGCACCAATTTGCATCCCCCTCTTAAAGGGGGGCTAGCACGGCAAACTTCAACATGGGTACCTGCTCAAAGATCGTGCATAAATTCATGGGAACCAGCAGAAAATTACGACAACCTTGTTGGCCAAGGGGTGGTCACGTGACTTTTTAATGCGGGCATGCATTGGCATGTTAGGCCCCCTTTAAATATTGATTTTGATCGATAGTAGCATGCAGGCCTTTTTGCTAAAAAGAGGCTATTTTTTTACGCTTCCCCTCAAAAAGGGTCAAATCTTTTACACCGACCGCCAAACCCAGTGCCCCCTGTTGATAAATAATGATCATTCCTAATTGTATGGTAAAAGTGTGTGTGTGGAGGGGGAGGGGAGGGCATCAGTCTGAGATAAAAAAAAAACAAGACAGCTATCAAAATATAAAGGAAAAGAATATGTAACAAAGTAGTACTTGAAATTTCTCAAGAATACGCGCCTCACTAATCTGATGCAATGTCTCTAATCTGATGCTATCACTTATACTGTTGACACCCAACTCACTATCCATTAGATTAGGCCAAACCAAATTAAAACATTGGTCTATGGATTTCCCGCTCCTGATTTTCCTATATGGAAATTTAATTTTTAATTGAAAAAAACTTTGTCTATGGATTCCGCCCGCATCTTTTTCTGGAAAATTGATTTTTTTTTTTTTTTGCAAAGTCCTTACAGTGTCAACTAATAAAGATACAGCAACAGCAGACCACTCATTGGATAGGTAGAGGTCTCTAGATTTGAACATTTCAGTGTCTATTCTGCATTTAGCAACCAAAATACTAGTAGACATAAATTTGAGAAAAGGAGCAAAAAAAAAAAAAAAAAAAATCGCCCTCTTCACATCTTTGATATTGAAAATCCATAGACAAATAAAAAAATTTTAGAAAAATAAAATAAAAATTTCGCCCTCCCGCTCCAGTTTTCAAAAATGAAATTCCATAGACCAATTATTTTATTTGGTGTGGCCTTATCATGGCCACCCTCTTACCGTTCACTCCTTGAACTTTGTCTGTTGGCTGTTCAGTCTTTGTAACAGCACAAGTTTACATGTTGACCCACTGTAAGTGGTATTTGTTTGAATAAGTCCTATACTAGTATACCAGTGTTTTGGGAGTGCTCAATATTTGTATTTAACAACAGGGGCGGGGTTACTTGAGGGAGGGGGGGATGAACCAACCCCATTTGTCTTATACTATTTTGTTTTATCAGGATGTGCCTTTTCCATTTATAGATATATCTATGAATAGAAAGACACACCCTTCTTGGTGTTGGTGGTTGGGGTGGGTAGCAGTGTCTGAAATTGGAAGATCACTTCTGCTCAGAAAAAAGCTATGTCAAGCTAAATTATCTTTCCATTCTTTCTGTCACCTGATTTTTGACATAGATGTCCTTCTTATTTCGTTTTCATTTTTTTTTTCAAAACTTGTATGGAAAAGGTGTTTTCAGGAGGGTCAAATCAAACATACATAACACAAGACCTATTTACTGAAGCTCACCCAGAGCCTCCCCTAACTCACCCTCAGAGTGTGTGGCCCGGGGGGGGGGCACTCGCTATAGTAACCATGTGTGTACATGGCCCTTGTTAACGCGGAGCCGCGCATTACTGGTATCACCCAAAATGCCCTGTTCTGAGACAGTATAGGTTTCAGGAGGTATGTCTTCGTAATTGCTTGGAAATAAATGTATATATAATAGCCATCCGACCATGAAACATTGATGAATGTGAGGGGAAGATGTTAGGCATGAACCTTCCATGGTTATTTTTAGTTAGGGATAGATAGGTACATCATAATCCTTCTAGTTGGAGTATTTGAAAAATTCTGTCGCCATTCGAAAGCTCTTTAAAAGGGTACCCTTTTAGCTCAAATTCAGTCCAAAAGATACCCCCTTCCCTGCTAGTTTGTGTATGCATATGGTATCCATAATTCCATGAGTGGCCCCCCTCGGGGTGTATGGTAGACCTATGTATTGGCCACTACCTGGTCTGGGGCTGGTTCCGGCAACACACACTGATAAGTGGGTGTTAACCAGGGACAAGGTACCCATCATGGTATGTCTTATCAGTGGGGTTTACCTCAACCAGCGAAATTCAAAATGGCAGCTTCACTAGGCCTCCATACTGAGTCCTATAGCAAAGTATACAACTTGTAGTAACAGGTGCAATAAGGGTCCCGGGTACCCCCACCCACCCAACACACTCTTCCCTTGTAGACCAGAACGTTTGCCCTCACCTCACCTCCTCCTCCTCTCACAGGTCGCTAATTATATCATATCAACAGCAGAGCCTGTCTCCACCACCATGACTAGGGGGGTCCAGCACACTGCCTGCCCGCTCCCAAGTACTCAAACATAACAAGTAGACTGCCTGTGGCCACCACACTGAGAGTGCATGTACGCTGGGAGGGTTATTTTGAAGTCATTTCAAGAAGAACTAAAGGTTTATCTACCTGTCTTTAAGTCATTGGGACAATCATACATGATAATCTTGTGGGACGGGGTGGGGTCCCTCCATCTGCCTCTACGCTACCTAATCAAATGAGACTGTTGCTAGCCTAGCTCACTACGTTGCTATACAAAACTCCCAGGGTTCCAGTGTAGATAAACAAAGGAAGTGACATCATAGTGGGGCTCACCCAATCAGATGGCCCTGTTTGTTACTAGGAAACTATTCTCCTACACAGACAAATTTGAACCAAGCAGATTCTTGGATCCTCATTAAATAAAATTCAATGAAATGATGTTAATGTTAGGTTTTGACCCCTCGGGTCTCATCAGGCGTCATAGTATGAGGTGAAAAATTAGGCTTGTGATTTTATCACTATTTTCATCCCAAAAGTTCTAATTAAATTAAATAGGGGTACATTTCCACAAAGTGGGTGAGGGAGTTTTTAGCAATATTTGGGGCAGGGACTTAGTCCATATCACCCAATGTAACACTGGGATCTGGTATTAATAGATGGTTATTGAGTCTGTGACACAATATTGTATATATTAATGCACTGTACCAGAACCATCCATGATCATTGCATGGGTGGATGTCAGGGGGCCCGGGTAACATCGTGTGTTTTTTTATGAGGATGGGGATGGGCCCCCCCAAAAAAACATAAACTTTGCCAGTGCTAAAGAACTTAATAGTTCGGTGCGTCTATTAAGTTCAATACATAGGGAACTTGAGTTTTCAATTTCAACATCCAGTTCCGCTCAACTTTGTTGCGGATGCTTTCCGCAATATCTGAATGTGGAGCCCGAAAAATGAATCCCACCACATAGATTTCCATGTCTTCGAGACCTTGGTGGCCGTCGGTGTTGAAATGGAAACCCATTTGGGTTCCCATTTTCTTATTTTTGATATTGCCGACATGTGTGACAAAACAGTCCATCAATTTCCATAGAGTCTGGCCAATATACTGTTTCTTGCATCGTTTGCAACTCAGACAGTAAATGAGATTGCTACTCCTGCAGGTCACATTGGCTTTTGCAGGGTATGTATTTCCAGTGGCTCCAGAGGTAATCGATCCACTGGTGTTGATCAGTGGACAGTATGTGCACTGATTGCTTTGGCACTCATTTGAGAGCCGTCCGCCCATGGCTGCCCGGTGTTTTGTAGGGGCATCTGGGCGGTATACTACTTTGGACCTCACTAAACTTGTGCGTAGAGAGGGAGGTTTCCTCAGTCCCTCTGATGCAGTGGGGGGGGGGGGGGGCCCATCATACATGATAATGGAAATATCCCTTGGTTTGCTCTGGGAATCAAAATATTTCATTTTACTCTACTGTAGGGTGGTTCATAACAACCACAATTTGACTTGGTCATTTATGGGGGGTATTTCATAAATAAAATGATGCAAATGAGTAAATTTGACAAACAGAACATGTAAATGTTTTCTGCACCATTCTACCATAGAAACTTTTGAGGAGTCATGCAGGGGTAGACACTGGCCCGGTGGCCAATGGCCAGTAGTTTTGATTGCTGGCCAGTGATTTTCTTTCAAAAACAGCCTCCCTACTGGCCCAGGTGGCCAGTGGGCTTTTGCCCAATAAACTCTAAAACTTAAATTTTTTGTACTTTTGATGGGGTTTTCTTTGTACCAGGGACATGAAGATCACCAACTTCTGTGTGAATATTGCTAATAAAGTTCCCATATTGGAGTATCAAATTATCTATTTTTTCATCAGAGGATTCCAGCTATAAATTTCGGGCCAACAGCTTTAGCAACGGGCCAATAGATTTCTGAGGTTGCTGGCCTGGGTGGCCAGTGGCTTAAAAAGTTAGTGTCTACCCTTGGGTTATGGATCTCAAATTGATAAGTTTGGAGACGAATGTTAAGGTGTTCTAGACACTAGTATTTGATATGACAGAGATAACACCATTATGCAGTTTGTTGCAAAAGACTTCTCAGACTCACCCCTTTGCACCTGACCACTTGGATTAGGTTTATTTTCATAATTTAATTTGTGCCTATTAAACTTCCCTAGCATGTCCACCCCCCTCCCCACCCCCCCCCCCCCCCAGGCACGTACAGAGGGAGGTAGGGAGTCTAGGGCACTTTTGGCATATATGCATTATGTACGCAGGGGGGTACTTTAGAGGTCAAATTAAGGGTTATTTACAGCCATTTTTGGGGTTGTTTTATAGGAGCATAATAATATTATGTTTCATTATGATTTTCTGGGGGGGGGGGCTACATTATAGATTATACTCTGTTTTTCCTCATTGAAATTCTCAAAAGAAAAGTACTCAAATACATGTTTACATCCTTCATGCCTCACCATCTCAACCTATCCCCTGTATGCTTTTGGGGCGAGGGAAGTCCCAATGTGTACTAAGAAAGTGGTTCTTTTCACGGTGTACTAAAACTGCCAATATGGCAACCTATGTAGGATACAACTTGTTATGTTAGTCGATGCCCTGGGGGCATATGGGCAAGTGTGCCCCTGTAGTGATGCATCTATGATGTGGCATGGATGCAGCAATAGGGCAGCATGGATGCAGCAATGTATACAGCATGGATGCAGCAGTGGTGCAACATGGTTGAGCAATGGTTCAACATGAGTGCAGCAACATGGATGCAGCGATGGTGGGACATGGATGCAGCAATGGTGGGACACAGATGCAGCAGTGGTGGGACATGGATGCAGCAATGGTGGGACATGGATGCAGCAATGGTGGGACACAGATGCAGCAATGGTGGGACACAGATGCAGCAATGGTGGGACACAGATGCAGCAGTGGTGGGACATGGATGCAGCAATGGTGGGACACGAAGGCAGCAATGGTGGGACACGAAGGCAGCAATGGTGCAGCAATGGTTCAACATGAGTGCAGCAACATGGAAGGAGTGATGGTGGGACATGGATGCAGCGATGGTGGGACACTGATGCATCAATGGTAGGACACTGATGCAGCAATGGTGGGACACAGATACAGCGATGGTGGGACACAGATGCAATGATGGTTGGACACAGATGCAGCCGTGGTGGGACATGGATGCAGCAATGGTGGGACATGGACGCAGTAGTGATGGGACACAGATGCAATGATGGTTGGACACAGATGCAGCAGTGGTGGGACATGGATGCAGCAATGGTGGGACATGGATGCAGCAATGGTTGGACATGGATGCAGCAATGGTGGGACACGGATGCAGCAATGGTGGGACACGGATGCAGCAATGGTGGGACATGGATGCAGCAATGGTGGGACACAGATGCAGCGATGGTGGGACACAGATGCAATGATGGTTGGACACAGATGCAGCAGTGGTGGGACATGGATGCAGCAATGGTGGGACATGGATGCAGTAATGGTGGGACATAGATGCAGCAATGGTTGGACATGGATGCAGCAATGGTTGGACACGGATGCATCAATGGTGGGACATGGATGCATCAATGGTGGGACACTGATGCATCAATGGTAGGACACTGATGCAGCAATGGTGGGACACAGATGCAGCGATGGTGGGACACAGATGCAATGATGGTTGGACACAGATGCAGCAGTGGTGGGACATGGATGCAGCAATGGTGGGACATGGATGCAGTAGTGATAGGACACAGATGCAATGATGGTTGGACACAGATGCAGCAGTGGTGGGACATAAATGCATCAATGGTTTGACACAGATGCAGCAATGGTTGGACACAGATGCAGCAGTGGTGGGATACGGATGCAGTGGTGGGACACAGATGCAGCGGTGGTTGGACACAGATGCAATGATGGTTGGACACAGATGCAGCAGTGGTGGGACATGGATGCAGCAATGGTGGGACATGGATGCAGTAGTGATACGACACAGATGCAATGATGGTTGGACACAGATGCAGCAGTGGTGGGATACGGATGCAGTGGTGGGACACAGATGCAGCGATGGTTGGACACAGATGCAGTGATGGTGGGACATGGATGCAGCAATGGTGGGACATGGATGCAGCAATGGTGGGACACAAATGCAGCAATGGTTTGACATGGATGCAGCAATGGTGGGACACGAATGCAGCAATGATTTGACATGGATGCAGCAATGGTGGGACACAGATGCAGCAATGGTGGGACACGGATGCAGCAATGGTTTGACATGGATGCAGCAATGGTGGGACACAGATGCAGCAATGGTGGGACACGGATGCAGCAATGGTGGGACACAGATGCAGCAATGGTGGGACACAGATGCAGTAATTGTGGGACACGGATGCAGCAATGGTGGGACATGGATGCAGCAATGGTGGGACATGGAGGCAGCAATGGTGGGACATGGATGCAGCTATGGTTTGACATGGATGTAGCAATGGTTGGACACAGATGCAGCGGTGGTGGGATACAGATGCAGCAGTGATGGGACATGGATGCAACAATGGTTGGGCACAGATGCAGCAGTGGTGGAACACGGATGCAGCAATGGTTGGACACGGTTTCAGGGATGGTGAGACATGGATGCTCAACGGTGGGACATGGATGCAGCAGTGGTGACATGGATGCAGCAGTGGTGACATGGATGCAGCAGTGCTGGGACACGGATGCAGCGATGATGGGACATTGATGCAGCGATGCTGGGACACAGATGAAGTGTTGGTGGGAAAAAAGGTTTTTGGATGTACAGCCACTTGAGGTTTTAGACCTTACTCTACATCCTAGGAACTCGTTCATATTACATATGTTTCTCTGACATGTGACATAAAATTTTGCTGTATGGAGCCCCTATGTATGTATCAAAAAAAAGAGGGAAGATGTTCATTTGATACTATAGATCATTTGATATAAGGCAGGAATCCTAGTCCCAACTGCCACATACCTTACTTGAAGCCCCCCCCCCCCCCGAATCAAACCTAGGACATGCTACAGTGTGTACAATAAAATTCCGTTATAACACCCTGGTTGGCACAGGCAAAAAAAAATATCATTATAAACAAATTCCATTATAACACTGGTTGGCACAGGCCAAAAACATCGTTATGAACAAATTTTGTAGCATCCAAATTAGACAATTAACACATTAATGGCTGATGTTGAGAATACTCAACATCCATGTAGAGACAGATGTTGAGTATTCTCAACACCATGTAGGGGCTGATGTCAAGTAAAATTGACATAGATATAAGTATATATTGATATGGCCGCCATGTTTTCAAATTTGAGATAGACTGCTATTTTTGGTCTGAGGATGTTATTTACCTATTTAGGGGCTGAGGAATTTGAATCTAGAAAGTTTAGAGTGATAGGGATATTGAAAAATGGTTAGAAATGATATCAAAAACATCAACAGGGCCACCCTTAAAAATATGTTTGTTTCCTGTCCAGAGGCCTGGTGAATTTTGTTGTGAGAATAGGAAAATCTTTTCCTGGGTTATCAGCACAAGAATCTAGACTTTCAATCACTGAATCTTAGAATGCGATGGCAAATTCATGCCGACCCCGCTCACGATGTTCATGACAAATAAAAATATTTTCCTAAAATAGCAGGGCTAATACACAAAAGGCACATCCTCCCAGTAAAACAGATGTTACTCTTAACTACGATGTAGCATTGAACTGTTGTATTTTATTACAGGCCTTTTCACCAAAAAATTACAGGTATTAACAACATCTATATGTTTGATATCTCACGGTGTATATTTTTGTTTAATCCAGTTGCTACAAGAGAGTAGTAAATGGCCGTCACAGGCGGATGTCCTGTGCGGCTGTCGTCGCGGCATGAACAAGTTCGCTGATCTCCCCAAGAAGCCACAACCCGGAGGCAAGGGCAAGGGGGTGAGTGAGACATGACTTTCGAAAGTGTCATATCTTATTGACTGCAAGTTATTTTATTTTCTTTTTTCTTTTTAATTCTGGTAATTTGATGTCCCACAATCCAGACCAAGGAGTTATGTCCGAACTTCAATAATAAGGATTTTTTTTGGGCTCATTTTGTAAATGCTTAGACCTATAGCCAAGTTACCGTCTCTGCTTATCCATTTCTAGGAGTAGTGAATGCATAATCCATAGGGTGAAATGATAATGACCACATCTGGCTGTTGGGCAATTCGACAGATCGGCAGTTGGTCAGGTCTGCCAATTTGACAGAATTTTGTAATTTGTGAGGCAATTGAAGAGGACGATTCAACAGCTTCAACCATGATAATATCCCTCTCTTCTTATAGAATTTGAAAAACTACAACCCTAGTGATATATACACTGTCCCTACGCCATAGAATTATGGAATGGCAAAAATTCGTTTTTAATTAAATGTCAAATAGTTATTTTAAAATGCTCTTTATATCAAGGCTCAACCTGTTGAATTGTCCCAAAAATCTGTGTGAACGATTACTGGGCCTATACCCCTGTTTTGGGAGGTTCTGTAAGGTGCAGTAAGCATCAGATTTGTATAGAACCAAGGTAAATTGTCAGAGATGCCATCTTCCCTAAGTTTTATTTTAGGACTTCCAAACTGTTGGCTTTATTTCCTATAGGTATTTTCCTTTGGGAATTTATACAATAGAGATGATTTCAAAATTTCCAGTGATCAGTAAGTGGCACCCCTGAATTGGGCTGATGGTTAACCATAGTACATAAATTCTCTATTCAGCCGGTGGGCTGGAAGACGGTCGGTATCACATTTGGACTTGGAGGGATCCTTCTTGGTGGCATGCAGTATGTTAAACGCGAAAAGGAAATTGGTAAGTCTTGTTGAACACTTGAACATTTTGTAGCATTAAATTTAATCCTTTAAAGGCCGCTGTTGCAGGAGTGCACCCTCCGGGATTGTATGATGCTTGAGTGCAGCCCTAGCGAATTAATCACCAGGACTGCATTTATAATTAGACATGGTCATGAAACATCAATGCTAAGTGGACCTTAAACTAAGAAAATTCCAAAAACGTTATCAGCGACTTCTCTGAAAAGTCACCTATCCTTGCCGTCTTGATCTATGACATAGCATTAAGCCTTGCATATTGTTCAGCAGCAAATTTGACAGATGTAATATATATCTCTTTTTTATATATATAAATTTAACATTCTAAATAAGCATTTCTGTTGTAGCTCGTGAGAAGACGAGGCAGCAGTCGATAGGTCGGGCTTCATTGGGCGGGACGTGGTCCCTCACAGATCAGAACGGAGTGCGCCGTAAGAGTTCCGACTACCACGGACAGTGGGTCATGCTGTACTTTGGCTTCACGCACTGCCCAGATATATGTCCCGACGAAATCGAGAAGATGGTCAAAGTCGTAGACACTATCGGTAGGTGCACTGAGACATTTGTGTCTTTTGAAAAACAAGTGAATTCCTAAGACTTTAACGCTGGCTGCACATCGACCACTACATTTGTAACTTGACACACCGCTGGCATAAAGGCATTATGGGGCCCTATAACCAGGGGGATATTCCTACACATTGTTCTTGCCTACATATAAACACTACAGCAACCAGAACTGCTTTAACCATATTTGCCTATGTGCCAGTGACAACTCACGGTAATGGTCGAGATGAGGCCAGTTTGCATACACATTGTCCCTGTCCAGATATAAGCAACCAGCAAGCGAGAACTACTTTAACCCTTTTCATTCCTGTGTTTCCCAAATATAGTGCTATAGCGCTACATTTATGGAGTACAGGGTTAACCATAATGTATATGGGTCAGTGTCAGAATAAGTGTACAAAACCTGGAAAACCATGGTTTTTGGCCTTTATGCAGCCATAGAATAAATTATGCTTATCCAATCTTGTCTTCCATGGTCTCATCTTACAGAAGACATTCTAGCCTTTCAGAAAAATATCCATTTGTGTCTGTCAGGTAAAAATTCTTTGAGTTAAGGAGTCCCAAAGTCCCAAATTCACTGAAAATCCTGTTTTTTTTTTGCAGTTTAGGTCATTTTGCACATGTCCTATTGTCCATTCAAAGACTAGAAACCCATCCAAAATTGCCTGTGGTTTTAGTCATATATTAGGCCTACACTATTTATGTCAGTTTAGGTGGATGTTGATTGAGAATTTTTCACTATGGTCACTCATGTGTGGAATATTACTCTTCGAGGCGTCTGTGACAATAACTCTTAGGTCAGAATAACTCTATCAATAATAGTAATGTCTCTAATACATGTCACATAAAGAACTTATAAGGGGGTGAAATTGGTATAAAGATTTTAGCTATCGGTCAAATGGTCCCTGATTTGTGGGTCAGAATGTTAATGTGGACTGGGTTTTCGTCACAAACGCCTCAACTACATGTTATAATGTTGCTAATTTATTTAATTATCCATTTGTGTTTCTTACATGTCATTTCAACCAACACAGCCTGCTTATCAATTCTGACAAGCATTGGTAGGCTGTGGGCCTGCAGTGTAGCATTTTGAGTACCATTTCTCATATAGGGGGTTTTCGTCACAGACGCCTCACGATTGTGTTTGTTGCAAAGTCAGAATCGTCTGGTGTTACCCAGTGGAAGTCAATTACTTGGGGGAGCCTTGTTTTTGTCAAATAAGTGTTACATCTACTTGTTTATCAAAGATTTTCTGATTTGGTCTCATTTTGATGAAAACAGTATAGCTTGAATGAATCAGCAAGCCTCTTGGACTTGGCAGGTGCCTGCCATGTTGATTTTGGGTGATATTTGATACAGACTCATATTCGTGAGGCTTCTGTGACGAAAACTCCTGTTGAACAAAATTCCTTCTGGCAAGCACCATATGCTGCCCTAAGGTCAAAAATGGATTGAAATGTGCAGAAATGATGTGCCCCAATTATTTTAGGGCATTTGCTACATGTTCTGTTGATTTTTATTCAAGAGTTGGTGGGTCTAAAATTGTGTTTGACCTAAAATTGCCTCAAGTTGCTTTAGAAATTCCTACCTGTACATGAAATGAGGGTATTCAATTTACTTTTCTGTGGTTGATATGATGTTTTGTACTCATATTCATCAATTGTGTATGTTATAATTAGAATCCCATTACTTATTTGGCCACAACAAGCACCAAAGTGCAGAAATGAGTTTTCGTCACAGACGCCTCCAAGGGAAATGAAATTCTGGTCCTGTAATCTTGCAAAGCATCATCTATACAATATTTATTCTTGGTAGACTATGATACATTATTACTCAATGTCCTGACCTAAAATAATTACATTTCCAGCATATTTATCTAAATTTATTGCATTTTTAGTTTTTCGTCACAGATGCCTCATTTAAACATTTCCCCCCCCCCAAAAAATATTTTCAGTCCATATAACCAACTAATACTTTACCACAAGATGCCCCTAGCCTAAGTCCATTTTGGTACAGAGCAGCTTTGCAATTGCTGAAAAAAACCTTTTGGGGGCCCCTTTACCTGTGTAAAATTTGGATTTTCCTCATTTTTTTCCATCGCGGCAGACATTCAACACTCAAGGGTACAAAATTGGTTTTACTGAGGCCTCTACTGTTTATTTTCCCCAAACTAGACATAATGAGGATTAGTTAGAGCTATTCTGGAGCTAATCAGGCCATTATTGACAGAACTACAGCAAAAATGTCCAATTTTTCAATATTTTGATAATTATGTCCAGGCTCTCACAAAAGATTTTTAAAGATACAGTTTTGCATTCTTGTATGCTTAATCCAGTTAGTGATAGGTACTTGCAGCCCAAATTTCAAGTTGCTGTGATTGTCCTAACTTGTTTAAGAGCAATCCTAGATTTTTCGTCACAGACGCCTCACAAAGTTCGCTGATATCCAGTTGGCCATGAATAAAAACTACAGTTCTTGGAGGAAGCCAGTCCACCAGGGGTTTTCATAAGGCCAAGATGTTGCATTATCAATATAATACACTTTTATAATGTTATCTTGACTTTTATCTTTCTGTACTGTGTGCACCAGATATGTGCACTTTTTCTGACATTCACCCATATGCCAGCGACGACTCATGCTAGTGATCGATATGAGGCCAGTTTGCCATCGGTCGTCATAATGCATGAATGCAGTCCTGGAGAGCAACATACGAGGGCTTTTTACATGCATCATGACATGCATCATGACATGCATCATGACTATGTGGGCTCTATAGGGTCAATTTCTACAAATATAAACCTTCCATTGTTTTTACATTACAGACAAAGAGCCCAACACCCCCAACCTGACGCCGCTCTTCATCACAGTGGACCCTGAACGGGACACGCAGAAAGCGCTCGGTGACTATGTCGCAGGTACGCTTGAACCTCAGTTTTTATGAGAGACCATTTTGGATCTGTAGTTCATTTCTGTGCTACAGTGTATTTAGGGCTATATAAGGGGAACTAGGAAAATTGTCTCCCCATTTTTCATATTTTCCCGTATTGAAGCATATGCAAATTTAAAACCTTTTTCTTCTCCTGCTGTAAAGGTTGTGGTGGGCTGCGATTGATTAAAAATATATGTTAATGAGATGGGCATGCCTCCCCCGCTATTTTACAAAGAAAATAATGCACAATATAAATCCGAGTTTTTTTTCTGGTGCGGGTGACCGAGGCTTGGGTGCTTGCCCAAGCTGGGTTAACGCCTTGATAGTACAAGTGTAGAATTAGGCCACACCAAAAAAATAAGTTGGTCTACGGATTTTGGTTTTGAAAAAATGGTGCAAGCGAGAGTTTTTTTCTCCTTTTTTAAGAATTTTTTTTTACCTCCAATGGATTCCTTACTGGAAAAGTGAGGCGTGAGCAAATTTTTTATTGCCAAACATCACATAGAGAAATCTTGCAAAAATGAGGCGAGCGAGATCTAGATTTTTTTCAAAGAGAAAAAAAAATTTGTATTCCCAAAAATATGGAGAGGGCGATCCGTAGACCAACTTATTTTGTTGGTGTTGCCTTATGTAGGCATTGTGAATAACAGACTGTGGGATATGTCCCACTTAGTGTTTGGCATTCAAACTATATGGTATGGTTTCCATGACAGAGTTTTCGCCTAAACTGATTGGCTTGACGGGTACACCTGAGGAGATCCAGCAGGCAACCCGTGCCTACCGCGTCTACTTCAGTGTTGGACCCAGGGACGAGGATAACGACTACATTGTAAGTTTGACACCTTGTATCATTTGTATGGGCTGCTGATGTAGGAGTGCATCATGGCCATTGGACGTCATGACGCACCGATAAATGTTAGCATCATGCCGATCCTTCAGTGGTATATTAATACTTTAGGATCGGCATAGTGAATGAATGCAGCCCTGGCGAGTAACGCGCACAAAAAAAAATCAATTTAGGAAAAAAGCCTGCACACTGCTACAGGTCAAACAGGGGGGTGAATTATCCGTGCCTATGGTGCAGGCTGACCATCATCACGCCCATGCATAAAGTCATTTCTTGTCCCCGCCTCTCTGTTGATATTGACATATCCCTTAGTTGATTTGAGTCATATACAGACCTTATAGATATGACAGTTAACAGTTGCTGTTACCCGTCCTTCCAGGTGGACCACACAATCATCATGTACCTTGTGAACCCAGACGGGGACTTCACCGACTACTATGGACAGAACAAGACGCATACCGAGATCTCCACCAGTGTCGGGCTCCACATGGAGAAATGGAAGCACTTAAAGAAATAGATGCATATATTAAATGTATTAACCCTTTAAGGGCAGCTGATGCATTAATGCATCATGCCCATTGGTCGGCATGATGCACCAATGAAGTGCTGGTGAGACTGCTTGCCAGCACCTCATTGTCGCATCATGCCGACCCTTTGGGAGTGTATGTATCAACGCTGTAGGGTCATCATGATGCTTCAATGAAGTGCTGGTGAGCGGTCTTGCCAACACTTCATTGGTGCATCATGATGACCAATGGGCATGATGCACTCCTGCATCAGCAGCCTTTTAATGCATTAGCTAGTTAATTAATCTTTATTATACCACGATTTCGGCACTTCCGGTGGGTTTATATGCAGTTTAGCTGTGCATTATTCTGCATATACCACCCATGTGCATTTTTGAAATTTTTGGTATATACTTTTTCGGGGTCAAGTTGGACTTAGAATATTTTTGGAAATTATGGCAGCTATACAAAGTTAATCTAGCCATTTTCCATAGTGAAAAATCGTGCCAACTCGTACGAGGATTGAACCCCGGCCGCAGTGGTGGTAGGCGAAGGCCTTAGCCATAGCGCCACACTGAACGGTGATGAAATCCAATGCGAAAGTAAATAAATTCTAACCTGAGGTCCTAGTGCTACGTTTCCAGTCAGTTTTCGTATGGAATCCAACCATGGCATGTTATAATATTGAAATCCCAAGAAGTTTTTGATCCATAGAAGAGGAATGCGTGCTAATTGTCTCCATTTTCTTCGATATAAATAAGAATCCATTGATTTTTCCATCATACGCGAGTCGCGGTCCGTGGCCGCTCTGCGCGAAGCCATTGTTTTTGTTCCTTGCCGGGAGAGGTACCGCTGTGTTTACTCACTTTTCGTATGGAATCCAACCATGACAAGTCTTCAAAATAAAACATACATATCCTTAGACATTCTAAATGATCCCTCCATACGTATTATGTCCAATATATTCAAAATAAAGGAGAATCCATTGATTTTCCAAACCGGTCCGAAATTTTTGGCGTCTTCCTTGTACGACGAGCGGATGACCTATATCTACATCCGGGCCCCTGACACACTTTCACCGAACAAGGAGGCGGGTGGGAATGGCCGGACCTCGACTCGCTTACGATGTAAAAATCAATGGATTCTTATTTATATCGAAGAAAATGGAGAAAATTAGCACGCATTCCTCTTCTATGGATCGAAAACTTCTTGGGATTTCAATATTATAACATGTCATGGTTGGATTCCATACGAAAAGTGACTGTATACACAGCGGTACCTCTCCCGGCAAGGAACAAAAACAATGGCTTCGCGCAGAGCGGACCCGGGCCGTATCGCTTGCTTTTACAAAATGTATTCTCCTGGCTATAATCTTTGGATACCAGGTAAGAAATTAATACAAAATGGAGGAAATGGTGGTATAAACCTATTAGGTGATGCATATCGGGGCCCCACGGGCTGTATATGCTGTATATACCCTCGCCGCTCCGCGGCTCAGGTATATACAGCATATACAGCCCTAGGGCCCCGATATGCATCATCTATTAGCTTACTATTACTCGTTGTTTATATACGACATGGTATATCTGACAGCTATGGCAAAAATCCTGTGATTTTCCATTCCAGAATAAAAGATTCAAAATATGATATCATTTCTTTCGTTTTGCCTATCTCTTAAAAACCATGAATTGGTGAAATGACGTTCGCTGACAAACGTGTGGTGATGAAATGAAGATACTAAAAGTGTATGTGTAGACATTTTATTTACAAAAAAATACATCTGGTATGAAATGACATTTATAAGTCATTATTTCGATCAGGGATACCCCAGCTCTTTTTCTAAGCATTAAATAGTTCTGGAGTATGGGGCGTAAATAAGTCACCAATACTATCACATAGTATTTACTTTCCATTCTTAACCTAACTGAATGAGTGTTAGATGTTTAACGCCATTTTACTACTAAGGTCATATTCATGGCGAGCTTCGCTTAACTACAAAGGACCATAACCTATGCCGAATTACTCGTATACAGGTAGATTGGAACTCAAGATGTTAAAAGAAAAAAAAAATATTGTGTGCAGTATACTCGCTGTAAACAAAAAATTCTGTGCCCATGTCAATGTCTGCGGAGAGTAAGAGATGTTCCGCCAATTTAACAGTCTTGCATTAACGCAGGAACTCGAGCTGTGGGACTGATACTCCCTAGCCCTTTGAGGGGCTCTGATACATTAATGCATCATGCCCACTGATCGTCATGATGCATGAATGAAGCCCTGGCGAGTGACTCGCAACCCTGGCAAGTAACTCGTTAAGACCAAGTTCCTGTACAATGTCGCTGCATGGCAGTTCGTCATAAATGACATCAGTTACGGGTACACTACCATAATCTCCTGCATTATAGTGTCGCTTTTAGTTCTCCCTGGATCTGCTAGGCTGACACCCGGGACTTTTGTTTTGATGTTGTTACACTCCGCTAAGTCAGAATTGGAGGGTCCATGGGGCTCTATTTACACATAGCCTTTTGAATATTGAAAATCTATTCAGTAGAACTAAAGTCTTGAATTTTTTTTTGGCTATATGATATGCGCCTTATATGCGGGAGATTACAGTGGGTGTCTCCATAGAGGCACAGAGCAATGCGAGCATGTGTCTGTGGAGAATGAGCGTGGCACCAAATTTGCTAAATTTCAGGTGGCGGCTCACCGCTGCAGTCCTTTCTGTAACAATTTCAGGAGGTAGCTACCCAATCCTTCATCCTGAAAACAACAAAAATAGCAGTCATTTAAAAATGAAAAAAAGACGCAAATTGAATAGCTGATCTCCCCCAAGTTTTGTGTCTACGAGAAAGTGATGTGCATAAGGGAACCTCAGAACGGGGTATCAACAATGTTGGCAACAAAAAATGAATATCAGATTTAACTACTAAGGGCTTCTAAATCAGGAGTGCGTGGTAAGTCTTACCTGATGAGACCAAGAGAGGAGAACATTCTTCTCGTCATCATCCTCAGCCCCAGAGACTTTGAGTAGGACCGAGTCGGAGATGGAGATGGACCCGTCTGAGCTCTGCTGTATACTCAGGTCCTGTAAACGGCTACAAAGATAGAAATAGCACGTTATACTGAAATGCCTTGTGTATAAGCCATGGACCACACACAAGGATATATACTCGTATTGCACCTCGTAACCAGCACTTCTGATAGCACTCAGGAAAGGGGTTAGGTAATATACAGGTACCCAGGTATCCATTAGTAATACCTTTTGAATAGTGTCCATTGGATAACTATATATACAGGTATCCACGAGTAATGACTTTTGAATACTTTTCACTGGATGCCTAAATATAGGCTCTGCATTACTACAGTGTACATTAATCAGGTGAATAGCACAAACCTGGTACACAGGTTATTTTCCATATACTACTTACACTACTTCTGACCACATGGCTGCATGATAGAAAACTTTATGTATTTATCTGGATACCATAGTATCGCACATTCTAATATCACTAACTGGAAGAGCATAAATTCAGCTTCATTTTTTATGGAGAGTATCAAATCTTACTCCAAATTTCAAAGGAGAAATGAAGGCATAACAAGTTTAGGCAATTTCAGTTGGTCAGGTGCATTCCATTTTTACTTTCTATAGACCATGACAGCAAGATCTAACAATATTTAGAGTTGTTGGAGTCCCTGAGTGAGGTATGCCCGGTATTCAAATATCGGGCTGGTCCTAAATATTGGGTGGGGGTATACAGGAGTATTGACATTTAAAAGTGCCTGGACACTTAAAAGAACCAGTATAGTATTATAACGTACCTTTTCAGCATGGTGTGGATGACATCTGCAGTCTGGTTTGGCGTCCCGTTGTGTTCTACCGTTATGGTGGACGTGAAGCGGATCTCGTGTTGTGTCAGGCCCAGCTCTGTCATGGCCGCCGCGGGGGACACAAGGCGCATACTCTGTATAGGGAATGGTACACTGGATGAGTTACTGTAAACCCTCTGCATAAGCCGCATAACCGGCATTCTGACTCGGGGAGAATGCTATAAGCCAAACCTGAGCCCTGAAAGGACTGGGATTCCTGACTATAGTCTATATCATGTAAAACCTGACGTATAGGCCGCACCTTGACTTCAGGAAAGCTCTAGAAGCCGCACAAGGCATCTGAATTTGTCTATAAACTGCCACTTATACGTGGCAGTTTATAGACAGTTTATAGTAATTCTCTTAGTGACGCAGTTTATAGTAATTCTCTTAGTGACGCAGAATGCGTTAACCCTTTTATTACTGATGGTACACCCGAAGATCTGGAACGCTAGGATTCCCAAAATGACGTCACATCATCCAGCATTCAGTGTATTCTAAGCCTCACCTCCCTTCATCCCGCAGCACTAGTCTACAAGATGTGAGTTTTACGGTAGACCGTTTAACAATATTCTAGAAAAGCCTCTTACGTTTTCCTTCATGACCAGTGCCCCATTAAGGACGCGAGGTTTCTTGGGGTCGGTGATGACGGCGAGGCTGGCCTTGCAGCCCTCCCGCTTCAGGAGGTTGACAGACATGTCAATAGGGATGTTGGGAGTGGTCGGGATGTTGACGGTCTCACCGTTAGCTGGCATGTAACACTTTATACCTGTAGTAAAGAAAATTGTCATCAGGGATGTAAGTCAGGAATGGGCAAAAATCAGGAAGCCATACATTTACTTGCTATAAAAGCCTTGTATTTTTCCAAACATCTCTCCTTACCACTCGTATAAGGAAAATAAATGTCATTCAAAAATTTCAGAAATCAGGAAATCCTGATAAAACCAGAAGACTTACATCCCTGTGTCATATTCAGCCAGAGCTATATTCATGCATCATATGCCAATCCACCAGAGTCAGTACAGTCCTGGTCGACATGATGCTCTTAAGGTCTTAATTAATTGATTTAATGGATTTTTCCTCTACTCCTTATGTCTACATTAGGGAGTGGTCATTTTTTAACAACAGGGAGGGTTGGTGGGTTGGGGGGGACAAAAATCTTTTCGCCCCTTTTGAGCAAAAAGGCTAGAATAAAAGGGGGGGGGGGGCGGGGACGAAAATGTTCGCCACGCACGCGCGGAATTTCACCAACCCCCCTGTTGTTAATAAATGACCTCTCCCTTAGGCTCCTCGTGGGAGGGGCACCATTTTTATGTAGAAAAGGTTGACTGGTTTCTTAACGTTCAATGGTCCAGATTGTACCATGGGACTGCCTCATTTGTTTCCGAACAGCATCCTGAACTCCAGTGTGATTCAAAACATCCCAACCTTGCATGTGATTTAAAACATACCAAACTCCTGTGTGATTTTGCCGGAGAGGAACTCCATTTTGTTGGCCTCGCCGTGTACGAGCATCACGTTCTGTGGTTCACAATAACGGATGAGCTGCATGATCCCCTTAGCATCCGCATGTGCACTGAACGACATGTACTGAACCGACATCTTTACATCTACCTATAGATATAGGGGAGGAAAGAACGACATGTATTCTGTCATAAAATATGATTATTCCCTATGTTTAATGATTATTTGGAGTTGTGCTACCGGCCATAACATACAGGGGCGGGTTATCTCAGGGAGGAATGAGATACTGAGCTCCAAGGTTAAAGTATGGGGCGTTTGTATTCCACTGTTTCAAACATGAAATAAAGAATGAAGCCTTACCACTTGTCTGTTCTCAAACTCGATCCTGCGCTGCCCATTCAAGATCTTCCACCCGACGGTGCCGGCGACACAGTAGCCGGGCATGATGATCATGTTGAGTTCACTGGTACACCACTTCCTGAAGATCTGCAGGGACAGTCCCCCATGTAGCATCCCCGGGGTGGCAAACACCACCATCGGGCCCGGGTTATCTGCGTAATGACGCTCAAACGTCTGTATGTGGAAAATGTCATCTAATTAGTATTCAGCTTACAATAAATCCTTGCGTATAGGACCAATTGGGGTGGAGCAGGCAAAAAAAAAATGTGGGGGATTGGGGTGTAAATTTTGGTTATTTTCTATATAATCTATAGGGCCATCCTGAAAAGTGTGGGGATGAATCCCCGCGCCACTAACGATGCAGCTTATAAACAAGGATAGCCTCAGGTGCTTCTTAATTTACCTTCACTCAGGGTGTGTCTTACAATTGGGGGTTTAGAAGAATACTAAACTACCCAAAATCAAGTCCCATCTGTGCCTTATAGCATTCTCCTAAACTCATGGTGCGCCTTATATGTGAGGTGTGCCTTATATGTAAGTTGCACCTTATATGTGAGGTGCACCTTATATGTGAGGTGCGCCTTATATGTAAGTTGCACCTTATATGTGAGGTGCACCTTATATGTGAGGTGCGCCTTATATGTGAGGTGCGCCTTATATGTGAGGTGCGCCTTATATGTGAGGTGCGCCTTATATGTGAGGTGCACCTTATATGTAAGTTGCACCTTATATGTAAGTTGCACCTTATATGTGAGGTGTGCCTTATATGTGAGGTGCACCTTATATGTGAGGTGCACCTTATATGTGAGGTGCGCCTTATATGTAAGTTGCACCTTATATGTGAGGTGCACCTTATATGTGAGGTGTGCCTTATATGTAAGTTGCACCTTATATGTGAGGTGCGCCTTATATGTGAGGTGCACCTTATATGTGAGGTGTGCCTTATATGTGAGGTGCGCCTTATATGTGAGGTGCACCTTATATGTGAGGTGCACCTTATATGTGAGGTGCGCCTTATATGTAAGTTGCACCTTATATGTGAGGTGCACCTTATATGTGAGGTGCACCTTATATGTGAGGTGCGCCTTATATGTGAGGTGCACCTTATATGTGAGGTGCACCTTATATGTGAGGTGCACCTTATATGTGAGGTGTGCCTTATATGTGAGGTGCACCTTATATCTGAGGTGCACCTTATATGTGAGGTGCACCTTATATGCCAGGATTTACCATACGAATTTTTTTGCCTCCTCTTTCTTTTAACCTCTAGTAATGCGCAGTCCTTTTTGCTGGAAATGGTTCAAATTATTTTACACCCCTCCCCGGTACAGGGTAAAACTTTTTGCCTCCCCCCATGTTATTAAAGAATGATCACTCACTTAGCTGCCCATAAGTATTACATGTTAAGGGACTAACCTTTATGTGTTCAAACTCAAACATGTTCCGGTGTACGAAGGTCTTCTTTATCTTCTGGTTCGTCCACGTAATGAACATCTTGTAGTAGTGGTTAGCCTGCACGGTAAATACGCAATTTATCACAACATGTACTGTATTGTTGCGTTTAAAAGAAAAGACCACCCTATTTTCATGTTGAGGTATTTTGATAGGCTTTGTGTTGATAAAAACAATTTTGGCATACTCACTGAATGATGCACTTCTATAAGGGAGAGCAGAAGTTTTTTTGCTGCATTACGGTATATCATTTAAGGAACCCTCCCCTGGGCCATTTAAATTTTAATGTCAATTATCAAAGTAGATGAATAACCACGGTCTGGAGAAGTATATGGAGAGCATTTGACTGTAGTCCAGCAGTGCTGTGCAGTCACAGTTCTGCTGCATTTGGTCAATTGTGACGTCACACAATGCAGCAGAGGTGCCTGCTTCTCTCCCTTATAGAAGTGCATAGTTCAGTGAGTAGGCAAAAATCGTTTTTATTAGTACAAAAAGCTATCAAAATACCTCAACATGAAAATAGGGTGGTCTTTTCTTTTAAGCACCGGGATTTGAATAAGGTTCTCAAATGAGCACCGGGGGTAATGGGGCTTTGAAATATATCTTAAGCACTAAAACTGGATCTCGAATAACCGCCTGTCTTGTAAGAGGGCCTGGGATAATGCCCAGTCCAAATCTTATTCACGACAATACCGGGCACATGTTCCAGGTAACACTGCCTGGCAAAACAGGCCCATCAAAGCTTCTTCTCTTCAATTCTGAAGGAAATTACAGTTCACTTTTTACTCAATTTTGTTGCTGGAATCCATTGAGTCACAGGCAAATATAGCACTTTATCCAAAATGTAAAACTTTGTATCAGCTGATGGCCTCATGGTTTCAGATATACCGCAAGATGAACAACTTCAGCCACATTGGTGTATTCGTTCTCACCTTCATTGGTGTATTTAGGGTGGACAGCCCTTCATTCAACATTCACTTCCATGTGTGTCACAGTGCTAAAGACCTCCACTTTACACATGCCCTGGACTGTCTCTAATGGATGTAGGGCACATTATAGCCTATCAGTAGTACAGGAGGGGTCTAAACCTTTAGGGACATGTAAAGTTACAATTGGTTCATTCACTAAAAAGGGTAATTTTAGATAGAGAAATGATTGCTAACACCCACATTTCTCTCTGACCTGGGACACCTTTTCTGGTAGGATTAAGGTGTAACTAGCTAACTATTATAGACCACCCCCACTGAACCCCCACCAATACATAGGCCAACCACTAATTATCAACATAACCCTTTGATTCATAGCAATATTTCATGCCACATTTGTGTTCTGGGGATTTATTTGTAGATACATTCTATTTGAAATACCCTCCTTAGGCAGGGAACATGCTGAGAGCTACTGCCACCTAGAGGTATGATATAACACTTTAAAGAGTAATCAAGTTCAATCACCCATTAGTAGCAGTGGCCTCTATGCACCCAGTGGCACCACCTTGTGACCACTATGACCAATTTGAATGGAGATACCAGCTGGTAATTTTGACAGGTTCATTTTCCTGGAAAGGGTACTTTGGAATGTCACCTACAGTCTACTAAATAAGATAGAAGTAAATGGATTGCAGTTCCAGAATCCACTATGATACAGTCAATGAAGTATTTCAAATCTCGTTATCCTAGCTAGTGTATTCGTTCTTACCTTCTTGGTGAGTCTGGTGGATAAGTACCATAAATTCTCATGTATAAGCTGCAGCTAGTATGAGAACCAGACCCGGGTAGGTGGAGGGCTGTTGGGAGTTCTCCGGAAGCCCTAGAAATCTGTAGCTTTTTGAATTTGAAGAGGTTATACTGTTTTAAACTTTTTTGACCATTCCACAAACTCAAGGTCTGGCATATGCAAGGGGGCTGCTTATACCAGAGAATTTAACATAGACAGGTACTTAGGGGTTCGTTGATTCTTACCTTCTCTGTGAGTCCAGTGGAGAAGTAGATGGGTACTTTAAGGTTCTTACCTTCTCTGTGAGTCTGGTGGAGAGGTAGATGGGTACCTTGAGGTTCTCACCTTCTCTGTGAGTCCAGTGGAGAAGTAGATGGGTACCTTGAGGTTCTTACCTTCTCAGTGAGTCCAGTGGAGAAGTAGATGGGTACTTTGAGGTTCTTACCTTCTCTGTGAGTCCGGTGGAGAAGTAGATGGGTACTTTGAGGTTCTTACCTTCTCTGTGAGTCCAGTGGAGAAGTAGATGGGTACTTTGAGGTTCTTACCTTCTCTGTGAGTCTGGTGGAGAAGAAGATGGTACTTTGAGGTTCTTACCTTCTCTGTGAGTCCAGTGGAGAAGTAGATGGGTACTTTGAGGTTCTTACCTTCTCTGTGAGTCTGGTGGAGAAATAGATGGGTACTTTGAGGTTCTTACCTTCTCAGTGAGTCCAGTGGAGAAGAAGGTGGGTACTTTGAGGTTCTTACCTTCTCTGTGAGTCCAGTGGAGAAGTAGATGGGTACCTTGAGGTTCTTACCTTCTCAGTGAGTCCAGTGGAGAAGTAGATGGGTACTTTGAGGTTCTTACCTTCTCTGTGAGTCTGGTGGAGAAGTAGATGGGTACTTTGAGGTTCTTACCTTCTCTGTGAGTCCAGTGGAGAAATAGATGGGTACTTTGAGGTTCTTACCTTCTCTGTGAGTGGTGGAGAAGTAGATGGGTACTTTGAGGTTCTTACCTTCTCTGTGAGTCCAGTGGAGAAGTAGATGGGTACTTTGAGGTTCTTACCTTCTCTGTGAGTCCAGTGGAGAAATAGATGGGTACTTTGAGGTTCTTACCTTCTGTGAGTCTGGTGGAGAAGTAGATGGTACTTTGAGGTTCTTACCTTCTCTGTGAGTCCAGTGGAGAAATAGATGGGTACTTTGAGGTTCTTACCTTCTCTGTGAGTCCAGTGGAGAAGTAGATGGTACTTTGAGGTTCTTACCTTCTGTGAGTCCAGTGGAGAAGTAAATGGGTACTTTGAGGTTCTTACCTTCTCTGTGAGTGGTGGAGAAGTAGATGGGTACTTTGAGGTTCTTACCTTCTCTGTGAGTGGTGGAGAAGTAGATGGGTACTTTGAGGTTCTTACCTTCTCTGTGAGTCCAGTGGAGAAGTAGATGGGTACTTTGAGGTTCTTACCTTCTCTGTGAGTCTGGTGGAGAAGTAGATGGGTACTTTGAGGTTCTTACCTTCTCTGTGAGTCTGGTGGAGAAATAGATGGGTACTTTGAGGTTCTTACCTTCTCTGTGAGTCCAGTGGAGAAGTAGATGGGTACTTTGAGGTTCTTACCTTCTCTGTGAGTCCAGTGGAGAAGTAGATGGGTACTTTGAGGTTCTAACCTTCTCAGTGAGTCCAGTGGAGAAGTAGATGGGTACTTTGAGGTTCTTACCTTCTCTGTGAGTCCAGTGGAGAAGTAGATGGGTACTTTGAGGTTCTTACCTTCTCTGTGAGTCCAGTGGAGAAGTAGATGGGTACTTTGAGGTTCTAACCTTCTCAGTGAGTCCAGTGGAGAAGTAGATGGGTACTTTGAGGTTCTTACCTTCTGTGAGTCTGGTGGAGAAGTAGATGGTACTTTGAGGTTCTTACCTTCTCTGTGAGTCCAGTGGAGAAATAGATGGGTACTTTGAGGTTCTTACCTTCTCTGTGAGTCCAGTGGAGAAGTAGATGGTACTTTGAGGTTCTTACCTTCTGTGAGTCCAGTGGAGAAGTAAATGGGTACTTTGAGGTTCTTACCTTCTCTGTGAGTGGTGGAGAAGTAGATGGGTACTTTGAGGTTCTTACCTTCTCTGTGAGTGGTGGAGAAGTAGATGGGTACTTTGAGGTTCTTACCTTCTCTGTGAGTCCAGTGGAGAAGTAGATGGGTACTTTGAGGTTCTTACCTTCTCTGTGAGTCTGGTGGAGAAGTAGATGGGTACTTTGAGGTTCTTACCTTCTCTGTGAGTCTGGTGGAGAAATAGATGGGTACTTTGAGGTTCTTACCTTCTCTGTGAGTCCAGTGGAGAAGTAGATGGGTACTTTGAGGTTCTTACCTTCTCTGTGAGTCCAGTGGAGAAGTAGATGGGTACTTTGAGGTTCTAACCTTCTCAGTGAGTCCAGTGGAGAAGTAGATGGGTACTTTGAGGTTCTTACCTTCTCTGTGAGTCCAGTGGAGAAGTAGATGGGTACTTTGAGGTTCTTACCTTCTCTGTGAGTCCAGTGGAGAAGTAGATGGGTACTTTGAGGTTCTAACCTTCTCAGTGAGTCCAGTGGAGAAGTAGATGGGTACTTTGAGGTTCTTACCTTCTGTGAGTCTGGTGGAGAAGTAGATGGTACTTTGAGGTTCTTACCTTCTCTGTGAGTCTGGTGGAGAAGTAGATGGGTACTTTGAGGTTCTTACCTTCTCTGTGAGTCTGGTGGAGAAATAGATGGGTACTTTGAGGTTCTTACCTTCTCTGTGAGTCCAGTGGAGAAGTAGATGGGTACTTTGAGGTTCTTACCTTCTCTGTGAGTCCAGTGGAGAAGTAGATGGGTACTTTGAGGTTCTTACCTTCTCAGTGAGTCCAGTGGAGAAGTAGATGGGTACTTTGAGGTTCTTACCTTCTCTGTGAGTCCAGTGGAGAAGTAGATGGGTACTTTGAGGTTCTTACCTTCTCTGTGAGTCCAGTGGAGAAGTAGATGGGTACTTTGAGGTTCTAACCTTCTCAGTGAGTCCAGTGGAGAAGTAGATGGGTACTTTGAGGTTCTTACCTTCTGTGAGTCTGGTGGAGAAGTAGATGGTACTTTGAGGTTCTTACCTTCTCTGTGAGTCTGGTGGAGAAGTAGATGGGTACTTTGAGGTTCTTACCTTCTCTGTGAGTCCAGTGGAGAAGTAGGTGGGTACTTTGAGGTTCTTATCTTCTCAGTGAGTCTGGTGGAGAAGTAGATGGTACTTTGAGGTTCTTACCTTCTCTGTGAGTCTGTTGGAGAAGTAGTTGGGTACTTTGAGGTTCTTACCTTCTCTGTGAGTCTGTTGGAGAAGTAGTTGGGTACTTTGAGGTTCTTACCTTCTCAGTGAGTCTGGTGGAGAAGTAGATAGTACTTTGAGGTTCTTACCTTCTCAGTGAGTCCAGTGGAGAAGTAGATGGGTACTTTGAGGTTCATGCGCTCCCAGTACGTTTCTAACAGGATACATAACTCCTGCGCACGGCCCAGCGCAAACACTGGGATCAGCACCTACAAAAGAATGTGTTTATCTCAAATCTATCTTAGTCAGACATGTTCAAAATTCCATTTAGTTGGCAAAAAAAAAAGAGTCTCCTTAGATAAAAAAACAACTGGTTTATACCCACTTCAAATTAAAAAAAAAACAAACAAAAAAAAAAAACCATCACCGCTCTTGTCATTTGAGAATTTAAAATTTTTTCTTTTTGGTATCGAATCTTAGGGCCTCAGCAATGCACCTGGCTCTGAATAACAACCATTTTCAAACTTTTAAAATGAGACAAAATAAGCATCTCACCTTTCCCCCTTTCTCGACACAGTCATGGACCTTCCGTAGGAAGTCGCGTTCCCGGCAGCGCTTAGAGTCGCGTATGGTGGTGGCGTAGGTGGACTCGGTGATGAGGAGGTCAGGACGACATTTGTCGATCCACGCCGCCCCGAGATGTCTGTCTGGTGTCATGTTGTAGTCTCCCTGTAAGAGTTAGTTCACATCGTCTTGACTAACGAAAAAACTTGCATTTTAGCCACGGCTTATAGACCATTTCAGACCCTTCCTGAAGCCTGGGTGAGGTTTATATGTGCGGGTTTTGTTTATATAGGAAACACTAAGGAAAAGAAACCATTTCAGGCCTCAAGTGCGGTCCATAGCATTCATCAAAGGTCAGGGTGTGGCTCATACATAGGCGCGGCATATATACGCACATCGGGCTGATCCGCCAGGAGTGTATAATACCTGTAGTGTCAGCATAAAACATGAATACAGTCCTATCAGTGAATTAGCCGACCTTAAAGTAGGGGGAGGGTGTTAATTTGCTTTTTTTGTCGAACGGTTTGGGAGTTAAAGCCTAATTGGATTTTTGGGTAAATATTTCACTGATGCGCAGGGATAACGTAGATACAAAAAGGCGGCTTACAGAAGGGCCACTACTGTATTAATACATCATGTCTATTGGTCGTCATGATGCATCAATGCAGCCCTGGCGAGTAACTCGCCAGGGCTGCATTCATGCATCATGTCGACCCTACGGGGTTGATACACTCCCTGAGGGTCGACATGATGCTCCAATGAAATGCTGGTGAGTCTGCTTGCCTTCATTGGTGCATCATGACGACCTATGGGCATAATGCACTCCTGCATTTTATCAGCGGCCCTTAATAAAGGGTTAGAGTTGATACAGAGCGTAGACTTACCGTGTATACGATGGACTGTTTACCGACCCTCATATGGAACATGGCGGCACCCAGCACGTGACCACCGTAATACGGCTTGATCTCCAACTCATCATCGACCTACAACACAATACATAACCGTGCATGAGAATAAAGGACGGCTTACACTGCGACAGTCAGGTCCTTTTTCTATACATTTGGTATATAAAAATCGAATGGATTGGCAGAAAATGGACCTGACCGACGGAGTGTAAGCAGCCCTTCAGATCCCCAATATCTTAATGGACTTTGCTCCAGAATATTCAGCTTGGATCTTATTTTCTATGACTTTCCCTGACTGATAATTTTTTCCTGGAATTACCTGACTTTGTCTTAGGCCCTCTCCATATTTTCGGAAATACAATTTTTTTTTTGTTCGAAAAATTTTTGTCTATGGATTTCTCTCGTGTCATTTTCTGCAAGTTTTCTCTTTGTGATGTTTGGCCAAATTTGTTCACTCCTCACTTTACCCAGCAAGGAGTCATTGGACGACAAAAAATTTAAAAAACAAAAACAAAAAAAAAACCCACTTGTTCGCATCATTTTTTTCAAAACCAAAATCCGTAGACCAACTTATTTTTTTGGTGTGGCCTTACAAGTTTTTAGTACTGTTCACCCCTTAAAGGGCCCAATAAAGCTGACACCAATTGAAGCACGTACCTTGATGGTCTGATGGAGGCTGACCGCGACACACTTCTTCATGCAGGACTTTATCATCTCTGAAGTGAAGAAGTTGGTTTCACCTTTCCGCTCCACCGTGATCTTACGGTAATCCTCCTATCAGGTAGAAATAATAAAATAGTGTAACTTTCAAACTTCCATGAAAATTAAAGGCTACATAAATTTCCACCTGTCGTTGTCACAAATTGTGATAGACTGAATCAACACATCATAAAATCCAGGCACGGGCTGCTGTAAAATTTCTAGGCAATAAGTATTTACTGTTTACCGACTTAGCGGGTGTAATTATCAGTCAATGAAATAATCCCAACTATTCACTGCAGGCCTTTCGGGGGCTAACTGGTACCCAACTGATAGTTCTTATTAGTAGAGCTCTCTGGTAACAAGATCCAGCAATGGCTGCCCAAATTGGACAATCCGCTACCTCGGTATAGACAGGTTAGAGATCTGTTGCTGGTAAGGCTTATAGGGCATTCCTGAACTAAGAGTGTGTATTTGTACACAGGATTTTAACAAGAATAGAATTATGGGTGGAAATGAGACTGCAGGCGGTGAATTTGACATCGGGTGGTTGGTTTGGTTGATTATACCTCCAGTAATTATAATTAAAAGTTAGCAGAATATCTGTTTTTCGAATATTAGGTCCTTTCTTTTCTCAAGTCTGGACAGGTATTCAAAAAGCGGATTTCCAAAAAAAGGTAGACAGAGATGTATCTATATGCTGCTTGCCTGAAACAGCAGTGATCGCATCTATGGATGACTGAATCTATGAGGAGGGGTAAGGGAGAAAACTGCTACTGGGGCACATACCCTACTCTTATAGCCAAAGAGAGCAAATGTTCTTTTCTTTGCCTGGTCCCATAGACATGACCAGACAGGCCACTGGTGTGATAGCAGTATGGGGAGAACCCTGCTACTATAAAGAAGCAGCTATCACCATAAATCCTTGAGTATACCAGTAATACATCATTATTATAACATCATCTGTGTCCTATACGGCACATGGCTATTGTATTATTAACCAATGGGAAGCATCCCTGGCATTTACTGCGGAGACGGGGGCTGAAGGTGTTAGTCATAGTGCAGTCGGGGTCTAATGGCGGCCTCCATAGCCTAATGTGCTAATGCCCTATAGGATATCAGAGTGCGTCTTATAGCAAGGAATTTACACTACAGAACAGTGCTAAAATGTCCAAAATTTGACCACAGGTGTGCCCTATAGGATTCATCCTAACCCAGAGTGCGTCCTATAGGATTCAGCCTAACCCAGAGTGTGTCCTATAGGATTTTTCCTAACCCAGAGTGCGTCCTTTAGGATTTATCCTAACCCAGAGTGTGTCCTATAGGATTTATCCTAACCCAGAGTGTGTCCTATAGGATTTATCCTAACCCAGAGTGTGTCCTATAGGATTCATCCTAACCCAGAGTTCGTCCTATAGGATTTATCCTAACCCAGAGTGTGTCCTATAGGATTCATCCTAACCCAGTGTCGTATAGGATTTATCCTAACCCAGAGTGTGTCCTATAGGATTAATCTTAACCCAGTGTCGTATAGGATTTATCCTAACCCAGAGTGCGTCCTATAGGATTTATCCTAACCCAGAGTGCGTCCTATAGGATTCATCCTAACCCAGATTACATCATATAGGATTTATCCTAACCCAGAGTGCATCCTATAGGATTTATCCTAACCCAGAGTGCATCCTATAGGATTTATCCTAACCCAGAGTGTGTCCTATAGGATTTATCCTAACCCAGAGTGTGTCCTATAGGATTCATCCTAACCCAGAGTACATCATATAGGATTCATCCTAACCCAGAGTTCGTCCTATAGGATTTATCCTAACCCAGAGTGTGTCCTATAGGATTAATCTTAACCCAGAGTGCGTCCTATAGGATTTTTCCTAACCCAGAGTGCCTCCTTTAGGATTTATCCTAACCCAGAGTGTGTCCTATAGGATTTATCATAACCCAGTGTCGTATAGGATTTTATCCTAACCCAGAGTGTGTCCTATAGGATTCATCCTAACCCAGAGTTCGTCCTATAGGATTCATCCTAACCCAGAGTTCGTCCTATAGGATTTATCCTAACCAAGAGTGTGTCCTATAGGATTAATCTTAACCCAGAGTGCGTCCTATAGGATTTTTCCTAACCCAGAGTGCCTCCTTTAGGATTTATCCTAACCCAGAGTGTGTCCTATAGGATTTATCATAACCCAGTGTCGTATAGGATTTTATCCTAACCCAGAGTGTGTCCTATAGGAATTATCCTAACCCAGAGTGTGTCCTATAGGATTTATCCTAACCCAGAGTGTGTCCTATAGGATTCATCCTAACCCAGAGTGTGTCCTATAGGATTTATCCTAACCCAGAGTGCGTCCTATAGTATTCATCCTAACCCAGAGTACATCATATAGGATTTATCTTAACCCAGAGTGTGTCCTATAGGATTCATCCTAACCCAGAGTGCGTCCTATAGGATTTATCCTAACCCAGTGTAGTATAGGATTTATCCTAACCCAGAGTACATCATATAGGATTTATCCTAACCCAGAGTGTGTCCTTTAGGAATTATCCTAACCCAGAGTGCGTCCTATAGGATTCATCCTAACCCAGAGTACATCATATAGGATTTATCTTAACCCAGAGTGTGTCCTATAGGATTCATCCTAACCCAGAGTGCGTCCTATAGGATTTATCCTAACCCAGTGTAGTATAGGATTTATCCTAACCCAGAGTACATCATATAGGATTTATCCTAACCCAGAGTGTGTCCTATAGGATTTATCCTAACCCAGAGTGCGTCCTATAGGATTCATCCTAACCCAGAGTACATCATATAGGATTTATCCTAACCCAGAGTGTATCCTATAGGATTTATCATAAACCAGAGTGCGTCCTATAGGATTTATCCTAACCCAGAGTGTGTCCTATAGGATTTATCATAAACCAGAGTGCGTCCTATAGGATTCATCCTAACCCAGAGTGTGTCCTATAGGATTTATCCTAACCCAGAGTGTGTCCTATAGGATTTATCCTAACCCAGAGTGTGTCCTATAGGATTCATCCTAACCCAGAGTGCGTCCTATATGCCGGGCTTTATGGTACTTACAAGTAGTATAGGACATATAGCCTTGGTGGGGCGGGTCATGTAGATGGGTCCATCGTATCCAACCATCTCCGACATGTATGGCAGCGCCCCGCAGTGGTCCAGGTGGAAGTGACTGAATAGTGAATAACAATTTAGTGCATACGCTGAGATCGAAATGACCGAGCACAAAAATACCTGAAATACCCCTCAGAGATTTAAGGCCGGCTGATGCATTAATGTATCATGCCCATCGGTCATAATTATACATGAATTCAGCGGATCAAGTGACAACTAAAACCCTGCATATAAGTTGCGCCCTATACGTGGGACATTACGGTAATTTTTGGTTTAGGTTTGGAGCATCTCAAAGATAATTTTCCACACTGGTGCACTTATTAGAAGGAGCACTGTAGGACATACAGACCTGATAATAACACAGTCCAGGAAGTCTGTCAGCGGGCCATTCCTGGTGATGTACGAGAAGTCCGGGAACCGACGCTGTCAGAATGATAAAATAAATTCATATGGATCCTAATTTAATTGACCTAAATTAGTTTACTACAATTTAAAAAACATTTTAGTCGTATTCAATGCAGTCATGGATAATAAGGGAATATTTTGTCCCTAAAGGGCATAATAATAATAAATTAGCAGATAATTAGATTACCGTAATCCTCTGCATATAAGGCGCAGCCCGCGTATAAGGCACACCTAGAGTTTTGGAAAATTCTCAAAAAAATGAAAAATTCATAACTTTTGTTCTACTGAATGAATTTTCAAAATTCAAAGACCTATGTGTGACTTAGGCCCCATGGATCCCCCTGGGCCCCCATATATCCTGTTATGGCTAAGGGGGCATGGAACATGTCAAAATAAAGGTCTTGGAGTCCCCCTTGTGGATGCAATTAGCACTAAAACCCCCCATATAAGACGCGCCTTATACGCGGGAGATTACGGTAAATGATGAATCAATTATAAAGGGTGTCTGACCGAACTTCACATTTTTTCACCCTGAATTATAAGGTTTACCCGTTTTAGGCACTGCGGGGAGTAATATCTTAATACCATAATCTCCCACCTATAAGGCGCATCTTTTACGCAAGGATTAAATTCTCCCTGGATCTGCAGGACCTTTCTTTTGATATGTTACACTCCCCATAATGGGACATAGGGAGTCCAAGGGGTTCTAGAAGCCCTAGCTACACATAGGTTTTTGAATTTTGGAAATGTATTCAGTTGAATTTTTAGTTTTTTTGACCATCTTATAAAACTCTAGGTGCATCTTATACGCAGGATGCGCCTTATAAGCGGGAGATTACAGTATTGAGCGTACCTGATCGTTGAAGCCCATGTGCATGCCGCAGTCCAACATGATGTTCTTACCGCCAATAGTTACCAGGATGCAGCTACGACCCACGTCTGTGAAAGTACACGGTCATAGTGAGTCCTATTGTTACCTTAACTTTTATTAAAGGGTTAAGGGGGCCACAGTTAAACCCATCCCAGTCCATAGTTAAGGGATAGTTATCACTGCTTTTAGCAGGAGTACATATCGAGAGATGTTGTTGGGGGGGGGGAGGAGTTGGAGCATTTCTAGGTACATATGTCCTGCAATTTCATGTGTTCCTGATCTGATCCAGGCGTGAAATAAATGAAACACTGAGACCCCTGTGGTGAAAAAACAAATTTGAGTCATTTTAATTAATTTCATATTTAAGACTGGAATCTTGAATCATGTCGACTCCTACAGTATAAGCATGATATAAAAATGCAAGCCCGGAGAGCGTACTCACTAGGACCGCATTCAAGTACCATAACAACCATTGCTTTTGATTTGATTTGCAACAAGCTACGCGGCTTTCACCATGACATTTCATCGAGCTTTAAAGCACTATCGTGTAACCATTGAATAATGGCATTGTCAAAATATACTCACCCTGGCCTGCACCTGTTGGAGAAAAAGAGAAAGGGGAAATCATTAATCATGATGTATAGTTTTATCTCACTGTAAATGTCTATGTAGTGTTAAACCGCAAATGCTTGGTTAGGTTCAGGAGTAGGAACATTTAAAAAAGGATTTCACTATTCTCGGGAGCAGAACCCTGGTTGCTAGGGACCTGGCAAAGGGTTGAACCGTACCGGGGTATATTGGGGCTAGAAAATAGTGCACCAAGTATGTGATGCAAATTTTTAATATCTTTCAGATTTTGTAATGCGTTTTGCTGTGGGATATTTAGATATGTTTTGATCGGAAGCTAGTATCAACACACTCGATCAGACACGGTGGGGCAACTTTCCTCCACTCACTTGGATTAGACACTGATGCCTTCCAAGCGAGGGGTAATTGGAAGTCAGCCTGCTACAGGACATATCTCCATCCATCTATTACTACCAAACTCTCTAAGGATGACATTGTTGCTGAGAGTTTGAAATCATTTGTTTGAGCCTTCGTCTGTGTTTTAACATGTTTTGTTCAATTCTCGCCAAACCACAGCCTTGACTCTTCCATCATCACTGCAATAACTGACTTTCCAGGTTTATTGATATTGACATTTATTACATGAACATTGACATGATCAATTACATCCAGTTGTGCAGGCTGCCCATCAAAGACTAGTTTATTTCAGGACGCCCCCAGTGAGTTTATACTGTTATATGCCGCAGCCTATCCCCGTAGGCTGCTGATGCAGGAGTGCATCATGCCCATTGGTCGTCATGATGCACCAATGCAGCCCTGGCAATTAACTAGCCAGGGCCGCATCAAGCATCATGCCATTCCTACAGGGTTGATACTCTCCTGTGGGCTCGTCATAATGGTCCGATGAAGTGCTGGTGAGCAGATTTGGCAGCACTTCATTGATGGGTTCTTCCCCCGAAACTCCTTTTTCTTTTTCTTTCTTTTATACTCTTTGGAAAAGTATATCCAATTGCACAACTAACCCTTTGCCTTTTAATATATTTATGTGATTGAAGTTGGGGGGTCCGATCTCTGCAAACTACCCAACATTTTTGTAACGAGTGTTGAAGGGATTGAACTCGCAAGTAACTTGGAAAGTACAGGTCTGGCCATTTTGGCACTATGGTGACAGCAATGCGGAACACTTACCAACAATTATATAGAGCTGTAGTAGTTGTTAATATTAAGAAATATCCCAAACAAAGAAGAAACGTACTCCATGCGTATTGTGCACCTGCCATTTCAGATTTTGCTGTCAACCAGCTAGGTATGTCGTCCTATCCGTAACAAATTTTCTCAAATCATTTCAAATCATTGTTATTAGGCCTGTTTTTGCATGGATCCATCTTCTTCATACACTATAACATATTATGATTTCTTTAACATCCGCCACGTTTATAGCAAAGTGACATGCACTTGCAATGTCGTGAAAGTTTAACCGGCTCGGATGGTTTTTGGCAAAAACATTCTGAGACAAACGCAAATCGTTTCATTGACAATTATGCTACTAGAATGATTTTATTGTTGTGTTTTTAAATAAGAAACATAGTGAAATGTCCAATATAAGAATAGGAGGAAAATAACATGCAATATATGATTTTGTATTCAAAGTCCATCATGAGTGAGTGAGTAATAGATGTTTAACGCCATTTCGACAGCTAAGGTCATATTCATGGCGAGAACTACATTACACTATTTCACAGGGGAATGTGTCAGTGCCCGCGCATATGTGCACCACACACATCCCGAGGGGATAGGAAAGAGGAGAAGTAGACCCTTTTAAGTGGGCTAGGGAAGCCAGAGTCCATCATGTATATGACGCCTGATCCGCCCTAAGCTGACACCTCCATAGAAAAGCATTGAGTGCATAAATCATCTGCACCCATTTTGAGGAGACACACTTTTTGAAACCTTAATATCAGAAAGATAAGGACCAGATAACAGGTAACAATTACACCTCAAGGATCCTGAATATGTACACTATCTCATGACACATTTCATTTTCTCTCATATTTTAGCATTTTGATGTTATATGAGGGCAAAGTGACTGTCCCTTCCATTTTGAGTTCTTAATTTTGGCCATGGCTTGGAAAAGTAAACTTTCCAAGTTAATTAGGAACAAAGGGGGGAGGTGAGGGGAGGGTCAAAATTCTTCTGACCCCTTCAGCGAAAAAAGCCTGTGCTTCCCCATGTTATGTAATTTTCGGTGTCCTCAAGAAGGGAGGGGCAAATTTTTTTGCATGCCCATGCGAAAACCCACGCATCCCCCCCCCCCCATTGTTGAAAAATTATCACTGATCAAGTTTAGACTCAGTCTCAGGAACTGTTAGTAATTATTTTTTAACAACAGGAGGGGGGGGGGACAAAATTTTTTCAACCTCTTAACTGGGGGGGGGGGGCTAAAAATAATTTCAGCCGTTTTCATTGAAAAAGCCTGCATGTTTCTATTAAAAGGTTACAAGCTGTAACAAGATTGCCTTCACATATGATTTTCAGTTCCTCCAGACAGGGGAGACGAAAAAATTGTTACTCAAGAGGGGGGTGAACAATTTTCATGTGTTTATGCGCAAACCCACCACCCCCTCCCCTGTTCTTTAGGGCTAGCACGGCAAAGTGCAACATGGGTACCGACCCAAACATCGTTGGTAAACGCCATGATTGGTCAATGGGTGGTCACGTGACCTTTTAATGCGGGCATGCATTCGCCGTGCCAGGGCCCCTTTAAAAAGATGACCACTCCCTCAAGTCAGGACTGCTTAGCTGAGAATACTAAACTCTCATCTCTATACCGCCCTGGTACAGAGATGAGAGTATAGTATTCTATTAAAGCTAGGACTGCTGAGACTTTATCCATAGGGTTCACCCGGGACATATTATTAACCAATCAGATGGTTCCCTGTATTCACTGCAGAATTTTTTGGGTACATCATGTAACACCCAGTACCCATCATTCTGGTTGTTATCAGTGCTTATCTAGCCAGAAGCCGGATTGAGCAATGGCCGTTCCACTAGGCTTCAACTGAGCCCAATAAGGGTGTGTGGTGGGTTTGAGGGGGGGGGGCATAAAATTTTCAGACCCCCCTGTTGAGGGGGGCATAAAAAATTGACCCTCTTTTTAGCAAAAAATCCCCCGGAAAAAGCCCCAGCGCTAGTACAGTGTAGTTAGACCTGCCAACCGGTCCCTGGCATATGATGTTAGACTTAGAGATGTACAGAGCGATCTTGGAGCGGCAGACGGTGTGGACACCCCACAATATTAAAGTGTAGTGAGTAGGCACTGAAATACTTCCAGTGCGTGGGTCTGCTGCAGTAAAGGTGTGAAACTGTGATAAAGCTGAAACTGGTTAGTGTTAAACTCTCCTTTCTTTGCAAGCTTATTCTGAAGCTATTTACTGGAGGATCTTTACAAACAAGGGCTCATTTTAACAGGCTTGGCTAGACCTTTAAAATGAATATTTTTTGTACAAGGTTGAATGCAGGGAATTTTGCCTTTGACTCCATCAAAGTTCAACCAAAAGTTTAGAACCATTTTATGATGAGAAGATCACTGAGCACCTAAAAATAAATGGTTCCCACCTGTTTTATGGTTAAAAATGATCTAGAAAATGTCTAGCTTTTCTTTTTCTAAGGGGCTGCAGTATGTTTGACAGACCCTGCAAATTTTTCCGCGAGAATATCTTGAACACTTTCCCCCCACCTCCCCATGTTGGGCACTTACCTATCAACCAAGACTTTATCCTATGCATCTTATATGATGAGAAATTGATAGATGTGATACAAATAAGTGGTTTTGCTTTTTAAATGAAGTTTTTATGACAATTAGTATGGAAGTTACCGTAATCTCCCGCGTATAAGGCACAGCCCGCATATAAGGAGCACCTAGAGTTTTGGAAAATTCTCAAAAAAATGAAAAATTCATAACTTTGGTTCTACTGAATGAATTTTCAAAATTCGAAAAACCTATGGGTAGCTTGGGCCACCTTGGGCCCTCCTGGGCCCCATTTTGTCCTATTATGACCAAGGGGGCATGTAAGATATCAAAAGAAAGGTCTTGGTGTCCCCCTTGTGGATCCAATGAGAACTAAACCCCCCCCGTATAAGACGCGCCTTATACGCGGGAGATTACAGTAAGATCATTCATACATCCTAAGTCAAAGACATTATTCTGCAGTGGTTCTGTCAGAGCGCGCAGTTCAAGGGAAAAGATGACATCAAAAATTTACTTTTACATTGTTTGATTATGATAAAACGTATCATTATTTACATTCTTGTGGGTATATCTTGCTTTAATATCTGAAAAGAAAATTGCCCAAAATAATCATTTTAGTGATCTAGTCTACCTTGGATTCATCTTGCTTGATCACAAAATTGGATCCAAATTAAACTCTTAACCATGGCAGAATTCTGGATCTGATTTGGTACCTTTGGCTTGACCGGTCATAATTCCACTTTAAATTGACATACCGGTAGAGACTTCATTAAAAAAGCAAATCCACTTCTTTTCTCAAGATCTATCCATTGCCCATTAGATAAAGTCTTGAAAAAATAGGTAAGGGAGTGGTCATTTATTATCAACAGGGGGGGTGGTGGGTTTGAGGGGGGGCATAAAAAATTCTGACCCCTCTCGAGGGGGGGGGCTAAAAAAATTTTGACCCCTGTTGAGGGGGGGCTAAAAAAATTTACCCAAAAATGGCCGCGCGCTACTATAGATCAAAGAGGGGGCGCGAAAACTCTCTGTGCCTCCGGCGCGGGGGGGGCACAAAATTTTTTTACTGCCGTGGAGGGGGGGCGTAAAAATTTTTCACATGTCCTAAGGGAGTGGTCATTATTTATCAACGGGGGGGGGGTGGTGGGTTTGAGGGGGGCGTAAAATTTTCAAACCCCTCCTAAGGAGGGGGGCTAAAAAATTTTTGACCCCTCTTGAGGAGAAGAGGGGCGCAAGAACTCTCCGCGCCTCCGGCGCCAAAATGTTGACTGCCGTCAAGGCTTGTCAAGGGGGGGGCGTAAAAAATTTCCGCGCGTCCGCACGAAAACCCACCACCCCCACCCCTGTTGATAAATATTGACCACTGCCTAAGCCTAAGGGTAGTAAGGCTAAGTGAGTGATTGACTAAGTGCACATTCTGTAATGCTGTGCAAGATGTCAATCATGTCTTCTTACATTGTAACATGCCCGAGATGAGAAACGCACGGTCAGTGTTTGAAACAAAATACCTCAAGTTCGTTGATTACTATAAAAGACACGATGACACTAGGAAACTTTCTCAAATACTAGCAGTGGCCCCATATTGCAAATCATCTAAAAGGCCAGGGGCTGTGAACTGTATATACTCATATATAAAATCTGTCTACAACATTGTAAATGAAAACCTGGTGCTGACATAAGTGTACCTGTACATTAGTCAATAAAGCCATCTTGAATCTTGAATGAATCTTGAATCTTGGGCTCATAAATAAATTTCATTGTTTCACCTACCAAGTGGCACGACGTTTATCTCGGCCATGGTGCGTCCACTAATATTTGTGTCTCTGCCTCAATGTCTTGTTACTGTAAGTATTACCACAACTTCTGATTAACCGCCTCTCCACACAAACTTGTTTTTGTTCGGCCCTGATCCTACAGCATGGGCGCTGACATGTTGCCGGCCCGCAGCAATCTGACCGGCTCGATCCTGATTGGGTAAAAATATCTGAAAGTGTCATGGCGGCTATATGAGTGAAAATACGAGTCTGTGAGTAACAAAGATTGGAAATCGCTCAAAGTACGTTGACATTTGACGTGGCAACTCATTTAGATACAAGTGAGTACTATGTAGAATTGTTCTCCACCTAAATACAGCACATGTTCCTCGGTGTTGGTGTCATTTTACTGATAAAATGGAGTCAAAACGCACGAAACTGTCACTCTACAGTCTACTGACTCTTCACAGTCTCACACTGTAGGTATGTGAACGTCGGCACCACTATGAGCATGGACGTGTGTCACTACATTCTGTGACGCTTTTTAGGGGGTGTACACATGTAGCTCTCAGTTATTATGTTATAAATATGGTTTAAGTTGATGCAACAATTTACTTTAAAATTCTAATATTATGTACATAAGATTCTCTGTGCTGTCATTACCTTAATTTCAAGGAGGTATTGGTAGTTAATTAATTACAGCTTAATTAAGATTAACATCAACTTCTACTGATAACCTTTACCTCATGGCAAGTAAGAGGAGCATTCAAAATATCATAAGGAGTTAAATTAAACACTTAAGATGATGTATGTCAAGTTTGAAGAAGATTGAACAGTGAGCACATACCTATCTAAGCTCCTCAGATTTTCTCATTGATTAATTTCTAAGGTTTTTTCACACTTTTTTTCTTCAAAAATTCATAATTTCTGTTGTATACATCATAGAGACACAGAAAAAGTTGCAAAATGTCCGCAAGATTAAGAGCTTTCAGAAAATATATAGTTTAGGGTAATAGAAACGTGTTAAAATTTGAGTAAAATACATGGATGTGATCACAGACCATCTCTCTTTGTAAAGTTTAAAATTATGACAAAAATCTGCCCAACCTTGTCTCATGAAAGGTCCCCTCACAGCCTCAAATATTACTTGATTTCAAAAATTCCAAAAGACTTATATTTCTCACATGCCCCTTAATACAGCTAGGGTAAAGCCAAATATGTAATAATGACTTTTAATTTTTCGTTCACATACCTACACACTGTCTTCAGACGTTCAGCGAATCAGTCTCTTGTCAGGTTGTCTTGATTGCACAGGTCTGTTACAAGACAAGCCCTGCTAACTCTATTTTGGGACTGTGAGAGTCAGACCCTGCTTTATAGAAAGCTACATCATACTGGACAATTCAATATTTGAAATTGGGGGCCAGAAGCCTGAGAAGGGGACAAGATCTATAATTTTATACCCCGGTACCTGCAAACTCTTACTCTTAGCCTTACCCCCCCCCCTGTTTTTAACAACAGTTCTAATTTTTTTGACCCCTTCCACCTGTTTTCAGCAGAAAAATCCGGCACGTTACTATAGGTTAAAACGGTGCATTCACACGCAATTTTCGGCCCCTCTAAACTAACGAAAACAATTTAAAGGCCCTTGCGCACTGCCGCTTCTGTAGGAAGAGTCGGCCGTGTCCTCGGGCTACATGAAGCCTGATATAATAGCTTAGCACTAATCTACATACAGACCAGTTATTGGGAAAATGGAAAAGTCCTTTTTTTTATTATCATTGTGGTGATTTTACTCAAATGAGTGTGAGGAAAAAAAAATGTCATAAAAATGTGAAATGGTTGATAATTAAAAAAAAAACTTTATCCCACAGGGAGAGGGTCTGGAAAAGAAAAATTGATGTCATTTATTTTAATTTTTTTCAATCGTATTTCCTTGGCAGGTAATCTTACTTCTGCTGTTGCTGGTGCCGTAGGAGATGGCATCAGCAAATTCCGACATTCCTACTAACACCCTGGAGTTAAGCGAGAAATCAGAACACAACGGCACAGGGAAATCACCAAAGCGGTCTGCTCTCTCAAGTAAAAGGAAAACCAAGAACACAATATTAAACTACTTCAAGAGGTCTCCCAGTAAAAAGTCACACAAAATGGTGAGGATTCCCTCTGGTTATTCTCTTGTAGTTGTACTGTAGGTTTCTTAAATGTGTGGCAATTTTTGTAACTGAGCAGAGAAAGATTTGGATCGTTTTCAGCGTGTGACATTGGGTCATGGTTTAATACAAGAATCTGTGCAATTTCTGCCTCTCTCCTGCATCAATTTTCTAGGATAACGCAGAGAAAAGAAAGAAGGAAGAAGCGGAATCTAATGGAAAAGAACAGGCACAACCTGAAAAAGTTGAAGCCGCAGTAGCTGAAGTTGAAAAAGCCGAGGATTTGAAAGTGGAGGAAGTGGTAAGTGTAATTTGTGTTATCATTTTCAGTCAGCCATGAAACCCTGTGTGTATATCATTATAATGGAACGCTTATCTACCTTCTGTGAAAGTACCGAAGCTCAGTCTATGAGCCTACAGGCCACAGTGCAATAAGCAGTGTTGCCGAAATGATGCCGGCACGCCGGCTTTTGCTGGCGGCGTAGAATCTAAATGGCCGGCCTTGATCTCAGCATTCAATTAGAAGTAAAGTTATGTATAAATACAATTACGATGAATTTTATACATGCTGCCTTAAAATGTCAAGTCATTTGGCCTGCATGAGAGGGAAATGTCCTGTGTAAGATGCAAAGACACAGGCCACTTTGGCCTGCGTTGAGAAAAAATTGGCAATAAGGTTCTATTAACTTGGTGCTGTGGTGATTTTAACCTTCTTCTGCCTCTCCTACAAAACATGAAAAATGTGGTTACAACCTTCTTGCACTAAGGCAGTGACATACATGTACTAATAGAACCCCCCACCTATAGTCCACACGATGACTTTTGGAGCATTCTATAATGTGCAGGTACGCCTTATCCCCAAGTATAAGTTTCTCCTTATGCGCAAGTGTTCTAACTTGACTTAAACTGGCTTAAGAGAATCTCTGTAAAGCTTTTTCAATCTCCATATTTTCCTTCGTCAATGTTCCAGGAAAATGCAGAGAAAAGAAAGAAGGAAGAAGCGGAACCTAATGTAGAGGAAACTGTGCAACCTGAAAAAGTCAAAGCCGAAGTGGCTGAAGTTGACAAAGTCGAGGCTAGGACAGTGGAGGAAATGGTGAGTGTACTTTGTGTTATCTATATTCAATCTACTGTAAAACCCTGCTCATAAGCCGGCCTCAGTCTTAAGCGGGGTAAACTATGAAGAAATACCATAAGCCAATTTTCGGGCTTAATTTTAACTATTTTCATTTTTATCTAAAAACCATATTCATTCTAATAAACGCACCTGCTCTAATAAGCGCACCCCATTGTTTTCTGGGCCTTAAGCGCACCCCCCTGGTATCAAATCATGCAAAAAAATAAATATAAAGTTTTTAGGTAAAAACAACCCGTTTTTAGGCTTTAGGGGGTGCGCTTATTGGAATTAATTTTTGTATTAAGGTTTTGAGCTTCTAACAACTCATTTTTGGCACCAGTGTGCTTGTATGAATGAATACAGTAATGATAAGCCCTGTTTATAAGCTGGGGGTAGTGTTAGGGTAATTCATTTTGTTGGTTGAGTTACAAAGATCTCAGAAATGTCCTGGTGAGCAAAAAACATTGCAAAATTCTGCTTCAGAACCCTAACTTGATTTTACCTGCTGGGACAGGGATGAGGGAATTCCCTGCTGGAGGTAGTTAACCTACTGTGATGGGGATGGGGGAATTCTCTGCTGGGGGTATGTAACCTGCTGTGAGTGATGGGGATGGGGAATTCCCTGCTGGAGGTACTGTAATCTCCCGCGTATAAGGCGCAGCTCGCATATAAGGCGCCCCCCAACTCACAGGGGGGCTGTTTCGCATATAAGGCGTTCCCCTGAGGGTTGATTTTTGTTAATTTAGTACTGTTCTATAGTAAAAATACCCCCCCTATAAGGCGCGCCCCAAACTCAAGGCAATTTACCTCCCACGTATAAGACCCAGCAGCATTTTGTTTGGCGTATAAGACGCGCCTTATACGCGGGAGATTATGGTATGTAACCTGCTGTGAGTGATGGGAAGGGGGGAATTCCTGCTGGGGTATTTAACCTGCTATGAGTGATGGGGATGGGGGAATTCCCTGCTGGAGGTATGTAACCTGCTGTGATGGGGATGGGGGAATTCCCTGCTGGGGGTATGTAACCTGCTGTGAGTGATGGGGATGGGGGAATTTCCTGCTGGGGGTATGTAACCTGCTGTGAGTGATGGGAAGGGTGGAGTTCCCTGCTGGGGGTAGGTAATCTGCTCTGAGTGATGGGAAGGGGGGAATTCCCTGCTGGGGGTAGGTAATCTGCTCTGAGTGATGGGAAGGGGGGAATTCCCTGCTGGGGGTAGGTAATCTGCTCTGAGTGATGGGAAGGGGGGAATTCCCTGCTGGGGGTAGGTAATCTGCTCTGAGTGATGGGAAGGGGGGAATTCCCTGCTGGGGGTAGGTAACCTGCTGTGAGTGATGGGAAGGGGGGATTCCCTGCTGGGGGTAGGTAACCTGCTGTGAGTGATGGGAAGGGGGGAATTCCCTGCTGGGGGTAGGTAATCTGCTCTGAATGATGGGAAGGGGGAATTCCCTGCTGTAGGTATGTAACATGCTGTAAGTGATGGGGATGTGGGAATTCCCTGCTGTAGGTATGTAACCTGCTGTGAGTGATGGGGATGTGGGAATTCCCTGCTGGGGGTAGGTAATCTGCTCTGAGTGATGGGAAGGGGGGAATTCCCTGCTGGGGGTAGGTAATCTGCTCTGAGTGATGGAAAGGGGGGAATTCCCTGCTGGGGGTAGGTAACCTGCTGTGAGTGATGGGGATGGGGGAATTCCCTGCTGGGGGTAGGTAATCTGCTCTGAGTGATGGGAAGGGGGGAATTCCCTGCTGGGCGTAGGTAATCTGCTCTGAGTGATGGGAAGGGGGGAATTCCCTGCTGGGGGTAGGTAACCTGCTGTGAGTGATGGGAAGGGGGGGATTCCCTGCTGGGGGTAGGTAACCTGCTGTGAGTGATGGGAAGGGGGAATTCCCTGCTGGGGGTAGGTAACCTGCTGTGAGTGATAGGGATGTGGGAATTCCCTGCTGGGGGTAGGTAACATGCTGTGAGTGATGGGGATGTGGGAATTCCCTGCTGGGGGTATGTAACCTGCTGTGAGTGATGGGAAGGGGGGAATTCCCTGCTGGGGGTAGGTAACCTGCTGTGAGTGATGGGAAGGGGGGAATTCCCTGCTGGGGGTATGTAACCTGCTGTGATGGGGATGGGGGAATTCCCTGCTGGGGGTAGGTAACCTGCTGTGAGTGATGGGAAGGGGGGAATTCCCTGCTGGGGGTAGGTAACCTGCTGTGAGTGATGGGAAGGGGGGAATTCCCTGCTGGGGGTATGTAACCTGCTGTGATGGGGATGGGGGAATTCCCTGCTGGGGGTAGGTAACCTGCTGTGAGTGATGGGAAGGGGGAATTCCCTGCTGGGGGTAGGTAACCTGCTGTGAGTGATGGGAAGGGGGAATTCCCTGCTGGGGGTAGGTAACCTGCTGTGAATGATGGGAAGGGGGAATTCCCTGCTGGGGGTAGGTAACCTGCTGTGAGTGATGGGAAGGGGGGAATTCCCTGCTGGGGGTAGGTAACCTGCTGTGAGTGATGGGAAAAGGGAATTCCCTGCTGGGGGTAGGTAACCTGCTGTGAGTGATGGGAAGGGGGAATTCCCTGCTGGGGGTAGGTAACCTGCTGTGAATGATGGGGATGTGGGAATTCCCTGCTGGGGGTATGTAACCTGCTCTGAGTGATGGGGATGGGGGAATTCCCTGCTGTGGGTAGGTAACCTGCTGTGAGTGATGGGAAGGGGGAATTCCCTGCTGGGGGTAGGTAATCTGCTGTGAGTGATGGGGATGGGGGAATTCCCTGCTGGGGGTAGGTAACCTGCTCTGAGTGATGGGAAGGGGGGAATTCCCTGCTGGGGGTAGGTAACCTGCTGTGAATGATGGGGATGGGGGTATCCTACTTGGGGGAGGTTATCTGCTGGGGTGATGATTGGTTTGGGTGGGGATGTGATTGAGGGTACCCAAAATGTTCTCATGTGGTGGTCTCAAAATTGTTTAGAAATTACAGTTGGTTGATGTCATTGTAATAAGCACACCGGTGTCAAAAATGAGTTTTTAGAAGCTCAGAACCTTAATAAAAAAATAATTTCAATAAGCACAACCTTAAAGTCTAAAAATTGGTTGCTTTGTCCTAAAAATCTTTAATTTTAAACTTCTTTTGCATGATTTGATACCAGGGGGTGCACTTTAGGCCCAGAAAAAAGGGGGTGCACTTATTAGAGCAGGTGCGTTTATTTGAATGATTACAGTATACATATTTCCCATATAGATGGTGAGTAGCCATAATGTATCAAGAAAACCCTCCCTCTTTGATAGCCTTCCTTCCAATCCCCACTTCCAGTAGTAAAATCTGTTTTCTTCTTTCAGGAACAGACTGAATCCCCAGCCAAGAAATCTGAAAGAACAGAAAAGGATCACCAAATGGTGTGTACCTTAAATTTTATTTGATTTTAATGATTTTTTTTAGCATTTCTTTAACCCTTTCTCTGAATATATGCAGGACTCTAAGAGACGATCCATAAAATTACATCATGCTCGAGGGGTTGGTGGTCAAAGTGTGACACACAATGAATAGTGATGAAGGTATGGCAAAAAGCGTGTCAGGGGGTAGGAGGGTGTTAGAAATGCCCAAAATTTGCATGATGATATACTTTATTGATCTGCCCAAACACTGTATATCTGATATACAGGGATTTAAAGGGTTAACTAATTTGCAGTGACATAGCAGCATAACAAGTAAAGTGTTTAACATAGAACTTTGTTTGTGTTCACCAGTCGGATGGTTCTACAGATGAAGATATGGATACAGGGGCCAGTCTACCTGCTAGTCCTGCCAAACCGCCTCCCACCAAGGTATGTGTGTTCACTTGTATACTTACTATATCATTGTGAACTAGTCCTGTGCCACTTCAAATGTTATTGTATTTAAGCGCTCTGTTTTGAAAAAGTTCAAGTCTAACAGGCCATGCGCAAACAGGCCAACAAGGCCAGGGCCAAAGCCAACAAGGCCAGGGCCAAAGACTTGCGCCTGTAAGGCTGACATGTATGTAATGATTGATTATATATATATATATATATATATATATATATATATATATATTTATTTATATATATATATATTTATTTATATATATATATATTTATTTATATATATATATATATATATATATATATATATATATATATATATATATATATATATATATATACATATACATATATAACCATGGTAGCTGTGGATCTACCCATATATGGATCCGCTAGGGAGACCACGCAGGTAGATCGCAGCGAGTCTGTAATGTCTTCCTAGAAATAAAATCACTTTGATACTTGATTTGACTTGAACCTGAGGGTCAACAACCAACCCTCCATATCTAAAAGCAGGCCCGTAACTGGGGGGGGGGGGGTCGGCGTTTCGAACGAACCACCCCACTCAGCTAGTGGAGGAAAAAAGGTCCACCCTAGCTGAGATGAAAGGGCAGATGATGAGGTACATGTCAGTTTTTACCGCTTCAAAATCAGATAATTATTGAGGTTTTTATTTTGAAAACCATATTAGAAGAATACTTTTTCTTATTTGGCTTATTTTGACAATACAAAATGTACTTTAGTACATAAATGAAGTCATTCCTTGTTTGTTTAATGAAATTTCTCTATTAAAATTCCAACATCAAACTGCGAAAGGTCCACCTTATATGAAAATTGAACGGCCCCATGACGAGTGCTAGTTACGGGCCTGAGTTAAAGCACCTGTGGAGGTCATTCACAAAAATACCGTATGATATAATATGGTTATCAAGTTTAGGCACTGATTTCAGTTCCTAAAATGGATAATATGAGTTCTGATATTTTTGAAATTATTCGAGACTTACCTGTAAGTTGAGGTATAATTAAGATTATACCGAGGGAACCTAGCGGTTCAGAGAATATACGAGCGGTGGATTCGCGCATGCGCAGTCAGTCCTTAAGAGCCTGTTGGGGGATGAAAGCCTACAACTGATAAAATAAATATACTGGGATGTGTAAGCCATATCCCCCTGATTATATTCATTATTATAGATAATGTCTACTTGACGAGTGTACGAGTAAGTTGAGGGAGGGTGGGTAGGGCGTATATTCCCTGAACCGCTAGGTTCCCTCGGTATAATCTTAATTATACCTCAACTTACAGGTAAGTCTCGAATAATTTCAAAATTATCCCTCGGAAACCTTAAGCGTTTCTGGAAACCTACGAGAGTTTCAGAGCAATTGAATCCCCCAACAGAAAACCAAACACAATCTTTTTAGTATCCAATCTATATTTAACAGAAGGTGTAGCTTGAAATAAGAGGTATATGCAGTCTCTAGAAACAGTCACTGCTCGAGGACCTACCACGTCCTCGATTGGTTTGTGGTAGTACTTCGCGAAAGACTCCGCCTGCCTCCAACCCGCTCTCCTCATGAGGGTGTTGAGGTTTCCTCCCACTTTAAGGATGCCTGAGGCCGAGGCCCCTCGGGTGGAGTGTAGCTTGTATTGGTTGACATCAATGCCAGCCTTTTTAAGCACGACCATGACCCAACGGCTAAGTGTATCGCGGGAGATGCCATGGTGGGGCGAGACGAAGCTGACTAAGAGGTTTTTCTCACTCTTCCTTTTGTTTTTGGTGCGTTTCAGGTACTCTTCTAGGCACCTAACAACGCACACCCTCGGGTTCTGGTCAAACTTCCTCAGGACTATCGTGTTGAGAGGGTCCCCCAACCTGTTAGACTTCAGGAGTCTTGTCATTTTGAATACCACCTTGTCTCCCATTTTCAAACCTTGGATGGAAAGGTTGACGATGGTCTGGCCTCTTTGTGATGTGACTAAGAGGAGCAAAGTGGCCAGTTTCATGGAGAGCTCCCTGAGTGCGGTGGTGCCATTGTCCCAGGTCTGCAGGAGGTCTAGAACCCTCCTCACATCCCAGAACTCCTGGTATCTAGGGGCCGGTGGGTTCATCTCATAAGCCCCCTTCAGAAGCAGCTTTACGTAGGGGTGCTGGCCCACTGATTGGCCTTGGAAGTCGCCCAGAATGGCCGATAGCACACAATGAGCAGCGTTTAGCGCGGTGTATCCGTTTTTGTCTTTGGCCAATTTCGCCAGGAACTTGGATCGATGGTTGGAGGATTTGCGTGTCAGTGTCTGCACAGAAGGCGTACCACTTACGAAGGTATGTGTTGTACGTCTTCTGTGTGGCAGGCCTACGGGCTTGCGTGATGAGTTCGATGGCGTGGCCATCAAATCCCTGGCGAGATAGTTCTGCTTTCAGAATGTCCGAAATGCCAGGAGTGGGGTCGCCGACAGTCGCTCTTTGTTGGCCGGCTTCCCCGGATGACAAAGGTTGCCCTTGGCCTTCCTGAACCTGAGCATCCGCCACCCGGACCGCTGTAGTCCGCCGTACCAGGGCTGTCCCGGCACGTCTGGTGTTATCAGGATAGCCCTCACCTGCTCCAGCCAGATCCGCTGTATCACGGGCCCCAAGAGGCTGAAAGGAGGAAAAATGTACATATAGTTATTCCTCCAAGTTATTGACATAGCGTCAATTTCCCAGGCGCCTGGTTGAGGCCCCCAAGAAACAAAAGTTTCTAACTTTTTGTTTGCTCGAGAAGCGAAGAGATCTATCTCAGGCTTGCTAAAGATATTACACACCTTTTTGAAAATCTTTTCACTTAGTTCCCACTCTAGGTCATGCGAGAAGTGTCTAGACAGGTAGTCAGCCAGAACGTTATCCTTCCCCGGGATGTGGTTTATTGTTAGCCAAATGTCCCGTTCTTCACACCATTCCCAAATTTCTTTGGCTATCTTATTGCATGGTTCAGACTTAACCCCACCCATTTTCCTGACATAAGCCAGTGATGTAGTGTTGTCAGTCCTGATTTTCACATTGACCCCGTTCTCTGTGACTAGTGCATCGAGGCCTAGATTCAGCTGTTCTATTTTTGGTCAGTTGAGTCAGCTGAGACCTCAGCTTCAAATAAAGATTCAGCTGAGATGAACAACTATATTCAGCTGAAAGCAAGGAATTTGAGCTGAGATTTCAGCTCATAGATCAAAGATTTGGCTGAAATCTTAGTTCAAACGGATTGAGCTGAGTTTCACCAGAGATCTTAAGCAAGATTAAATAATACTTCAGCCTATTTGGGGCTCTGCCCCTAATCCCCCTTAACTGTTAACATGCTAGTGGCAGTGCTGTCCCCTGCATACTATCTGATTGCCCTGTTGCAGTGCCCGTGCCCTGGTCGTCCCAGAGATACATTGGCCACCTTATGTAGCTCAAACCAGGCCTGCGCAATGTCTCTGGTGCTGCAGATAATCCAAGATGACCGCCACCCTCCCACGGGGGCTGTTAGCTCATGAATGTTACTGTGGAGGTCTACCTCCTCCTCCTTCCAAATACCTTTGGTGGAAGTGGCGCCCCTGTGGGCGCCCCACCCTGTACCAGAGGCATCTGTTATGATTTCAAAATCTGCCCCCTCATTTCGAATGCGCTTGGAAGCTGTGGGGAGGTGTTCCAGCCACCAACTGATATCCTCTAAGCCTTCCTCACCAATAACCATGGGTGAGTCGAAGTTTCCCTTGTGCCTTTCCAGAGCAAGATTCTTTTCTCTTTCTAGGCCCTTAATATGTGCCGGGCCATATTGGACCCCCGGCGAGAGAGAAGTCATGAGGCCCACAATCCCCGCTATGTCCCTGATGGTGTAGGGGTCATCGGTATTGGCTAGGTTCCAGATAGCCATGTTGAATTTTTCAACCTTCTCTTTAGTGGGCCGGACTGTCATAGTGACGGAGTCTAGGTGGAACCCTAAGAAAATTATATTTTGCGTAGGCGCAAAAACTGATTTTCCTGTATGCACTACGAACCCCAACCTATCTAGTTCTTGGGCTAGTTTGTGGGTCGTCTCCCTGCATTGTGCCTCTGTCTCCCCCAGTATGAAGGAATCATCTATGTACTGGAAACACTCATGTCCCATCTCCCTGAGATTGGAGAACACTGGGGTAAGAATCTTACGGAATATGTGAGGGGCACAAGCTAGCCCATTGGGCATAGCTTGGAATTCATAGAGGTTATCTTTCCAAAGGAATCTAAGGAATTTTCGATCTTCATCTCTGACTGATACCGAGTAATAAGCGTCTTTAAGGTCAATGGACGACATGTAACAGCTGGGTCTCAGCATCTCTATCGCTGTATTCAGGCTGGTCATTTTAAAATGTTCATACTGAACCGATTTGTTCATTTTCGAGAGATCTAAAATGAGTGTAAAGTCACCATTTGGTTTTGGCCTGACAAAGACATTTGAGATGAATTGACCCTCTGTTGGTTCGACCATTTTTACTACCCCTTTGTCTAGCAGTTTGGCTATTTCTTTGTCGACATGGACCTCCTTATCAAGGCCTAAGACATAAGGGAAGGGCGTTCTGTCCTGACAGGGTACGAGGTCTTCGAACGGTATGGAAATCCCTTTCACCATGCCCAGTACCCAGGGGTCTCTAGTTATTCCCATCCACTGGCTGACATATCTAGATATGCTCCCAGCTACAAAGTTTTTAGCAGTGTGAATAAACATAAGGGGACTTGCCTGCTCCTCCAAGGGCCCTATTTCTGAAAACCCGGCTTCTTTCCGGCTGCTGCAGCGGGTGGGGCCGAGGGTTGCACGGGGCGCTGAACCATGGTGCCGCGTTGTAGCCCATCTGCGGGAAGACTACGGGCATTCGGGGGAAGTTCATCCCCTGCATGCCCATGGCCATTTGAGCGTTGTTAGGCCGTTTAGGTGGGTACGGCCATCGTTGCTGCGGCTTCGGAGCGGGTTTGGCCTTCCCGGGGGCGGTCTTCGGCTGGGACTTTTCCAGCTTCTCCGCCATCTTATGGGCTGCATCCACTTCCTTGATGGCCTCTTCAAGGTTACCACCGTGCAGGTATTTAGGATCATTGCCTGCCTTCTTTAGGAGGTGTTCCCCATACTTGGGCATGATGACAGGCTTGAGGAGATCCTTTCGGCGAGCCGTAATAGCGTTGATTGTGCTGACGATCAGCTGCAAGCCATCTATGAATGTCTCTCCGCACTCATCCAACTTAGAGTCGGACGCTCCTCGAGAGAGCCACAGTTCGATGACTGGCTGGAAAGCTAGCATCGCTTTTACCAGATGCATCTGGAGCTTCTTCAGTGCTTCGTCCCTCTTGAGGTATTCAGCGCTGCCCGGCCTGTTCAGCAGTGCCTGCAGTGCAGGTTCCAGGTCAGGTGCTACTAGCTTGGCCGCGTTGTCTGGCTGCGGATACGACCCGTGGACGAGGTTGAGGTCCGCTCGTGTCCTCTTCTCCGAGAAGAGCGACCCCAGGAAGTCACTCACTAGTGGCCAGAGGTCCTTCCCTTTCTTGGACTTCTCCTTCTCCTTGACGATCCTTTCCGTCATCAGGTCATGGAGTTTGCCCGGTGGCAGCGCGTTGGAAGCTGCTGGTTCCGGCTCCAACTCTTCAGCCGCATCTTCCTCTTCCTGGGTCGTGGCCTGAGCCTGACCCTGCATCATCTGCATCATCATTGATGACAGCATCTGGCCCATGAGCATACCCGAGTTCGGACCCTGAAGCATGGCCGAGAGGTCGAACAGCGTTGGTGTTGCCGTGTTACTCCCAGCCCCGACACCTTGAGTGTCAGTGGTGTTGGTGCTAGGGTTCGTCGTCACCGGCGTCTCGGTGGCGGCGTCACCATTGGTGGAGCTCGTGTCACTCATAGCATGGCTGCGGGTAGCACGTCTTCCGGTCTTCCTTCCACTCATTTTCTGTAAAAAACCAGGGAAGGCTCTATCAGTAAACAGATATCTAACATATAGTTATACCCTGATGGTAGTTAAGGTCAGGGAGTGGCGAAGGCTCGTGCGCCTAACTGCGCCGCCAGCAGGATTCGAACCCACGACGCCCTTATGTGCGCCGAGGGTGGGGTTCGAACCTGCGTTTTCCGACAGCGAAACGTGTCCGTGCGCCTACCTGCGCCGCCAGCAGGATTCGAACCCACGACGCCTTGATGTGCGCCGAGGGTGGGGTTCGAACCTGCGTTTTCCGACAGCGGAACGCGTCCGTGCGCCTACCTGCGCCGCCAGCAGGATTCGAACCCACGACGTCTTGATGTACAGTAGCGCCCCACACCAAAGACGGCGACTGGAGGAACTATTCCAGCGCTTTAGTCCGCTCGGCCACTGCGGCGAGGGTCTGGCCCGGCCGTGCGTAAGGGGTGTCGCTCCAGCTCAGGTCGTCGGGGGACGCGGTCAGCTGAGCGATTTCTGAGCGAATGTGAGCGATTTAGAGGCTACCAGGGCGAATAACTCGTCCTAGACTGATCTGTGAGCTGCCGGGGGGCAGCAAATCGATCATTAAGGCTCTGATAAGTGTAAAACTGGACAGTTTGGCACCAGGGGGTGCAAGTTAGTCCAGAGCTGGGGCAGCCCAGCGAGAAGGACGCCACCGTGACCTAGTTCCCGGCGTCGATCCGGGCGCAAGGGGAGGCAGTACAAAATCATAAATAATTAAAAATCTGCTGAACATCCGAGGTTCCGGGGGGAACCAAGTGCTGCAGAGTACTTTCATAAAGGTTCCCTGAAACAGGGAGTGCTATATAACAAGAAGAACTGTACTTACCAGGCTAAAACAGTGGTGAACTGTAAGAACTGACTGTTGTTGTTGCCGCATTTTCCTGAACTGACTGCGCATGCGCGAATCCACCTCTCGTAGGTTTCCGGAAACGCTTAAGGTTTCCGAGGGATAACTAGCGATATAAAAACCCAAAATTGACAGCAGACGCACAGCGGAGCGTACATACCGGCTCATGCTTCTATCACCCCCTGAAGCCAACTAGTTCAAGTCTAATCATTATATATTACATTCATATATATGGGAGGGGGAGAGGGGGATTACCCCTGGCTCTCATAGAAAACAGGTATTATTTCAAGGTAATTTTGCTTGGTAAGAATAACCCTTTTTGAGAGGGTAGACTTTGAGGAAGTGCTATAAGCTGATTTTATTACATAATTTACAACATTTTCTCTTTAATCTATTGTAATAAAACTTGCTCATAAGCCAGGGGTAGACTTAAGAAAATAACAAAATAAATCGGCTTATATGGTATTTATGTTATATAAGATCTTGTTCCATACTACCTGTGTTCCTGAACAGGTGGTTAAGTTTAAATCGATAGTTTGTCCTCAGGTGAGAAAATGTTTCAGCAACACTGGATTTGACATTAGTGGTTCTGCTCTTTGTCAGGCAGCAAATCGGGATGTGGTTAAGATCCGACGGCAGCGATCACGCGGTGGTTGGATGCGGTTCAGCGAACGTGACACAGCAGAATACAGACAAGGATATCCTGTAAGTCCGCCATTTTAGTCTATCAAGATCTTGTATGGAGTACCCTGAATATAAGCGCAGCTCTCTTCAGATACCACCAGTTTCTAGAAACAAGCAATTGTTAGACGGTTCTGTAGGCATTAGATTGACAAATGGTACATATTGTCGGATAAAAAAAGGATCCTAGAAAATATGCCTTTCCAATTATTACAGGTGAGAATCTTTATTTCCTTAGGCCACTGCAAAAAAATATGTTGGTCTATGGATCGCCCTCTCCATATTTTTGGGAAAAAAAATTGTCTACTGATTTCGCTCGCTTCACTTTTTCTCTTTGTGATGTTTGGCAAATTTTTTTTTTTAATAAAAAAATTTCGCTCGCCTCACTTTTCCAGCAAAGAATCCATTGGACGCCAAAAAATTCTAAAAAAAAAAAAAAAAATTCACTCGCTCGCAGCATAAAATCCGTAGACAAACTTATATTTTTTGGTGTGGCCTTAGCAGAATGCCTTTAAAGGGAAAATAAGCTAAAAAGAGTATCGTCTGACACGTCTTTGCCAAATAGTGCACAGAAATGTGTTCATCTGAATAAGGGTGAAGTGCATCCTCAATACAATACTACTCTCTGACACTCTACTTTTTTTTCAGAGAAAGAAGGACTCTTTAAACAAGAAGTTGAACAAGTTATTTTACACCAACAAGATTCCGTCCAGACCCAGAGGTAGGTGGGGCCCCCTGGTGTGATTTTCAGTAACTATAGTCTGTAGTTCATATAGTGTCCACATGGTGGCAGCACTGTGTTTGGAAGTACTTGTGTTAGGAAGTACTAGGATAGGAACCCCCTTTAAGCCCCAAACTGAGTTTGTTATAATCCGCACCTGGGGTCTGAAAAAGTGGCCTTCCATTGTATTATCTAATTCATGGATGTAAGTTTTCAGGTTTTATCAGGATTTCCTGTTTTCTGAATATTTTGAACCACATATATTTTCCTTATATATGTGGTAAGAAGGGCTCTATGTAAAAATAGAAGCTTCTTCATATCAAGTAAATGTATGGCTTCCTGATTTTTGCCCATGCCTGACTTACATCCCCGATCTATACATGTACACCCTGCATATAAGCCACACCCTGAGTCCCTAATTAAGACTGTAACTGTGAACCCTTTAAAGGCTGCTGATGCAGGAGTGCATCATGCCCATTGGTTTGCATGATGCACCAATGAAGTACTGGCGAGACTGCTGGCCATAAAACCTCCGTGTACTATCTGTACCCTGAGTTCCTGGATACAGGTAACCTCTGAAACAGTTACACTTGATGCATTAACCCTTTAAGGGCTATTGATGCAGGAGTGCATCATGCCCATTGGTTTGCATGATGCACCAATGAAGTACTGGCGAGTAGTCTCACCAGCACTTCATTGGAGCATCATGCCCATTGGTTTGCATGATGCACCAATGAAGTACTGGCGAGTAGTCTCACCAGCACTTCATTGGAGCATCATGCCCATTGGTTTGCATGATGCACCAATGAAGTACTGGCGAGTAGTCTCACCAGCACTTCATTGGAGCATCATGCCCATTGGTTTGCATGATGCACCAATGAAGTGGTGGCGAGTAGTCTCACCAGCACTTCATTGGAGCATCATGCCCATTGGTTTGCATGATGCACCAATGAAGTGGTGGCGAGTAGTCTCACCAGCACTTCATTGGAGCATCATGCCCATTGGTTTGCATGATGCACCAATGAAGTACTAGCGAGTAGTCTCACCAGCACTTCATTGGAGCATCATGCCCATTGGTTTGCATGATGCACCAATGAAGTGGTGGCGAGTAGTCTCACCAGCACTTCATTGGAGCATCATGCCCATTGGTTTGCATGATGCACCAATGAAGTGGTGGCGAGTAGTCTCACCAGCACTTCATTGGAGCATCATGCCCATTGGTTTGCATGATGCACCAATGAAGTACTGGCGAGTAGTCTCACCAGCACTTCATTGGAGCATCATGCCCATTGGTTTGCATGATGCACCAATGAAGTGCTGGCGAGACTACTCGCTAGTACTTCATTGGAGCATCATGCCCATTGGTTTGCATGATGCACCAATGAAGTGCTGGCGAGACTCCTCGCTAGTACTTCATTGGAGCATCATGCCCATTGGTTTGCATGATGCACCAATGAAGTGCTGGCGAGACTACTCGCTAGTACTTCATTGGTGCATCATGCCCACCCTCCGTGTATCAATCCCACTGGATTGAATGTAGCCCTGGTGAGTTACTCCAAAGTCAGTTAGCCTGCCTATCAAATGGTTAGGGAGTGGTCATTTTTTAACAAAGTGGGTGGGGCGGTTTTTTTTTTTTTGGGGGGGGGTCAAAAATATTTCAGACCCCTCTTAGGGTGGGAAGACAAAAAAAAAATGTTGCCCCTTTTGAGTGAAAAAAGCTCACACGCTACTAAAGAATAAAAGGGGGTACAGAAAATTTCAGACCCCTCGGAGGGGAGGGAAAAACTTCACTGCACACATGCGCAATTTCACCAAACACCCCCCCCCCCCATTGTTAAAAAATTACCACTCCCTTACGCTGTGTACCTTAAAATGCTACATATAAAGCGTTTTAAGGTACACAGCGTAAGCCTTTCTGTAGACGAAAGTGCAGAGGTCTACTGCTGCCTGTGAGGTTAGAGTGCGGCTTATAGGCTGGGGTCCAAACCATAGGACTTTATTAAACTGGGGATTTCTCGCCACAAATGTGTCTTATAACTCTATCTCTCACAGTTGGACGTCCAGATGCAATATATATACAAGTGCGGCTTAGATGTGAGATTTTATAACAAATTATTTGTAACTTTAATGCATTTGAAACTTCTGGGAAATATTCTGCAAGCGTATTTGGACCAGTTTCATGAGTCAATGTTTTTGGTTAACAAAACTAAACAACCATTGCTATTAGTATACTGCACTCCAGGAATAGTTGCCTGAACCGCCTGTAGGTGGAAGGCCAGGTGTGAGTGGCAGGTGTTGCTAGGTTACACATGAAAGTGAGGCTGACCAGACTTACAAGTGGGTGACATTTTTGTGGTATCTGAAACATCAGAATTTGTGGGAGTTTACTCAGAAGGCGTTCAACCCACAGGCTGAATTCCTATCGGTATGCATGGGAAAGTACCGCTAGGGCAGCACGGTAAACAAGCCAATGGTGTAAATTTTTGAGAGCAAAAAAGCCGTGCATATAAAGCGCACATGTGGACAAGCCGTAGCATGAGTTGCTTAAAGGTTGAAAGATTGCCATTCATTACTATAGTCTGTAAATGTAAATAGCCGCGTATAAGCAACAGTTTGAGTTCCTAGAGACGATAACAGCTGTCGCTTATACGCTGACTTTTAAGATTGGTACCGTAATCTTCCGTGTATAAGGCGCGTCTTATACGAGGGGGGGTTTAGTTCTCATTGGACCCACAATGGGGACACCAAGACCTTTCTTTTGATATCTTACATACCCCCTTGGTCATAATAGGACATAAGGGGGCCCAGGAGGGTCTAGGGTGGCCCAAGCTACACATAGGTTTTTGAATTTTGAAAATTCATTCAGTAGAACCAAAGTTACAAATCTTTCATTTTTTTTTGAGAATTTTCAAAAAATTCTAGGTGCGCCTTATACATGGGTTGCGCCTTATACGCTGGAGAATACGGAAAATAGGAAAACATTTATAAGATATGAAGAAGTGCAAAAGTCATAATCAATCTGGCCAAGTTTGGAACAGCAACAACCTGGTCGTGTTGACACTTTACCATACAAGTCTGTTCATATCTCTCACACAGATGTCTTATGTAGTTTTCTCACCAGGATTACGATCCCAGCTGTCAAATTAGCGTTAAGCAGCCGTTACTCACTGGCTATCAGAGATCCTGAAGATATCTGCCCATCTTCAGCCCCATACACACATGCCTTAAAACCCTGTGTGTAGGCCGCACCCCAATATTGGAATACCGGTAACCTCGAAACCGCCAGAAAAGTTTGCACGGACTACCGTAACACGCACACTGTGTTACTGTAGTACCGTAAATCCTCTCGTATAAGCCCTGGCTAGTACCTGAACCCAAATCAAAGTTAGGCTTATAGATGTAGCCCAAAGTCTGGGTGCGGTTTATAGGCCCGGGTATTTCATCCCATAGAATAGTATAAAATATTCAATTTTCATGCCTTGAGTGAGCCTTATAGCTCCTCCCAAATTCGGGGGTGCAGTTTATACGAGGGTGCGGCTTTTACGAGAGAATTTGTGGTAGTTTATAATCTGTACCCTGAGTCCCTGGAGACAGTCTTAAGGGTTTTCCCTGATTTCAGGGATTTTCAAGATCCGAAGGCCTATATATTTGTATAAAAAATCCGTATTTCAGGTGTTGTGAGAGGGCATTTCAGGGATTTTCGAGCTCACTTACTTTCATTCCTGTGTTTCGTTACAGTTTATACATTGAGTTTTATGGTAACAATCCTATTGATGCGCTTCTCGTATTTCCACCGCTAAGTGTTTCTTTTATTGTTTACCCCTAAATCTCTAAGCGTCCATTAGCTCTGCCCTCTTCTGAACTTCTACTTAATGGAGACTTGTCAGGAATGACGGGAAGTTTATGCAAATTAAGTGTCATGGGGCCAAGACTATGGCCGCTACTGTCAATGACGTCACTGATAGCCATGACAGGTGACGTACATTACGTCAGAAGCAAGTTAGACAGGTGTAAAGGGGCATTAAATAGTACCTGAGTGAGGTGGGCCTTGTAACGGCTTTAACCTTTTAACCTTTATGAAGTCATTAATGCATCATGCCTCTTGTTTGTCATGATGCATGGATGCAGCCGTGGCGAGTAACTCGCCAGGGCTACACCCAAGCATCATGCCAAGCCTGTAGGGTTGATACAAACCTAGAGTGCAGCCATGATGCTCCAATGAATTTCACTTCATTGGTGCATCATGCCGACCAATGGGCATGATGCGCTCCTGCATCAGCGGCCCTTAAAGGGTTAATGTCAGGAGAGTTGACATAGAGAAGACGTAGCACGGTCGGTGTAGGGTAACAGGGGTAGTAAATTTACGGTAGATATAGGGTTAATTTTAAAGTGTTCGTTGGTGTAAGTGCTCTATATACAGTGTGTGTGTGGGGGGGGGGCGGGTTAGTGTATGTACATTAATGGACTGTAGGAGTGAGAGTGTGTGAGTGATTGATGATGTAGAGAACGTCTTGGTACTGACAGTGGGCACTGTACGAGCACTGTGAAGGTTTGAACCTGTAAGGGCCGCTGATGCAGTCTACAGGGTTCCCACTGGTCAGTTAAAAGTCAGTTAAACCTATCTTTCTTTAAAGGTCAGTTAAAAATCAGTTGAAAAGATATTTTTGGAAAAGTCAGTTAAAATGGGTGAACCACGTCTGAGTGATCAAAGGCCGTGGTTTGTCTGGCCCTGCCTATGGGACCAGGCAAATAAAAGAACACTTGCTATCCTTCGAAAAGAGTAGGGGAATGAAGCCCCAGTAGCGGTTTTCGCCCTCACCCCTCCTCATAGATTCGGTCATTCATAGATTCCGTCACTACTGTGTCGGGCAAGCAGCATATAAATACCTGTCTAGCTGTTTGGACAAGCAGCTTTTAAAAACTTGTCCAAAAAAGAAAAGAAAGGACTTGATGTCCTAGAACCACAGAAATGTCTGCTAACTTAAGTACTATTAGTGGACGTAAAATCAACCAAACCAAACCAAACCAAATCCCACTGGTTAGTTAAAAGTCAGTTAAACCTATCTTTCTTTAAAAGTCAGTTAAAAGTCAGCTGAAAAGATATTTTTGGAAAAAGTCAGTTGAAATGGAATTTTGACTAAATTAGAGGTGTGATAGTCAAGATTTCATGTGAATTAGCAAAACTTCTCAAACACCCTCACTTGAGAGTGGACCGAATACTTTCAAGATTGTTATTGTCAGAAAAGAAAAACAAGAGTTGACTAATATTCTAATCATTTAACTCTTCATAATTTAACAAAAAGTAACATCTATGGTTTTAGGCTGTAAAAATCTTAATAACGGTCCCATTTGCAAGCTGTAAAAGCCAAAATGTAGCTCAAGACATTCGTTCTGGCGCTGACACTTCCAGTCGGCCCGGCAGCGATTTTGTCGGCAAAAGCTGATATCCGACAAGCTTTTGTATAGCTGGCATCATGCCCATTGGTCGTCATGATGCACCAATGAATTGCTGGTGAGTCTGCTTGCCAGCACTTCATTGAAGCATCATGCTGACCCTCCAGGAGTGTATTGATCCCATAGTGTCGTCATAATGCAGGAATGCAGCCCTGGCGAGTTACTCACCAGGGCTGCATTCATGCATCATGACGACCAAATACTAAAGATCATATGCACACAAACGCCAACATATTCGTTTTAAATTCATTGTTGATGAAACTTTATTGCTAAAGTCTACAAAAAGTAGATACATTTTCCTGATTTTCTTCTATTTTTATATTCTTTTTGAATTTATTTCACAAATGCCCCACATACCTGTCTCTGTCAGTGTGTGTATGTGAGTGACGTGCCTCGTTCACACTGTGATCGCACACATGGCTACAATTACGAAACAAATTAAGCCCGCCGATTAAAAACTCTGAACTCATCCACTCAAGTTACACCCTACAAAGACTTCTTCATATCAACTCTTTACAGACAGCATATATACCGTATTCTCCCGCGTAGAAGACGCGCTGCGGGTATAAGACGCACCCCAAACTCAGCACATGCATTTTCGCGTATAAGACGCACATTTTAAGGCTCAATTTTGTAAATCCAGTACTGTTCTATAGTAAAATTACCCCCCGTATAAGACGCACCCTTAACTTCAGAAAATCCTATAAGACGCACAAGGTATTTGTTTGGCGTAGAGGACGCGTCTTCTACGCGAGAGATTACGGTATATTGGCTTCATGGTTAATCCTGTGAAGGACGATAGAATTACCTTTTCTCGTCATCATGATACATGAATGCAGGCATGGCGAGTAACTCACCAGGGCTACATTTATGCATCATGACGACCTGCTGGTTCTTGATAAGCTACCAAAGGGTCGATATGATGTATCAATGAAATGCTGTGGAGCTAACTCGTTTAGCACTTATAAGACGCGTCCTCTACGCCAAACAAATGCCTTGTGCGTCTTATAGGATTTCTTCAAGTTGGGGGTGCGTCTTATACGAGGGGTAATTTTACTATAGAACAGTACTGGATTTACAAAATTGAGCCTTAAAATGTGCGTCTTATACGCGAAAATGCATTTGCTAAGTTTGGGGTGCGTCTTATACGCGCAGCGCGTCTTCTATGCGGGAGATTATGGTATTTCTCTGGAGCATGACATCCAGTGGGCTGCCCTGAAAGAGCTAAAAGGTACTTTGCTATGGAGTGACTTGTCAGTTCATCCTTTGCCTTTTGAAAATTTTTCCACATGATTCGATGAGTGTAAAAGGTTATCAATTAAGTCACGATTTCCTCTTCTGTATCTAATTTCCTGATTTCACAAAGTATGGCGATGTGGAAAGTTTGAAAAGCTGTTAAAGGCATGAGATTATTATGGGGCAAACTGATTGTTATAGGGTAGTCCTACCATTAACCCTTTAAGGACCTCTAAAGCAGGAGTGCTTCATGGCTATTGGTCGGCATGATGCACCAATGAAGTGCTCTTGAGAATGCTTGCCAACACTTTATTTGTGAACACATCGCCTCGGTTTGAGGCTATGGGTGGTCATTGGCACTGCCTTACCGGAAATACACCTCAACTCCATTATGGCCTTTACTTCTACTTCATCGTTCACCACCACCTCATGTTGTCAACCTAACTCTCCCACCCACCCTTTATATTAAAATTGAGGTACTATTACATCACAAATATCACCCCCTATTAACATATCAACAAACTTGCCATAATTCCATTGTCAATATTACCTCACTTATATTAACTCATCAGGTACCGGTACTCTCAAGTTCCAACCTTCATAACTTAATTGGCACTCACAAGGATTACTGTTTTACATGTATTTTCTGTTTGTATGTGTATATATCATAATATTTTATTAATTCAATGGTTATTATCAACATAAAATTTATTCATCAATAATAAATTTTATTATCCCATTACACTCTTGTGTACTTCTGTGGGTGTGTGTGGACATGACGGCATGATGCCGACACTCCGGGACTATATCAACCCGACAGGTTCAGCATGATGCATGAATGTAGCCCTGGCGAGTTACTCACCAGGGCTGCATTCATGCATCATGCTGACACCATGGGTTGATACACTCCGGGGCGGTTGGCATGATGCATGAATGTAGCCCTGGCGAGTTACTCACCAGGACTGCATTCATGCATCATGCTGACACCATGGGTTGATACACTCCGGGGCGGTTGGCATGATGCATGAATGCATTAAGCGCGTCAAGGAGTTAAAAGTGTCCTGGGCATTTTATAATAAAGCCTGACAGTTTTTCAATATTTATACAGAAATAAAATATTGTGTGTATTGAATATGTTTATTGACATCTCGAGCTGGTCACATGATTTCCCTCAAGTGAGTTAAACATGTAAAAATAAAGCATAATGCCTTGGCAATCCTTGCGTATAAGGTACAGCTTATGGATATGCAAACATGGACACTATAGGGTAATGTCACAAATGTGCCATGTATTATGGTAACAATTTTAGCTCGATTTATAACAATTATTTGCTCAAATAAAAAAGGGAGCTACAAAGCAGCATGTAGAAAGTATGAGGTGCTTGTTTGTGGTGGGGTCTTGTTCACTCCTCGTGTATGTATGTATATGGTAAAAGGTACAGCTAAAAGCAACCACACAGCGTGGGAGGAACTAAAACAGGACAGGGTGTAGACCTTCATGTAGATAGGTTATAGCAAAAGGAATAAAGATAGATATGGAAGCAAAGGAATTCCTATTCATTGGAGGTTTAATGAGTTAGTGGTGGAAATAATGTTAACATGCTTTAGTGAAAATCTCCATTGTTAAAAGACGACCGCTCTGTTATATATCAATGCAGCCCTGGCGAATTATTGTCTATCATGCCGATCCTGCAAAGCCCCCTGGCTGCCATTCTAGGTACTTATAGTGGCCCCTGGCTGCCATTTCAGGTACTTATAGTGCCCCCTGGCTGCCATTCTAGGTACTTATAGTGGCCCCTGGCTGCCATTTCAGGTACTTATAGTGCCCCCTGGCTGCCATTCTAGGTACTTATAGTGACCCTGGCTGCCATTCTAGGTACTTATAGTGCCCCCTGGCTGCCATTCTAGGTACTTATAGTGCCCCCTGGCTGCCATTCCAGGTACTTATAGCGCCCCCTGGCTGCCATTCTAGGTACTTATATTGCCCCCTGGCGGCCATTCTAGATACTTATAGTGCCCCCTGGCTGCCATTCTAGGTACTTATAGTGCCCACTGGCTGCCATTCTAGGTACTTATAGTGCCCCCTGGCTGCTATTCCAGGTACTTATAGTGCCACCTGGCTGCCATTCTAGGTACTTATAGTGCCCCCTGGCTGCCATTCTAGGTACTTATAGTGCCCCCTGGCTGCCATTCTAGGTACTTGTAGTGCCCACTGGCTGCCATTCTAGATACTTATAGTGCCACCTGGCTGCTATTCCAGGTACTTATAGCGCCCCCTGGCTGCCATTCTAGGTACTTATAGTGCCCCCTGGCTGCCATTCCAGGTACTTATAGTGACCCTGGCTGCCATTCTAGGTACTTATAGTGCCCCCCTTGGCTGCCATTCCAGGTACTTATAGTGCCCCCTGGCTGCCATTCTAGGTACTTATAGCGCCCCCTGGCTGCCATTCCAGGTACTTATAGTGCCCCCTGGCTGCCATTCTAGGTACTTATAGCGCCCCCTGGCTGCCATTCTAGGTACTTATAGTGCCCCCTGGCTGCCATTCCAGGTACTTAGGGATCCTGGCTGCCATTCTAGGTACTTATAGTGCCCCCTGGCTGCCATTCTAGGTACTTATAGTGCCCCCTGGCTGCCATTCTAGGTACGTATAGTGCCCCCTGGCTGCCATTATAGGTACTTATAGTGCCCCTGGCTGCCATTCAAGGTACTTATAGTGCCCCCCTGGCTGCCATCCTAGATACTTATAGTGCCCCTGGCTGCCATTCTAGATACTTATAGTGCCCCTGGCTGCCATTCTAGGTACTTATAGTGGCCCCTGGCTGCCATTCTAGGTACTTATATTGCCCCCTGGCTGCCATTCTAGGTACTTATAGTGCCCCCTGGCTGCCATTCTAGGTACTTATATTCCCCCCTGGCTGCCATTCTAGGTACTTATAGTGCCCCCTGGCTGCCATTCCAGGTACTTATAGTGCCCCCCTGGCTGCCATTCTAGGTACTTATAGTGCCCCCTGGCTGCCATTCTAGGTACTTATAGTGCCCCCTGGCTGCCATTCTAGATACTTATAGTGCCCCCTGGCTGCCATTCCAGGTACTTATAGTGCCACCTGGCTGCCATTCTAGGTACTTATAGTGCCCCCTGGCTGCCATTCCAGGTACTTATAGTGCCCCCTGGCTGCCATTCAAGGTACTTATAGTGCCCCCTGGCTGCCATTCTAGGTACTTATAGTGCCCCCCTGGCTGCCATTCTAGGTACTTATAGTGCCCCTGGCTGCCATTCTAGGTACTTATAGTGCCCCCTGGCTGCCATTCCAGGTACTTATAGTGCCCCCTGGCTGCCATTTCAGGTACTTATAGTGCCCCCTGGCTGCCATTCAAGGTACTTATAGTGCCAATTGCATGTTTTGACATCGAGTGCTCACCGTTTCATTTTTTTATTTGCAGGTGGTTACATAGACGACATCTTGAGGGACTGGTACGGTGATTACAACAAGCTAGAACAACACCACGGCTATATACAATGGTAAACTTACTCTATTCCTTAAAGTTGGCATGTCTGCTATCACAGTATAAAATTTGGGGTTCCTCTTCAATCACAATCTAGACAACATTTAAGGGAACGTTCAACAATTACGTCACTGCTTAGGGGTGTGGGGTCTTTGGGTTCCTCTATATGTTCCATACAAAAACAGTGACAAGGGTGTGGATGGGTCCTGAAAAATGCCTAAATACCGGTGACATAATTGTTGAACGTTCCCTAAACCATGTGCTAAAATATCTAATAATTATTTGAAAACAAAGAGAACCCATGTCCTGTATGTATTCCTATCCTAGTAATAAATCAGGTGTGTCTGACTTCCTACAGAGGAAGCCTGTGTGCTGTGGATGAATAGCCAGTCCTTATTCTAAAGGTGTTCTAAACACTTCTCAGTGCCTGTCAGACTAGCCAACAGGCAGTACCGTGGTGAGGAGGAATGTCAAGGGCCATCCAGTGAACTGTATTGTGTTTTGATTAGACACATCATTTAGAGGCGCTTTGGCCAAGCAGTCACTGGAACAATATATGCATAGCACACAAAATGAGCATTTACAAACTATTTAGACAAGTTTCTACAAATTTTCAAATCTGATTTTTTAATGGATATGCCAACTTTAACAAGGGCCAATACTGCATTAAATAATGCACCATCCCCATTGGTTGTCATGATGCATGAATGCAACCCTGGCGATTAACTCCCTAGGGCTGCATTCATGCATCATACCACCGCTACAGGGGCGATACACTCTCGGAGGGTTGGCATGATACTCCAATGAAGTGCTGATGAGTAGACTCGCCAGCACTTGATTGGAGTATCATGAAGACCAATGGGCATGATGCATTCGATAGTGGTTCTTAAAGGGTTAAGTTACCCATAATTACTGTAAAACCATAAACGGTAACAGCAGAACGGCAACATCCAACGGTAAACTCATCCATAAATACCTTAAAAACTAGGTAAAGATAATGTATATAAGATAATTAAAATCAGCGACTTAATTGCAGGTTGTTCCCGATACGTGAGGAGGGTATGAACATAGAGTCTCAGGACCTTCAGCTTCACGAGGCTGAGGTAAGGGTACTACTAGTACAACCAAACATCATTAGGGGCGGGGGGATTTTACACAGAAATCCACCCCCCCCCCTTCAGTAAGGTTATGAGTGATAACAAAAAAAAAAGGTGGAACATTTAGCCAACCACTCCAAATCCTGCTCTTGAAGGGTCGAAATCACATGGATGGTTTTGCCTCATCCCACGCGCTTTGTCTTTTTTAAAAAAAAAATTTGTATAATCTGTTTTAATAAGCACTCGCTAAAGGGCATTTTGTGTAGAACCTACGTTACTTATAGAGTACCCCATGTTTAGTCGTTAAGGAAGTTTGGGAAAACGATTATATTATCGGCCTCTGGTTACAAATAGCCTTCCTTCTCAGTATTGAGAATGACCTGTGGTTGGTTTGATAGTACACAGCTCACCTTTAACCTTTAGACCAACACGAACAGCGAATGAAACCCATATTGAAAAGGTGGTATTTCACCTGCCCTGGAGGCAAATTCACTCCCCCCCCCCCGCCCCATCACCACTACTACCGTAAATTCTCTCGTATAAGCCGCATCCCTCGTATAAGCCGCAGCCCCGACTTTGAAGGGAGCTATGAGGTGCATCTGGCCGTTGAAAATAGTTTGTTTAGTACTATTCTATAGTGCCAAATCCCCTCCTGTAAGCCGCACCACTTCTTTGGACTATTCCTATAAGCCTAACTTTCATTTGGATTCTGGTATAAGCTGCGGCTTATACGAGAGAATTTACGGTACTATTATACAGACAACCCCCATGTACATTCTACTACCAAAAGATTCTCACTTATTAGTCGCGGTTTAAATACGTATTCTGCCATTTCAAACATTTGGTGTGGCTTATAGGATGATCCTGAACTCAGGGTGCGGCTTATAACCAGAGCTATGTAAGCGGGTCTGGCTTCTATATGCGGGAATATACACATCCTCCTGTCTGTCACTGTGCTTATATCTACAATGTGAGAGGTAGTGTAAACCGCGGGTACACGCCACTCCTATGTATTTATAAGCCGCATCCCAACTCTGTATAGAGCTATAAGGTGCACCTAGGACTTGAAAACTGCTGGTTTAGTACTGCCGTTTAAGGCGATTAAGCTACACTCTGAGTTCAGGATGGTTCTGATTCTATTGGCCACTAGCTGGTCTGGAGCTGGTTCCCGTGACACACACCGATAAGAACTGATAAGATGGGACCAGCATGTCTCTGGAAGTGGGTGTTAACCAGGGACAAGGTACCTATCATGGTATTGTGTGTGGTGCACATATGCGCGGGCACTGACACATTCCTCTGTTAAATTATCAACCTGTGAAGCACGGGATAGCCACTTAGTGCTGCTAAAGTGCTGTAAAACACAAATCAATCAATCAATCAACTATCATGGTATGTCATATCGGTGGGTTTTAGCTCAACCAGCGAAATTCAAAATGGTGGCTCCACTACGCCTCCATACTGAGTCTATAAGCCGCAGCTGAAGCCGAATGGCTCTTAATGGTGAGGCTTATACGTAGGGATTTCTGGTCGTTGTGGTGGATGGGTAGGTGAGTGGGTGGGGGGGGGGGGGCGGACTATATGGATATATGTGGTAGTACGGTGTGTGGGGGGTCCCCCAGAGTCTATGATTCTCCCTGTGTCCACTAGGGGGCAGGTGTGTATTGTCACATGACCTCTGATCTCGCTGGTTGCTGAAGGTAACAAACACAGCATGGTGGGAACCAGCGCCCTCTGTCTGTCTACCTGTCTGTTAGTATCGGTTGACATCTATCCTTCCTCTGAGACAGGCTGGGAACAGACTGCCATCACACCTGTAACCATCCTGTCCCACCTGGGGGGGGGGATAGCTTGGAAACAGACTGCCATTAGACCTGTAACCAGCCTGTTCCACCTGGGGGGGTGGCCTGGGAACAGACTGCCATTCGACCTGTAACCAACCTGTCCCACCTGGGGGGGATAGCCTGGGAACAGACTGCCATTTGACCTGTACCCAGCCTGTCCCACCTGGGAAATAGCATGGGAACAGACTGCCATTTGACCTGTAACCAGCCTGTTCCACCTGGGGAATAGCCTGGGAACAAACTGCAATCCCACCTGTAACCAACCTGTACCACCTGGGGAATAGCCTGGGAACAGACTGCCATCCCACCTGTAACCAACCTGTACTACCTGGGGAATAGCCTGGGAACATACTGCCATCCCACCTGTAACCAACCTGTACCACCTGCGGGGATAGCCTGGGAACAAACTGCCATCCCACCTGTAACCAACCTGTACCACCTGGGGGGTAGCCTGGGAACAAACTGCAATCCCACCTGTAACCAACCTGTACCACCTGGGGGGTAGCCTGGGAACAAACTGCAATCCCACCTGTAACCAACCTGTACCACCTGGGGAATAGCCTGGGAACAGACTGCCATCCCACCTGTAACCAACCTGTACTACCTGGGGAATAGCCTGGGAACATACTGCCATCCCACCTGTAACCAACCTGTACCACCTGCGGGGATAGCCTGGGAACAAACTGCCATCCCACCTGTAACCAACCTGTACCACCTGGGGGATAGCCTGGGAACAAACTGCAATCCCACCTGTAACCAATCTGTACCACCTGGGGGATAGCCTGGGAACAAACTGCAATCCCACCTGTAACCAACCTGTACCACCTGGGGGGATAGCCTGGGAACAAACCACCGTTTATGGGTAAACATTTAAAAGAAAAATAAAAGATACTTGTCTACATTTACTTTTGTTTTGTTTAGCATGTAAAATCTGGATGAAATGGGAAATGTATATATATATATATATATATATATATATATATATATATATATATATACACACAGAAAATTGTATTTAACCCTGTTGAGAGTAGAAGAGTCAGAGAGTAGTGACTGACAGGGTAACATGAAGGGTACTTTACTGCCACATTAGATACCCTATGGACACCTCTACCTCCCATATGTACAACTGTCACTCACTGTCACAGACCCCGCCCCTTCATTGCCAGGCCCCGCCCCCTCATTGCACACCTGACTGAACCCCCTAATTACAGTCGTGTAAAAGACACGCCCACAGGTGATCAGTCACCTCAGGCACTCAGCCACAGGTGAGACATTCTCACCTGACAATATGGTAGTGGGGGGCTTGCAATATTGAGATAGGAGGGTTCTCCACAGAATCAAAAGTCACACCATAAAACCGAAGAGTACAGATATATCAACGACATTATCATAACTTCTAAATATGTCATTATTGCTCGTATAGTCATTATAATGGTAAATATTCATGTAAGGAAATCTGCTCACCACTTACACGTTTTGACACATGCATAACTTCTGTTGTAATTACCGTATTTGAGGTAATAAGCGCCCCTCCCCTAATAAGCGCCCCTGCCCCTTTTGTGGTTTTTTTTCAGACTGGAAAAAGACCAATTTTCCACGATTTAAGAGTCAGTTAAACTGTTAACTACTGGAGGGCCAAAAATACAATTTTAAGTGCCCGGACCTTATTACCTCGAATACTGTAATGGATTTTCAGAATTCATAAACCTCAAAAACCGCCACTGTGACATCGGTGGAGAATATTGCTTTGAGAGCGGCAGAATTACCGCCTTGTTACAGTACAGTCAGAAACACCTCGTTGGCAATGGGCTTCATGCACACATCCATTACAAAGCACTGTAGCCGGAAAACAAATCTTTGAAAATGGACAACTTCATTAAGAAATATCAATATCCCCTGGTTTATTTTAAGAAAAATCGATTTCCCCCTGTCAATTTTGAGAAATTGTGCCTTGTCGTTTAGTCCAGACAAGCCCCTGTCGGGCTGTTGACTTTGAGGGTCCAGAACCCTGATAATCTAACTGAGCATTTCTACTCAACCAATCTGAAAATATCCTGCAATGTGTTATTCACTAAAGGCCCTAAATACAGGACAGTCTTGTGTTAAGTTATTTAGGTACCTCGCGTGCACGCTACATTTAAACTAGAGATTGAGTCGACGACGTGACATGACTAGATGGAAACCTTCCATGTGTCAACCATGTCCAGTCTGACCCATGCCTTCTGTTACCATAGCAACAGATAAATTACAGCCTCGTCCGCATTATAACACAAGCAACAATGGCGTCCCCATGTAAAACCTATAAAATACCATAACAGACGTTATCATAAAATGGGACATCTTAAATTTAGCTCTTGTAATGTCCCTTGGGGCATTAACCCTTCAAAAGCTGATGGTGAATTCAACGCGATGCCACTTTCTATGAATTCCGATTCTTTTTTTATTTTCATTCCCCTAGGTATTTCCTATTGGGGTAAATTAGGAGGATTTCCTAATTTTAGCTGATCAGTGAGTGGCATCCCTGAGTTATTATATTATTGATGATGCATCTTACCTATTGGTCGTCACGAGACATTAATGGATCATGCACATTGGTCGTCACGATACATTAATGGATCATGCCCATTGGTCGTCATGATACATGAATGCATCATGCCCATTGGTCATCATGATACATTGATGCATCTTGCCCATTGGTCGTCATGATACATTAATCGATCATGCCCATTGGTCGTCATGATGCATCAATGCATCATGCCCATTGGTCGTCACGATACATTGATGCATCTTGCCCATTGGTCGTCATGATACATTAATGGATCATGCCCATTGGTTGTCATGATGCACCAATGCATCATGCCCATTGGTCGTCATGATGCATTAATGCATCATGCCCATTGGTCGTCATGATACAACAATGCATCATGCCCATTGGTCGTCATGATACAACAATGCATCATGCCCATTGGTCGTCATGATATATTAATGCATCATGCCCATTGGTCGTCATGATACATTGATGCATCTTGCCCATTGGTCGTCATGATACATTAATGCATCATGCCCATTGGTCGCATGATACATTGATGCATCTTGTCCATTGATCATCACGATACATTGATGCATCTTACCCATTGGTCGTCACGATACATTGATGCATCTTGCCCACTGGTCGTCATGATACATTGATGCATCTTGCCCACTGGTCGTCATGATACATTGATGCATCTTGCCCATTGGTCGTCATGATACAACAATGCATCATGCCCATTGGTCGTCATGATACATTGATGCATCATGCCCATTGGTCGTCACGATACATTGATGCATCTTGCCCATTGGTCGTCACGATACATTGATGCATCTTGCCCATTGGTCGTCATGATACATTGATGCATCTTGCCCATTGGTCGTCATGATACAACAATGCATCATGCCCATTGGTCGTCATGATATATTAATGCATCATGCCCATTGGTCGTCATGATACATTGATGCATCTTGCCCATTGGTCGTCATGATACATTAATGCATCATGCCCATTGGTCGTCATGATACATTAATGCATCATGCCCATTGGTCGTCATGATACATTAATGCATTATGCCCACTGGTCGTAATGATACATGGAGAGGTCATTCTCTTTGTAAAAGTTCTTAAAGGGGAAAATCGTCATTAGGACTCCTTATGTTATTTGTTACTGAGTTTTGAGGTTTAGACTCACTATTTTAATGTAAATATAGTGAATATATTGATGTGAAATTTATAGGCCAAACAATGCAATGGAAGGACATTGTCCCGATGAATTTTATACCGTAATCTCTCGCGTAGAAGATGCGTTGCGCGTATGAGACGCACCCCTCAACTCAAGAAAGGCTGGTTCGCGTATAAGACGCACCTCTTAGGGGTGATTTTTGTAAGTTCAGTACTGTTCTATAGTAAAAATACCCCGCCTATAAGACGCATCCCCTTCTTTGGGAAAACCTATAAGACGCAGTAGGCATTTGTTTGGTGTAGAAGACATGTATTATATGCGAGAGATTATGGTAGTAATCGTATGTTGCCTGGAAGCTTCCCTATCATTAATTGTGCTGATGTTCCAATACACTGACCTGTAGCTGCTTATTATTGCATTCATGCACCATACTCACTGGTAGGTCATCATACATTGTTTTATTTACAGGTGATAAAAAATGACCCCGTGGCGCACGGCCGTGTACTACAAGCGTACGAGATGATGCTACACTTCTATGGCATGCAGCTCAAAGACAAGAAAACAGGCCAACTAGAACGACATGAAAACTGGAAGGACCGATACAGAAATTTACGATCGTAAGTTAAAAGTCGATTATATTATGTTTTAAGGACGGTAGACTAATCAAGATAAAGTAAAACTGTAAAACCCCACATATAAGCCAAGACTTATAGATCATTTCAAACCCTTAGTGCGGCTTATAACATTGCCATGAACTCAGGGTGGCTTATACAAGGGGCTTTCGATATTTGGATTATAGCAGGGGTTGGGAACCGTTTCATTCTCCCAAAGTCAGGGTGCGGCTTATGTGCAGATGCTATTGGGTGTAAGCGGGAGTGGAGCTGGTTCTGGCGACTCGCACTGATAAGCTGATAAGATGGGGATCAGCATGTCCCTGGAAGTGGATGTTATCCAGGGACAAGGTACCCATCAGCACAATGCCTTATCCGTGTGTTTTGCCACCTTTGGCATAACCAGTGAAATTCAAAATGGTGGACACACAGGGTTTGGGTCCAGGCTTCTGTTCAAGGTATACATTAATGCACCATGCCCATTTAACAGCATGCTGCCTTTTTTACCTTTTTCATTAACAGGATTTGACCTTTTCTATTTACCAGGATGAGACATAACTATTTACGCATCACACGGATCCTCAAGTCCCTCGGTGAGTTGGGCTACGAGCAGCTGAAGGCGCCGTTTGTACGGTTTGTGCTGTACGAGGCCATGGAGGAGTGCACACTGACACCCGTCCTTGACTCAGCTCTAGACTTCTGGGTCTATACCATTAAAGACGATGCGGAGAGGAAAGCACTGCTGGACTATGCCTCACAGTACTGTGAGGACGTTTGATATGAGGATTTACGATGGACCTGTAGGAAAGCCATACTGTGATGTTATATATCGTGTTGTGGGGGGGGGGGGCTATGGAACTTATATGCGGGAGATTACGGCATATATGAATTTCCACTAGATCATAGAAACTACTTTTAATCTAAGAGCTACCTTTTTGGGTAGTTGGACAGCCAAGTCACACTTCTGCCACGTCCTTTGAAGTTAATTCTTTTTATTACCATGGACCTACACAAGTATCTTGTTCGATTCCTTGTTATTAACAATATCATTTTTTGGGGTATGTTTTAAATGTGTAATTAATAATAAAACTCGAGTCCTAAGCCAGGGGTAGACACTGGCAAAAGGTAAGATGCCTATTTTGATGAAGACTTTTTTAGAAAAGATCGGCTTATGAGGGTTTTTGCAGCACCATAGGTCAAAGCATGAATCTAAACTGGGACACTTTCTCAGAGGCAAAGCGGGTCCACCATGCACATGATAGCATATCATCACCTTAATGCAAGAAGGTTGTAACTGCATCTGGGTCAATATGCAGATGCAGTTACAACCTTCTTGCATATTGTATTTGATTGCTATTATTGTAGGTTAGCGGTATCATTAGACATTGCCATTATCTTTGATTCTGCTATGGCCATATGATGTATTAGGCCACACCAAAAAATTAAGTTGGTCTACGGATCGCCCTTTCCATATTTTCATAAATACAATTTTTTTTTTCTTTGAAAAAAATCTTCGTCTATGCCTTTCGCTCGCTTCAGTTTCTACAAGTTTTCTCTTTGTGATATTTGGCAAAATTAAAAAAAAAAATTCGCTCGCTCGCACCATTTTTTCAAAACCAAAATCCGTAGACCAACTTATTTTTTTGGTGTGGCCTTACAATGCACTGCCTATAGGCTTATAAAGATATGAGCCCTTAATCCTTCAAAAAGTAATGCATTAATGCATCATTCCCTTTTTGTCTTCATGATGCATGAATGCAGCCCTGGTCACTAACTTCCTAGGCCTACATTCATGCATCATATCGACTCCACTTCATTAGTGCATCATAATGACCCATGGGCATGATGCACTCCTGAAATCAGTTTATTCTAATTACTTGGATTTCGGATATGCGGGCAAGATTCCTGGCATTCTGAAAAAAAAAAGTTTTACCCATGGTAGATGAAAGGTTTGCCATACTTGACCAAAAAATTGTCCGACTAAATATTTTGTAATCCTAGTACATGTGTGTGTTCAAAATTCTATGGACTTATCATATATACAGTGTATATGGCAGTATATGACCCAAGTCTCGTGAAAGTGATGCAGGTCTGAAGGGAACAGATGCAGGAAATGAGAGTATCACTTTTGAGAGACTTGGTCATATATATTTATTTCTCAGAAAGAAATATAACAATACAAAAGAAATGAAAGATATTGGTATATCTATATATACCTACTCTAACTTGCCAATAGGAGAGTAAATATAATGAGTACTTGCAGTGCTACGACAACTCTACCAAATTCTATGTGCATGATTACATAGGGACCTATACGAGGAAGGAATCTCTGACCACAGCACTGTGGGCGGCTGGTGCCCATATGCGCTTGCCCGGGCCTACATCATGTCTTTTGTCATGGGATTCCCCCCTCCGTGATCCACATCTGAGTGATCAAAGGCCATGGTTTGTCTGGCCCTGTCTAATGGACCAGACAAACAAAAGAACTCTTGTTATCTTCCGAGAAGAGTATGGGAATGAAGCCCTCGCTCCTCCTCATAGATTCGGTCATTCATCTCTTGGATCCGGTCATCCATAGATGCAGTCACTGCTGTGATGGGCAAGCAGCATATAAATACCTATCTAGCTCTTTGAATAAGCAGCTTTTAAATACCTGTGCCAAATGAGAAAAGAAAGCACTTGATGTCTGGAAACCAGTCACTCTGCTAACTTTTGATTACAAATAGTGGATGTATAATCAACCAAACCATACCAGAGACCACAGCATGCCTGCTCTTCATGAAAATAGCCAAATTATCAGTTAATATTCAGATTGTCAGTTATATTGAAATAAGCACCAAAAGCAGGTCATTGATGCAGCTAACAGGCACGGTAACTCGCCAGGACTGCATCCATGCATCATGACGACCAATGGGCGTTATGCATCAATGACTGCATTCATGCATCATGACGACCAATGGGCGTTATGCATCAATGACTGCATTCATGCATCACGACGACCAATGGGCGTTATGCATCAATGACTGCATCCATGCATCATGACGACCAATGGGCGTTATGCATCAATGACTGCATCCATGCATCATGATGACCAATGGGCATTATGCATCAATGACTGCATCCATGCATCATGACGACCAATGGGCGTTATGCATCAATGACTGCATCCATGCATCATGACGACCAATGGGCGTTATGCATCAATGACTGCATCCATGCATCATGATGACCAATGGGCATTATGCATCAATGACTGCATCCATGCATCATGACCAATGGGCATTATGCATCAATGACTGCATCCATGCATCATGACGACCAATGGGCGTTATGCATCAATGACTGCATCCATGCATCATGATGACCAATGGGCGTTATGCATCAATGACTGCATCCATGCATCATGACGACCAATGGGCGTTATGCATCAATGACTGCATCCATGCATCATGACGACCAATGGGCGTTATGCATCAATGACTGCATCCATGCATCATGATGACCAATGGGCGTTATGCATCAATGACTGCATCCATGCATCATGACGACCAATGGGCGTTATGCATCAATGACTGCATCCATGCATCATGATGACCAATGGGCGTTATGCATCAATGACTGCATCCATGCATCATGATGACCAATGGGCATTATGCATCAATGACTGCATCCATGCATCATGACGACCAATGGGCGTTATGCATCAATGACTGCATCCATGCATCATGACGACCAATGGGCGTTATGCATCAATGACTGCATCCATGCATCATGATGACCAATGGGCATTATGCATCAATGACTGCATCCATGCATCATGACCAATGGGCATTATGCATCAATGACTGCATCCATGCATCATGACGACCAATGGGCGTTATGCATCAATGACTGCATCCGTGCATCATGATGACCAATGGGCATTATGCATCAATGACTGCATCCATGCATCATGACGACCAATGGGCGTTATGCATCAATGACTGCATCCATGCATCATGATGACCAATGGGCGTTATGCATCAATGACTGCATCCATGCATCATGACGACCAATGGGCGTTATGCATCAATGACTGCATCCATGCATCATGACGACCAATGGGCGTTATGCATCAATGACCCTTTAAAGGGTTGAAGGGCCACCTGCTGCGCTCAGTCTGGTCCTCGGGGAGAAGTATTGAAGTGCTGGTGACCACATGTAGACTTGTGGTGATGTACTGTATTCGACGTACTAAGCGCCCGGGGTGCTGAAAAATTGTATTTATGGCCATCCAGTAGTTAGAGATTAATTGACTCTAAAATCGTGCAAATTGGGTCTTTTTCTAGTCTGAAAAAAAGCCCCAAAAAGGGGGAGGGGCGCTTATTACGTCGAATACGGTATATAATCAGTGGGAAGATACTCACTAGGCAGCATCCATGCAAGAAAAATAATATGTCGCGTAGTACTGGTGTATCGGTACATCACAAGACCAAGCGCTAACACGTAAGGTTTCATGGTAGTATCACTCCACACATTATTGGCAGCACTCTGGTTGCATGTTGTGTTAAAATAGTCAAAGGTTCCCACCAAAAATACAGGATGTATCATTAGTTAATTCCTAATAATGACACTACATATGGATAGCTGGATCATGTAGGAAAACATTGTTTGATGTGTTGTATTGAAATTAGTGAGATGTTACAGAAATCGTAAAAGTTTCACTTTTGAGAATGGATTAAGACGTTTTTTGCAAACAATGGTCACTAAATCTATAAGTATAAGGGTTGAAACTTCCTGCCCTTTCTGCTGCTATGGGGTGAAACTGCGTCAAAGCAACACCTGATTTGGAAGTCTCAACCAAAACTATGTCAAAGCTGCGCTTCCCTAGCCCACTTAAAATGGTATCCTCTTTTCTATGCCCTCAGATGCGTGTGGTGCACATATGCGTGGCCACCGACACATTCCTTTGTGAAATTGTGTAATGTAGTTCTTGCCATGAATTTGACCTTAGCTGTCGTTATGGCGTCAAACATTTATCACTCACCTGCCCACTACGTCAAATCATGTCCATATTTAAGAGAATAGTGGAGCGGTTAGAGTTTGCTGTTCACTCGTTGACAGCGTTATAGAACATTGTCAAACTGCCGCAGAGACACGCTGCAATATTATTAATCAACATGTTATTTTATGTAAATAAACACAAACTATCTCAACTCTTTAAGTTATTGTTGTTGTCGTGAACATGTTAAGCATATGCAGCAAGAATCTGCCATTACCTTCTAAATTCGGGGGATTGAAAACCTAGAATCTTGGACTGAAAGACCCCCAAAAAAAAAAAAAGATTTGGCGAAAAATTAGGAAATTCAATCTAGACATTTCATTGACGACACTAAAACAGTTAAGGTTTACATCTGCATTTCATACCTGCAAACTCCAGACAAGAAAAAAACTGAGCCATAAAGGTCGTAAACATTTTACCTTGAAAATGATGTGGGGAAATGGGGACTTTTTTTTTTTTTTTGGGGGGGGGGGGTCTGGGGTCCAAGAAATTTTGCAAATATATGCTTCTCATGAGTTTTGAGAACATTTTATACACTCTTAGAATTTTAAATTTGAGAAATGTTAAAATGAGATCTACTTGTATCTGGATGAACAAGCTTGACCCTGGTGGCTCATACCTGCACAACTGAGGAGTTGCAGGTATGGTTTTTGCTTTTGATAACACATTTCTTGGTATAAAAAAAACCCAAGTATTTCTGAATTTGACATGCCAACTGTGTAAACAAACCTACACTGTCCACCTCATTGTACATGGTCTAACCCTCTGATGGCCTGCGGGTACAGGAGTGCATCATGCCCATTGGTCGTCATGATGCACCAATGAATTGCTGGTGAGTGCTTGCCACCACTTCATTGGAGCATCATGCCGATCCCCCGGGAGTGTATCAACCCTGCAGGGTCCGCAGCATTCAACGCATCATGACGACCAATGGCCATAATGTATTATTCTCACTATCGGCCTTTAAATGTGTGCTGCCATGTTGGGTTATGAAGTATGTAGGCCTTTTATCGGTGTGCGATGTCATTGCGGTGGTCGCGCTGTCGGTGTGACCAGTAACAATGTGACTCCATGTTAACCCTTTAAATGCCGCTGATCAGGAGTGCATCATGCCCATTAGTCGGCATGATGCACGCCAGCACTTCATTGGAGCATCATGTCAACCCTGTGGGGCTGATCGGCATGATGCTCCAAAGTGCTGGCGAGCAGTTTCGCCAGCGCTTCATTGGTGCATCATGAGGACCAATAATGCATTAGCGGCTCTTAAAGGGTTAATATCTCGTATTAACCCTTTAAGGACCACTAATGCATTCATGCATCATGTCCATTGGTCGTCATGATGCATGAATGCAGCCCTGGTGAGTAACTCACCTGGGCAACACTACTGGAAGGTCGTCAGGATGCTCGAATGAAGTGCTGGCGGGCAGTCTTGCCGGCACTTCATTAGTGCATCATGACGATCAATGGGCATGATGCATTCCTGCATCAGCGGCCCTGAAAGGATTAGCTGACATGTCCAAGTACGTTCCCATACATACAATGCTGTACTGGTGGAGGGATTGGGTTATATGTATGTGGTGTACAATATATAGATAGAACTAAACGACCGTGGTGTACGAGGTGGTCGATCCACCACGTGGGAGACAACTCCCGAGGGATGGATAGGCCACCGAGGATACCAGGGGAGTTTAGTTCTATATTTATTTTATGTTTTTAGAGGTTTAAATAAGGAAAAATTATCAAAATCCGGTACCGTAGTTCCCCGTACAAGCGCCGGTCCGCCATTTTGAATGTTTACATGCACCCAGAACGAGGCTGCAGTGGTGGATTAGCCGCTGTGGTGGATCGGCACACGTTACGCCACTGGGGGTGTGGCGATCGACCGCGCAATGCTATCTCTACGGGAAGAAGTTATTCACATAAAATAAGGTGACTGTACACTCACTGCCCCCCTCCCCCTCTTCACTCACGTGCCCAAGAAGCAAACACCTTTGCATGCAAAAAGTATTACAAAAATAAGATTATTCATAAAAATGAATATATTGAAAAAAGTGTTTACCTTAAAATTTGTTTCTAAATCTATTTGTTTTTACATAAAGTAAGGAAAATATGCCTTTTGGTGGCAGCCATCTTAGATTTTGGACATATGCCAAAGAACTATAGGTGTTGGCATACGGCAGATTTGAAATTGGCACGCTCAAATTACCCTTAGTCAATTCTGGAAACATTTCTACCCACAAATCTTCAACCTTTCACATATTCTGAAAACGGCCCCTGACTAATAGGAATTACATAGGACTCTATGGCATACCTGAGTTTACGCCAGCATTCCAGACAAATCTAAAACGTATGTGCGCTTTTACTATGGTTTATTGCTATACCTTAAGTCTGTAGACTTTAACACACAGCTGAAGATGCTACTTTTAGGAGATGAAAGATAAAATGATCTATTGCAGATGTCAGAATGGAAAGTCTTGACAGAAAATCTTATACACTTTGTATTGACTACTACAAAAATCATCAAGAAAAAAGTCCTTATATCTTGAAAAATTAGGTAAGCAACATCATAATTCATAAAAAAATCCGGCTGCGAAGACCCAGTTGCATAAGTGGCTTGGGTTTAAAAGGAATCGCTTACTTTACACTTTTAGATATCCGCTCATTCACTTGCTTTTTTAAACAACAATCCTGTACTCTGTTCAACATAAACCATCTGAAGGGTACAAGAAATTCTACTTTCTAAAAGATTCTCTATTCTTATATACAAAACAATTAAAGGACACTAAAACGGGTATTCCACTGCCCTCGGTCAGCCGAGGTTTTGCTAATCCTACTATTTTCAATAATGCACAAGTATAGAAAAATTCGGTCAGATTAGCGAAAATTCGGCTGACTGATGGCAGTGGAAAAGCCACTTAATACAAGTGGGAAAACCATTTAACCCTATAAAGGACACTGGTGCAGGAGTGCATCATACCCATCGGTCGTTATGATGCACCAATAAAGAGCGGGTGAGACTGCTCACCAGCACTTTATTATTTATCATGCCGACGCTCCAGGAGTTTGTGTATCAACCCTGTAGGGTCGTCATGATGCTCCAATGAAGTGCTGGCGAGACTGCTCGCTTGCATAGAAGGCGCCCCCCTGAGGGCAGATTTTTGTCAGTTTAGTACTGTTCTATAGTAAAAATACCCCCCTATAAGGCACACCCCAAACTCAAGGCAATTTACCTCCCACATATAAGACCCAGCAGCATTTTGTTTGGCGTAGAAGACGCGCCTTATACGTGGGAGATTACGGTACACCTTAACAGGAGTGCATGACTGTTGTAAAAGAAGATCATGGCTTATTTTGCATATAAACATAAGGGTTTGGATGTTCAGGGGTGTGAAATCCTGAAACTGATTTCCTCTGAAGCGTATTGTACCATCTCCTTTGGAATTTTAGTCTATATTTTTACATTATAGGAAATTTTCACACCCCTGTTGTTGTTGTAAGATAAGATCAAAGCTCATTCTTTATACACTTTAACATTAAAGGGAGTTGATGTTGTAAAGTAAAGCTTGTTTTGTATGTAAACCTAAGGGCAAATACAGTTCATTCTGTATGCACTTAATTACATGAGGGCGCGGATGTTGTAGTAGAAAATCATAGCTCATTTTGCATGTAAATACAAGGGTCTGAATGTTGTAATATAAAATTATGACTCGTTCTGTATACACCTTAAGATCAGGGCACGGATGTTGTAATATAAGATCATAACTTGTTCTGTATACACCTTAACATCAGGGCACGAATGTTGTTATATAAGATCATAACTTGTTCTGTATACATCTTAACATCAGGGCACGGATGTTGTTATATAAGATCATAACTTGTTCTGTATACCTCTTAACATCAGGGCACGGATGTTGTTATATAAGATGATAGCGCCTTCTGTATACATCTTAACATCAGGGCACGGATGTTGTAATATAAGATCATAGTTCATTCTGTATACATCTTAACATCAGGGCATGAATGTTGTAATATAGATCATAACTTGTTCTGTATACATCTTAACATCAGGGCACGGATGTTGTAATATAAGATCATAACTTGTTCTGTATACATCTTAACATCAGGGCATGGATGTTGTAATATAAGATCATAGTTCATTTTGTAAACACCTTAAGATCAGGGCACGGATGTTGTAATAAAAGATCATAGTTCATTTTGTATACACCTTAAGATCAGGGCACGGATGTTGTAATATAAGATCATAACTCGTTCTGTATACACCTTAAGATCAGGGCACGGATGTTGTAATATAAGATCATAACTTGTTCTGTATACATCTTAACATCAGGGCACGGATGTTGTAATATAAGATCATAGTGCATTTTGTATACACCTTAAGATCAGGGCATGGATGTTGTAATATAAGATCATAGCCCGTTCTGTATACATCTTAACATCAGGGCACGGATGTTGTAGTAGAAGCGGAGTTTGGCAGACTTCTCATGTGGCTTTCCATCTTGTGAGACACACCAGCACCTGAAAATACAAATATATACTGACTTATAGATTATATTGTGCAGTACATAATCCCTTAATCCTTTAAGGGGCACTGATGCATTAACGCATCATGCCCATTGGTCCACATGATGCATGAATGCAGCCCTGGTGAGTTACTACATTCATGCAACATGACGACCCTACGAGATTGATTCACAAACACCCGGAGGTTTGGCATGAGGCTCCAATGAAGGGCTGGCGAGCAATGGGCATGATGCATTAATGCATTATGTGCCCCTAAAGGGTTAAAGGCCACACAACACATTTAGCATTAATCAGACTGATCAGGTTGGACCTTAGAAGTACTGTAAATACCTTGAGTATAAGGCGCAGCTTATGCGCATGGGTAGCACCATGCTGCCCCTGATAGAATCTACCTGAACTCAGGGTGCGCCTTATCGGCGTGGATATCAGACTTGCCTTGTATGTCCTGCACTTTGATATTTGAGAGGGAGTCAGAGACATTTTGAGTATATTGTGTAGTGTGAACTCTAGATGTATGCATAGTATGCTCCGCTGTGAGTGAGAAGGAGTGTTAGATGTAGACACTCTTGCTACGAATACTATGGCGGGGAAAATCTGACTTTGCGCATGGGCAATTAAGAACTCTGCAGTGTCCCCCGTGCGTTCCGCTCTACCCACATGTCCCTACATTTACCTCATATCTTCAAATATCCAGAGATGTGCATTTAGCGATATCTGGCCCCAATAACCTGATAAGTTTGATCTGAGGTAAATCATGGAGCCTAAAGCCATACGTCTGGTGCCATCTTGAGGACGCTGCAGAGCTCTTTATTGCACATGAGCAGAGTCACATTTTTCCCGCCATAGTATTCGTAGTAAAAGTTTGCAAATCAGAACTTGAAATGGACGCTGCCTACCCAGCAGCCTTGACTCAGGGAGAACCTGAGCCAATTAGTTATATAATACAGCTCAGTATTGCTGCTGATCACAATATGGGTGTCTGAGTAGCTTATTGCACACTTATAATTTTATAGTGGTGACTAACTGATAAACTATTTACCATATTACTCAGTGCACCTTATACGTGAGGATGGACCTTTGGTGCAACTAGGTGGTCTTACATGTAACATGTATGATAATATTATTATGTGATTTCCAAACTGGTCTAACCGTCATTTATTTCATGTTGATATGCCCGAGATACTGACGGCTCATAGATCTAGCACTCGAGGGCCGTATCTCACACCCCCCGTGCGATAACCCGCGAAAATATCACACGCCGAGGTCACGTGACCATTTGATGACGTCATAGCTCCAAGATGGCGATGTAAACAATGCGCACGGGGATTCATTCTGGTAAATTCTATTGTAATTCAGCAGTTTTAGATCAAAATAACATGAAATAAATGCAAATGAACACTCGTGGGGAGAATTTTCGAGGGTTATCTCACTTGCCGATCAGGTGCCGCATCGCACTCCGCCCTACTTACCCACACCCTCATTCCCCTACTTACCCATTCCCCCATTCCCCTACTCACCCACTCCCCTCATTCCCCTACTCACCCACTCCCCTCATTCCCTACTCACCCACTCCCCTCATTCCCTACTCACCCACTCCCCTCATTCCCTACTCACCCACTCCCTCATTCCCCTACTCACCCACTCCCTCATTCCCCTACTCACCCACTCCCCTCATTCCCTACTCACCCACTCCCCTCATTCCCATACTCACCCACTCCCCTCATTCCCTACTCACCCACTCCCCTCATTCCCTACTCACCCACTCCCTCATTCCCCTACTCACCCACTCCCTCATTCCCTACTCACCCACTCCCCTCATTCCCCTACTCACCCACTCCCTCATTCCCCTACTCACCCACTCCCTCATTCCCCTACTCACCCACTCCCTCATTCCCCTACTCACCCACTCCCCTCATTCCCCTACTCACCCACTCCCTCATTCCCCTACTCACCCACTCCCTCATTCCCCTACTCACCCACTCCCCTCATTCCCCTACTCACCCACTCCCTCATTCCCCTACTCACCCACTCCCTCATTCCCCTACTCACCCACTCCCTCATTCCCCTACTCACCCACTCCCTCATTCCCCTACTCACCCATTCCCTCATTCCCCTACTCACCCACTCCCCTCATTCCCCCACTTCCTCATTTCCTGTCAATCCCCCACTCACTCTATTCCCTGCTTATCCATTATCACTTTCCCCTTCTCTGCCCTTACTCTCCTGTTCCTCCACTCCCCCTTCGTACTTCCCCCCTACTGCCCTTCACTTGACTATTACCCTACTTCCATATGAAAAGATACCTGTCACATGTTGGGCCTTGAGGATTGGCAGTTGACAGCTGGCTGAAACCAGATGTGGCCAGGTGAGGGAAAACATGCCTCCAGGGGGGAAAGGGCGTTTTAAGGTTTAGGTCTCAGGCTTAAAATGAAATATCTTGAGGTAAAATATCCCTGGTAGTTTTCCTGAAATTTCCTGTCAAACTGAGGTTGGTGTGTACAACTGAAAAAGGGAAATAAGCTCTAAATGCATTATATCCTATCACAAACACTAATAATGCAAAAAATACAATTTGGTGGAAAGATAACCAAAGAAAGGTGAGTGGAGTGGTTTTCATGGCAACCACAATTTGCCCTATCTACCAATTTTCTATATTTCCATGGCAACAAACGTTCCAAAAATCGAACATTTTCATTTTTTTATTTTAAGCATACCACTGGATTCCTTGTCAAAAATTGGTCTAAAGCATTTTTTATCATATTTTTTAGTGTTTTACCCATATACTGCCCCCAGGTGGCCAAACCCAGTACTAAAAGCCCCCCCCCCCCCCAGGCACGTTCTCCCCTGTTGGCCCACAGATGGACATTGACTTTCCATTCAAATTGACTTCGTGTTAGAAATTAAAATGATTTCTTTCCTTTCTTTGTTTTGAAATTAAATATTGTGTAAAGGTTGTGGTTTTTTTTTTGCTTTTGGTGCTGCTTATACACACAGGATAACTAGATAATTGACCTTCAAGACCTTGGGAAGGTGAAAACATACATAATCATGACTGTTACTGAGATGAACAATTCTGAAGAAAATAATGCAAGCAACATAAATACATTGCATATCAAAAGCAAAAAAAAAAAAATCAACAAAAACAAACAATTATGACTATTTCAAGAATTATTCCCCCAAAAAAAGAAAATCACCAATTACTGAATTGATTTACAACAAGGATGACTGTTGCTAGGTAACCAGTAGCCATAGTAACAGACCAATAGCAGAAATGGATTTCTTTGTACCCATTTTAGTGGGAATAGGTGTCCTTGAAAATGTGCTAGAGGACACTTTTATACCCGTTGCTAGGGAAATAACCTATAAGGGGGTAATTGGTGAGGTTAAAATACATCCCGGAACAATATTCTTGCTGCAGGAGGTGAAAATTAGAGGAGTTGGCAGCCATTTTGCCTGGTTACACCCGCTAGAGGTAGTAGACAATTTGGCAACATCAAAATCATTGATCTGCTTGTGTTTCATGTAAGATTTAGTGATGTTGCCAAGAATCTATCCAAAAAAGCAATATCCCTTATTTTTTGTACATAAGCTGGTTTGGTTTGGTTGATTTTACCTCCACTAATAGTAATTAAAAGTTAGCAGAGAGACTAAGCTGGTATAGTAAATGTTGATTCAATAGTAAATCCATTTTTGTGGCATATCTTTTGGGTCTCAAGTGATTTGGATATCTTTTGGTTAACCTAACCCCATCATTCAGTGGAGTGGTGCAGTTACAGGCTAGAACCATTGGGTATAGATATTTGGGCAGCCACCAGTGCACTGGTAGAGCAGCTTTAAAAAACATCACCTAGGATTGAAGGTTATGTCCAGTAACCTTGACCTCGGTTAAGGTCATTTATATGTTATATTCATCACTTTGCTATTTAGGTGACCATTCATGTCTAAAGGCATCCATTCAATGTGAATACAAGGCATCACCAAGATTTCTTTTGTGTTTTAAGGATCAAGGTCAAACACTTGACCTTGACCCAGTCCAAGGTCATAACCTCATTATATCAAGACAAGTCAAGTTCAAATATTTTTATTGACTAGAAAAGCGTACAACTCGCCCTTTCGGCGTTCCACGTGCTTAACTCTTCTAGGTAACTTATATAGGTTTCTGAGGCTTAAAATACTTTCACATACCTCCATAACTTATAAACCATAGCAGTGCTATTTAACTTGAGAACTTAACAACACTACATATATACAAATAATACACAGGCAAAATGTTTACATATTAACAAGTACATAGACAAGTCTAACATGTATAACACCACAGGACTCACATGTTTCAGGGGTCTCTGTTAACTTAAAGCTCAGTATTCCCTACCCCTCTCAATAAGGTTTTGTTTGCTTTCATTTCGAAGGTAAGCTTTAGGCTATAATACTCGCACCATCAAACAATAGATTCAACATATCTGCCCTCCACTCATTGGTGTAAAAGTTAATAAGCCTTTTCTTTATTTCTTTTTTAAACTTGTCTTTGTCGTCTAGCCATCTCACCGCTGAGCCAAGGGCATTCCATTGTAAGAAGACCTGATTGACTGGGTCTTCAATAAGAGCGGCCGATTTGGGCGCAGCTTGTAGAATCTATACTAATAGTTACTGTCAAGAATAACAATCATGCAGAAAATTATGATTGCAACACAAAAACCTAGCATACTGAAATCCAAAACAATCTTTTTTGGTTTAGATTCATTCCAAATCAAGAAAATCACCAGTTACTACAGGAATAAAGCCGTGATTCCAAATGGTCAAAGGGCATAACACTAATGTCAAGTCACCATAATAACACGATTTGGTTTAAAAAAAGCATTATCCTAATCTCTATATGATTTGAAAGATACCCATATACAGAAATATAGTGCTTTGTCTATGTGAAGGTCAATTTTTGTGACCTTGACCTTGGTCATGGTCATGATGGCTCAATTTGTGGAAAGTGTCATTATTCAAGGGCCTAATGGTCAGATTTCATCAATGTAGTTGAAACGGTTCTTGAATCATAGCAAAAACCATGCACCATGATGAGTTGTTGAAATTCGTGACATGGCTGACAGGATGGCCGCAAATGAGCATGATGGGACACGATTTCACTCTTAGAACGAAGAAATTTTATTAGGAGAGATACTGAGGATTCTGAAAAGGTAAGTTAAAAAAATACTGTCTGACGGTGCATGGCACCCATACCATCCTACTATACTACAATGACAAGAAGGTAGGTGCGGGTAGGGGTGTTAAAAGCAACATGACTTTCAGGGGCCAAATGACTGTGTTATATATTTAGTGATTAATATAAGGGTGAAATATTTAATAAAAGAGAAATATTTAATCTAGACTCTGGTTTCCAAATAGGAAGGGGGGGGGGCATTGATGAGTTTCCAACCTGCTCAAGTTTACAGTGTACGACAACACTTGGCCTACATGGGAAGATAGTGCCCTACACTAAAACCACAAAAAAGGGGACAAGATGGCGGCCTATAGGGGACATCCTGCTGTTACACTATAGCGGGACAAGATGACAGTCTATAAGGGACATCCTTCTGTTACTCTATAGGGAGATAAGATGACAGCCTACAACATACATCCTGCTGTTACACTATAGGGGGTCAAGATGACAGCATACAGGGGACATCCTGCGGTAAAACTATAGAGGGAAAAGATGAGAGCCTATAGGGAACATCCTGCTGTTACACTATAGGGGTATAAGATGTCAGACTGTAGGGGACATCTTATGGTAACACTATAGGGGGTCAAGATGACAACCTATAGGGGACATCCTGCTGTTACACTTTAGGGGGACAAGATGACAGCCTATAGGGAACACCCTGCTGTAAGACTATAGGGGGACATGATGGCAGCCTACAGGGGACATCCTGCTGTTACACTATAGGGGGTCAAGATGACAGCCTGTAGGGGACATGTTGTGTTAACACTATAGGGGGACAAGAAGGCTGCATACAGGGGATACCCTGCTGTAACACTATAGGGGACAAGACGGCTGCATACAGGGGACATCCTGCTGTAACACTATAGGGGACAAGATGACAGCCCACAAAGGACACCCTGCTGTAACAATATAGGGGACAAGATGGCAGCCTACTGGAGACATCCTGCTGTAACACTATAGAGGACAAGATGACAGCCTACAGGGAATACCCTGTTGTAAAACTATAGGGGGACATGATTGTAGCCTACAGGGGACACCCTGCAGTAACACTATAGGGGGACAAGATGGCCACCTACTGGAGACATCCTGCTGTAACACTAAAGGGGCACAAGATGGCTGCATACTGGGGACACCCTGCTGTAACACTATAGGGGCACAAGAAGGCTGCATACAAGGGAGACCCTGCTGTAACACTATAGGGGCACAAGAAGGCTGCATACAGGGGACACCCTGCTGTAACACTAAAGGGGCACAAGATGGCTGCATACAGGGGACACCCTGCTGTAACACTATAGGGACACGATGACAGCCTACAGGGGACACCCTGCTGTAACACTATAGGGGCACAAGAAGGCTGCATACAGGGGACATCCTGCTATAACACTATAGAGGGACAAGATGACAGCCTACATAGGACACCCTGCTGTAACACTATAGGGGCACAAGAAGGCTGCATACGGGGGACACCCTGCTGTAACACTATAGGGGCACAAGAAGGCTGCATACGGGGGACACCCTGCTGTAACACTATAGGGGCACAAGATGGGAGTCCACAGGGGACACTCTGCTGTAACACTATAGGGGCACAAGATGGCTGCATACTGGGGACACCCTGCTGTAACACTATAGGGGCACAAGAAGGCTGCATACTGGGGACACCCTGCTGTAACACTATAGGGGCACAAGATGGCTGCATACGGGGGACACCCTGCTGTAACACTATAGGGGCACAAGATGGCTGCATACTGGGGACACCCTGCTGTAACACTATAGGGGCACAAGAAGGCTGCATACAGGGGACACCCTGCTGTAACACCATAGGGGCACAAGATGGCTGCATACAGGGGACACCCTGCTGTAACACTATAGGGGCACAAGATGGCTGCATACTGGGGACACCCTGCTGTAACACTATAGGGGCACAAGATGGCTGCATAACGGGGACACCCTGCTGTAACACCATAGGGGCACAAGATGGCTGCATACTGGGGACACCCTGCTGTAACACCATAGGGGCACAAGAAGGCTGCATACAGGGGACACCCTGCTGTAACACCATAGGGGCACAAGAAGGCTGCATACAGGGGACACCCTGCTGTAACACTATAGGGGGACAAGAAGGCTGCATACGGGGGACACCCTGCTGTAACACTATAGGGGGACAAGATGGCAGCCCACAGGGCACATCCTGCTGTAACACTATAGGGGCACAAGATGGGAGTCCACAGGGGACACCCTGCTGTAACACTATAGAGGCACAAGGTGGCTGCACACAGAGGACATCCTGCGGTAACACTATAGGAAACAAGATGACAGCCTACATAGGTCACCCTGCTGTAACACTATAGGGGGGCAAGATGGCAGCCTACATAGGACACCCTGCTGTAACACTATAGGGGGATAAGATGGCAGCCTACAGGGGACACCCTGCTGTAACACTATAGGGGGGCAAGATGGCAGCCTACTGGAGCCATCCTGCTGTAACACTATAGGAGGACAAAATGGCAGCCTACATAGGACACCCTACAGCAACACTATAGGGGCACAAGATGGCAGCCTACTGGAGACATCCTGCTGTAACACTATAGGGGGACAAGATGGCAGCCTACAAAGGACACCCTGCTTTAACACTATAGGGGGTCAAGATGGCAGCCTACAGGAGACACCGTGCTGTAACACGATAGGGGGACAAGATGGCAGCCTACAAAGGACAGCCTGCTGTAACACTATAGGGGCACAAGATGGCTGCATACAGGGGACACTATAGGGGGCAAGATGGCAGCCTACATACAGGACCTTGCTACAGAACTATAATTGAGTGAGACAGGTTAGATACCTGCTGGGCCCTGGTGGCACATTAAGGTAATTACACAGCTTTAAATGTGTCAGAGAAGTGACAGGAGAGGTTAGCGGGTGTCAGGGTGAGAGCGGTGTATCTTTACCTTAATCACATCTATTGTTAAGTACTGTGAAGGCTCATTAATCTCTATTCTAACTACTGTCACACAGAGCACTCAGAGGGACAGCAGGCGACGGTGTCTATCTCAAATATGTATTAATCCTTATATCACATTTCAGAACTATTTTGGGTGCCCAATCTGGATAATTTGACTGCTTTTATCACAGGATAGAGGCACTGAGAGTTGACACTTGAATATTGAGAGTGTTCTTTTTCTATACTTTTCTTTAGGTTAAGCTTTGAGAAGGTTCATACAGGAAAAGCTCAGCATGGGTGGGACTAGAACCCAGGATCTTCTGATAAAGTGCTTCATGCTATCCATTTGGCCACAGGGGTGGACAATGGTGTTGGGTTGGATGAGTCTTATGTCTGGGACCATACATATGTTTGTATGTCAGTGAATGCAGAATGCATTCTGATGCATCCTAAAGGTGCAGACCGTGGTATAAACGCAATGTGTGATGATTATGCTGGCATGTGTGCCTTTTAGGTACTGATAGCCTAAAAGGCACTAGTGCAAGCATAATCATCATATATTACATTCATAGGTCTAATGGTTAATAGTCAGAAAGGATGATCCAGATAGCCCCACGCTAATATCCCTTGCTGCCCTTTCTCGCCTGCTTAAAACCATTTTAATTTCGACTGTGCATTGATGCATCATGCTCATTGTTTGTCATGATGCATGAAAGCTGCTGTGGAGAGTAAATTGTCAGGGCTACATTCATGCATCATGCCAATCCTCCATGGGTTGATGCACTTCCAAGGGTCAGCATGATGCACCAATAAAGTACTGGTGAACAGACTTTCCAGTACTTCATTGGGGCAGCATGACAACAAACAGTGAGCCAACTGCGTATTGTTTGAGTTGCATCAAGTGGAGCTGAGGAAGCAGTTCTGCAGCTCTCCCACAGCACTCTACCACTGCAAACATACCTGCACAGCATGCTGTTTTAGGCAGACCTTCTGATGGGTGCAAAAAAAAAGAGAAGAAAATCCTGTATTGGTATTATGGTGAGGGCTGCATCTGTTTTATGTTCACATGGCAGAATGTGTGATTGGGAGAGCAGTTGGAGGGTGCGTGTTAATGCATTCTCTACATGACAGAGTTAGGTATAGGGAGAAAGGGAACTGTGAGGTGTCATTGTAATCTCCATATGGCACAGTTAGGCAGTCAGTGAGGGAGCTGTGAGGTGTCATTGTAATTACCATGTGGCACAGTTAGGCATTCAGAGATGGAACTGTGAGGTGTCATTGTAATCTCCATATGGCACAGTTAGGCAGTCAGTGAGGGAGCTGTGAGGTGTCATTGTAATTACCATGTGGCACAGTTAGGTATTCAGAGATGGAACTGTGAGGTGTCATTGAAATCTCCATATGGCACAGTTAGGTATTCAGGGAAGGAGCTGTGGGGTGTCACTGCCATCTCCATATGGGACCGTTAGGCATTTAGGAAGGGAGATGTGAGGTGAGGCGACCCTTAAAAATATATTCGTTTCCTTCCAAGAGGCCTGGTGAATTTTTTTGTTAGAATGGGAATTTTTTTTCCTGAGTTCTGGAATTTATCTTTTTGTTGATCCATCAGTATAAGAATCTTGGTTTCCAATCACTAAATCTTAGAATGAGATGGCAAATTCATGCTGCCCCCGCTTAAGATGTTCATGACAAATAAAAATATTTTTCCCTACCTCCCTCATGGGTCTGAAAAGCCCCACCCTCTGGACAGGAAACGGACATGTTTTTAAGGGTGGCCTAGGTGTTATTGTCAAGTTTTCCTGACACATAATCAGTGTACTCAGTGTCCATTTAGCATCAGATACATCTCCCATATCTCTCATCTCATCTCACATCTTAGATACCACTGCCTTCCTGTCTATGATACTATCTTATCTCATGAGATACTATAACTCATAGACTCATAAACTATTTCAGAGGTCTCCTGTGGATTATACTCTCTTCAGGAACTGAGGGTGCAGTTTGTACTTGCGTCCGACCCCTTTCAGTGTTCAAAATTTCAAAAAGATTGAAAATACATCCTCTGTCTCTTTAAGGTTGATGATTGAGAGGTTTGGTTTGGTTGATTTTACCTCCACTTATTGTACATAAAGGTTAGCAGAGTTACTGCGGTGCTCAGACATTAAGTCATTTATTTTCTGTTTGGACAGGTATTTAAAGCTGCTTGTCCAAACAGCTAGACAGTTATTGTATGCTGCTTGCCCAACACAGCAGTGACCGCATCTATGGATGACCGAATCTATGAAGAGGGGTGAGAGGGAAAACCGCTACCAGGGCTTCATTCCCCTACTCTTCTCAAAGGATAGTAAGTGTTCTTTTACTTGCCTGGTCTCATAGGCAGGGCCAGACAAACCATGGCCTTTGATCACTCAGACAGACATGGTTTACTGAGGGATTTCCTTGATAAAAGACAAGAATGTAGGCCAGGGGCTGCGCATATATGGACACCAGCTACCCACATGCTCACCCCAGCCACAAGCAACCCTGAGTTTGTTGCCTTTTACAAATCTGGTATGCCCACTGGTAGTATAGAAGGTGAATTTCTCGTTTGTGGACTCCTAATGAAGTCATTCTGCTCCTTCATGCCCTCTCATGAAGGTCCCCAATTCACAGGGGGACTGATTGAGAGGTCATCCAAGGCTAAGAAGTTTAAAAACCTGTCCTAAGTCTAAAAATCTATTCCAGGGGACAAAATCATGAACTACAAATCCATTGATCAATATCCCTTTAACAGGCTACTCATGCAGTAATGCATTATGCCTACTGTTCAGAATGATGCACTTATGGAGTTTAGACCTAAACATGTTTAAAATCTAAACACCAATTTTGCAGTGTACTTTGTCAAATTTGAATGGTGCAGTGGTGAACTCTGAGGTGTTATGCAGTGCCCACAGGTCTGGAGAGAAAGTTTAGGATAAATGGATAAAGTCAGCTAGTGACCAATTAGGACAATACATTGAAGATGTAAAATACCATCTTAGATACATCATTCCTATTTACACACAGACACCAATTCAGTTTTATGGAGGCAGTTTTATGACACTGTCTTTCTTTGGAAAACAGATGTTTATGACTTTAGATTAGATTGTGTTTCAAATGGTTTCAGATTTCAGATAGACCTATACGGTGTATTGTTCCCATATATTGTGGCCTGAGATAAACGATACAGTATTGTCGTTTCAGCAGCCAATTACTGGCCAATTTCTACTCTTCCTACTGGATGCTAGGTTATTACCCTGGTTGGTGCCCCAAATCATCTAAATGTACACTGTAAAAAAATGTCGTAAAAATAACGACGGAATCCTCGTCCCAAAGTTGCCAGAGATGAGTCATTATTTTCACGGAGATGTCATTATTTTCACAGATTCGTTGTACCACCTTACTGCAACCTGGAGCTTCTGTTTTATAATTACAGTGGTTCTCTGCTTAGGTCTACAAGTATCTCTGGTAGATTCAATGGTTATGTTTTTACAATATGCACGAAATGACTCTTGACCCCTTTAACTTAACAATATTTGCAATGCAATGAAGCAGTTCAATTTCTACAATGAAGCCCCAGATGGCAGTGCAGTAAAGTACTGTGGTACAAGAACTCTCCTTGGAAATAAGGGTGAAAACTTTCTCCCAAAGTTGACAGATATCCATCTTTATTTCGACCACGTCCTATTTCTATTTTACAGTGTACCAGTCAATCTGGATATCTGACTCTTGCCCAGGCTGATATAGTACAGTTCGGTTGATTGAAATGCTATTTTAGGCTATTTCACTAGGAGATACCATGTTGTACAAGGCCATCTGACTGAGTGTGGTTTTGTGCTATAGCTCGATGCAGCAAGTTGGGAACCTAAAACTTAGTTTTTTCCTGAATTTTCGCTAAGAAATGCTGTAGTTTAGCCAAAAATTAACCAATTTACACAATATTTTCAGCAAATGAAAGATGGAACTCATTGCCTTCAGGCCAGCATAGATGGTATTACATTAATATAGTGCACAGTTTACCACTGCAGTACAAATTATAAATTTTAAAAAAAATTCAGTTTTTCAAAGATAGTGCATAATACTGACCACATCAAGTTTATAAGTGAGTATGCTTTTTTTCCCTACCTCTATGGTGGCTCATTACACTATGGGAGACGTATGATTTTTGTTAGTTTGCAAAAACTGTGATTTTCAGCAAAATTTCTGCTTTGTTTTTGATGTGGGATCACATAGATCACCATATATGGACGTGTGATCACCCACTGATACCAGAATTATCCATTTTTTATATTCTACTTGATCATCTTTAAAGGCATGTGAAATATCTAAGTGATACAATAAGTGTGATAAGAATTAGCTACATCTTCTTATTCTAGTCTTTGGTGCCGACAACGCTTTTGTTGCTATTTAGAGCTAAATAGCTCAATAGTGCATCATAATAGGCCTCACATGACTAATATGGGGTTCTAATAGCATTTCAATATGGTTTTCAATGGGTCATCAGGTCAAAACAACAACTGATGATGGAATTTAATAGAAACAAAAGGGTTTTGCACCATGGACCTGTTCACATTGTTCAGGTCTTCAGATATTCTTATCTTGAAAATGATGAAGACATTTACAAGCATGGTGCTTTTCCAGCCCGTATGGGACCTACAGAGGGCATTTTGTCTAGTCTGACATGTATTATGAGGGAATAATGCATAGCAAATGATTCTATTTTCATATTTTGTTATGATTTTTGAATTAGAATCATACACAAGACTTTCTTCTGCAGCATATGCAAAAATGTCCCTTGAATGAAGGCATTTTACATGCACAGGTGCCTCCAAAACTGGAAAACACTCAGGTTCCCAACTTGCTGCATCGAGCTATACAAGAAACCTCACATATGAGCATGGCTTACACATGAGGACAAGCCTAAGCTGTACCTATGTAAGGGTGTGCCTTTATGCAGGTATAGCTTACACTATTAAACAGTACCGAAATAACCCAAATCTGGCCACAGGTGCACCTTATAGGCCTGGTGTGAACTTATGTTGGACCTTATATGTAAGGTGCACCTCATAGACAGGGTTTTACCGTAGATCTGGACAGATTCCCTTGTTCACTGCAGAAAGAAGGGTTGCTGCTGGAATATTTTACAAGCTACAATTTAAACTTTGTGATCAGATACCTGAGGGTCAGAGGGTGCAGAAGCAGACTCCAGGGAGCCTGTGATTTCCAATCGGTAAACCCCACAAGGGGTGCTCAGGGAGCTCAAAATCAATACAAATACCAGAGTGGCCAGTTTAGGCGCTCAGGCACTTATAGGTTTCAATGCGACAGCTTCCAGGCACAAGACAGCTTCCAAGCACACGGTGTTGGGATAATTCAGGATCAGCACTTCAATGGTGTTTAATACTTATTTCAACACTCCAAATCCCAGCCTGGCAGGCATTCATTTGAAACTGGCATCGATCGTATTGGCCTGTACAGGTGCTGGGTATTTGAATGAGTGCCGGTCCTAAATATTTGAAAATACACTATAATTTAAGTCTCGAATAAGCGCCGGTGTTGAATAATGGCCGGGGGTAAAGCCTATGTGAAATCAATGAGTGCTCCGGAGCTTATACAGCAGAGGCGTAGGAAGCAAATCTTCATTGGGGGGGCCCGGCGAGGGCACCATTGCGACTACCTTGAATTGTAGGCTGATGCGTGATGGCGTCTATATATGCGTATTTAGAATTCATATAGAAAAGTGATTTTTGGTAAATTTTGGATCTGACTTCAGGCTCAGACCCCCATTCTCCCTATGACATCACCATAATAATCTAATTTGAGATGTAAAGTTTTAGCTTCTTTTCCATTGTGTTTATGAGTTCTTGGAAAATATTGGGGGGGGCCCAGACATACTCAGGCCCCACCTCCTTCATGATTGGGGGGGCCCAGGCCCCCCTGGCCCCCCCTTTTCCTACGCCCCTGTACAGGCCAATACGGTATTTGAATATCTGGTGCAAAGACGAGCCATTGCGGTAAACAAGATGGGTGCATGTTATTGATTGCTGTTTGTTCTGTATATTTTTTGTTGTATCGATGTCAAACCATTCAATGAAGTTAAGTGTCATTGGTAATTATATAGTGCTGGCAACAGCACTGTGTTAGTACTATCAGCATAGTAGATTTTGAACCAACAATTGAAATGAAACTTTACCCTGTTACAATCAGCATTGCTCCTTAGGAACAAGGATGTAAGTGATTGTGCATGAGAATATGCACATATATGTCTTTAGAACTTGAAAATCCCTGAAATCACGGAAAACCCTGAAGTTTTAAAGCCCTGTAGCCAAAGCATGTGCTACAAAATGGTCCATATACTTATATGCTGACAAATAAAAGGCACGTCTAAAGAGAGCAAAGAAGAATGCAATCTGAGGTTATTGTTCGATCAATGAAAATGCTGACAAATGAAACAGAATCAAGAAGATATTTATTCTATAGTCAGCCTCTCCTTCTACCCAAACAAACCTTCAAGTACTTCTTTCGCGTTTCCCAAAACAACTACCAGACATAGGGCCTTTCCCCTCTAGCTCTTGAGGCACATAGTTAGTCCCCATTCAGAAACTAATTGTTGTCTATAAGTCTGGCTTCAAACTCTTTATTTTTTTAGGTCAGCTCTCAGAGAAAGGCATCTTCAGGGGTGTAAAAGGCTGACTGCAGAGCCATGGTGGCAGGCTGCAGAACACTAATTATTTTTCCACTGTTGGCCTATATAGCTTTTGGGTGAAAATAAAATACTTGTGCAAGTATCTGGGCTTAGCCACTATTATTTTCTTGTAGATATACATTTTTCCCAATAATTTAGGGCCATGGCATGTGGTACAATGTGATTAACTTTTTTTGCTATAGGCCTTAGAGTGCGGACATACCCAGATTTGGGGGTTTTGCAGTGAATGATTTCAATACATTCTCTAATTAAATAGAGTGCACCCCCCTCAACTTACCATCAAATATCAGCCTAAATAACACTCGAATCTATTAATATACACCCTATGGATTAATTTGATACCTGGTTTGCCTACCCACTGTCAGATTTTAGACCAATAATCATTGTACAACACCCTTCAGTGCGGAGCTACAAAGTGTCTCCTGCTGCCACCTTCCGTCAATTAGTGTTCTGCAACCTAAAGGCCTGGGTTGGAATCTTGGTGGTCAATGAAATAGCTTGGAAAGCTTTTATTCACTGGCCCAGTAATGTCTTATCCAGAATCTTTTACTTTTATGCCCTTCAGGCCCCTCAAATCTCTCTGAGAATCAATTCCCAGAGCAGGTATCAGTCTGTGTGCTCTCCGTAGATTTTATCGATTTCTAGCATTGACATGGACGTATGGTGCTTTCACATAGAAAAAATGATCACAGGGCCAAGAAATTTGACATGCTGATAGCCAAGGGGCACCACGTGAGGTGCTGAGTGTTATTCTCTCTCTAGGTGCTATAATTCACAGAAATATCTGGCTAAAATGTATGAAAAACTCTCGGAAATATAATGATATAAAGGAATAAATTCAACAAAATGTATCTTAACTCCATGTGTAATGGGTTAGATGGCCCCATTTACACATTATTCAAGCTCCCCCATATAAGGACAACAAAATTTACCAGATATGGTGAATACGAGGACATTTTATTAAGTGTCAGTAAACATCCATTGGCTGCATAGCTCGGGGAGAGAAAAATGATGTTTTCCCCCGATGCATGAAAAGGCCTCCCATACAGCACTGAGGACGATAGAAATAGATGGAAACAGCTGAGAATGTAAAATTCAGGTCATTCTGACCCTGAAAACCATAATTTTGGTTACCTGGCACCCCCAAGAGAGAAGTATCAGGCTTGCGGATTGACACCAGAATATTTCTCATAAACCTCTCCAAGGCCGAAACTCCGCTACTACGATTTTCAGTGATTTCTCACTAATTTTATTGTTTCCCTTGCCCTTTCTCACCATAACATTGTCAAACTGACTTGCCCTAAGCAAAATAAACACATTTTAGCGAGATTTGACAAACTTGGTAGAAGGCCCTATATAGCCCGTAGAGGCTGCAGAACACTAATTATTTTTCCACTGTTGGCCTATATAGCTTTTGGGTGAAAATAAAATACTTGTGCAAGTATCTGGGCTTAGCCACTATTATTTTCTTGTAGATATACATTTTTCCCAATAATTTAGGGCCATGGCATGTGGTACAATGTGATTAACTTTTTTGCTATAGGCCTTAGAGTGCGGACATACCCAGATTTGGGGGTTTTGCAGTGAATGATTTCAATACATTCTCTAATTAAATAGAGTGCACCCCCCTCAACTTACCATCAAATATCAGCCTAAATAACACTCGAATCTATTAATATACACCCTAAGGATTAATTTGATACCTGGTTTGCCTACCCACTGTCAGATTTTAGACCAATAATCATTGTACAACACCCTTCAGTGCAGAGCTACAAAGTGTCTCCTGCTGCCACCTTCCGTCAATTAGTGTTCTGCAACCTTGGCAGCAGCGGGAACTACTGCAGCGCCATGGTGGCAGCAGCGGGAACTACTGCAGCGCCATGGTGGCAGCAGGGGGAACTACTGCAGTAACAGTGGCAGTCAACAAGGAAACCTCGGGACACCGGCTTTTGCTGGCAAAATCACTGCCAGGCCCGCGAAAATTGCCAGACTGCAGCACCAAATGCCTTACTGTAATTCTGGAACCTTGGGCTACATTTAGGCTTTCACGGCTTGTAAATCAGACCATTTATTACAAGGTTTTTACAGTCTGAAAAAAAGGCATTACTGTTTGTTAAGATAAAGATAAAGAGTTGAGTACTTAAAGTAATGAGTTAGTTCTTGTTTTCCTTCCTGACAATAATAATCTTATGGTGTTTGGTCCTGACAAAATCAATCCAGGTCTGCAGAATAATAAAATCTGAGGGTTCGGGGGGGCGTAGGAAGCAAATTTATATTTTTTTATAGGCTTATATAGGGAACCTCCTCATTTTTTGGGGGGGGCCCAGGCCCCCTCGCCCCCCCCCCCTTTTCCTACGCCCCTGGTTCGGATGGCCTACAAGGGGGAAAAGTTTCCGTATAGACTGCTAAATGGTGGACAAGTATCAATCCCCAGGTGCAACTTATATACTAATGCCACTCACTGGGCACACAAAATTCGGACATCTGCCTAATTTTCTCAAGTTAAATCAGGAATGCCCTTTAGAACTGCAGTAGATAAAGCTGAAAGATTGCAGAGAAGTGAATTACAGCATAATATAGTTAAAGTTCTGTGAGTGAGGGGAAAAGGATGGCTGCCAACACTGGATGACCCACTATAGAGGATGTTTCTATACCCTACTTTGGCTGCAGAAGTGCTCTCAGTAGCTAAATGTTGTTAGTATCGACTCTGCATTCAATAGAAGTATAGATGGGGATTGTTATACAACTTTATAGTTGATTTTTGTTCATCGATATGGGAGGAAATATATCTGACATGTTTCCCAGAGCCTTACACTGAAGTGATAGCATTTTCATTTAATAAACTACTAATATTTTGGTAGATGGTAACTCTTTTAAGTCTGCCCTCTGAATCTTTATCTGTGCAACACCTTGCACCTCAGGAAGGCATTTCTCAAGATGGTACGACTAGACCCCCTTCAAGTCGTCGTGAGATCTCTCAGTTAAATGCCATTACAGCCCTGCATCTAGTGGTTGCTAATAATTGCACTGGTACAACTGCCCTACCAAACCATATGTAATTACTGCCTTAAGTGCTGATCGTACATAGTAGTCATAGTGTGTTACCTATGATCTGCCACTTTGATATTGAGGGTTTCAAGTCATACTGGTTGTATCTAGTCGTACCATCTTGGGAAATGCCCTCCTGGGAGCATATCAATTCCCTAGTGGTCAGTATGAATGCGGCCCTGGTAATTACTTTACCAAAACTGTATTCGTGCGTCAAGGTGACCAATGGCGTTTGATCTATTGAGGCACTGTGGACCTTTAGGAATCCTATATTGGAGTTTATTGATAGCCTAGCACTGATCACATTCATGTCAGAAATTTCAACAACTTAATGTAAAAAGAAAGAAAAAACAAGCCTTAACCCTTCCAGCATATTACCCTCTATTTTTTTTTAAAAGTATACCACTCATTGAGGCAGTCCCATCATGCGGTATTATCATGAATGTGACTTCAACCCCTAAACCAAAGACGCTGTGCTGCAGTGTCCCATAATGATTGGGCATGGGCGTACCATTTACATACACCCTGGCTTGAAAATTGCTATTTTGGTACTGTCCTATAGTGTAATTACCCCCCTCCCCATTTATCCCAGTGGCTTTAATAATTCATGCCTAATAATTCACCACAATGCATGAATGCAGCGCTGATGGCTGTGATGATTTATAATAGCCACCCTATCTGGGTTATTCACATTGCATTGGTGAATTATAATGTATTAATGCATCACACCCACTGCTCAGCATGATGCATGCATCATGCCGACCCTGCGGGTTGGTATAGTTTCTGAGGGTAGGCACAATGCTCCGATGAAGTGCTGGCAAGCCGTTGCTGTGAAGTCATCAGTGCATCATGGAGACCAGTGGGCATGATGCGCTCCCGTATCAGCCTCATGGCGACCAGTGGGCATGATGCACCCCTGTATCAGCCTCATGGCGACCAGTGGGCATGATGCACTCCTGTATCAGCCTCATGGCGACCAGTGGGCATGATGCACCCCTGTATCAGCCTCATGGCGACCAGTGGGCATGATGCACTCCTGTATCAGCCTCATGGCGACCAGTGGGCATGATGCGCTCCCGTATCAGCCTCATGGCGACCAGTGGGCATGATGCACCCCTGTATCAGCCTCATGGCGACCAGTGGGCATGATGCACTCCTGTATCAGCCTCATGGCGACCAGTGGGCATGATGCACTCATGTATCAGCCTCATGGCGACCAGTGGGCATGATGCACTCATGTATCAGCCTCATGGCGACCAGTGGGCATGATGCACTCCTGTATCAGCCTCATGGCGACCAGTGGGCATGATGCACTCCTGTATCAGCCTCATGGCGACCAGTGGGCATGATGCGCTCCTGTATCAGCCTCATGGCGACCAGTGGGCATGATGCGCTCATGTATCAGCCTCATGGCGACCAGTGGGCATGATGCACTCCTGTATCAGCCTCATGGCGACCAGTGGGCATGATGCGCTCCTACATCAGCCTCATGGCGACCAGTGGGCATGATGCACTCCTACATCAGCCTCATGGCGACCAGTGGGCATGATGCACTCCTGTATCAGCCTCATGGCGACCAGTGGGCATGATGCACTCCTGTATCAGCCTCATGGCGACCAGTGGGCATGATGCACTCCTGTATCAGCCTCATGGCGACCAGTGAGCATGATGCACTCCTGTATCAGCCTCATGGCGACCAGTGGGCATGATGCACTCCTGTATCAGCCTCATGGCGACCAGTGGGCATGATGCACTCCTGTATCAGCCTCATGGCGACCAGTGGGCATGATGCACTCCTGTATCAGCCTCATGGCGACCAGTGGGCATGATGCACTCCCATATCAGCCTCATGGCGACCAGTGGGCATGATGCGCTCCCGTATCAGCCTCATGGCGACCAGTGGGCATGATGCACTCATGTATCAGCCTCATGGCGACCAGTGGGCATGATGCGCTCCTACATCAGCCTCATGGCGACCAGTGGGCATGATGCACTCCCGTATCAGCCTCATGGCGACCAGTGGGCATGATGCACTCCTGTATCAGCCTCATGGCGACCAGTGGGCATGATGCACTCCTACATCAGCCTCATGGCGACCAGTGGGCATGATGCACCCCTGTATCAGCCTCATGGCGACCAGTGGGCATGATGCACCCCTGTATCAGCCTCATGGCGACCAGTGGGCATGATGCACCCCTGTATCAGCCTCATGGCGACCAGTGGGCATGATGCACTCCCGTATCAGCCTCATGGCGACCAGTGGGCATGATGCACCCCTGTATCAGCCTCATGGCGACCAGTGGGCATGATGCACCCCTGTATTAGCTGCCCTTAAAGAGAACATGCACCATGCAGCCCTGATGGGGCTAGGTGAACTCTCAGCATGCCCTGCTCCATGCGTCTCCATGTACCCCGCTCCTGAGGTGGAGGGGGTGGGATGCGGGGCGCAGCACGCCTGATTACTCAGACATGTGTAGATTGGATGCAGATAAAAATACATGAAATTCATCAGGGCTGACACCAATTTGTCCCTGTCTAACGACCAATGGGAGCCAATCGTGAAGAGATAGGGATGCTTAGGACAGTTGTGTTGATAGTCTGTGTATGAATCTGGCAAGATGTTAACGTCCAAGAGCTAACTTCAACCAGGAAAAGAGAAACCCCTGCAAAAATATCATAGGGCATAAATTTTTTTCAGACGTCAAAATGATGCTGTTAGCTATCTTAGGCACAATCTTTGGTGGTTTTAGAGGGTACTAAATCTTCTTTGTTGGGCCCCTTTCAAAATGATTCAGGCATTCCATCCAAATTTCATGCTCCACAAGATCTTTCTTTCACGGTTATGTCTTTCTTTGCTTGAAATAGGGTCCTTTGCTATCGAACCAACTATGTTGGAAAAAGCCTGCCATAAACTACGTAGTAGCAAAGGGGACAGCAGGAAGAGGCTTACCGGTGTCCAGTTATAGTGGAATGAAAGAGATTTGGGATTAATAGTGAACCAAATAATAATACTCCAAGCTCTGATAGAACTAGAAAGCCGGGAGGGCTAAGGATACTGTCCCTACGACGTCTGTCAGTGACTGACAGCCATCAGTTGGCTGTGAATCAGCGGTTTTGTTTTTGTTTTCATCACTGAAATCACCTGCCTCTGGCTCAGCATTAACGCTGTAATTTTGCATGCCAGAGGCGGGTGTCCAAGTGTTCGTAGGGGATGGAAATTTCACTCTCCGTAGAGTTACCACAAGCATCTTAATCCAATATCAGGAAGCCCAGGCCATCTACAGCTCCCGCACCCATGAAGCAACCACAAGTTTCATGCTTAGTTATGTGCTGAATTTGATAATTTTGCACCTAATTGGTCTAAATTCGCAATGCAAAAACCACAGTAAAGCCAAGACAATAGGTCTTTCAACCATTTCAATGCAAAATTTTGTTTGTTCAAATCTCTGATGAAATGTTTTTCAAATTGATAAAGATACACAATGTACAGGTCCTGTGCAAAAACACTGAACAACATTGTTGATTTATCTTATCATAGGTAAAATTAAGTAGGTTGCTTCTTGGGTGCGGGAGCTATATGCATTTAATCAAATTGATCTTATTACCTATTTTTTCTGTCTTTTTTTTTCGGTAGAAACTGTCACTAAGCCCACTTCTCCTTATTTTCAGACAACTTAAAGTCCTGACCCGGAGCTTCCCCTAAAATTATTTTTGGAGTTAAATATTACAACCTTCTTTTCAACTTTTCTCACAAAATTTCATCCAATATCATTCTGTGCATTGAAGCATCCTGCTGCCCTTACACTGTCATACCATGATCCAAGATATGGAGAGGGAGATGAGGCGGGTGGGCAGTGGGGGGGGGAGGTTACACCAAGTGGGGTGGTTGTTGCAGCCTTATCAGTGTAGACTATGCTAATGCAGACAAATGGATCCCTCTCTGTGGCCTGGACCTGACCCTGCCACCCCCCCCCATGGTACCCCCCCCCCCCTCCACACACACACACACATACACACACAAAACTACTTCCTCAGAAACTGATATCACACTGGATACTGGAGATACCACAGGCTCGATATGCCATCCCGATAATGCTCCTTCCACAGGCTGGCCTAATAGCTTACCTCAGGTTGATCAACGCCTCGGCATCACAATCACTCCCCTAGCAGAGATACACTGAAAACATGGAAGATCCGAAACTAGTCAGCAGTGATCACTTTAGGTCCTCAAGTTGATGATACCTAAAACTACAACTTTAGGTAGTCAAAATGACGACTTTAGGGGCGTCAGGATAAGAATACTGACAGTAGGGAGTCATCATATTGATGACTCAGGTTGTCAGGATGACGACCTAAAGTCGTCATTTTGACTACCTAAAGTTGTAGTTTTAAGTATCGTCAACTTGAGGACCTAAAGTGGTCACCGCTGACTAGTTTCGGATCTTCCATGTTTTCAGTGTAGATCATCAGTAGGGGTAAAGAGGGCCTCGGTTTGGAGAGCCAATACACATAATTATCTGTCTTCAATCATTTTATAATCTGGACCAGAAGGGGTTAATTAAGAGTAATTATAGGATTACCGGTAAATGAAATACACATCTAGTGGGATGTGAGGCTGACCCCAGACCATCAAACTGGTGGCTGGCCAAGGCTGGAGATACGAGGGACAGTCTAGATAGCACAGTGAGATTACAATCACTTACCAAGCTACCCGTACTCAAACCACTTCAATGGTCTCAATCGGTGTCTTCAGCTTTCTATTGCTTGGCACTGAGATCGGTGTATGTTAATGTAGTTCCCATTTTCCATGCGGAAAAAGCCCCAGACTAGATTGCCTATCACATGAGCTAGTCCTGCCTACCGCGGTATATATGAATACAATCAGTGATCTTTATCCCTTTAAAGGAAGACAACCTAATTTTCATGATTACTTCTTCTTGTAGTCCATTCTTAGTCCGCCATGCTAAGAGCGGGGAGCAGGCTTCTCTGGTGCGGTCTGTGACGTCACAATAGACAATTTCAATTCAATTCATTTTATTCACGGCCTCACAGGAGGCAAAGGAACAGGAGGAGAGAGAGACCAGATTTGGCTGATAGTTAAAATGGCAACACTGATACATAAGGAGAATACTGACAGTAATATTGAAATACAAAAGTGACTTGTTTATGCATGCATGTCTATCAGACTAGAATCAGTGATAATATACTAAGTATACATTTACAGGTCTGTAACTCAATCTTATACAGAATACAGCTGAACAATTGAGGCACCATACAGGACACTGTGTATCATAATGTGAACACAAATAATAAAATAGTGAACACACATGCTATGGCTAGTCAGCAACAAAGACTGTCAAGGGACAGATTTTGTGGTGCACATATTCTACAAACTGAGAGAACCTTCAGCTCTTTGGCAGTGACAATGTGCTAGCTAGAAGTATAAAAAATAACCAGCCATAGAGGTTTAGATATCAAAACAGCAGCAAGAGAAAATACATGAGATATGATGAGCACCGGGTTTGACATGTAGTGTAATAATGATACACATGATGTACAGGACATGTAATTAGTTCTAGCACCAGCTTTTCTACGGGGTATTTAGCTCTTTTTTTTCTTTCAAGTTTTGACTTTAGTGCTCACTGCTCTCCTAGCAGTCTTACCCTAAGGTCTGAATTTATTTGTAATGATAGAGGAGAATTTGGACAGTTTTGAGAGGAGGAGGGGGTCTTTACTGTTGAATAGAGCCTGCATGGTGAGTGTGTTCAGGCGGAGCAGTTTGTGAGTATTAAAGAGGAGGTCGCTGTACTGTGTAAGTACAAAGGCTATTGCCAAACATAATTGTCATTGTAAAAATAATTTTTACATCATCATGCTATCACGTACTTTTCATATAGCTCAGTACAACAGTACAAAAGGTGAGAGGCAACCAGAAACAGGCAAACAGAAACTTAGAAATAAGGCCAAGGGAAAGTAAGAGAAAACTCCACAGGAGGTGTTTGTGTAAGGGTAAAGGAGAGTGGTGAAAGCTTCACAGATGGGATCAGGCACACCACCAGATGGCTCTACAGATGGTCTATAGACACAAAGCCGCTATCTGTCACACACTAACTCCCAGCCCTCTTATCTACCTCTATGTGGCTTCATGGGTGGCTTCCCTACGTGTGGCTTCTCTGTGTGGGGCTTCTCAGGGTGGCTTCCCTGTGCACACAGCCTCCATACCTCAGTAAGCCTCTCCGTGTGTGAAGTCTGACTTACTGGGAATCACTGTAAAAAATAACTGTTGAATCTACCAGGGATCCTCGTAAAAAAACTGAACCACCGTGATCAAATGCATTGCACCAGTGTAGTTTTTACAAGAAGCCCCACATGACAGTATGATGGTGCACAAATGTACAATAAATCTCTGTGAAAATAACGACGGATCTCTGGCAACTTTGGGATGAGGAATGCAGCGTTATTTCAATGACATTTTCCTTTACAGTGTGCTCGCTGTGTCTACTGTCTCTTCATGTGGTTTGTTTCTCACCACTTTGGCCAACTTTAGAAATACTTTTTGTGCATTTTTATCTATCTTTGCTCTATCTACAAATTGTGTGACTTATCTGGAGCTTAATTCAAAACATCCTGGGATCACAACCCCAGCGATCTTAGGAATAAATCAGCCTTATCCTATTAAGCGATCTTAAGAGTTGATTGGGTTCACATATCCTAGCCAGCACTAAGATCGCATCGATCTTAACCTCAGCCCTCCTACACTATTCCAAGAAGTACTTACTGGGCACAGGGGTAAGAGTCCCAAAATAAAGGAATAGCTGTGGAGTCACTCTTCTTCACAAGAGTGCTTATACCATCGTTCCCCGTCCCCATATGGGCTAAGAAATATATTAGATTCCATCTGTAAATAAGGTAACTTTAATGCAAATGTTCAACCAGTATAAAATAAAATTATTTTACCTAAATAGAGAGAGACAGATGAAATTCCCCAAAGACAGAGTCTGGCTTGCAGCAAGAGGATACCAAAGGGAGTGGGGTAGGACTTCACTTCAAAACTTGAGAAGGAAGAATTACCTTAGAGTGCCCTTAACGCATGAGTAGGCCTAAGGGCCCTCAAGGTCCCCTGTTTATGTAATCAGCAGGCTGTTCCCTTTTTCGATCTGGAGTGTTCCCTGTAAGTGCACTTGTACTCAGGTGAAACCACTATGCATTTCTTTCACTAAGATCGCAGTGATCTTAGTGGTGGAAATGGAATAGTGAAGTGATCCCAGGACTAGCTATTCTGGACAAGCCTGCAACCACTGTATTACATAGGGTAGACCAGCCAGGTCTTATGATATGTGCCTACACTAAGATCGCTGGGGTTGGGATCCCAGGATGTTTTGAATTAAGCTCCAGGCGTGTTGTTCCCCGCACCCGGCGACCTCCTTGACAAGAACAGGCCACATGGAAACATGGAGGAGAGGAGGCAGAGACACATGAGTTCTTTTATCACTTTAAGGGCCCCTAATGCAGGAGTGCATCATTCCCATTGGCCGTCATAATGCACCAAATATAGGGCAGCAATGTGCATTGCTCATAACTCGAAAAGAAATAAATCAATAGCCTTGAGCAAGTCTAGCTTGTGGTCTGACATCAGCACTCCCTCACCCAGGTTATTGGCACCCCCCACCAAAACTGCCCTATTCACACCACACTGCCAAAAAAGGCGGGAAATTTGATACATGGATCAACATCATATATCTTAACCATTGCAGGCAAAAAGCGTCTTATGGCCGTCAACCAACTGACTGTGTAGAATATAGACAATTACTCAAAATTTACAAAAGTTGGTACTGAAATACCTTTTCCTGCAAGACCCCTACATCTCCTCCTTTAATGGCACTACAAATTCATTAAGTAATTCTGCCTCTTATATGTAAAATTTCCATCTTTTTTAAAACTTATTCGCACCACCAAAATAACTGAAAATGAGGGGACCCATAGTCGTCTCCTATAACTCTTTTCGAGTTAATGAAGTGCCTGTGAGTCTCATTACCAGTACTTCATTGGTGCATCACGCTAACCCTCGGTGAGTGAATCGACACCATGGGGTCAGCATGATGCATGATGGGATCAGCATGATGCATGAATGTTACATGCCAGAGCTGCACTTATGCATCATGATGACCAATGAGCATAATGTTGGCATAATAAAGTGGCCAAAGTCAAGATAAATGACCATCAATGCAATATACATAAGTGAGTGAGCAATCTGCGCCCTATTTCAACAGAAGACTCTATAAACTGGACCAAAAGTGCACCTCTAGACCTGTTTGTCTTAGGCCATGTTGTAGTTTGGTCTGTTTGTGTCTGTAGATTCTCACATCATTGTCAAGACTTTGCCCACAATATTTTCCACAGAAGCATGCAGAGATGTCAGTTCGATATTTGGCAAAACTCTGAAAATTATTTTGGGGCACTTCAAAATGGGGGTTATACTCTAATCAGAGTGACAAATACCTTCAAAATTAATCACTTAGGGTTGGGTGTATCTTTAAGAAATATCAGAATCATAAAATATTCATTTTAAAAAAAAAATCTTATTATTTCTGTAGTAAAATATCACCTTTGAACCTCTGAAATCAGAGAAAATCTGAAACTCTGACATCTCTGAGCATGCCACGAGGAACATGGTAAAGTCTGCCATCGCCACCCTCATCAGTTCAGACGATATTAGGTTCCTAAATGTTACAGCCTTAGGTTGTCAAAATGGCAACTTCCGGTCGTCATCCTGACCACCTATTGTCAATATGACAACTTTGCATTGTTAACACAACTTTCCTTGTCAACATGACAAGTTTAGGTTGGCATGGGGCATTGATGAGTTTCAAACGAGTGACTATGTCACAGTGAATTTCTTTCCAAAGACCATGTGCTCTATTGGCAAAGTGGTACTGTTATCTTTAACCCCTTGAGGGCCGCTATGGATCATGCCCAATTGTCGGCATGCTGCATGAATATGATAATTATTTAGAGAATAGACAACGATCTTCTTCACATCGAGACAGTCTGTTGTCTTATAATGCATGAATGCATCTGAGTGCATTATAGGACAACAGGCAGTCACGATGTGAAGAAGGAGTTGTCTATTGTCTTTATAAAATGTTTTACATTTCATTCCAATCAATCAAGTACCCAATCAATGTATATCTAGAGGAATTAAGGGTACCTGACTGGTTTACAGCTATGGTAACCTTGCGCAACCGTGTACTTTATTCCTATTTAATGCACTCAAGGTCTCTTCTATCATGCAGCAGAGCACTGCCAGCTGTTTTATAATATCGAATATAGCAACTCATCAGGACCCTATTCATACATCATGCCAACCCTACAGGGTTGTTACAGTTCCAGAGAGTCGTCTTGATACTACAATGAGTATGATCACTAATACATTCGCAGCCCCTATAGCACCCAGGATTAAAGCGCCATGCGGCCCTTATACAGTTAGCGGATAGGGAGTTTCACCACCTTGTGGTACATGGATACATCTTACTCCTCCAGGGTACCCCACACAAGGTCAAGGTCACTACCAGGGCCTCCAGGTGTACCCAAAGGTCACTGTAGGGGGCACCACCTGCCTCTTTACCCCAGCTACTACACTCTCCAAGCGGATAGCAGGGGGAGTACTGTAATACCTCATATATAAGACACACCCCGCATATAAGGCGCACCAAGAGATTATGCCAGACCTGTAAGGCACACTTAATAGCCATTTTAGTATTCCTCTACCTTATAAACCCTGAGTGCACCCTGAGTTTAGGAGGATCCCATATGACGCACTTACGTTTACAAGCTGCACCTTATACGTGAGGGATTACGCTAGTAATTGAAGTATGTGGTTGGAGAGTGGAGGAGATTTAGGGGTGACAGGTTATCCCCTACTACTTAATATTACAAAGTATTGTTCTCACCATTAACTTGATCCTGATGCTATAGTTTGGTACAAACGTTTCTAATGATTAGTTTTAACCACTTTTAGAATCACATTATACATGTAGCTTATACTTCTGATTTATTTATGGTGGTTGAATACTCCATCCTCGTTTACACGGGCATGGACTGCTTACCAGGTTTAGTCTGTGTAGGTGTTATCCATATACTATAGAAGGGTGAGAAACTAAAGGGAACAGTGCTTTGCCAAAGTAACCCCTCACCTCCGTAATCAAGGTCTGTGCATAGCAAATAAAAGCACCAGAGGGCAGCCAGCACTGTTCCCTTTAGTTTCTCACCCTTCTATAGTATATGAATAACACCTACACAGAGTAAACCTGGTAACCAGTCCACGCCCGTGCTCGTTTATGTCCTTGGTGTTGTATGCACTTTATCAGTTTAGCACCATTATAATATACATATAGAGACACGGTGTAAAACCTGCCCTAACCATATGACAGGTGTCCTTAAAGTAGATAAAGCTGCACGTGACACCAGAGTTAATCCTATAATCCCTGGCTTTGTATGTATTTACACTGTCCACTACAGTTAACACTGTGCTGACCAGGGCACTTCATTGGGGCATCATGATGACCAAGGGCATGGGGCACTTCTGTATTAGCGGCTTTTGAAGGGTTAATCTGGGGGGACAGTGGAGTCCTCAAGTGGTGGTTAATTATATCACTGATACCACAGTGGTCAAGTGGGGCTTAATGCATCCCGCTACATAGACCTACCATATCCCTGTGTTTAAGCGCCCGGATTTGAATAAGCACTGGCCCCAAATAATTACTTGGAGTGGGGGTAATAGGGTGCCGAAATACCTCTTAAGCAATAAACTGGATCTCAAATAACCAATCAAGGCCGCCAAATCAAATACCGCTGGGGTGGTTGAAGACGACGGTTTGGTACTGCAATAGGCCCTGGTGTGTTGTGAAGTAACCTGTGCACAGATGGCAGCAGACCTTATGGAGTCTACACACTGTGTTGGAGTACACAATGACGCCTGAAGGTCGATTTTAAACCACCTCAAAGTGGTTAAAGTGGCACTTACCGTGTCGTCAAACATCCATAATTAATGTATGCTGTGTGTCTAGGCCTACAGGATAGGACAGGGGTAGGGCAGTTGAGGAGTCGGGTGGGGGTTTAGTAGCAGTCTACATGAAAACCTTTTCTCTTCGCTGGCTGTTCCGTCCCGTGGATTTCTTTTTATTCTGCAGGCCATGATTAATTTTTGCAAAACCGAACACCTCAAGAGCATCATTGTCAGGGAAGAAAACTCAGTATATTGATCGACTCTTTAGATCCTAAAAACAACAATGCTTTTTTTTATTTGAGGTTGTAAAAACCTGGATAGTGGTTGGATTTTCAAGCCATGAAAACCAAAGCTCCCAGGATTACAGCAAGACAATTGCTCCTGCAGTCTGGCAATATCTGCAGGCCCAGCAGTGATACTGCCAGCAAAAGCCGGTGTTTCGCGAGTTTTTTTTTAATTGACTGTTTTAGGGGCAGGTGAAGCAGGAGTGCATCATGCCCATAAGTTGTCATGATGCATCCATGAAGTGCTGGCGAGGCAGTTCACAGCCTTTATAGGTGCATCACGGCGACCCGCAGTGATTATATCAACCTCGTAGGGTCGCCATGATGCTTAAATGTATCGCTGACTAGTTGTTCGGTAGGGCTGTATTCTTGCATCATGACAACCAATGGATATGATGCATTGATGAGGTGAGGTGATGGCTCCAGCTTCCTTTGTCTAGATACCATAAACGCTAACATTCTGAGGGGGTTGTATATATCCTCTCTCTCTTGGTCTTTCTCTCAGTCTTTCTCTTGGTCTCTCTTTTTCTCGGTCTCTCTCTCTTGGTCTCTCTACCTCTTTCTGTCTCTCTTTTCTGGGTGGGTGGGGGGCTGACATCTACCCAGTGCTGGATTAAGAGGGGGCGAGGGGGGGTGCGCACCCCCTTTCCCCCAGTACTTAGAGAGTTTAATTACATATTTTGGATCCCAAGATTTACTCAAAAATAGAGGGTGCGCCCCCTCCTTTTGGGCCGTGCCCCCTCCTGTTCCAAATCCTGGATCCGCCACTGCTATCCAGTGCCACCCTTAGGTCTAATTAAGAGTTTAAAGTCAGGTATAGTAAACTTGGTTACAAAGGAATTTAAAATGGCCGTGGCGTCACTGGATATAAATATGAACTTAGAGTTCCTCTTATCACTGATACTGGAGATAAGGATGTGACAGAATGTCGCCAACCACAGCTAGGTATATAACTCCATGTATATTGCTTCATTTATTACATGGGATTCACGGCTGAAATATTCAGATTTTAATTTTATCAACTTGCAAGAGGGAATTTATGAAGCATATTTTGTCTGCATGTTTCCCGAAAGGATAGCCTAGCAGACAGCACACAGTCTTTTTGCTTTTCTACTCACAAAAATGCCTTTGGATCCCCTTGTAACCTTTCTCTTTTGTATGGCCATGAAGTTGCTACCTGGCTGCCATATCTTCCAGGAATTAAAACATTACATTGATGACACACATCCATGCCAACCCCAACCCCAACCATAACAACAATGGAGTTATCTATCTTAACAACATCAACAAGACCCCATCATTATGGGCTACAAAACCAGGACACACGGTTACTTATTTACAGCTGACCACTTCAGATATCTACTAGCACTCAATGCCTCCAGGGTCTACCATGAGCCAACATATAAGCCTCCAGGGCTTATTGTAAAAACTCACATATAAGCCTCCAGGGCCTATTGTAAAACCTCACATATAAGCCTCCATAGTCTATTGTAAAACCTCACATATAAGCCTCCATAGTCTATTGTAAAACCTCACATATAAGCCTCCATAGTCTATTGTAAAACCTCACATATAAGCCTCCATAGATTATTGTAAAACCACACATATAAGCCTCCATAGTCTATTGTAAAACCTCACATATAAGCCTCCATAGTCTATTGTAAAACCTCACATATAGGCCTCTATAGATTATTGTAAAACCACACATATAAGCCTCCAGGGCTTATTGTAAAACGTCACATATAAGCCTCCATAGGTTATTGTAAAACGTCACATATAAGCCTCCAGGGCATATTGTAAAACGTCACATATAAGCCTCCAGGGCTTATTGTAAAACCTCACATATAAGCCTCCATAGATTATTGTAAAACCTCACATATAAGCCTCCAGGGCTTATTGTAAAACCTCACATATAAGCCTCCATAGATTATTGTAAAACCTCACATATAAGCCTCCATAGTCTATTGTAAAACCTCACATATAAGCCTCCAGGGCTTATTGTAAAACCTCACATATAAGCCTCGATAGATTATTGTAAAACCTCACATATAAGCCTCCATAGATTGTTGTAAAACTTCACATATAAGCCTCCAGGGCCTATTGTAAAACCTCGCATATAAGCCTCCAGGGCTTATTGTAAAACCTCACATATAAGCCTCCATAGATTATTGTAAAACCTCACATATAAGCCTCCAGGGCTTATTGTAAAACCTCACATATAAGCCTCCATAGATTATTGTAAAACCTCACATATAAGCCTCCAAGGCTTATTGTAAAACCTCACATATAAGCCTCCAGGGCTTATTGTAAAACCTCACATATAAGCCTCCATAGTCTATTGTAAAACCTCACATATAAGCCTCCATAGATTATTGTAAAACCTCACATATAAGCCTCCATAGTCTATTGTAAAACCTCACATATAAGCCTCCATAGGTTATTGTAAAACCTCACATATAAGGCTCCAGGGCTTATTGTAAAACCTCACATATAAGCCTCCATAGATTATTGTAAAACCTCACATATAAGCCTCCATAGTCTATTGTAAAACCTCACATATAAGCCTCCATAGTCTATTGTAAAACCTCACATATAAGCCTCCATAGATTATTGTAAAACCTCACATATAAGCCTCCATAGGTTATTGTAAAACCTCACATATAAGCCTCCATAGGTTATTGTAAAACCTCACATATAAGCCTCCATAGTCTATTGTAAAACGTCACATATAAGCCTCCATAGGTTATTGTAAAACCTCACATATAAGCCTCCAGGGCTTATTGTAAAACCTCACATATAAGCCTCCATAGATTATTGTAAAACCACATATAAGCCTCCATAGGTTATTGTAAAACCACACATATAAGCCTCCATAGGTTATTGTAAAACCTCACATATAAGCCTCCATAGGTTATTGTAAAACCACACATATAAGCCTCCATAGGTTATTGTAAAACCTCACATATAAGCCTCCATAGGTTATTGTAAAACCTCACATATAAGCCTCCATAGGCTATTGTAAAAACCTCACATATAAGCCTCCATATTCTATTGTAAAACCTCACATATAAGCCTCCATAGGTTATTGTAAAACCTCACATATAAGCCTCCATAGATTATTGTAAAACCACATATAAGCCTCCATAGGTTATTGTAAAACCACACATATAAGCCTCCATAGGTTATTGTAAAACCTCACATATAAGCCTCCATAGTCTATTGTAAAACCACACATATAAGCCTCCATAGGTTATTGTAAAACCTCACATATAAGCCTCCATAGGTTATTGTAAAACCTCACATATAAGCCTCCATAGTCTATTGTAAAACCACACATATAAGCCTCCAGGGCCTATTATAAAAACTCACATATAAGCCTCCAGGGCTTATTGTAAAACCACACATATAAGCCTCCATAGGTTATTGTAAAACCTCACATATAAGCCTCTATAGGTTATTGTAAAACCTCACATATAAGCCTCCATAGTCTATTGTAAAACCACACATATAAGCCTCCATAGGTTATTGTAAAACCTCACATATAAGCCTCCATAGTCTATTGTAAAACCTCACATATAAGCCTCTATAGGTTATTGTAAAACCTCACATATAAGCCTCCATAGATTATTGTAAAACCTCACATATAAGCCTCCATAGGTTATTGTAAAACCACACATATAAGCCTCCATAGTCTATTGTAAAACCTCACATATAAGCCTCTATAGGTTATTGTAAAACCTCACATATAAGCCTCCATAGATTATTGTAAAACCTCACATATAAGCCTCCATAGATTATTGTAAAACCTCACATATAAGCCTCCATAGGTTATTGTAAAACCACACATATAAGCCTCCATAGTCTATTGTAAAACCTCACATATAAGCCTCCATAGTCTATTGTAAAAACTCACATATAAGCCTCCAGGGCCTATTGTAAAACCACACATATAAGCCTCCATAGATTATTGTAAAACCTCACATATAAGCCTCCATAGTCTATTGTAAAACCACACATATAAGCCTCCATAGATTATTGTAAAACCTCACATATAAGCCTCCATAGTCTATTGTAAAACCACACATATAAGCCTCCATAGTCTATTGTAAAACCTCACATATAATCCTCCATAGATTATTGTAAAACCACACATATAAGCCTCCATAGTCTATTGTAAAACCACACATATAAGCCTCCATAGGTTATTGTAAAACCTCACATATAAGCCTCCATAGATTATTGTAAAACCACACATATAAGCCTCCAGGGCTTATTGTAAAACCTCACATATAAGCCTCCATAGGTTATTGTAAAACCTCACATATAAGCCTCCATAGTCTATTGTAAAACCACACATATAAGCCTCCATAGATTATTGTAAAACCTCACATATAAGCCTCCATAGATTATTGTAAAACCTCACATATAAGCTTCCATAGATTATTGTAAAACCTCACATATAAGCCTCCATAGATTATTGTAAAACCTCACATATAAGCCTCCATAGGTTATTGTAAAACCTCACATATAAGCCTCCATAGATTATTGTAAAACCTCACATATAAGCCTCTATAGATTATTGTAAAACCTCACATATAAGCCTCCATAGGTTATTGTAAAACCTCACATATAAGCCTCCATAATCTATTGTAAAACCTCACATATAAGCCTCCAAAGATTATTGTAAAACCTCACATATAAGCCTCCATAGTCTATTGTAAAACCTCACATATAAGCCTCCATAGATTATTGTAAAACCTCACATATAAGCCTCCATAGATTATTGTAAAACCTCACATATAAGCCTCCATAGTCTATTGTAAAACCTCACATATAAGCCTCCATAGGTTATTGTAAAACCTCACATATAAGCCTCCATAGTCTATTGTAAAACCTCACATGTAAGCCTCCATAGTCTATTGTAAAACCTCACATATAAGCCTCTATAGATTATTGGAAAACCTCACATATAAGCCTCCATAGTCTATTGTAAAACCTCACATATAAGCCTCCATAGTCTATTGTAAAACCACACATATAAGCCTCCATAGTCTATTGTAAAACCTCACATATAAGCCTCCATAGTCTATTGTAAAACCTCACATATAAGCCTCCATAGGTTATTGTAAAACCTCACATATAAGCCTCCATAGTCTATTGTAAAACCACACATATAAGCCTCCATAGATTATTGTAAAACCACACATATAAGCCTCCAGGGCCTATTGTAAAACCACACATATAAGCCTCCAGGGCCTATTGTAAAACCACACATATAAGCCTCCAGGGCCTATTGTAAAACCACACATATAAGCCTCCATAGATTATTGTAAAACCTCACATATAAGCCTCCATAGTCTATTGTAAAACCACACATATAAGCCTCCATAGTCTATTGTAAAACCACACATATAAGCCTCCAGGGCTTATTGTAAAACCTCACATATAAGCCTCCATAGATTATTGTAAAACCTCACATATAAGCCTCCATAGTCTATTGTAAAACCTCACATATAAGCCTCCATAGATTATTGTAAAACCACACATATAAGCCTCCAGGGCTTATTGTAAAACCTCACATATAAGCCTCCAGGCCCTATTGTAAAACGTCACATATAAGCCTCCAGGGCTTATTGTAAAACCTCACATATAAGCCTCCATAGATTATTGTAAAACCTCACATATAAGCCTCCATAGGTTATTGTAAAACCACACATATAAGCCTCCATAGATTATTGTAAAACCACACATATAAGCCTCCATAGTCTATTGTAAAACCTCACATATAAGCCTCCATAGTCTATTGTAAAACCTCACATATAAGCCTCCATAGTCTATTGTAAAACCTCACATATAAGCCTCCAGGGCCTATTGTAAAACCACACATATAAGCCTCCATAGATTATTGTAAAACCTCACATATAAGCCTCCATAGTCTATTGTAAAACCACACATATAAGCCTCCATAGATTATTGTAAAACCATATATAAGCCTCCATAGTCTATTGTAAAACCACACATATAAGCCTCCATAGTCTATTGTAAAACCTCACATATAAGCCTCCATAGTCTATTGTAAAACCACACATATAAGCCTCCAGGGCTTATTGTAAAACCACACATATAAGCCTCCATAGATTATTGTAAAACCTCACATATAAGCCTCTATAGATTATTGTAAAACCTCACATATAAGCCTCCAGGGTACAAAGCCTAACGGACACCCCACGGACCTACACATCTATGAAACAATCACTGCTACGATGCAACAAGTCAGGGCTGCATTCATGCATCATATTGACCAATATTGCCAGGGTTATCACAGGGTCAGTATGGTGCACAGTTAACTGATCATATGTCCAAAAAAAAAAAAAAGAAAAAAAGAAGCAATAATGTGGTGTTTTCTAGATCACCCAATCAAGCTGTCCAGATTGATGATAATATATACAATGTGATGGGTGAGATGATGCATCATTCTGTGGGCCTCCTTGTGTTAAAGTGCATATAGAGCTGTGTGTGGGTATGTCTGTATGTATGTGATGTGTTTTTGTTTGGCGATTGAGGGGTGAGTGGAGAAAATGAGAGTGACCTGATTTTCTCTGAGTGTGTACAAGTATTGACTCTATTCGGGAGGGTGGGGGCACAGTGAGGGGGTATAGGGCACTAAGGGTTACCCCATGTAGGCAGCCATCGAATTTCTGATAGTGAATATAGGGGGACATAATGAGGGGGTATAGGGCACTAAGGGTTACTACTTGTAGGCAACCATCTTGTTTCTGACACAGTAAGTGTAGGGGGGCACAGTGAGAGGTATAGGGCACTAAGGGTTACCACATGTAGGCAGCCATCTTGTTTCTGACACAGTGAGTGTAGGGGGGCACAGTGAGAGGTATAGGGCACTAAGGGTTACTACTTATAGGCAACCATCTTGTTTCTGACACAGTGAGTGTAGGGGGGGCAGTGAGAGGTATAGGGCACTAAGGGTTACTACTTATAGGAAACCATCTTGTTTCTGACACAGTAAGTGTAGGGTGGCACAGTGAGACGTATAGGGCACTAAGGGTTACTACTTATAGGCAACCATCTTGTTTCTGACACAGTAAGTGTAGGGTGGCACAGTGAGGGTATAGGGCACTAAGGGTTACTACTTATAGGCAACCATCTTGTTTCTGACACAGTGAGTGTAGGGGGGCACAGTGAGAGGTATAGGGCACTAAGGGTTACTACTTATAGGCAACCATCTTGTTTCTGACACAGTGAGTGTAGGGGGGACAGTGAGAGGTATAGGGCACTAAGGGTTACTACTTATAGGAAACCATCTTGTTTCTGACACAGTAAGTGTAGGGTGGCACAGTGAGAGGTATAGGGCACTAAGGGTTACTACTTATAGGCAACCATCTTGTTTCTGACACAGTAAGTGTAGGGTGGCACAGTGAGGGTATAGGGCACTAAGGGTTACCACAAGTAGGCAACCATCTTGTTTTCGACACATTGAGTGTAGGGGGGGGGCACAGTGAGGGGTATAGGGCACTAAGGGTTACCACTTGTAGACAACCATCTTGTTTCCGACACATTGAGTGTAGGGGTGTATAATGAGGGGGTATAGTGCATCAAGGGTTACTACATATAGGTAGGCAACCATCTTTGTTTTTCAGACAGCGAGTGTAGGAGATACAATGAGGGGCACTAAGGGTTACCACAAGTAAGCAGCCATCTTGTATGACACAGTGAGTGTGGGGGGGGGGGCATAATAATTGCAGTGCCCTATACAAACCTACTACCTTATTCTAGTTCCCTTCTCTACTATTGCTACCGTGACAAGGGCACTGCGGTACCTGATACAGCCCTATAGGTGGCATACAGTGGAAGCAGACAGCAGACGACAAATCGACACCACCAGACGACATTGGGAAGCAGCTCTTGGGTTTTGGCGGGAAAACAGGATTTGCACCCAAATTTACTGGAACTAATCAGGAAATTCCACAATGGAGGTTTGCACCAGAATTAACACACTGGTGTTTTAGTAATATCCTTGGATTTGGAGAAGGGCTTATCCTAGTCATGTGAACAAAGGATTCCTCCTATGGCATTGATTTATGAGTGAGTGGAGAAGGTGGCAGAGTTGGTGCACAGGTAATCTATTGATTACCGTAGTGCTATGTATAAGTACCAAGGCGCTTATAGATAGATATCAATACCACTGTACCTCGGATGCTTATATAAAACCAGCGTTTATTTGAATACAATTTAAGATCAGTGCTTATTTGAGACCCCAGTGCTGGGCGGTCTCAGTATATTCCAGATATATGGAGCTTGCAGTATCCACACTGGGTTCAGCCATCTTGTTTTCCCCTGGACACAGCCTGCAGTACTGACAAAACACCAGAGAACTCTACTATACATCATGGGACAATCAGGATTGATGCAATCAATATACCTCATTGATTAAAAGTCATCCACCTTATTGCTACATAATATTTTATTTAGGATGTAAAAGGAGACACTTTCATTCAGTCTATTGGATACATAGATAACCACTGAATGGGGTCATAGGAGGACTCAGCTAGAGGGGCTAGATAGGTACCATAATACCTCACGTATAAGGTACTCCTCCGTTACAAGGCGCAACCTAAGTTCCTGCCAGACTATAAGGTGCACCCGGGATCAAATTAAGTTCCCTTCTATAGTATCAAATTCTCACCAATAAGACACAGAGGTCCAGAGTTTACGCATATTAATAAGCCCTGCAAGGATTTGTCCTCACGCATAAGCTACACATTATAGGCAGCTTCACTTATACCGACTTAGGTGGTTTGATTATTGACCAATGAAATTATCCCAACTTTTCACTGCGGTCCTCTCAGGGGGCAGTTGGTACCCATCTGATAGCTGTTATCAATGATAACCACTGGTAATCAGCTTCAGCAATGGCGGCGCCCATAAGACAATCCGCTACCTCCGTATAAGCTCTGCACTGTAGGCAAGGAAATACGGTACCGTTCTGAGACAGTCTTGTCGAGGAGTGTAATGGAGACACACATGTATACAAGGACCTCACATTGAGTGTGTTTGGTACTGAAGGTTTTTATTGACTCTCTAAGGGCTTCACACTCTCCAGCCAGATTCTAGGATGGGTTCTGTACTGGACACTCACCATTAAAGAGGCTAGCTGAGACTCTACCCTCCATCTTCACCACTGGAATATGATATACAGGTGACAACAATGTCAGACCACAACAAGGGTTTTACAGTAAGGCGCTTCTATTTCTAGAATACAGTGGTCGTTGCTGTAGGTACAAAACCAATGAGAAGTGGATTGTGCTGTAGCTACTACAACGGTCTTTATAGCTCATTTACAATTGCAGCTGAGAGTGAAGAATACCCTTGTTATAAGTGTGTATACACATGTAGTAAGGTGATGTGTACATGGCTTGTGTACTACTGTTGTACCAGTTTACATTGATCTAGTCATTTGTCCATGTATGTACATGTAGGACAAATCAGTACATCGAAGTGTCTGCACCAGTAAGCACATAGGAAAAAGGAGCTAGAGTCAAAGTGCCTAAAGACATATAAAATCTGGTACTGCCCTTTTCTACCATACATTGGATTACTGAGTGACTTGTCAGGTGAGGTTTCATCCAGCTGATCTAGGATCCAGGTACCACTGTTATCTACACACCTGGATTATAATACCAGGTTAATTAAAGGTAGGTGCCTGTTGTACTATATTTAGGTATGTTATCTGTGCACTTTGTCGTAAGCAAGGTTTATCTGGGCATCGTACTGATATACATGTTTATTATAGCGTTCTACCGGGTTATGTTGCGCGCGAAAATATATGTGTTCTTCTGGCGGCTGAAATGTACATGCCAATCTCTATGACCAGCCAAATAAATTAAGCAGTGCCAAAGTCTCGTCGTGCTGCTCGTTCCCGAAATGTACAAGTGCTTATTCAATGTGAGGTTGGTCAATTTCTCATGAGATGGCTGGCTCATGTCTGTATACACATGGCCTCCAGATTGGTCGCTATAGGCAAAGGTTCACGAGCGTAAGTCTGTGTGAGGGTCATCCCACGCTCAGTACTGTTAGCCCTGTGGGTGTCTTGCAGTAAGTCAAATGGACTGCACGTGCAATACATCTCATTCCCTATCCTTCCTACCTCTGAATCTTTGACTATTTCTTTCATGCAAATAACAACTTCCCATAGGATTAACGTTGAAGGGCCTATCACCACACCCCCAGTGGCGTAACATATCTTGATCGCCACTGCTGGTCACGTGACGCATTTAGATGCTAAATTACATGAATTTAATCAATTTAAAATCAAAATAACATGAAAATAAATTCAGAACTAAATTCCCATAGCATACATTGTGGTCATCGACCCTTGGGGGGCTGTCTCCCACAATATACGCCACGGTCATTTAGTTCTGTGTATGGACTGGAGACAAGATGGCCGCCGATACATGGTAACCACTCTGTGAGCTGCCACTATTAGATACCAAACACTTAAGTGGGTTGTTTGGGATTTGACAGCAGGAACCTGTCTGACAGCACGTCTCCACACTCAACACCTGGGAATAAGGAGCACTTCAAACACTCTGTAACAGCATAGGCACTCTGGTACCCTGAGCTATAAACCCTTATGGCAGTCAATACAAAAACTTGCGGGACCGAGGCCATTTCTGTAAAAATCGCTGTCGGGCCTGCAGAATTGACCAGACCGCAGGACCGAATGTCTGGCTGTAATCTTGGGACCTTGGGCTCTTGAGGAATCCAGTCCTACCAAAATCAGTCCGGGGCCTTCAGAACAATAAGCTCTGCAGGATCGAATGGCCTGTGGGGGGGGGGGGTGATATTAGGTAAAGAATGTTAGGGTATTACCCTACAGGAAGCAGCAAAACACACATACTGGTCTTAGACTATCTAAAACTCCCACTATGCCCTTCTTCTAGTCACAGGGACAGGAAGCAGACCAGGAAATACACGATTAGTGCCGCATTGTACATTATACCCTGGTTATCCAGTTTAGGCACTGTTTTACTCTGCCTAAACTGGATAACCTTGGTATAATAAAAGGACCCAGTGCACCCCTATCCGTCATCTATGTCCTTACTAATTAATGCATTATAGCCATCCCAGCAAATTGTCGTGAGTCCTCGTCAACCTGTGTGAAGTGGCTCACACATGTCGCCAGATGGAACACAACGTCGTTAGATGACGGAATGAGTTATCACTCAAAAAGGAGTCACCAATGATGACCAATCATGGCGACAGTTGACAACAATTTGCTGGGATCCGCCTTATGAATGCAGCCATGGTGAGTTCATTCACCATGGCTGCATTCATGTGTCTTCATGATGCGGTTTATCCAGTTTATTATCCTTATTATTAAAAATACCTGCAATCTCTGGACGAGGAAAAAACTGAGTTTATTGAAATTTTCTGAGTGCACCCCCCTCCCCCATATTTATAAATGATGAGATGCGATCTCATTAGATTTGGATGATTCGTAAGATTGACCCTGATGGATCTTCAGGAAATAATTAATAAATGAGACAGCTGAGGAGTTTGCAGGTTTGTTAATTTGTAAGACAACTATAGACGGAACGTCAAAAATTACGTAGCAACGAAGAGTTACAATCTTTCCCAGATGATATCTGATATCCTCATTGATTCCTATTTACTCTCCTGGCATAGGCCATTACGTACCAAAATGTCTCCCACCTTGTTATTAGTCTAATTTTCTGCCAGGAGACTGGATTGGCAGTCATTGTTCTGATACCCATGATATTCATCAAGCTAAATCTTGGCCAGTAATCGTTGAAGGCACTATCATTGCCACCTACAGGTGTATTTAAGCATCATGACAACAATATGTCGGGGTTATTGCACAAAGAGAGGGGTGTAAGCATTATGTAGCACAGGGACCCTGTATTCAACTGGGCACTTAGACAAAGAAAGGGGGATGCCCTTATAAGGGTATGTGCACTAATTATGTCGAATACGGTATATTAGCAAATGTCCATGACCAGGGAATAAATTTGCATCGTATTCACCAAGGTGAGGCTGTCCGTATTCAACGACGCCTTATAGGCGGAGTTGAATGCGGACAGGCCTCACCGAGGTGAATACGATGCAACTTTATTCCCTGGAATGGACATTTGCATTTATGTCATGGCCTAGGGGGTTATTTTGCCTTTAAATAAAGAAAAACAGCTCAGATCTGTTTAAAATCCAAGATGGCGGACACCCATTGAATACAGACACATTGTATTCAATGCCCCCCATTGAATACGGCGGTTCTAGTACTAATCTATAGTGACGGTCGTATCAGCCATGACATAAAGGTCTAACAACCAAGCCTAAGTACAATAATCAGGATTAGATTCCAGTGGTAGATGCGTCACTGGTGCTCCACTGATGTATTGTGGCAAGGGTGCATCAGAGATCTGACTGACTGATAGTTTGTACCTGCATCAAGCACTGCAGAGGTATTGAGTGCTATTGAGCCCTTGGTTATAGTAACACCATGGCATCATCCAGTAAACACAACACGTAGCAAATTGGTAGATATCAAACAACGTTTATATGGTTTAACATAGTGCAAAATAGCAAAAGTTGTATATGTACCTCCCTTTAGATTTGTTTCAATGTGGACTTAGAATCTTCTTGTTAAAAAAATCAATGGTAGCAAAAGAGGTCATACTGAATTGCCAAACTAGTACCTCCTATCACCATAAGTGCCTAGGTTGGGTTCGTGGCCACATAGGTTTGATTCCTGCCTTGATATCCCAAGGTAATCAGAGTGTGGATTCAAATCCTGGTGTCAGGTGTTTTGAAAATGCTTATTCTATTTTTCTCATTAATTTTAAATTTTATAATTTAATTGACTCACATGTATCAAGAGGTCTCTTTGATACTTTCTTTCATGTGAAATCACATGGAATTGTTCCAAACCTTCTGGAACGTATTCAGGACATAACATTTTCAGATGATTAGAACTACGTAAGACATCTACATAGTTGACAGCTATAGACTGTGTTCATTTGGGTTCAGGTATGTGTCTGGGTTTCTCTGGGGTGCTGGTCCACTTAACCCTTTAAAGGCTGCTGATGCAGGAGTGCATCATGCCCATTGGTCGTCATAATGCACCAATGAAATGCTGGTGAGACTGCTCACCAGCACTTCATTAGAGCATCATGCTGACCCTGCAGGGTTGATACATATACTCCCAGAGGGTTGGCATGATGCTCCAATGAAGTGCTGGCAAGCAGTCTCGCCAGCACTTCATTGGTGCATCATGATGACCAATGGCCATGATGCTTTAATGCAGCATAACCTTAAGGGGTTAAGCCAATGAGTACAAAGTTAATATGCCTGCTGGTGAATATGAAGCTTCTACGTGATCAAGTAGGCCTGCTAGGGTGTACATACACATATAGCACCTTAGATCTACAAACCTATCTCCCTCCTTCACCTGAAGCCAGTCAATTGGTAAATACTGGAGGGCTATAAAACAGAAATCACTGATCTTGAAACATTCAATAATGCTGACATCAGATATCTAGAATTAGAATTTTGCCTGTTCTTAGTGAGAACAGGGGAATATTTTTTTTGTCCCTGAAGGTGGGATGGGGGAGGGAATTTGTATCCGGTGCCTATAAAACCTAATCGTTGCACAAACAAGCTATCCGTTATGATACTTGTGCCCCAGCGTGCTGTGTGGTGAGTTGTCGCTGATCGTGCAAACACTAATTGCCTTTATTACACATGGTGCGTAGTGATAAAGCATGGCTGTGGCAGGGTACAGACTGAGACATGTGTAAATCTACTAGTCATAGAGTAACCCTTTATTTACCACACAGTGCGTTAACCCTTTAAGTGGTGCTGATGTATAAATGCGCCTGTCTATCGGTCTTCATGATGCATGAATGCAGCCCTGGGGGGCCATCCACAAATGACGTCATGCTTCAGGGAGGAGGGGGGGTCAGGCCAGGCATGACGGAATACATTTTCCATATACCTTCAGCATTGCAAAATTGGCAAAAAGCATGATGGGGGGAGTCAAAAATGGTCAAATTATGTATGACGTCATTTATGGATGGCCCCCTGGAAAATAATTTGCCAGGGGTACATTCAAGAATTGTACCAACACTACGAGACTGATAGACTCCTGGAGGGTTCAGTGCTGATGAGCAGACTTCATTAGAGCATCATAATGACAAATGTGCATAACACAGGCACAACCCTGTCAAGTAACTGAGACTGCATATATACATTATATACATTTATAGTTTGATACATTCTGAACTTGAGTCAACTTGATGCAGCTTAACAGTGCTGCACTGTAAAAAGTTGTATAGATACAGCAAATTTTGCTGTAGTCATACAGTCGAAGTTGCTGTAGTCTAACATACAGGAAGTTTTGCTGTACAAGTACTAACTTTGTTGCTGTAGACAAAACATTACAACAAGTGTTAATGTGGACATACAGTAATTTTCTCTCATATATTTGCTGTAGCTCCTAATACACAGAGATGTAAGTCAGGCATGGGCAAAAATCAGGAAGCCATACATTTACTTGATATAAAAGCCTTCTATTTTTCCAAAAATCCCTCTTTACCACTCGTATAAGGAAAGTACATGGCATTCAAAATTTTCAGAAATCAGGAAATCCTGATAAATCCTGAAGACTTACATCCCTGTAATACAGCACCACTTGCTGTTCAGTTACAGAGTGTATTGCTGTAGATGCAGGGTTACAGCAAGTATTACTGTATACATTGTGGTTCTGTGCTTTGACACCAGGTGACATTACTATCTCTTAGGGAGAAAATTTTACTCAATGCTGGATCTATTTCATCTATGAAAAAAAGCTGAAAGTGTCATATAATTGAATAATGTGCAATATTGAACATGTTACACTTTAGTTTGATAATATGTTGAACTCTTCATTCGACTATGTAAATTAAAGCAGAAACTTACATATTTTGTCACACACACACCTTCCCTGTGGCATGGCATTAGATATGAGTATGGATACCCAGCTTCCTATGGTATCAGCTAAAGGACCTGTTATCACACTTGCTTGTTGTGACTTAAGGGTGGTACTTAATGGCTAAATTTAAACATATTTAGTCATAAATGATGCTACATGGCTGGCTATTGTGCTAGCCCAAATACATATCTCAAATTGACCAGGCCAACCAAAATGCAATTAGCGTAACATTAAAACCTACTGTATGTTTACAGCAAATTTCAAGCTACTGTGAATTTACAGCAAATTCTACTGGAACAATTGCTGCCAGCAACTTTTGCTGTACAACAACAGTAGTATGATTTAGAGTAGAAGTTACTGTAGATCAACAGGAGATGTGGCTGTACCTTTACAGCAAGTCAGTTGCTGTGGACCTACAGCAAAATCTACTGAAACAGTTGCTGCTAGCAACTTTTGCTGTAGATGTACAGCACTTACTATTTACAGTGTTTGTTTAGTTTTACCTCTGGGGGCCATCAAGGAGCTCAGACATTCGATTTCGGACATGAAGTCCTTTGTTTTCTTTTTGGACAGGTATTTATATGCTGCTTGCCCGACACAGCAGTGACCGAATCATGAGGACATCAAAGATGGAGTGTCCATCTGATTGGCTGACTATTTTCCTAATACGGGAATTTTCCCCCATGTCAGATAAAGTTTGTGTGGCTTGTTATAAACCTTTGTTTAATGATGGCCGGGTAAGCTACAAAGGTGCCATAAGGCTGTGTGCAACAAAAGGTGGAACTTTGTGGTCAAGATCTGAGAAGAATGTATTGGTACTTTCAAGGGTTTATGATATACATGACAACCTAAAGGATGGATTTTGGCTTGCTTCTAAAGACAAATGCTACGTAAGTTCTACATCAAGCAAAGTAAAGGAAGTTCCTTGTGCTACATCTGCTGTATTCTGGGTTATATGTAAGGGACCAGTGCGTGGGACCAGTCCCATGCACATTGTTTACTGAGCCATTTTCAGTGCAATGATGGCAGCTGTATCTTACATCACCATCGTTGTGACAATATACCCCAATGCCCAGACCAATCTGATGAACTGAACTGCAGCAGTGATCACCAACCCAAGGTACAATGGCTTTGTCTGCGGCACTCTGTTTTACCCTTGTAGAACGTCACATTGTGTTCCTTATTCTACTGTAGGTGATGGATATTGCGATTGTGGGGATTGTTCAGATGAGTTCCTTCCGAACAGTCACAAAAATACCTCTGCATTGGAAATTCAACCACCAACAACAAACTTTTCAGACTTTGACCCTGGTCTTTATAAGTGTAAGGACACCCAAACACCAGAGTTTATCTCTAGAGACAAGCATTGTGTTCACACCCCAGGACAAATTGGTTGCTCCGATGGTTCAGACCTTACCTTCTGTAAGCATGTTGGGTGTCCAGATAGGTTCAAGTGTATTCATTCTTACTGTGTAGACATTGTCAGGATATGTGACGGGACAAAAGACTGCCATCTAGGAGAGGATGAGTTGTCATGTGATAGCCTAACATGTCCTGGCATGTTATTGTGCCGGTATCAGACAACATGTGTGCCATTTCACCAACTGTGTGACGGCATCTCTCACTGCTCTGTGACCAATGATGACGAGGGTGTGTGCCATTTCTCTGGTTGCCCACATGGTTGTTCTTGTCAGGGTTATGCATATAACTGCCAGGACACCAATATGAACAAGGTTCCTGTTGAAATCAGCAGTAATGCAAGGGTTCTTCTTTTATCAGGGAATGCAATAAACATAACACATACATCACTTGCTTTTGGGCATGCACACATCTTGGATCTTTCAAATAATAACATCACTGATTTAAATAGGAAACCATTCAGGTATTTGAAGTCACTATTTCTTCTGAATTTAGAGAGAAACCAAATATCTGTCATCCAAAGAGAAGCTTTTTATGGTTTCAAAAATTTAAAAGTTCTCCTTCTCCTTTCTTGCCATATTCAAAAGTTTTTTTTTCCAAATCAGAATCCTATGAGAAAACATCTCTGAATTTGCCATTGCTAGAAATACTTGACTTGAGTCAAAACATGCTGTCTGTCTTACATCAAGAATTACTTGTGGCTCTGCCAAGGTTAAAGCGTCTAAACCTGACACTAAAACCAATATCACAAATTGGTCCCACCGAGTCGTCATATCTGTTTCATCGTCTCATTGTATATGTCAGCCATCATAAAGTCTGCTGTCTCATTCAATACTCTAAAGCTTCATGCCGTGTATGGCCTACAATGAGGGAAATGAGAAATGTTTGTGATGGCATTCTCAATGCTCCTGTTACTGCATGGTTGGTGAGATTGTCTGGGACCGCTGTCATCATAATGAGTACTACAATATTCATTATGAAGTTTATTCATAGAGTTTCTAACCTGGCTAGTGTCATTCTATCAGTGGATGTCTGTATTGCATTCTCAGATTGTGTGTCAGGGTTTTATCTGTTGGCCATAGCGCTTGGAGACATATTGAATAGGCAGATGGAGTCCATCAGCATAAACCAGAAGACATTGGCAGACTGGCGGGGTAGTGTGCTTTGTACAACTGCAGCTTTAAGCTTACTTACAGGCATTCTCTGTGCAGTTCTATTGTTAGCAACTCGGTTTGCTCTTATAGCTTACCAAACCATGTTCATGCCACCAAGGAGCAAGCTTAGTGCGAGTGTGGTTCACAGTGCCATTGCTGGATGTTGCGGGTTCACATGTGTAATCTGCATAATATTGCCTTTTCTTCACCGACACATATGCGCAAATGCTTTACTAAGCCGAGACTTTCATACTTGCTTTGATGTATGATTGCCACTTTACTTGGTGGTACATGTTTTTCATATCCATTGTCATCTTGTCGGTGGCTATTTTCATATGCTTCACTTTCCTAAGTATGGTTCGTTTTATTAGGGTTAGTGCACAAAAAAGCGGTCGAACATCAAACAGCACACAAGAAAAAAGGTTTTACTGGGATGACGGGTTTGTCATCATTCCCCGTGTGGTTGTGTGTCTAACATTAGGGATTCTATGGTCTGTACCTCTTAGTAACCTGGTCATCTCTCCTACAGTACATCTTTTGATTGTCTCTGTACTTCTACCTTTTCCAACTGCTATCAACTTTGCAAGAGCTCTCATCAGACAAGTTCAGGTAAAACTGACCTGTGCTACCAACTGAACTGATGTAGAAAGGCCAGATAATCCGAAAAGGGGAAGCCCACACACACTGACTATATGTAATGTAAAAAAGTAGATAATTAAAAGATGACTGAACTGATGATTAAGTCTTGGACATTATTGTTCTTGTGCAGTAATTTTGATGTTTTAAGGTAAGAAATGTAGACCGATATATCTAGATTAATTATTCACTCTAACTGGTTTTTTGGTCCTTATACTATATATGATATAGCTATTACATTATAGAAATATTCAATATATATGATATATGATACAACGTTGTCGTCATATGATGATTAAGTGGTGCTCAGTTTTCACAGTTACTTGTGTAGGGGTCGGCGAAAACGTTTAGGGAAACCGGGATTCGAACCCGGGACCTCTCAGCCTTCAGACGATTGCTCTACCACTGAGCTACTTCCCCGTACAACGTTTTCTGCCTTCCACCCACGCCTGGATCGGTGTGATACCGACAGGGGACATGTGACTACCCGGTGACCCGCCTCTTCAGGTCGGCCACCCTGGGTACGGGGACTCACATAGTCACATTCCCCTACACAGCCCCCAACCAGCTTCGACCACCGAATTAACCAACACTGAGTCACACACAGGGAAGGACCTGGCCTGTGGGCACCCCAGTGCTAGCAGGTCGAAGCGCTTGCTGTATCACACCAACCCAGGAACCGAGTTCCGTAGCCCCCCCTCACGCGGGTCAGGACTACTCGGTTTCCCTACCACTGTAGGGGTCGGCGAAAACGTTTAGGGAAACCGGGATTCGAACCCGGGACCTCTCAGCCTTCAGACGATTGCTCTACCACTGAGCTACTTCCCCGTACGTTTTCTGCCTTCCACCCACGCCTGGATCGGTGTGATACCGACAGGGGACATGTGACTACCCGGTGACCCGCCTCTTCGGGTCGGCCACCCTGGGTACGGGAACTCGCATAGTCACATTCCCCTACACTTGTATATAAAATATTCTAGTTGACTTTAAAGGTTTATCATTTTGTATTGGGCCCCTGTGATGCCAATGGTAATGTGGTCATAGTTCTGGTTAGTTATTATTCCTTTTAGTTACCATTATACAAATATTTCGTAAACATGGTACATGATACAACTTTGTAATCATATGTGATGCCTAGGTGATGCTCAGTTTTCACTCCTGCTTGTAAGTAAAATATTGCTGTTTAAGGAGCGGTTAATTTGTGGCAATTACTATCAATGCAAATGAGAGATTAGCCCCAAGATATCTTACTTGTAGAAGGAGATGGATATTATCTGTTTGATACATAAATGTTATGTATAATAAGAATGATAAATAAAAAAAAAAACACAACAATCTCATCAGAAGTTATTTGGTTCTAGGTAATGGTGCACGTCTTCAGCACTTCATTGGTGCATCATGACTCTGATGGGGATGATGCACTATCAGGGTCGGGTCCAGGATTTTGAAAAGGGGGGGGCCTCATTTAGCCCCTAATTTGGCTAAGTTCTAGGGTAAAAAGAGTTAGGTATAATCTTAAGTACAGGGACAAAAAGGGGGGGCGCATCCCCCTCTAAATCCGCCACTGACTATTGCATCAGCAACCCTTAAAGGGTTAAACCATTACCAGTATAGCTAAGCTTTGTGAGATTAAGTACAAAAGGAATGTTTGTATTGACAGACCCAGCAATACAATGTCAGATAGCTCATCAAAAAGCAATATGAACGTGAGTCGCAGTAGATAAGTGGATACTAGGGTTTCTAGTATCGCTGTTCAGTGGCCCCCTTCTTTTTGGCAGTAATTAAGAGTTTATTTGAATATTTTGTACCCCAAATTTGCTCAAGAGTATGAGGTGCGCCCCCTCCTTTTAGGCTGCGCCCCCCTCCTTTTCCAAATCTTGGATTCGCCACTGACTGTTTCACCCTCCATATATTAGATAGGGGAAATCACATGTGGAGACACTAAAATCTGTAAAAAAATTGTATGGAAAAGAAATGAACATCATGTCCTTTTTCTCTTTTTATGCATGAATCAGAGGCGTAGGAAGCATATCTTCATTGGGGGGGCCCAGCGAGGGCCCCATTGCGACTACCCTGAATTGTCGGCTGAAGCGCAATGACGTCTATACATATGTATACAGAATTTGTATAGAAAAGTAATTTTTGGTGAATTTGGATCTGACTTTAGGCTCAGACCCCCCACTTTCTCTATCCCATCACCATATGAATCTAATTTGAGATGCAAAGTTTTAGCTTCTTTTCCATTTTGTGTATGAAATTTTTGGGGGGCCCAGACATATTCAGGCCCCACCTCCTTCTGGGCTTCCCTAGCCCACTTAAAAGGGTCTATATCTCCTCTTTCCTATCCCCTCAGGATGTGTGTGGTGCACATATGCGCAGGCACTGACACATTCCTCTGTTAAATTATCAACCTGTGAAGCACGGGATAGCCACTTAGTGCCGCTAAAGTGCTGTAAAACACAAATCAATCAAACAAACCCCACCTCCTTCATGATTGGGGGGGGCCCAGGCCCCCCTGGCCCCCCCTTTTTCCTATGCCGCTGTGAATGCAGCTTTGGCGTGTGAATCATCAGCGCTGCATTCATGCATCATCCCGAAACTGTGAAAATGATGCGCTCTCAAAGGGATGCATCAATGCAGTGCTCTCCAGCACTGAATTGGTGCATCATGACAATACTTAGAGAATAAAGGCCTCATGCGACCATGCTTCATGATCCGGCCGCACCCAATTTGATGAGTAGTAAAAGCCCTGATGACGATTGAGCACGAATAATTGTTCCCCAGACATCTCCCTGTGCTATCTGTTCACACCAGCATTTATGTTTTAGGATTACAAACCCTCGATTATCACCCCATAGGGCTCTAGGGCAATTACAAACAAAAGCAGAGACAATATATTCTGAAAGTAGATTAGCAAACTTGATGGGATTTATGGTTTGATTTTTCATCACAAGACTGGATATTACTTTCCTAAGGTTTCTAATCTTTACTGTTTCACACAGCCTGAAAATGATGTATCTATACTTAATTCTGAAAATGATGTATCTATACTTAATTCTGATCATCAGTATTACCATAAATTCCCTCGTATAGCTGCAGCTTGTACCAGAACCGAATGTAAGTGAGTGGAGGGAGGGTGGGGGTAAGGGTTTGATCTGACACATACCCAATATCTTCCCAACTGTTTCAGCATCATAGCTCTTTGAATTTTGAGGATCCATGCTCTTTGAATTTTGAGGATCCACTAATTAGAAAAAAGTTTTTTTTTAGATTTTCCCCAAACCCAGAGTGCGGCGTTTACGAGGGTGAAGCTTATACGAGGGAATTTATGATATATAGAAAAAATGAAGCTGTGTCAGATTAACAATACATGTATGTCTCCTTCACAACAAATCTCTGGTCTGGGTTGTCTTATGATAGGCCTTTTCAGGACTGCATGACATGATGCATACCCATTGTTGGTACTCACATGGTAGACACTATGATTATGGGGATTTGACCATCCAGGCCCACAGACCTATATGAACTAAAGAGATCTAAGAAGATATACAGGCCAGAAACAGTGGCAGTGGAACCATGGGTGATGTACCTTCACACTTTGTAGGATTTCTCTATACATGTATTTTATATTGAAATATGGTAAAATTTAGACAGCTCATCCCCCACTCTATTTCAGCTGCTCTGCCCCCACCCTTTCAGTGAAATCTTCGGGACAAGTGGTCCGTTAGGACTCGTCCATTACATAAATGAAATACGGGAGTTCCATTGAATATTGATTGTCAAGCTTAGTATACAGGAAACATTAGGCCCCTCAAAAAAATAAACTGTTTTCTCATCACCGTATGCATCATGGCACAAAAATCAGAATTTCAGATTTTATTATTTATACTTTTACATTTTCCCATGACAAAAAAACATGAACTACTGCTGTTTATCGGTCAGTAAAATGTCAGGACTGCCCTTTTCTGTTGTAATGTTGAAGAAAATGTGCCCCAGAGCTTCCCTTTTCTTTGATTTTAAATGCAAACCATACTCCAAAGTTAAAGTTTTCCTCACCGCCTGAGACACACAATACCCTGTACTTTCTTATAGCCAAAAGCATGCAAGCGGACACCATACTCCTCACCAAAACTTGGCTACTCAAATATCATGACTAACTATTTAACAAAGTAAATAACATACAGATAACCATACTTATCAACAAACAAACAGCATCGCACTTTGCTGTAAAGCATTTGCCTTTTATTTCAAACAACACTTGATAACAAAACAGGGTAGAATTGTTCCCATAAAATTATGTTACGTATATCAACCAATCACATAACACCTACCCCAGACCACTCAGCAGATCCACTTAGAGCACAGCGGGCAGAGTAACAATAAATGGGAGATCCCATTGATTCTTTACACTGAATAACTAATGCAATTTAAGGTGCCAGCGCATATAGAATTCAATAGATCTCCCATAAAAATCACCCCTTAGAGGTGACTTGACTTTATCCGTTAGAGGCCACTGATGCCAGCGACCCTCCAGGAGTGTATTAGCTCCATCATCATGGGATCGGCATGATGTAAGAATGCAGCAGTGGTGAATAACTAATCAAAGCTTAATTCATGCATCATGACCAATGGGCATGATGCATTAATCCTTAACGGCTGCTGATGCATTAATGCATCATGCCATCAATCGTCATGATGCACCAATGGAGTGCTGGTGAGACTGCTCGCCAGCACTTCATTGGAGCATCATGCGGCCCCTCCGGGAGTATATGTATCAACCCTGTAGGGTCAGCATGATGCTCCAATGAAGCGCTGGTGAGCAGTCGCTTCATGGGGACATCATGATGACCAATAGGCATGATGCACTTCAGCATCAGCGGACTTTAAAGGGCTAATGCCCTATACATCTGTGAAGGGTTAAGTGACCTGTTTGAATCAGTAATGTGCAGTGTGTTTGATTGTCGTGTATACCAATGAAGCTACCTTGTGGTAATTAGTGCATGGATATGGGGCATGGGTACTTCTGGGGTTTGAACCCTGTAAACGCTTCATTCTTAGTGCACTGATATCCCTTCTTGAGATTTGCAGGAAAACATAAAAGTACCGTAAACACTTTTGGATGCAATGTAGCACCGGGAAGCAATATCCGCATGGGATGCCCGTGAGAATAACAGTCAATACGAACACTCGTGGGACCGAGGCCATTGCTGTTGAAATCGCTGCCGGGCCTGCAGAAATTACCAGACTGCGGGACCGAATGTCTGGCTGAAATCTTGGGGATCTTATGATCTTGAGGAATCTGGTCCTGCCAAAATCAGTCTGGGCCTGCAGAGCAACAAGAACTGCAGGACCGAAGGGGAAAAAACCTTTCATATAGTCTGGAATAACACCGTTATTCGCACGGGATTTTCTACTAACCAGACAATTCTGGGAAACGGGACAGGAGGAGAAATTCTGAGAAATGGGACTGAAAAAAAGAATTAGGAAACGGGACATGTTCAAATTTGGTGCCCTCTGTCAAATGTTATTTGCTGACTAGTCCCATGTTCCAAAAATGTTGTGTTTTATCCTGTTTCTGAATTGTCCCATGCTTCAAATTTCATTGTGCTGTCCCATTTCTGAAATGTCACGTGTCCTCGAAAATCTTGTGCGAATAAGACTCTTACTCGCACAAGTTGCCCTGGCAAGTATCATCATCCGGGGGTGCCCTGTGCCATTTGAAACATTTGAATCTTAAATGGCACAGTAAAATCACCAAAGGTGTGCCCAGTGACACATAGTACCAGTAGTCATGATAGAGCCATATATAGGATCAGCAGGAGGTACTTGGGTTATGGCACCATTTGTCACATAGCAAAAAGAAATCCCGTCAAAATGCCTGAAGGTGCGTCCTATACACGAGGATTTACGGTACATGTACATAGAGAAGGGAGGTGGTAAAGTATCAGTTAGACACCAGTAATCAGGACCCCCAATCACGGTTCTACTACCCCCACCCTCCTACCCTACTCACACTCACTCGTACAAGTATCGTATTAATACTTTAAGGGCCGCTGATGCATTGATGCATTATACCCATTGGTCGTCATGATGCACCAACGAAGTGCTGGCAAGACTGCTCGCCAGCACTTCATTGGTGCATCATGATGACCCATGGGCATGATGCACTCCTGCATCAGCGGCCTTCAAAGGGTTAAAGGCCGATAGCGCATTAACGCATCATGCCCCATTGGTCGTCATGATGCATAAATGCAGCCCTTGGGTTGCATAGGGTTGATACACTCCTGACGAATTGGCATGATGCACTAATGAAATTCCTTGGTGAATCATGCCGAGTAATAGACATGATGCGCCCCTGCATTAGCAGCAAGACAACATTATGCTTCAACAATCATGTACCTTGCTGTCATGATGCAATAGGCCCTACTGGTGAATCGACATGCCGGCATTGCATTGGTGCATCACGTCAACCCTTCAGGAGCGTATAAACCATGATAGGTTAGCATGATGGATTAATGCAGTCCTGGCGAGTTACTCACGCATTCATGCATCATGACGACAAATGAGCATGTTGCATCAATGCATCAGCAGTCCTTAAATGGTTAAAGACCCACTCATGCAGTCCAATCCAGCTGTAATCAGACCCACAATATTAGTAGCTCTCATGTAAGGGAGAGCGGGGGGGGGGGGATTGGGGAGAGGAACCCATGATTAAAGTTTGCTATATCATCACCAATCTCTTATTATTCAGAATATTGGCATGACAAGTTCCTGATTACTGTTGTTGTAGGTTGTGTAAATAGTATATGAAATTAATGTGTGTGTGTGTGTAGTATATGAAATTGTTGTGTGTGTGTAGTATATGAAATTGTTGTGTGTGTGAGTAGTATATGAAATTGTTGTGTGTGAGTAGTATATGAAATTGTTGTGTGTGAGTAGTTCATGACATTGTTACGTGTGAGTAGTATATGAAATTGTTGTGTGTGAGTAGTATATGACATTGTTACGTGTGAGTAGTATATGAAATTGTTGTTGTGTGTGTGAGTAGTAAATGAAATTGTTGTGTGTGAGTAGTATATGACATTGTTATGTGTGAGTAGTATATGAAATTGTTGTTGTGTGTGTGAGTAGTAAATGAAATTGTTGTGTGTGAGTAGTATATGAAATTGTTGTTGTGTGTGTGAGTAGTATATGACATTGTTGTGTGTGAGTAGTATATGAAATTGTTGTGTGTGTGAGTAGTATATGACATTGTTATGTGTGAGTAGTATATGAAATTGTTGTTGTGTGTGTGAGTAGTAAATGAAATTGTTGTGTGTGAGTAGTATATGAAATCCCCTGCCAATGATGATGTTGATTGATGACTTATTAATTTTGATCTAATGTTAAACTCAATATTGTGCCGATTGAGTGATGGTAAAGGTAAAAGCCCCATAGCCCATGTATACAGCTGTAAGCTCCATGTACAACATGCTGGGCACTCTTATCAGTGCTGGGAGGGTGTGTGGGGGGTGGGGAAGTAATCTTTGTCAGACAAGATCCCTGAGAGACGCTGATAAAGCCGAGACATGAGTGCATTTTCTCCCCTCCCACTGTGTCAACCCATCCGCCATCTTTGATAAGACTGCACCAATCAGAATAAAAGTTCCATCAGGGCAGACAGGCCAAGCGCTGGCCCTGTCGCATCATGTGATTGGTTAATTCATTTGCAACTGTACTGGCAACTCTAGTGACACCAGTCATCACCAGGGGGCAGACATGTTGTCACGTGACAGGCAGGGAAACTGCTGATTGGTCGATTCTAGGATGACCTTGACCTTGTCCCTGACAGATGATATTGAGTGTGTGTACAGGAAACTAAAGCCATACATAAAAAAAAACAATCAAAGATGGTGGAAATAGTAAGTCTGTCTTATGCAGTAATCTCTAAAGTCGGCCATCTTTGATTAATTGTTAGTGTTTGGACGAATAACATTGGTTTTTTTTTATAAGAGGATAATAGCATGGTGAGATATCTGAAGGGTGAAATTTCTCTCGAATTTGGTGCCAGTAAGTAATGGCTTTATATCCGGATGATGGTTCGTCCATTCCCTTAGTCCACAGCATTTTGAGTCTTTTTATGTCAATATTGCATTTTGGCCTGCACATCTTTTATCAATAAAAGGCATATCATATCACATAGCTAATTGGAAGTTCTAAATCAGCATTTGCAGGTACTTGGGAGGGTGGTTGTAGGTAGACATTTTTATAGAGGCTTCTGTTTGTACTGGCTATTCATGTGCATGTTGAAGGGTTAGAGAAGCCACAAAGGGATAGATGCCTGACTTTCATTGAAGGGGCAAATCACAGGGATGTAAGTCAGGCATGGGAAAAAATCAGGAAGCCATACACTTTCTTAATATAAAACCCTTCTAATTTTCCAAACAGCCCTCCTTACCACTCGTATCAGGAAAACACATATCATTCAACATTTTTTAGAAATCAGGAAATCCTGATAAAACCTGAAGACTTACATCCCTGAAATCACACTCAAAAAAAAAAAACAACGAAAAAAAACAACAAAACTTGTTTCTCATCACCGCCTTCCTCAGAAAGCCAGGGTCAGAACGATAGTCATTTGAGAAAATCTTGCTTAGAGTTTTCTGATAAAGCCACATAAGAAAATTAACAAAGGCAGTCCAGTTTGGTTTCAAATCAAAGCTGATGTCTATTTTGTTTTTACGGCTTGCAAATCAGACCAACATTAAGGTATTACTGTTTGTTAAGGTGTAAAGATATAAATGATTAGAATAGTGAGTTAATTCTTGTGTTTCATTATTTCTTTCTTGACCTGCAGAATGATAAAACCTTCTTTGTCCCTACATTTAAGAGTATATTTCCATGTTTTAGGCCCATTATGAATTGATGGAGAAAGTAGAGGGTCTTTCTACCCCTCTACAGGAGTGGTAGGCCCCCTCCATACCAGATTCTGTAACTGTGAGTTATTAACAGTTACCATTATGATCTTTGTCTTCAGAACAGATAGAATAGAAGTTCAGACTATCTCTACAAAGTTTCTAATAGACGAGAGGGCTGGCACGTCACCACTGGGAGGGGGTGGAAGGTGACGGCCTTGATGCCTTGATAGGGTAAACTTAACCCTTCTTTAAGGGCCGCTTATTGTCGTCATGATGCACCAATAAAGTGCTGGCAAGTCTACTCACCAGCACTTCATTGGAGCATCATGCCGACCCTGTGGTAGGGTATTAACCCCCTAGGGTCAGGAGGATGCAGGAATGTAGCCCTGGTGAGTCGCATACCAGGATTGTATTCTTTCATCACGATGACCAATGGGTATGATTCATTGATGCATTAGTGGGTTTTAAAGTGTTAATGTGCATTGAATTCTAAATCAGCCATTGCGATGTCCCCTCGGGCCAAGTTTCATTGTCAAGTTCATAATCAGTCCCATACAATCAGTGTAGCGGAGATATGAAGCACTTCAACATCTGGGACAGATGGAGAAACAAGACTCTTGTTTTTGAACACTCTCTGCTTTTAAACCTTTAAAGGCTGCTGATGCGGGAGTGCATCATGCCCATTGGTGCTGGAGAGTCATCATGCATCATGAAGTGCTTGCCAGCACTTCATTGGAGCATCATGACGACCCTATGGGGTTGATACATTTACTGCTGTAGGGTTGTGATGATGCTCCAGTGAAGTGCTGGTGAGCATTCTTGCAAGCACTTAATTGGTGCATCATGACGACCAATGTGCATGATGTATCGATACATCAACGGCCCTTACAGAGTTAAGGGTTGCATACTTCATTAATGCGCTAGGCATTATTTGTCAAAATGCATCCCTGCAAAGTGTCGCATCATTAATGTATCACATTCACACTCATGCAGTATCGGTATGATGCACCCATCTGATGCAGCAATGCTTCACATGATGATGCGCCAATGCGTTTCCTACTGGCAATGCATCAGTGTATCATGACATCAGGTGAACCATGAATCTTTGGTGCATCATGCTGATATAAAAAGGTTAATTTTGCTTGTAAATCTTCCATGTCTGCTGAAGTTGGTGGTAGATAACACTGAACAGTGATGTCAAGTTTTGGGAGCTGGGCTGGGGACAGGTTTTAACATAAAAGAGTTAGTCTGAGAGAGAAGGGGGGGGGGGAAGTAATACACTATAAGACTATTTAAGGTGAGTGACAATCCCACTGAAAGAGGAGGAGGAAGGGGCTGATAGTTATCCCTTCAACCCTTTAAGGACCACTGATACATTAATGCATCATGCCCATTGGTCAGCATGATGCACTAATGAAGTGCTGGTGAGATTGCTCGCCAGCTCATCATTGGGGCATCATGCCGACCCTACGGGCTTGATACAGTCCTGGAGGGTCAGCATGATGCTCCAATGAAGTGCTGGCGAGCAGTCTTGCCAGAATTTCATTGGTGCATTATGCTGGCCAATGGGCATTAATGCATCAGCGGCCCTTAAAGTGTTCAGGACGGACAGATGTCTGGGGCGGGGGTTCCTGAATAGTGATGTCCAACTGATAATTTATCATTCACCTCCTCTGCTCTATGTGTACACATGTACCGTAAATCCACACATCAGCAGCGTAGGGTTATCGCGATGCATTGTACAGTCGCGGTGAATAACTTACCAGGGCGACATTCATGCATTGTAATGACCAATGGGCATGATGCACTAATGTACTATATGCCTATAAAGGGCTAGAATAAGCCTCTCTTTGAGGCGCAATGAAAAGTAACGGATTGGAGTGGAATTGAAGGCGGAGCCGGGGGACTCATCCTACCTTATCACTCACAGATGATGTCCTCCGATTGTGGATGCGGCACGGAATAAGAAAACTTGTCTGGGGGTTATTTTGGTATCTGTCTGAGTTGTTTGATATAAAGGATAGGCCTCACCTTCAATTAGCTTGCCCAAGCCCGTAACTAGGGGGGGAGGTTCATCGTTTCGAAAGAACCACCCGACTCAGCTATTGGAGGGAAAGAGGTCCACCCTAGCTGGCATAAAACGAGAGATGATTAGCTATATGTCAGTTTTTACAGCTTCAAAATCGGACAATCATTAAGGTTTTCACTGAGAAAACCATGATAGAAAGTTATTTTTCTTATGTGGCCCACTTTAATGATACTTTAGTATATAAATGAAGTCATTCCTTGTATTTGTCTAATGAAATTTCATTAAGTTCCACCATTGACCTGATAAAGGTCCACCTTATAATTATGAAAATCGAACCTCCCCGCAATGAGTGATAGATACAGGTCTGTTGCCTTGTATAGAGATTTGCCAAATGCAATGGTATGTCACTAAATGTATGCCATGATTCCATCAGGTTAAAAACAGATTGATTAGTTAGTACCTCTGTCTAATAGTTGCATAGGTTGTCTAGCTTATGCCAAGTGCACAATTTCAAAATCACATTTCTCCATGTCAAATTTGGGCCAGCCATTGGCCATATGTGGGGTAAAAAGTACCCTGGCTTCTTTAACCCTTTAAGGACCGCATAATGCATTAATGCATCATGCCCATTGGTCATCATGATGCATGAATGAAGCCCTGGTGAGTAACTCGCCAGGGCTGTATTCTTTCTCTTAAACACCAATGGACATGATGCATCAATGAATTATTATTAAATGGTCAGAGGTCACATGATTGATTAATGCATCATGTTCATTGGTCGACATGATGTATGAATGCAGTAGTGGTGGCGACGAACTCGTCAGTGTCACATTCAAGCATCATGCCGAGTGTGACATGGTCCCAAAGGGTCACCATGATGCACCAATGCAGTGCTGGTGATTTGACCTTCCCAAGCATCATGCTGACATACACCTGGAGGGTCACCATGATGCACCAATGCAGTGCTGGTGATTTGACCTTCCCAAGCATCATGCCGACATACACCTGTAGGGTCATCATGATGCACCAATGCAGTGCTGGTGATTTGACCTTCCCAAGCATCATGCCGACATACACCTGGAGGGTCACCATGATGCACCAATGCAGTGCTGGTGATTTGACCTTCCGAAGCATCATGCCGACATACACCTGGAGGGTCACCATGATGCACCAATGCAGTGCTGGTGATTTGACCTTCCGAAGCATCATGCCGACATACACCTGGAGGGTCACCATGATGCACCAATGCAGTGCTGGTGATTTGACCTTCCCAAGCTGCATTCATTGGTGCTTCATGACAACCTACCAACTCAAACCTGGGGATACCAAGCAGCCCTGAAACAGTTCACACATTAAGGGCCGCTGATGCATTAATGCATGATACTGATTGATTTACATGATGTATGAATACAGCCCTGGTGAGTAACTCGCAAGGGCTTCATTCAAGCATCAAACTCTCGAGGTTTGACATACACATGGAGCGTCAGCATGATGCTCCTATAAAGTGCTGGAGAGCAGTCTTGCCACCACTTCCTTTGTGCATCATGACAACCAATGGGTATGATGCACTCCTGCATTACCGGCCTTTAAAGGGTAAATGCGAAGGTCAGTTTGTTCTGGCCTCCTTCTGATGTTTGACATGTCATCTACCGCGTCATTAAGGACGTTAGGGGCCATATAAATGTCACATAAACCGGAAGTAGAACTCTCCTGTAAATCATGGCGGTGAGGGAGGTGGTCGCCATGGTGAGAGTGGTACTTAGAGGGTGACCACGGGTGTTTAGTACACTACAGGGTTACAGGATATGGGTCTGTGGGAGATCTGGATAAACCGTATCTGCACACTGTATCGTATTCTTTGTTAGCGGGATCCTTAGTGGGCTGACCCCTGCTTGAGCTCGTACCTTGCGAGATAATGACTATAGTAGAGGAGCAACAGTAAAGAAAAGTACCTTCCGTAGGAATTTTGTGTTTATGGTAGTTTCTCAGGTGGAATCTATGGTTTGAAGGGTGCTGAAAAAGATAGGATACCGCTCCAATTTTGATTTTTTGATGTTGACCTATTTTTAGGATAATTATATAAATTACAGTAATCACACCTTCCTGATAGATTCTCTTCCAAACGGATGGGAATATCATCAATCTAACAGCACCTATCCCCACTGAATCTCCTTCAGGGAATCTGGAGATGTTGTCTACTTTTTGCTATAAGCAATGGTTGCCTAGCAATAGGATAATTCTGTGATTTTCCCATAGCAGCATTGCCAATTGTAGTAGTAATGCATGGTGAAGTTAGATATGGGATTTTGCATTGTGCCTAGGTGAGATAATCATGATATGCACATCCTCCAGTGTCCAGAGGTTGCCTAGCAACAGAATTATTCTACCTTGCAACAGAGATATTGCGTAGCAACTGGCACTCGATGTCTCCTTTTCGACTACAGCTTCTTTCTCATCCCATAGACACTATTTTGAGGTGTTTTGGGATGCAAATTTCATGTTCTGCATAAAAATTTAGCCAATTGGCAGCAGAATCTGGGGCTTTGTGGATGGCAACTATTACTAGCATTGTTAATTCTTTCATTTTCACATAGCAGAAGTGCAAATGAAAGTAGCAATACATGTATAGATAAGTTAGATATGGGATTTTGCATTTTGCTTAGGTGTGATATCATGAAATGCACAAATCAGTTTGCAGAGGTTGCCAAGCAACATAGATTTTCTGTATAGCAAATGGTACTCAATGTTTCCTTTTTCACTGTAGTTTCCTTTCTCGTCCAGTAAACACTATTGACAACCACTATGGGATGCAAATTTTCATGTTCTATATCTAACAATTCATGTTTTGCAGCAACATAATTATGAGAATGACACCTATTGCTTATCATATAAAGATGTAATTCATATGCCATGAGGCATTCCCCCAGTCAGTCTATGTCTATGAGTGTCGATCAAGAAGGGTGGAGGGAAGCCTTTCTGATGTGTTACCACAACACATTCCCCCCTCCTTGCCATAATATGTAGTAGAGATTATATATATATATATATATATATATATATATATATATATATATATATATATATATATATATATATATATAAGGTATGGGAAGGGGAGGGGGCTGTCATCTCTGCAAGGCTTCCCCACCCCATTAACTAAGGCTACAGTTCATACCTAGTGTGGTCATTTAGTCTAAATTTACTAAGTGATATTTATCTTTACCCTGGATATAGGAAACACTCTGACTTTGGCATAATCCTATATACTTGAAGTATGAAGTTGTGGCTTATGTTAGGGGTTAAACAGCATTATACCACGATTTCTGGGTTACACAGTGCTTTTTGGTGGCTATTCCCATCCACATATCTGTCGGTATTGCACACCCTATAGGCTGTAACATCAATTTTGTAAGGCGTGCTGTTATCCATGTAAGGCGTGCTGTTATCCATGTAAGGCGTGCTGTTATCCAGGATAACAGCACGCCTTACATGTCATATGTTACATGTTAAAACCAACAGAATATTTCATTGCCATGGTAGGGGTCGAACCTGCAATCTCAGGTCCGTATCCTAACACCCTATGCACTGCGCCACAGAGACCGACGAGAGGTGGTTGGCTAGAACTAAACCAAACAAAGGAATCCTAGCCGGGCGCCGAGGCTTGTGTACCGATCGTACATAACCACGGGACGCATTCAAATCAATCCAAGCCAAGCCAAGACGGCTGCAGTAGGAGGAGACGCGGTGGCCTAGCGGTTAGCGCTTTGCGCTCAGCCGTCAGAGGTACATGGATCGAGCCCCGGTCTGGGTGCATCTTTTTTCGCCGTGTGCGCTGTCGCTGTCCGCTGCCGGCCGACGAGGTGTAGACCTATATCTAGTCTAACAGTTAGTAACACGGTCCGGGCGCATCTTTTTTCGCCGTGTACACAAACATAACCGCGAGACGCATTCAAAGCAAGCCAAGCCGAGACCGAGGTGTATTATACACAAACATAAGCACGAGAAGCTTCTTTTTTCGCCGTGTGCGCTGTCACTGTCCGCTGCCGGGCGAGGAGCTGTATTTACCGATCGTGTACACACAATGGCTGGCATCGAGTCCCGGGGAGGGGGAATAATTTTTGTTTTCAACTTGAATTTATTGGTATAATATTGATTATTTATTGGTTTCGTGGTATAAAATAAGTAGACAATGGATAACTCATGACTCGTGGGTGTTATCGACGATAATAACACTCGGCCTACGGCCTCGTGTCATTATTCGTCGATAACACCCATGAGTCATGAGTTATCCATTGGTTACTTGTTCATCAATCAGTTATTGAATTGGCTAGAGCCTTGAAGCAGAACAATTTAACTCAACAAGGGTCAAGGGTAGACAATAACACTGTCCCAGTAGCCAATGGTGAGTAATTTTGGCTGTAGGCCAGTGATTTTTCTAGATTTTTCTAAAATTGTGGATCAACACGGTTAAAGGTATGCCCGCGCACCCCCTACTGGGCATACCTTTTACCGTGTTGAACCACAATTTTCCATTTTGCCCAGTAGAATATTAGACAAAACAATATACAAGACTACTGGCTGGGTGGAAAAGGCTCAAGATTTCAGGTCAGAGCAAAATGAATGTAAGCTTTCTTCCAAGGAATACAGACTCTTTGTATCAGAGGTAGGAAATGGCTTAGACAATGCATGTTAACTGAATGAGGTCCAGTCACCTTTTGCACTCTGCACTGATATATACAGAGTAATGCAACTGTATCTCAATAAGGTCAAGGTGTGACTTTCAAATGGTTTTGTAATGCAGAGTCACATTTGTGCATTTTCTTCATGACAATCGATTTCATCGACATAATTCCAGGTAGAATATCATATTATTGGATCAAAAAGAGGACATGTGCCCGAAATCCTGTAATCTTGTTATACCCCGTACACCCCACATATAAGACACATCCTCAATTCAGGACCCTCAGATGGGCTTGCTTAAGTACACTTCTGTACTAATCTAATGAAGTTTTTCCACACATATATTTTTCTGTAGTATTGTTTGATAACTGATGTATGAGTTTGATGAAATGTCTTTGGCCAAATCAGGGAAAGACAGAGGATGAAGGAGACATTGAGTGCTAGTTATCATACAATATCTATGTTGCTAGGCACAATTTCTCTTTTGCTGGGAACCCTCTGAACACTGATAATTGTGTGTTTCATAATATCTCACCTTAACACATTGGAAATCTCATTCTTAACTTGCAAATACTGTATTGGCACTTTCTTTGGTACCACTGTCATGTGAAAATGAAAGAATAAGCATTGTTAGTTATTGGTTTTTACTACAAAGCCTACAATTCTTCTGCCAATTGTCTAATTCTGTTGATATAAAACATGAAATTTGTATCCCAGAGCACCTCTAAATAGTGTCCATGGGATGAGAAAGAAGCTGTAGTCAAAAAGGAGATATTCAGTGTCAGTTGCTATACAATATCTCTGTTGCTAGGTATACTAATTATGTTGCTAGGCAACCTCTGGACACTGGAGGATGTGCATCTCATGATTATCTCACCTAGGCACAATGCAAATCAATATCTAACTTCCCCATGCATTGCTGCTCTAATTGGCACTTCTGCTATGGGAAAATCACAGAATTAGCCTGTTGCTATGCAACCATTGCTAATAGCAAAAAATGGACAACACCTCCAGATTCCCTGTAGCAGATTGAGTAGGGGTAGGTGCTGTTAGATTGATGATATTCCCATTTGTTAAGAAAAGAATGTCTCAGGAAGGTGTAATTACTGTAATTTACATAATTAGCCTAAAAATAGGTCAAAATCTGAAAATCAAAATTGGAGCGGTTTGTTTGTTTGTTTGTTTGTTTGTTTAGTTTTACGTCCAGGGGCCATCGAGGAACTCAGACATTCAAGGTTTCTCGGACATTAAGTCCTTTCTTTTCTTTTTGGACAGGTATTTATATGCTGCTTGCCCGACACAGCAGTGACCGAATCTATGAATGACCGAATCTATGAGATGAATGACCGAATCTATGAGGAGGGTCGAGGGGGAAAACCGCTACCGGGGCTTCATTCCCCTACTCTTTTCGAAGGATAGCAAGTGTTCTTTTATTTGCCTGGTCCCATAGGCAGGGCCAGACAAATTGGAGCGGTATCCTATCTTTTTCAGCACCCTTTAAACGATAGATTCGACCTGAGAAACTTCCATAAACACAAAATTCCTATGGAATTACTGTTTCTCCTCTACTACTAATAACAGCCAGCATGATGGGTACCAGGTGTTATGAAATGCACCCTTAACGTCTGCACTGAATGAAAGGACTTTTCTCATTGGTCGAAAATGCATCGCGAAATGCCATATAGTGGCCTGGCTAAGGGCCCAGTGTTCATCATCTCTATACCCCTGTCCCTTGTTTTGGAGCACTGCTCCTCAGTGCAACATGGTTGTAACTGACATTTTGGCAAAATTAAGTTTTCATCTGTTTTAATATCTACTGACCCCTATCTAGTTTCGTTGAAAGTATTGAAGCTCTCTCTATGATATATTTGTCTACAGGTTCCAATGCATTAGACTTGTGTCAACTGTGTACTATAGTAATTTTAACACTTCTTTTGCCTTCACCAGGTGGACTGAATGGGCTTCATGTTACATGGTACATACGTACATCCTGGTACTAGGTGCACTGAATGGGCGTCATGTTACATGGTACATACGTACATCCTGGTACTAGGTGGACTGAATGGGCTTCATGTTACATGGTACATAAGTACATCCTGGTACTAGGTGGACTGAATGGGCTTCATGTTACATGGTACATACGTACATCCTGGTACTAGGTGGACTGAATGGGCATCATGTTACATGGTACATAAGTACATCCTGGTACTTGGTGGACTGAATGGGTTTCATGTTACATGGTACATAAGTACATCCTGGTACTAGGTGGACTGAATGGGCGTCATGTTACATGGTACATAAGTACATCCTGGTACTAGGTGGACTGAATGGGCTTCATGTTACATGGTACATACGTACATCCTGGTACTAGGTGGACTGAATGGGCGTCATGTTACATGGTACATACGTACATCCTGGTACTAGGTGGACTGAATGGGCGTCATATTACATGGTACATACCTACATCCTGGTACTAGGTGGACTGAATGGGCTTCATGTTACATGGTACATACATACATCCTGGTACTAGGTGGACTGAATGGGCGTCATGTTACATGGTACATACCTACATCCTGGTACTAGGTGGACTGAATGGCCTTCATGTTACATGGTACATACATACATCCTGGTACTAGGTGGACTGAATGGGCGTCATGTTACATGGTACATACCTACATCCTGGTACTTGGTGGACTGAATGGGCGTCATGTTACATGGTACATACGTACATCCTGGTACTAGGTGGACTGAATGGGCTTCATGTTACATGGTACATACATACATCCTGGTACTAGGTGGACTGAATGGGCATCATGTTACATGGTACATACGTACATCCTGGTACTAGGTGGACTGAATGGGCTTCATGTTACATGGTACATACGTACATCCTGGTACTAGGTGGACTGAATGGGCTTCATGTTACATGGTACATACATACATCCGTGGTACTAGGTGGACTGAATGGGCGTCATGTTACATGGTACATACGTACATCCTGGTACTAGGTGGACTGAATGGCCTTCATGTTACATGGTACATACATACATCCTGGTACTAGGTGGACTGAATGGGCTTCATGTTACATGGTACATACGTACATCCTGGTACTAGGTGGACTGAATGGGCTTCATGTTACATGGTACATACATACATCCTGGTACTAGGTGGACTGAATGGGCTTCATGTTACATGGTACATACGTACATCCTGGTACTAGGTGGACTGAATGGGCGTCATGTTACATGGTACATACATCCTGGTACTAGGTGGACTGAATGGGCGTCATGTTACATGGTACATGTATACATATATCCTGGTACTAGGTGGACTGAATGGGCGTCATGTTACATGGTACATAAGTACATCCGTGGTACTAGGTGGACTGAATGGGCGTCATGTTACATGGTACATACGTACATCCTGGTACTAGGTGGACTGAATGGGCGTCATGTTACATGGTACATACATACATCCTGGTACTAGGTGGACTGAATGGACGTCATGTTACATGGTACATACGTACATCCTGGTACTAGGTGGACTGAATGGGCTTCATGTTACATGGTACATGTATACATACATCCTGGTACTAGGTGGACTGAATGGGCGTCATGTTACATGGTACATACGTACATCCTGGTACTAGGTGGACTGAATGGGCGTCATGTTACATGGTACATACATCCTGGTACTAGGTGGACTGAATGGGCTTCATGTTACATGGTACATACGTACATCCTGGTACTAGGTGGACTGAATCGGCGTCATGTTACATGGTACATACATACATCCTGGTACTAGGTGGACTGAATGGGCTTCATGTTACATGGTACATACATCCTGGTACTAGGTGGACTGAATGGACGTCATGTTACATGGTACATACATCCTGGTACTAGGTGGACTGAATGGGCGTCATGTTACATGGTACATAAGTACATCCTGGTACTAGGTGGACTGAATGGCCTTCATGTTACATGGTACATACATACATCCTGGTACTAGGTGGACTGAATGGGCTTCATGTTACATACGTACATCCTGGTACTAGGTGGACTGAATGGGCTTCATGTTACATGGTACATACGTACATCCTGGTACTAGGTGGACTGAATGGGCTTCATGTTATATGGTACATACATACATCCGTGGTACTAGGTGGACTGAATGGCCTTCATGTTATATGGTACATACGTACATCCTGGTACTAGGTGGACTGAATGGGCGTCATGTTACATGGTACATACATCCTGGTACTAGGTGGACTGAATGGGCTTCATGTTACATGGTACATACGTACATCCTGGTACTAGGTGGACTGAATGGGCGTCATGTTACATGGTACATACATACATCCGTGGTACTAGGTGGACTGAATGGTCTTCATGTTACATGGTACATAAGTACATCCTGGTACTAGGTGGACTGAATGGGCTTCATGTTACATGGTACATACGTACATCCTGGTACTAGGTGGACTGAATGGGCGTCATGTTACATGGTACATACATCCTGGTACTAGGTGGACTGAATGGGCATCATGTTACATGGTACATACGTACATCCTGGTACTAGGTGGACTGAATGGGCTTCATGTTACAGGGTACTGTTCTCGAATGGTTTGGTTGTGTCTTCGAGATTGTATATGAGCTTGATGTTAGGGAAACCAGTTGTATATGTCCAATACATGCTCACACTGTACCAGACAAAGAGCACTCCTGAGAGGTAAAGTGTTATTCATACATTTATTACCATAACCACAAATACCAACAAACATCCTTGAACATAACATGAATGTCAAAGTCTGTAATGTTCATGGGGAATGCACAGATATTATACTCTCATCTCAATACATGCTGAATCCAAATACAGAGTCCACACTAGTCTCCATAGTCATATAGTGTGTCCAATGCTGTGAAGCCACAGAGTGACAATCTCACCATCACTATCTCCATGTAGGTACTTGTGAGTTCATAGGTCAATAATCCAAGTCTTATTCCTGTCATGGTAACACAGTCTTGCCTCCAGTCCAACAGAGCAAGTGACTACATCCCTCCTCTGAGTAGGAGTTTAACTGGTCTTTTATAGGAAGACAAAGCCTCTCCCACATCCTGGTGTGAATCATGCATGGTTTAGTCACTATGGGGAAAAACCCCGTTAGTCACTGTCTATTTATACACTCATGAGTAACTCTGGGAAATCCCTGTGTGTCACCATCTATTCATGCAACATGAGTCAGTCCTGCAAAGTCACTCTGGTAAATCCCCATGAATCAGTATGGGGCTATACACATATGAATCAGTCCCACAGTTCCTGGTACATGATTGCTCATCATCCACCTCACATGCCAGAGGAGCAGTTCATCTGGTGCACTCAGTGCACTTAGTCATAAGCACATATCTTGTTCTTACATATAGATTATTCACTGTGCATTCCCCTCACATAGACAAAGTCTATAATTTCATAATACACATATACAATCAAACATTACTGCGAATGGTTTACTTCAATACATCTGCCAAGTATTATTTAATGGTCTAGGTTGTGTGTGAGTGAGTGTTCATACTTATTCACACCACAACACATCCCTCGGTTTTCTATAAAAATGATTATCTAATCATTTTTCACTTAGTCTATTTCAGTATTATGTTATTATCATAAACAGGTTTCTTAATCATTCACCTACTTAGTGTCTCTGCTTTGTTTCTTGTACACAGTAGTAGGGGTTTCTTATATGGTGCGTAATTCAGTTTCAGTTTTCTTAAAATACATCATTTTCTGCTTCTTATGCTCGGGTTCGAAACCTACCCTTTCAAAATTTGATTGTCAGATAACACTATGATATTAAAAGTAAGCACTTCTAGAAAAATGACTGTGCCATCGCCATGTTGGCTTTTAACACTTTCTGCCAACAACATCCATGTCAGCAACACTCACACCAGCCCATAATTTATGCCAATTTATGCAAACTTTTCTCAGTGTCAGACCAGGATTCATTCTGTTTTACCGTCATGATATTTTCAAGTTCATTATAAATGTCTAGGACAATAGTACTGAGTATATAAGTGGTGCCAGCATGGTGTGATATTCTCCTGGAGATGTCCTGTGTCTCACCCTTTCATAAGTTTTCTAAGGGTTTCTAATGATACTAGTGTTGTACATACACGAGATTGTCAGCCATTTTTATATGTTCTAATCTGACAAAAATGTTCAGCTTCCTTTCTTTTGTATCCATAGTGGAATATCTGTTTATATCTTTTTATGTTTGTGTGCTTTATCGACTGATTGAATGAAACTATAAGATTTTTTTTTTTTTTTTTTTTAGGCTCTTATATATTTTTTGTATTTTTTTATGGCTATCAAATGAACATAGATCTGCATCTTTCCAGGCAATATTTAGCAGCACTGTGGCAACAATGCCCTTCCCCGCTGTCTTAATTGCAGTGTCTTGGGGGTTTCACAGACCCCAGGTGTCATAACTATATCATAACAGCTTCAAGGCTGTTTCATGGCCTTGCCTCCTGCAGGTATTACTCATACCGTCCATAGATGACTCACTTTTTTAACAGATGGTCATATCCTGTATGAATGACTCACATCCCAAGCGTATGTGTCACATCCTGGATGATGACGCACATCCCACACGGATGAGCCACACCCCGTATGATGACTCACATCCCAAATGGATGAGCCACACCTTGTATGATGACACATCATAAATGGATGAGTCACACCCTGCACGATGACTCACATCCTAAATGGATGAGTCACACCTCGCATGATGACTCATATCTCAAATCGATGAGTCACACCCAACACAATGACTCACATCCCAAATGGACGAGTCACTTCCTGTATGATGACTCACCCCCAAATGGTTGAGTCACATCCCGTATGATGACTCGAATCCTAAATGGATAAGTCCCAAATTGCATAGATAAGTCATACCGTAAAGCACCCACCATCCAGTTTCTCAGTTTCCGTTACAGGATGTACCCAGTGCTTGACTCATATTAAGGTGTTTTCTATCGGTGTTTTCTGTTTGTTTATGAAATATTTTATAGTGCTTTTTTGTTGTTGTTTTGTTGTTGTTGTTGCTGTCTTAATCTATATCCATAAGAGATAGTGCAGATCAACACAGCAAGCCCAGCAAACACATTCGACCCTTCTGATATTTCTGGGATCTCTGCGTTAACCCCCCACTGACCAGGGAGTTGGCTCCCACTATATGTCCTTAATATAAGTTCTCTTAAAAGTAGCCAATACATTCTTTTTTATTTTTGAGGAACTGTTGTTCCAAGTCTGGAACTTTCTTATTTCTGTCTTTTTATTAAAGATTTCTAATATCTTTTTCATAAGGACTTGATATGCTATTTTGCTATACTGTATTACAGTAGTTTGCAGATGTCTGATGTAATTCAGTATTGGTCAATACTGCAGGCTCGCTAACCCTTCTACCACCTATCTTTTTGTCCCAGTGGGAATGAGGTGCTACATCAAATTTATTACGGCATACCTTACCTTATTATGTAAACAGCCTGACCAAAATATTACAGTCTACTTCCAAAGCAGGACACAATGCAACAGGCTTTACCTCTATGCTGTTCCTATATTTACCTTTCTGTGCTAAGTGTCTATCTTGTCTTTTTGTTTCCTAGATGGAATTGTATTATGCATTCAAACAGGTGCTACTGTATCAAGCTGGGTTGCACTGAATGACCCTCTAGGGTGTCATGGAGAACCTTCTCTGCTCTCAGCCTCAGCATAATTACATTAAGGGAAGTCACCAAACGTTCTCGGCCATCTAGTATGCATGCGCCACAGCAGTGCCTACTGCGTACATTGTACACACTGCAAACCAGATGTGTCACACTGGGGTTTTTCCCAAAGTGATGTTGCATGCCAGTTTGAGTCATATCTGGGTTTCCCCATACTGACAATAAATACCCTATTCATTCTTCCTGAAGCATGATGTAATTGCATTGAATCTACTGCAACCAACATCACTACCCCAGAGCAGTACCCTCAGCATAGCAGTGCATCTCATCTCCACCCCATTATGTGAACACTATAGCTCACATGCAGTAACTGGGCCAACCAGTCACTATCAAGACACCATGAACTGTGCAGTATGTGTACATGACCTTTTTCTTATGATTATGCTCCCTTCAAAGTGACATGCCCATTGACATCCATCTATGTGAAACCAACAATAGTTTCTTACCAATACATTATGGATTAAGCCAGTTTTTTTAAGACAATTACCAATCATGGGCCATGTATTCTTTTCTTCTTCAATATAGTAGAGTGTCTGCTATTGTAAATCAGTTAACCCTGATCTGACCATTTATGATTAATATCCACAATATACCTAATCTCCTCATAATATCTTTTACAAAGCCTGAATGGTGGGTCTAACATGAAGCTTTTTTCTATAGTGTGTCTCCCGTGATACATGTCATACATTACTGGTGTAGGCATTATGCCCCCATGTAATACTTTTAGACTGTAAGACTTGAGTATGGAAGTCAGCTTTGATTTTTGCAGAGAAATAACTTTAAATGCTAATAATATATTTGTGGGTAAGGATTTCATTAATTTCATGGCAACACTTGACTGGAAATGCAGTTCTTTCATATTTTAATGAAACTCATCGCATTACTTCTTTTCTTTTTACTCATTGGGTTAAATCTCTTGGATTTGTTCACCCCATTTATTTTTAAGTAACTTGGTGGTTAAATCACTGGGATTTGTTCACCCTATGTATACTATCAGACCCTGTGCTTGCATTGATAGAAGCTTGGCTTGCCAATGCTCTCTGGAGTTGGCATTGGTTGGAGTGACCATTTGTTGGTCCTCCATGCTGCTTAGTCTGGCCATGACCGTTTAAGCATGATTAAAGCTTATTTGCTTTATTTCAGATGTCTTATTTTAGTAACACGTTTCCATCATTATGGCTGTTACAGAGATCATCTGCACTCATACCTTGTGCCTTAGGTACTGAGCACCTGCATGTTATATGCTTCATCTTTATTCTGATCCATTTTGGAGGACTTTTTAATGACAATGATTTTTGTCTTACCAGAGGTGAACTTAACCAACCTAACCCTAACTTTGAATTCTCTCTAATCCCCCACTTATTTTTACTCATCTGTCAGCTGTCTGAATCTTAATTGTAATAGAGAGTGAGGTGTGTGTCATGGGATGCAAAAAAAACCTTGCCCTAGTTTAACAGCAAATATGATTCAAAGAACTGTCTGATATTTCCTTTGCTTGTTAGATTTGGCTGATTTCACTCCAGCCACCTGGATGGGTTTATATGTGCTGTCATTTTAGACACTGAACAAAATTATTTCCTGGACAGAACCAGGTGTACCCTAGGGTGATTCATTGCGATCTGTTCCTGTTGTTAACTGTGTATTTGATCCAAATTGTGTGTATATTTTTTATATTGAGTGTGTGTGATATACTAATGCAAAAAGCCTGTGTTAGCTCTATGTCAATTATATGTGTCTATCCTTTCACAAGCCTTTCATACTTTTTTTTTCAAATTAGTGGAACATTTCCAATAAAGGAGAAATCCTCACTACCTATACCAACTATCAGATGTATTTCTGATCCATCTGAATTGGATATGCCAAATGTATCAGAAATACTACATTATTAATATTCATTGTTTTGTTGACATAACACCCAAGCATCCAGCCAAATGGGTGATGAATTAGTGAATTAGATTTCACATTATTCCTATTCTTCTACACATCAGACAATGCCTATTTCGATATGTTATTAATACAAGGTCATTTCAAGCACATGATTGGTTAAACCAGAAAGTACATAATGTCCTTCATCAAACAGTAAACATTTGATAAAATCCCGTGCACAACATCTCCCAGTTAACTTGTCTTCCAATCAATACCAGCAATGCTCTATATAAGACACTGCCAATTTCTGTAGTGTCATAGGCTGACATCTCCTATGGGTAGAGTAGGGTGTATGTCCAAATATTCCTCTGGATTTCCACCACGTAAAGAGCATGCCTATTGGCACACATCCTACTTGCTAAGGTGGGATTTTTTAAGGGCAGTCGGGGTGTATCCTTTGATAAATGTTCATGTGTTATGTCCCAGGCCTGGGGTGAGTGCTGCTTGTCCAAATGGATCAGTAGGCTGTTTAGTAAAGCCTGACACCCTGAGCTTACTGCTTTTCAGACACTGCTGTCCCCTGTTGTGGGGCTCCCTGATGGGAGTTCGGATAGCCGCAGAGCCAGGTATAGGTAGATGTATCTCATCGAGGAGTGTTCTACATTACCATTCATTCTGGAGTTGAAGGTGTGGCATGGGTACTCAATTCAGTGAGCTCCCCTAATCCAACTGTCTCTCTGGGTATACACAAAGTCTCCATATTTGAAGTTTGATGTGATCCATACAGTGTCTGGGAGGTTGGTCTTTTCTGACCAAAGTAGCCAAATGATAAGTTATAGATCTGAGAGCTGCTCCACTGTGTCCCACATGACCTGCTCCATGCCATGATGTGTAACATGTCTGTAGACTGTAGTACAGCACACCTCCAGTGAGCCATTTTATGCTGCAGTACATGTCTAAGTATGAGAGTGTGCATGGGATCCCTTTTAGTTATAAGTCCCAGTTAGTTTGTGGTATGGCAAAAGTTAAATTTGTTTGGGTAACTCCACCATGTGTTCTCGAATGGTTTGGTTGTGTCTTCGAGATTGTATATGAGCTTGATGTTAGGGAAACCAGTTGTATATGTCCAATACATGCTCACACTGTACCAGACAAAGAGCACTCCTGAGAGGTAAAGTGTTATTCATACATTTATTACCATAACCACAAATACCAACAAACATCCTTGAACATAACATGAATGTCAAAGTCTGTAATGTTCATGGGGAATGCACAGATATTATACTCTCATCTCAATACATGCTGAATCCAAATACAGAGTCCACACTAGTCTCCATAGTCATATAGTGTGTCCAATGCTGTGAAGCCACAGAGTGACAATCTCACCATCACTATCTCCATGTAGGTACTTGTGAGTTCATAGGTCAATAATCCAAGTCTTATTCCTGTCATGGTAACACAGTCTTGCCTCCAGTCCAACAGAGCAAGTGACTACATCCCTCCTCTGAGTAGGAGTTTAACTGGTCTTTTATAGGAAGACAAAGCCTCTCCCACATCCTGGTGTGAATCATGCATGGTTTAGTCACTATGGGGAAAAACCCCGTTAGTCACTGTCTATTTATACACTCATGAGTAACTCTGGGAAATCCCTGTGTGTCACCATCTATTCATGCAACATGAGTCAGTCCTGCAAAGTCACTCTGGTAAATCCCCATGAATCAGTATGGGGCTATACACATATGAATCAGTCCCACAGTTCCTGGTACATGATTGCTCATCATCCACCTCACATGCCAGAGGAGCAGTTCATCTGGTGCACTCAGTGCACTTAGTCATAAGCACATATCTTGTTCTTACATATAGATTATTCACTGTGCATTCCCCTCACATAGACAAAGTCTATAATTTCATAATACACATATACAATCAAACATTACTGCGAATGGTTTACTTCAATACATCTGCCAAGTATTATTTAATGGTCTAGGTTGTGTGTGAGTGAGTGTTCATACTTATTCACACCACAACAGTACATACGTACATCCTGGTACTAGATGGACTGAATGGGCGTCATGTTACATGGTACATACGTACATCCTGGTACTAGGTGGACTGAATGGGCTTCATGTTACATGGTACATACGTACATCCTGGTACTAGGTGGACTGAATGGGCTTCATGTTACATGGTACATACGTACATCCTGGTACTAGATGGACTGAATGGGCGTCATGTTACATGGTACATACATACATCCTGGTACTAGGTGGACTGAATGGGCGTCATGTTACATGGTACCCAGTGGGCACAGTACAAGTCTGCACTAGCTAATAAACGTTGTATGAGTGACTAGTTTCACTGCAATGTTTACTAGCCACTCATGCAACTTCCTGGTTAGTATCAACATTTTGCCAAATTTCACAGTAGTACTTATTAAGTTATTAGTAAGTGTTGCATGTACAGTGCTGCAACATCAACTATTATTAAGTGTAGCTTAGCGATGTTTATTAGTAGATGCAATTGTAGCACTGCAGTAGCACTGCTTAGTAAGTGTTGATTTAGCATCTCTTATCAAGGGCTGCATATTAGTAGTTTATTAGCTACTGTTCAGCATTGCTTAATAAGGGCTTAACTTGCAGTGTTGACTAATTGGAACATAGCAGTGGGTACTAGTTGTTGCAAGTGCAGGGCTGCAGCTGAATCATTTACTAAGCACTGAAAATGTGTCACTTACTAAGCACTGCATATTAGTAGTTTACTGGCTGTTGTTTAGCATCACTTAGTAAAGGCTTAATTTGCAGTGTTTACTAACTGGAATATAGCAGTGATTATTAGCCGTTGCAAGTGCAAGCTGCAGATACACCACTTAGAAAGCACTGCTAACCCATCACTTATTAAAAGTCGCATATCAGTAGTTTACTAGCTGTTGTCCAGCATCGGTTAATAATGGCTTAACTTGCAGTGTTTACCAGCTGGATCATGGCAGCGGTTACTAGCCACTGCATGCGCAGGGCTACAGATACACCACTTAGAAAGCACTGCTAACCAATTACTTATTAAAAGTTGCATATCAGTAGTTTACAAGCTGTTGTCCAGCATCGGTTAATAATGGCTTAACTTGCAGTGTTTACCAGCTGGATCATGGCAGCGGTTACTAGCCACTGCATGCGCAGGGCTACAGATGCACCACTTAGAAAGCACTGCTAACCAATCACTTATTAAAGGCTGTATCTTAGCAGTTTATGAGATGTTTCTAAAGTGTTTAATTTGCAGTGTTTATTAAGTGTAACATAGCAGTAATTACTAGTTGGTTCAATTTGAACTGTCTATACAAGGTAATAATCATGTATTGAAATTTACTCCAAATTGTCTTAAAACAAAAAGAAAAATATCCCTGTGATCCTACATAGGTATAGCACAAGATGATAACAAAACTTCAATTTCAAATAGTTTCACAAAATGACAAATGAAGTGGAGTAACACCTGCTTTACTACTACACACTGCTCACACCTTGCAGGTCACACCTCCTGGTCACGCCCTGCTGCACCAACACATAGCATTGTGAAAGATACTTTAGCTATGGAGGTCAGTGGTTGACCTACATACATGTACATAACACACTGGACATATCTTACAGTCAACTGTGGCAAGCCTAAGTTAGATTAAACAATATAGGTGGGTATAGGATATTATACCAAAGATGCCTCAATGCACTGATACCCCCTTGAAATATTATGTATTCTTGTTATAAATGGGATTGTGCTACTAGATAAACCTTTTCAAGGGTTTACTAATATTTGTCAAGATTTTTAAATATTTTGAACATACAATCCCAAAATACCTTGATTTACTTATTGAATAATGGGAACTTGCATATGGTGAAAAAGTGATATTCAGGACTGGTGTACACCACTTCATTTGTCATCTTCTGACATTGTTGAGATAATTCTTCAGTAATGCTAGCATATTGTGCTATGCCTCAGTAGGTTTGTCCTAAAACAGGTTAAATTGTATGCTAATATAAGCTCCTGCATAGGAATGACAATGGCACTGATTAAGTTTGTAATGCAGCAGCAGCACTTAGCACTGGCTACTAAGAGTAGCTTAGTAGCAGGTGCATAGTAAAGGCTTACTAGCTGTTGCTTCACATGATTTAAGTAGGACTGTATTGGCATTGACTAGTAAAAGGTACAGAGCAGTGTTTACTAGCAGCTGCAACTGTAGGGCTGCAGAAGCACTGGTTATTAAGGGCAGTTTACGCATTGCTTACTAGCTGGTTTATACTAAAGGCTTACTAGCTGTTTCTTGGCATCAAATATTAAGTGTCACTAGGTGGCAGTAGTATACATTCTCTCAGCTTTATAACCTTAAGGGTAATCTAAATCATATTTCTGATAATTAAAATATCATTGAGATCTATTCTAAGTCATAAGATGGCATAAGCTAGCACACAAATTGATTGCTACAAATTAAATTACCGGATAGACTGTGTAACAAGATAGATTTAAAGTCAATTTATATATAGACACCATTTCTTTGTTCTACTGAAGATTACTTCATATTCAGACCAACAGTGTTGCATTGACTGCCAAGAAGCAGATGTCAAAGTGATGATTGCAAAGCTCTTAGTAATGGCCTTTTCTGCAGTGGATACTAAGCACTGCATTATAAGCTATCTGCTAGGAAGGGGTTACTTTGCAGGGCTGCCTAGTATAACATTTAGCAAATAAATATTCAGCTATTAGGAGCTGCATTTACACCACTTACTAGGAGGTATTCTGCACTGATAAATAAGTATTGCAAAATAAACTACTAGTAAGGGCTTATTTTGCAGGACTGCCTAGTATAACATTTAGCAGATAATTAGCCAGCTATTAGGAGCTGCATTTACACCACTTACTAGTAGCTATTCTGCACTGGTTAGTAAGCATTGCATTATAAACTACTAAAAAGGGCTTATTTTGCAGGGCTGCCTAGCATAACATTTAGCAGATGATTAGCCAGCTACTAGGAGCTGCATTTTCACCCCTTACTAGTAGATTTCCTGCACTGCCTATTAAGTGGTGCATATAAACTACTAGTAAGAGCTTATTTTGCAATGAAGCAAAAGTACCTAATAAACAATGCCACCAGCAAGTAAGCACTGCCTAGTCTAACATTTAGCATGAAATTAGCCAGCTAGTAGTTGGTGCAACCAGTGCAGAGCAGTGACTACTAAGTGTTTAGTAAGTGGAGGTGTGCCCACTGGGTACATACGTACATCCTGGTACTAGGTGGACTGAATGGGCGTCATGTTACATGGTACATACCTACATCCTGGTACTAGGTGGACTGAATGGGCGTCATGTTACATGGTACATACATACATCCTTGGTACTCGGTGGACTGAATGGGCTTGACCTTATAAAATAAGGACTGCTATTGCAGGAGACACCAGAAGAAGATGGTCCCATGGGCCTTTAACCATTATTTTAATGGTTAATGGGCCTTTAACCATTATTTTAACGGTTAATGGGCCTTTAACCATTATTTTAACGGTTAATGGACTTTATACACTGTCAGCCCGGCACAATGGTTTTACAGTAGAGTGCTTCTATTTCTGAAATATAGTGGTAGCTGCTGTCGGTACAAAATCAATGACCCGATGTGGGGCCTGGTATATATGTACTACAGTGGTCTGTATAACCCATTTACTGTTGGGGCTGAGAATGTATGAATGTTGATGAATATATGACATAATATCAGACTTACCGCTCTCGGTGGCACTGTTTGGGTGAGTAGGTACCATCCGGGTTACAACTGGGACTAAATGACTGGTCCTGTGACGTCATAGCATGGTACCAGCAGTTAGAATGTAGCCGCGGCTCCCTCCATTCTACACTCCCTGACAACAAAAATACAAACATAAAACACTTAGTATTGAGACTGAAATACAACATACCAAATTCGACGTAATTAGCTCATATACCCTAATAAGTGCACACCCTCACCCCTTTTTTTAGCACTTAGTGCAAATCTCTATATGAATAGCAGTCAGTATATTTTGGACTATAACAGTTTGGTAAAGCCAGCAATACAGCTTTACAGCATCCTGTATTCAAACCTGCAGGTGTTGTCGCTGATGCATGCTTGTAGCCCTGGAGGTTAATTCAAAAGGTCCTGGGATCGCTACCTCAGCAATCTAATTATTCTGCCTTATTCAATTAAGTGATCTTAAGATAAGACTGTCTTGCCTTTTCACAGCCAGCACTAAGACCGCAGTGATCTTAGCCTCAGCCCTCCTACACCATTCCAAGTAGAACACACTGTGCACAGGCGCAAGAGGCCCATAGTGAAAGAATAGCAGTGGAAACACTCCTTCTCACAAGAGTGATTACACAAGCACCCCCCTATATGAGCTACTTATAGAGTATAGGGTGCAGTTGACCTCGTACAGTATTCAAGTGCACTTCATGCCTGAGTAGCATGAAGAGCCTCCAAGGACTCTCAGCAAACGTTCTCCCTCCCCTCTCTATGTATACAGCAGGGACAATCACTCTTGGGAGCAGGAGTGTTCACTGTGAGTGCTCTTGTACTCAGGTGAAACCACTATGCAATTATTTCACTAAGATTGCAGTGATCTTACGGCTGGAAAAGTAAGAGTGAAGGGATCTCAGGACTAGCTGTGCCTGACTGGCCTGCAACTACTGCATGAGATAGCGTAGACTGGCTAGGTCTTATGATATGTGCCTACGCTAAGATCGTAGGGGTAGAAATGCCACGATATTTTGAATTAACCTCCAGACTGGTTGGCATACACTGTACAATGTGTCATCCCAACCCTTACAGGCATCTGAGTACTTCCCTATAAAGAACATAATGGGAGGGATGTGCGTTTTTTGGAATTAAATTTTCTTTGAGGTTTTAGAGGGAAATATTATTTTTGTGATTATTTAGTGTGATAATTATGTCGAAATATACAACTTTTTGAGGGCTAATCTTGTAGACATTATCCACTGCCAAGTAAATATTGACTGATGCCTCGCCACTATAACATTGGGCTATCAGCCTAGTGACATGCAGTGTCGGGTCACACCGGGTCACCTAACGCACACATTGTATTGATTGGTGTGACAAGGTAACTACAAGGTCAAACACTATCACTTATCTCTACTGTCTATCTACTATCTCAAACCTTCAACCCATTAAGGGCTGCTGATGCATTCATGCATCATGACCATGAGTAACTCGCCAGTAATTCATTCATACATCATGCCGACCCTACAGGATCAATACACCCCCGGAAGGTCGGCATGATGCTCCAATGAAGTACTAGTGAGCAGACGCGCCAGCACTTCATTGATGCATCATGCCGACCATGATACAATCCTGCATCAGTGGTCCTTAAACCTTTAAATGTCTAGAAAGTGCCTACACAAACAGGATTCCAAGGGAATGGGATATCTAATTAGAGGTTAAATAAGGGTTATTGATGCACGAGTTGGTTTTAGTCACAGATACAATGAACGAGGGCATTATACGCCCGAGTATATATAAGCTCTTTATACCATGGTGCCAAATTTTAAGTATTTACCTTGAAAAACAATGAATTCTGATGCGAATTGGGCCAGACGAGAAGGAAGCCCTTCCACCATATTGGATTTCTGTTTATCAACATACTGTCTGGTATGCCGAGAATAACATTCAATTTCCCCCATTTATAGAGAATTTGGTGCCTCCTCGGGTTCACACAACAAAGATTAGGCCTTCTTCTTACTCCCTCCATGTTTCAATAGATGATTTTAAGCCTATATTTCCTCAAAATTGCCATAATCCAATCGCTCTGTGTTCGGTGTCCGACAAGAAAGGTAGTACTTTGTCTATACACCAGACGGCAAGACTGCAGCGCGACATGGGAGGTTGACACTATGGCGTAGACGCGCAGCCCACTGTCCGCTATGGTAAAGGATACGAGTCAACTCGCTGTCATGGTTTGTTTCGTTTTAGTGTCAAGTACTGTTCATTCTAGCCATGGTTAATTGCATGAGTTTTATCCTTAAACTTGAACGCAAAAATATGCAAATGACCCATAACCATGGTATAATGGGACCTAAGCACCGGCCCTCGAGTCCTTTATTAGAGGTCCAGAATTAGCGGATTATCCAATGGCCATGGCCATCGCTGGAGGTTGTTACCAGCATGTTCTACCAATAAAAGCTATCAGATGGGTACCTGCTCCCCCGAGAGGCCCGCAGTGAATAGTTGGGATTAATTTATTGGCTGATGACTATTCTTGCTAAGTCGGCATTTCCTTTGTTGGTTTATCTTAGTGTCTACTGTCGGTAGCTTCTTGGGATAAGGAGGCATATGATAGTCACCCTTGATAATAAGGGTCCTGCTGAGTTCTATTTGGGGCTAAGTGTTTATAACTACCCTACCTGATCAAACACTGCTGGTCTGGGGTGGTGCATGCAGGTAGAAGGGTAGATTCAGGTAAACTGCAACACTGTCTGCACCGTGCATTGGCCATATATCTTATAGGTCTATCTTTGTACAAACATGAGGACCTCCCAGTCTCACACTGCTCCAGCATCATGGAGTTCCATTCAAAGGTCAGGAACCCTCAAAAATGTCTGTCGAAATAACCGAAAATGTTTTTGTTTGAAGTTATGGCCAAAATATGGGGGGGGGGTCATATACCTGCAGTATGCCCCATAAAAAAGCTTGTCCCCTCAAGGTCACATTAGGTTCTATGAGTTGGACAACAAAAATCACAAAACACCTCTTCACAAAAGGGAGTGATCATTCTTTAACAACAATGGGGGGTGGTGAGTTTTGGGACCAGAGTGCAAAAAGAAAAAAAAGAAAAATTGGCCCCTCCTCACATGGGCCAATTTTTTAGAGGGCACTGGCCCTTTTGAACTTTAGTTTCTGAAAACAGGTGAAATTATCATCCCCCCTTCAGAGGGGCTGAAAAAATGTTGACCCCAACCTTCTGAAACCCACCAGTCCCCCCTTGTTGTAAAAAAGATTGTCACTCTCTAAAGTAAGGTTTGTCAAGTGTTTGATTTATACCCTACCAGGAACAAAGTGTATAGACACATTAGAAAAAGTCACAATCCAACTCACCTTAGAGCAAATATGAAGATATCTTGTGTTTTTTCTGTAATCCTCTGCAACCAGATTTAGATTCAGTCTATCATCCAGTTTACTACAGGCTTTGATCCATTCAAGACATTGCTTGGTTACTGGATCCATGGGGTCAATAGACAAGTTTGGTTTGGGAAATCTATAAAAACTCCCCACCTATAATGTGCTCTTTAGACCAGCATCTCGAATCACTCTTGCATGTGTTCCATGCACAACGTTTTTCTGGCATTTTGGAATGCTTACATGTATCTAGATCTGTATAGGTATGCTATATAGGTGGCTGTTTGATCCCTACCATGCAGTGAGCCTGCAGTCTCAGTTGTTTGGTGTTAAAAGACCAAAACCCAGACACTATCCATTTCTGCACTATCTTGTGCCTACTACTAGTAATGGAGCACATGCCTAATTATGGCCTATATTATGTGTAATTGATACAAGCATCCACCTATACCATTTTGAGATATAGCACTGACTTCTTAAATAAGGTAAAATGTTTAATGGCTTAAGTAAAAAACAGAAAGTGTCCCATTACAAGACTGTTTACTCATAGGGTCACTCCATGATCCCCATGAGTGTATGTGTGTGAGGGTGCACCTTATATGCAGGGTGCACCTTATATGCAGGGTGCACCTTACATTCAGGGTGCACCTTATATGCAGGGTGCACCTTACATACAGGGTGCTTATACACAGGGTGCACCTTATATACAGGTGCACCTTATATGCAGAGTGAACTTTATATGCATGGTGCACCTTACATGCAGGGTGCACCTTATATGCAGGGTGTGCCTTATATGCAGGGTGTGCCTTATATACAGGGTGTGCCTTATATGCAGGGTGCACCTTACATGCAGGACCTGTCTTATATTTTTTTCGGGGAAGAGGGGGGTAGGTGGGGCAGCATCAATTAACAGCTGTTTCCCGGGTTGTGATTCCATGGTCTACCTTCCTTCCCTTGTAGTAGTGGCCCGCAGGTTGCTAGAGTTATGATCGGGGAGGGCGGGTGCCATGATGACCATCGTCCCTCACACACTTGTGTATGAAATACGAAATAGACTAAGTGTGAAAGTGTGTTTCAAGTCCTGAAATTACATTTACAGTCTCAAGCCTAGTAGAATTCACCAAAAAATCAACTCAAAAACATTTTGTACTGGTGACCCATGTCCTGCAAGGATGACTTGTCAATGATATGAACCCACCACTGTTCACAAATAGAGCCCAACCGAAAGGTTTCACCATAAGGGAGTCGACATTACTTAGGCCAAAAAAAAAAGAGTTGTGTGTTTCAGGTATTGAAGGTCAGATTTGTTTTGATTTTTTTTTTTCAATTTTTTTTAACTGCTACAATGACTCTTAGCGACTTGAGATCAAGGTGCAGATCCCGAGGCGCGGCGACTCGGGATCGCGGCACAGTGACTCAGGACAACAAAAATGGTAGAAATCTTGCCCAAAGACCTATAATTTCTTCAAAAATGAAGAAAGAAAATTAGGGTCTGCCCTATTTGGCTAGGTAGGGTCAGGTTACCTGAAACAAACACTTTTTCTTTTTGGCCTTATCAATGAGAGTAGGGGGTGGATGGGTGGTGGATTTTCGCTCAGATGCCTTAGCATTCTTTAGCCCCCTCCCCCCAGACCTGAGGGGTAAAATGATGCCTTCAGTTTTGTAGCCATGATGCTCTGATGCAGCAGTAGCATTGCATCCTGCTCACCCCGGGTTTAACACAGACCGTCCTAAGGTTCAGCATGATGCAGCAGGCCCGTAACTAGGGATGGGGGTTGTCGGTTCGAATGAACCCCCCAGGCCCTTTATGGACCAAAAATGTTCCACCCTAGCCAGCCTAAAAGTGCAGATGATTAGCTACATGTCAGATTTCGTGGCTTGTAAATCGAGCAATTATAAAGGATTTTAGAAAACAAACCTTAAAATAGGGAAATTTTGCTTCATATGGCCCATCACCATTACACATCTGTACAAAAAATAAGGAAATTTTACTCTTTTATTCTATAAGATTTTTGGCAGGTTCCCTCTTTGAACTCATTGAGTTCCACCTTATCGAAAATCGAACCACCCCGCGAAGAGGGCTAGTTACGGGCCTGTGCAGCAATGCAGTGACCCCCAGTTACTGGTGCATCGTGATGTATCATGTTTAACCTGAGACCTCATATTGCTGAGAAATATTCATCAGCATGTCAAGTGTTTTTTTTTTTTTTTCAAAAACAAAAGAGAAAAGCAAAGTACATGATAATCAGGGATGTAAGTCAGGCATGGGAAAAAATCAGGAAGCCATATGTTTACTTGATACAAAAGGCTTCATTTTTTCCAAACAGCCCTCCTACCACTCACCTATAAGGAAAATACATGCCATTCAAAATTTTCAGAAATCAGGAAATCCTGATAAAACCTGAAGACTTACATCCCTGGATAATAGTCTACCATATCCAGCATAGTAAGAAAAAAAGTGAGCTTGAAAAATTTCTAGAAAGGATGTCTAGTGCTTCAGAGTTATATTTGGCTTTAAAATTTGTGGGCCATTGCTAGTGTAAAATTTGACAAAAATGAGGGGGGTGTGCACCTTTTCTGGTATGCATGCTTATCTTTTCGAATCAAGGAGGTATGCAGCCATTGCATTGTTGAGGGGTGCCTGGATGGAGCTGTGTCAGGGTGTGTGTTGTAGTGTGACAACCGTTACCTCCACCTGTTACTCAAACCTATTGTAGGGTAGATTCACCTTCAGCCCACCCACTTACTGGCCATAAAAGAATCAGTTTGGCACTGCATCAACATTACAAACTGGTTAAATCATACTGTGATGAACCAGATGTGACAGTTTGAGAAACTCGAAATGTGATATCAGTTCAGACTGAGCACCACAATGATTTCTTTGGCCAATAAAATAGATGGATATCTCAAGGTATGTGGACAGTTCATGGTTAATCTACCATACCCCTGGTACCAGACAACAACAACAATACAGTATTTCTTCTGCCACCTGGCGGCCTTTTCTGTAGTTACTTCTAGCCAAGGAATTTGTGAAAATTCCCAGAGAAAAACCCCAGAGATATTTGCTTTGGCAATGAAGACAGACCCCTTGATGGGACTCTTGAATGGTAAAATAGCTAATTGTACTGTGTGCAAACCCCTACTATCTCACCCCAGTGCTACCGAGGCCCTTTCTGCCAGCTACCATTAAGTTTTGGGAACAAAATGGATCCTTTATTGCCAGCATATTAAATCACAGAATTAATGGTATGGGTACTTTCCACTGCCAAACACTAGCCCTGCTTTGATTTTGAAAAAAAATCTGGAATTAGTCATGCATACCCAAGCTTAATCTAACATCTTTTTATTTCCCTTTTATATGAGATTACACCAAGAACTGTGTGCATGGTTTGGTTGGGTTGTTAATAAAGGTACAGTGTACACACCTTGACATAGTCTATTATCTAACACTTAAGACCTTGATGCTGACTAGAGTTTCACATTCCTCCCTCCTTCCGCACTCACAATACAACAAACTGAATAAATTGGCACTGTTTTTACCCCTGCCGCCTCACAGCGTGCATGGCACGGACAAACACCCACTTGTTTGTTGTCGTGTGGAATATGTCAGCGATTCACAAACTGAGGGAACACTTTAACCCTTTAAGGACCTCTAATTCATTCATTGGCCCATCGGTCATGATGCATGAATGCAGCTTGCCCATTGGTCATGATGCATGAATGCAGTACAAGCATCATGCTGACCCTAAGGGGCTGGTACAGTCCAGGAGGGTCGGCATGATGCACCAATGAAGTGCTAGCGCGCAGTCTCACCAGCACTTCATTGGTACATCACACCGACCAATGGGCATGATGCACCCTTGCATTAGCAGCCCTTAAAGGGTTATAAATAGAGAGTTGTGGAATTAGCATATGGTACATATATACTGAGATATGGCATAGAGAGGACTAATGTTTCACCCTGGGGAATATTTTACCATCAACTAACGCTAGGAGAATACAAAACAACTCTGGTGTTGGAAAACTGCAAAATGTTGTTTCTCCCTGAATTTTAATAACATAAATGTGTATAACCTGCGACTTTAATGCAAACAGAGCCCTGTTGTGGCTTATTAGATCAGCTTAAAGAAGGGGTGTGGCTTATAGGGAGGTTTCATGTTCATGTGCGGCCATGTCAGTTCTGTCCTCGAAATCTTCTAGTGAGATTAAGTAGGTACCATACTTGCAAGTAGAATGACATGCCAGGAACCAATCTGGCATGAGATCAGAACTGGAAGTCGCTGATGTCGTCTTATACGTGGTAATGCGGGAACCAGTCTGGTGCCGTAAGGTCACTATAGGCAAGTATTGAGCACAATAAAAGATCCAGCTACTGTAACACCTGGCATATAAGATGTGGCTTGTACGCAAGGATTGGGGGAGAGAGTTGTCAACCAAAACATCTCCCCAAAGCCTCACTTAGGTCCTACATTGGGGTAACAAGGTCTGGTGTGCCTCTAGGTACCCGTATAAGTTTTTGAATTTTCAAAGATTCATTGATTAGAAAGCAAAGTTACCGCGCCAAAGTCACATGATTTCGAAATTTTCTGACAAGTATAGAAACTCAATCTTACATGGTTCTAAACCTGCATTTTGAAAGCCCCAGATATGGCTCATAACTACTTATAAAAAAAACTGGTGCGGCTTATACATGGCTTACACATGACCAATGGGCATGATGCGTGTTCAGTGTTGCCGAAATGACGCCAGCATGCCGGCCTTTGCCGGCGTAGAATGTAAATGGCCAGCGTAGGGGCTTGGGACGCAGGCCACAGTGGTTGGAAGCCAATTGGAAGCAAAGATAGAGCTGTTTGTGTATAATCAAATATTTTACCTTTTTGAGTGTTTGTGTATGTAGAATAACATTTATAACACAGTTTAAGCCAGTGCCTTACCATGTTAATAGGCATATGGCCTGCGTGAGAGGAAAATGGCCTGAGTAAGATGCTAGGACGCAGGCCACATTGGCCTGCTTCGAGAGAAAGTTTCAGCAACACTGCTGCATCAATGCATCAGCCGAGCGGCCCTTTAAGGGTTAATACAAATGCGGGCGCCATATTATTGTTTTGCTGCCCTACATGTTTCTTCCTATAGAAGTCATGACCTAGCCTGTAGCTACATTCTTCTTTCAAGCTGTGTGCTAATGAAGGTGGGGAATAAATCACCCCTGACCTAAAACACAAGACACCTGTGCCTCCAGTCTGTATGGGCCAGAGACCCGTAACCCTTTAAGGGCCGGTGACACAGGAGTGCATCATTGACAGAGGTCGTCCTGATGCACCAATAAAGTGTTAGCAAGTCTGCTGGCTAGCCCTTCGTTGTACATTCACCTTTGGCCACACCAAAAAAAAAAGTTGTTTTATGGATTTTGGTTTTGAAAAAATGGTGTGAGAGCAAATTTTTATTTTTTTTTTTAAAGAATTTTTTGGTGTCCAATGGATTCCTTGCTGGGAAATTGAGGCGAGCGAACAAATTTTTTTTTTTTAAATTTTTCCAAACATCACAAAGAGAAACCTTGTAGAAACTGAAGCGAGTGAAATCCGTAGACAAGATTTCTTTATAAGAACAAAAAGATTTTATTTGCGAAAATGTGGAGAGGGCGATCCGTAGACCAACTTATGTTTTTTGTTGTGGCCTTTGTGAAAAATTCTAAAACAGAATCTACCTGTGGTTATGCACAGCAGGAACATGTGGATTCTAATAGAAAGTCCACTGCATAGTCATAGTTACTAAACAGCCCACAGCACAAAAGTGGTTAACGCTTTAAGGGCCGCTGATGCAGAAGTGCATCATACCCATTGGTAGTCATGATGCACCAATGAAGTGCTGGCGATAATACGTAATGTGCACAAGTACAGCTTTGTACAGCCTCAACTGGAGAGTGTCCAACAGGTCCCTGAGCCACTGCTACTGGTGTCTAACTCATTTATCACTGCACTTTGTAAAAAGGTGATTTAGCCCAAAAAAAAGAGAAGAAAAGTTTGGTTTCTGGTCTGCTAAAAAGGGTTTGGTTAAAAAAAAAAAAAAAATCCAACCTGAAGACCTCAACTTTTTTGAGCATGTTACCGGAAACATACTTTTTTTGCCTTATACAGGGAGTGAGCGCTGGTTAGAAGAGACTACTTCTCTCTGATTGTATGTAGGATATAAGGAGGAGCTGTATCTATATAGCGTGGGTGCACATCTCCAGAAAGTGTGCGTTCCCTCTTTTAGGGCATATCCTAGAATAGAAATAACCAAATCTCATGAATTGAAACTCTTAAATATACAAGACCTATGTTCTAGATATGTGCACCGAGCACTAATCAGTGGCAGATCCAGAATTTAGAAAATGAAGGGGCTTGACCCTAAAGGAGGGCGCATTGCCTATTTTTGAGGAATTTTTGGGGTCCTAAATAATCAAATAAACTCTTAACTAAAGAGGCGCACGCCCCCTCGTCCCCCATCTAAATCCGCCACGGCTAATCATGTCGAATAAGGTATTGCTAATTATATCAAATTTAGAATACCGCATATATGGAGCTTTCAACCTTTACTCAGGTGGTTTAAGTGTGAGGAATCTAACACTGTCTAAAGATTCAAAATACTCACCATAATACCATAGGCCTAGAGTAGAAGACAGTTTGTTACAATTTTTCTAAACAGAAGGAGATTTTCCATCGCTCTGCACAAGTCAAGGTTCATATGATGGATTTGTCAACTATCAGCCAAAGTCCCTTCATTTCAATTTTAGGTATTTATTATTTATTTTGTTTGGACCAGAGCCATCAAGCTTTATTATCCCTTTAGGCCAACAACTATTATCGCCTAGTTCAGAACTACTGTAAATTCTCCTATACATAAGCCGAACTCTCATATGAGCTGCACCCTGATCTTCAGTCAATGCTATAAGTAGTACCTGGGACTGGAAAATAAGCACGTTTGTCCTGTCTTATAATGTCAAAAACCGCTTGTATAAGCCACACCTTGTCACCTATAAGCTGGCTCTTTTATAAGTCACGGCTTATACAAGGGAATTAACAATAATTGAACACTCTTTTACTGACAATGGTACTGAAGGGGAGATGGGCCGCCAGCATGTTATATGTTAGCTCCTGCTTTGATAGTCAGTTCAGCTGCTACTGTTCATGGTTGTACAAGTTTTGTTAAATGTATGCTGGGTTCATAGAATTGATTCAAGAGGTGATTTTTGTTCTGTTTTCTTTTCTTAAACCATTGAGACTTTTTTACTTTTACCTTAGCTTAGGGAGTGACTTTTTTTAACAACAGGGGGGGGGGGTGTTGGGTTTGAGGGGGGTCAGAATTTTTCGACCCCTTGACCAGGGGGGTCAAAATAATTTCACCTGATTTTAGCGAAAAAGCCCGCGTGCTACTACACGTTAAAAGGGCGCATCTGCGCGTGATTTTCAACCCTATATAGATGATTCTAGGGCACTATCTGTTTGGAAATTGTTGATATACTAAAGGTAACTCACCATCAGGTCCAGTCGGCAGGCGGCGAGCCAATTTTCCCAGCCTCTCTTTCACCTTGATTGGTCCATTTGGCTCATTTGTATTGTCAACACCAAAACTATCAGACTCTTCGCCCTCCTCCTCACTCTCCTCTAGGCCCTTGTGTTTCTTTTTGGAGCGGGATTTATGAGATTTTCTCCCAAGACTCTGCTGTTTATCCTCACTGTCATCATATTTTGCCACGACTTTACCCTTTTTATCAAAGGTGATCTCCTCAGTCTCAGCCTCCTTAAACACTGCAGGTTTTCTGTCTTGTTCATCTTTTGGAGTCGATAAATCCATGTCGTCCACATCGTCTTCAATATCGGGGTTGGCATCAGCGTCATCTTCATCAGTTGCATCCTCATCATCCTCTGTTTCTTCCTCATCTTTCTCCTTTCCAGCCTCAACGTTTTCATCTTCATTTTCATCTTCGTCCTCATTTTCATTTTCATCCTCCTCTTCATCTTCTTTTTCATCATCATCATTGTCTTTTTCATCCTCATCATTATCTGTTTCATCTTCATCTTCCTCCTCATTTTCATCATTCTCCGCCTCACTGTCAGTTTCAGTTTCGTTTTCATCATCACTATCAATGTCTTCAGAGGGTTTTCTCTTGGTCTTGAGATTCTCTGTATCTGATTCATTCTCTGACAGCACCTCACCTTTTTCATTAAATGTGATCTCATCTCTTTCATCATCATCATCAGTTTCAGATGTTTTCTCCTCGTGATGGACACGCCTTTTCTTTAATCTCCTGCTTGTGTTGTGATGCCTCTTGGATTTCTTATCCTCATCACCTTCATCAATGATTTTACTTGTGTCATGTTCAGTTGCCTCTATTTCATCATCATCATCACCACTACCAGGTTCCTTTTGGACAGCTTTTACTCTACCTTTCTTACGAGCTTTCTCCGTGAGTTCAGTCAGGAGCTCTTGCTCATAGAGTCCAGCCAGTGCCTCTGAGGTAGGAATAGAGCGCTGTGAGCGGGATTGGGGTCGAGGCAGCCCCTCGCTTTCCAATTCCTTTTTCTCTTCATCTGATCCATCCTTGATCTCTTTATGTTTGGAGTGGAGGTAGCGTTCTAGTTTGGCGAGAACTGTGTATGCACCCTTCGACTGGTCCTTTGTCTCCTTGGCCTGTTCTTCCAGCTGGTTCTTCCACTGCTCCGCTGTAAGTAAATGAATACACTAAGTTAGCGCCAATAAGTGTTCAATTAGGAATGATAAAAACACAATTAACTGTTTAAGGGCCGCTGATGCATTAATGCATCATGCCCAGTGGTCGTCATGATGCACCAATGACGTGCTGGCGAGCAGTCTCACCAGCACTTCATTGGCGCATCATGCGGACCCTAGGGGGTAGATACATAAACTCCCGGAGGGTCGGCATGATGCACCAATGACGTGCTGGCGAGCAGTCTCACCAGCATTTCATTGTGCATCATGACAACCAATGGGCATGATGCTTTAATGCATCAGCGGCGCTTAAAGGATTAATAGGTCTACATATACAGTGCAGGCAAGTTTATACCCAACCAGCACTGCATCATGTCGACCACTTGAGAGTTGAGATGATGCACGAATGCAGCACGGGTAAATCAATCATCAGGACTGCTTTCATGTATCCTGTCCACCCACTTGGTATAAGAACGTGTTTTAACGTTAAAAAAAAAACGTTTTTATTGGTTTCCCTACTGGTTATTTGGTTGAAAATTGGTTAAAAAAAACGTTTTTTGCCGAGTGGGCACCAACCGCCCTGATACATGCATTGATGCATCGTTTGGTCCTTAAAGATTTAATTGAGCAAAGACATGAACAAAGCATTAAGAAAAGACATTTAGGGTCAGTACACAGCTTTATTATGTGTAGGTATTACCCCAGCCACATAGGACAACCTAGTCACAATCAAATATCACAGCTCTCCTCCAGGAAGTAGTTACAAAGCAAAAGAATTAACATCATTAGTGAAGTGCTGCTAGTCTGCAACCAGTTCATGGCTAAATTTGCTCCACTTTCAATGCTAAATGTACCTCACTAGCGTCAGATCTTTCAACATAATCTGAAAAGAAAAGTTAGCATTTATGCGAATAAATTGACTTAAACGTGAAAGATTCAATGATATCATGAATATGTCCCCTTTGATTGAACTTTGGGCTACTTTCCCTTTGCTGAAGATAATCAGAAATCTAAAGTAATGATAATTGACAAAAAGGTATAGCAGCAACAGTTGGGAACACTAGATATACACGAGTCTATATATCAAATCTAAGGTTGAAAAAAAGAGAAAGAGCTTTAAAAGGTGACTGTGCCAAGGCTATTTTGGTGATTTCCTCTGTCTTAATTTATGTTAGCTGCCTGTGGCCTTAGGCCTTGGCAAGTAACCTCAGTAAAATAGAAAACACCTACACTATACCCTACTTTGTAGCCTTTACGTGAGCAATCAGTCTTGTAAATGTCACATAGACTACTAAATCATGAAGGAGGTGGGGCTTGAGTATGTCTGGGCCCCCCCCCCAAAAAAAAAAATTGCCATGAATTCATAATAAATTGAACAGGAAGCTAAAACTTTGCATCTCAAATTAGATTGATATAGCAATGGGATAGGAACATGGGGGCCTGGGCCTCAAATCAGATTTAAAATTCATCAAAAAACACTTTTCTATATGAATTTTGTATACGTATGTATAGGCGCTAGTGCACTTGTGCTGACAATTCAAGGTGGTCAAGGTGGGGCCTCCGCTTGGCCCCCCCCCCCACAAAAGATTTGCTTCCTACGCCTCTGTAATGCATTACCGGCAGATCCATTTGTAGGTCCAAACTTTCACAATATAGAATAAACTATTGAATTAAGAAAATATAAAGAAATGACATGAACTGATGAAGTTAACCCTAACTTTAATGCGTCATGCTGACCCTAAGTGATTGATACAATCCCCAAAGGTTGGCATGAGGCACGTAGTACTGTAAAACCACAAGTATAAGCTGTGGTCACGTATAAGCTGCGGTCACGTATAAGGTGCAGTCACGTACAAGGTGCGGTCACATACAAGGTGCGGTCACGTACAAGCTGCTGTCACGTATAAGCTGCGGTCACATACAAGGTGCGGTCACGTATAAGCTGCAGTCACATACAAGCTGCGGTCACGTATAACCTGCGGTCACATATAAGCTGTGGTCACGTACAAGCTGCGGTCATGTATAAGGTGCGGTCACGTATAAGCTGCGGTCACATATAAGCTGCGGTCATGTATGAGCTACGGTCATGTATAAGCTGCGGTCACATACAAGCTGTCTTCATGTACAAGCTGCTGTCACATATAACCTGCGGTCACGTACAAGCTGCAGTCACGTACAAGCTGCGGTCACATATAAGCTGCGGTCACGTATAAGCTGCAGTCATGTATAAGCTACGGTCATGTATAAGCTGCGGTCACATACAAGCTGCGGTCACATATAAGCTGCGGTCACGTATAAGCTGCAGTCATGTATAAGCTACGGTCATGTATAAGCTGCGGTCACATACAAGCTGCGGTCACATACAAGCTGCGGTCATGTATAAGCTGCAGTCACGTACAAGCTGCAGTGACATATAAGCCACGTCTTATAGACCGTTTCAGGCTTATAGCATCTCCAGGAACTTAGGGTGTGGCTTTTACAAGGAGTTTTATTAATTAAGACTAAAGGAAGGAATGGGTATTATTTCAGGCCTCTGGTGTGACTTATAGAAAAGACTCGAACACAGGGTGTGACTTTCACACTGATGCAGCTTATACGCGGGGTTTTATGGTTATACAGCATTGTTGACTCTCCCGCTCTCTTTTGGTGCATTATAACGACGAAAGTGAACCTGAGGGCATAATGTATCCCTGAGCGCCGGGTATTGAATGAGGGACAGGCCAACTTCAACTTGAAAATTCAGGGATAAAAATGTAGGTGTAATAATTTTGTGAAATGGCTTTTGAAAAAAAACCTGTATTGGCTTCCAATCACAGCAATTAATGAGAAGAATTTCGTGAAACCATTCATCCTGGTAATTTCCTGATTACTGGAAATGATAAGGCAAATGGTGCAGGGAAACACATAGACAAAGGTGCACAAGAATCGGTCTCCACCTAGGGTTATCACATGAGGTGAAGCCGAGTGTAATAACCCTCAGTGGGGACCGATTCGAGTGCTCCTTTGTATTTATCTCAAGTTATTTTTGTCAGAAATGTTCATAAATACATTTATTTGGCATTAGTAATGTCAGAAATGTTCAAAAATCATTCAAAAAGGACATCAAATGATGAATATTTACATGTTTTAAGAATATTTTGGATGCTGATACTGGCCTTAAGATACGGGTAAGGGTTATCTCAGGGGAGGTGTGAGATGTGGTGTCCCTAGGTTAAACCTAGACTATGGGGCTTTCGTATTCCTCTGAAGGGCTGAAAAAAGTGGGGCGGGGAATGTTGTCCCCTCAACCCGCCTTCGGTGGTTAAAAATAATCACATGACAGGGTATGGTCATTTTTCAACAAAAGGGGGTGGTTAAAATTTTCACGCCCCTCTTTGATCTATAGTAGCATGCAGGCATTTTTTTTTTCCAAAAAGGGACTAGATCTAAGTTTTTTAGACCCCCCCCTGTCACCAGTCATGGTCTGAAATTTTTACACTTCTCCTTAGGAGGGGTCGGAAATTTGTACACCCCTCTCAAACCCAGCTATGTCATACCAACATTGGCAAATCTACGTTGTGCCAATGTTGGCACTACTCCCACTGCCCTGCCAAATATTGGTACAACGTCAGATATTTCCTGTTGTACCAACGTTGGCAGTTCATTACTGTATTAACATCGGCAGGTCTTCCATTAATGAGGAAATAACCAACGTTGGCCCAATGTTGGAAACATACTGTGTACCCAACCTCCAACAGAGGGCATTGTTGGCTATATAAAGAGATTTTACCTGCTAAGATCCTTCAAATCATGTCATGATAAGCATCAGATTAGCATACATGTATATTGAGTGTTTTTGATATCTTTAAATCCAGAAAAGTTAAATTAAAGTATTTATGATAAATGTTCAACAGTTTTATGTGAAATAACAAAATACTTGAAACATCACCACAAGGACACCCTTTTTAAGGCAATAAGAAGTAGTTAAGGTCTAAACTATGGAATGACATTGTATCACTCCTTGGATAATACAGCTAAGATGAGGTAAAACTGAAGAAATGGATGTTTCTAAAATGATGATTCTTGACAGCTATATCTTTAAATAGATGTGATCACATTAGCTAGTGCTGGTAGAACGGATAGGCGTGGAAGCTTACTGCCAGCACTAGGGTAAAATAAATAAAACAAATTTAAAAAAAAAAAAAAAAAAAGGTGGTTGACTTTTCTTGTTAGACTAACATGCTCTAATGGAGAGTACATGAGAAGAAAAAAAAGGTTGGCTAGATGTTGGTACAGTTTGGTTGGTACAACGTTGGCCCAACATCACTGACATGGTGACGTTGGCGTAATGGTAAATTAAACAGACAAATGAACATTGGCCCAACATTGGTATTCTAACGGGCCAACATCAGATTTTAGCCCGACCTTGGTTGGCTAAATGTTGGGCCAATGTTGGGCCAACGTCAGTTTCCTGACGTTGGCTTGATGGTAAATTAGACAGACAAATGAACGTTGGCCCAACGTCGGAATCTGACGTCAGTCCAACCCTTGCTATCGTTGGCCCAACGTTGGCACAACGTATCTTTGCTAGCTGGGAACCCACCACCCCCCTGTTGATAAACAATGACCACTCCCTTAGATCTAGTCATTCTATGCGGGCTATATATCATGATGCATGAAACCTACCATCACTTAAGGGATGCGTTGTTGGCTGATTTGTGGCCACAGTTGTTGCTTTTGTTGGAGTTGTTGTTGATGGTGACATTGGTGTTGTAGAATGTATTTTTGTTGCTGGCATTGATGTTGGCTTTTGTGGTCCAGGCACAGTCTTTGAAACAGGAGGAACTATTTCCGATTTCTGATCAACCCATGGCTTAAAAGTCGGCTGTGGGGCAGCATTCTTTCCATAATTTGATGGCTGATTGAATGGCTCAGGAGACGCCTTGGGCAAAAGACCATTTTTGTTATCTTTGTTTTCAATCTCAGGATCCAAATCCTCCTCAGAACCTGCTTCCTTCCTTTCATTACTAATGGCAGAATCTTCTTTCTTAATCTCCTCCAAAAGGTCGTCGCCACTTTTTACATGCTTTGGCTTCCCATGCTTTCCTTTTCGTGAGCACTCAACAACACATGGTAACGGTTTTGTTGCGGTCTCTACCCCCTCCCTTTGACCATGTTGTTGATTTTGTTGATGCTGTTGTTGGTCGTGTTGTTGTGTTAGAGGGACTGCTTGATCAATGGGAGGCCCAGACGTTGTTGCCTTTTGTTCAGGCGTTATTGGGACACTTGTAGCATTTTGTAAACTTTGTTGACTCGTTTCATGTTTTGTAAAATTGCCTGTTTTCAGCTTGTCTGCTGTGGCCGGCACCATTTTTACTGTGGTCGTTATTTGCTGTTGTGGAGGCTTTTTACCATCTTTTTGTGCTGCTTCCACCGCTGTCTTGTGTCGTCTGCCAAAAACAAACGCCATCCCAGGCAGGGAGCTCACCAATATGACGATACATAGCATACAAAACGTGTATTTGGCCACTTTGGCCATCTTCGTCGGCGATCTTCTTCGGTCTTCGTCGGCTGAAGTATGTGTTTCTGACTCTACACAAAATATGATGACATAGTGTGTGCTGTGACGTCACGACGTGAAGATAAATGTCATGACGTTGCCGTCGCGTCGTGAGTTGCTATGATACCGTCACTAGGGAGACGCAGAACTTAAAGGGGGAAGCTGAAAAGCGAAGTGCCGGCGAAATGTGGAAATAGCAAGGTAGGGCTCACTGTGCCGTGAGTAAAACTGTCTGTAAAAGTACCTGTATTATCTGTAAAACTAAATGATATGGTAGTCCTGGTCATACAAAACGGTACATCAGACAGGCGTGCTTCCTGGCTCTAGAGTATTGGACCCGGTCCCTATTAAGTATTATCGGCACCTTAACTTAAGGGCAAATCCTCAAGCAGATGTTAGGTTTTAGATATATGAAATCTAATAGATGCCAAACATGAAGAGTGGTTATTTTCAGAATTTTTCTACTCTGTGGCCTTGAGATATCATAACTGTTCAGTCAGCATTTGTTATTTTTTCTGACCTATTCTGAGCACCTATTATCAGCACCTGTCTCCCCGGGGGGGGGGGCACTTCAATTTTTTTTTATACGGTTGTGTGGTAGGCCAGACGATGACAGCCTATCGCTCCCGCTAACGGCTGACAGCAAAGTTGGATGGGCTCATAGACAACAAAAAACTCATGTGAAAATAAACTTTCCCCTCACTCACCTAGTCCTACTTGAAACTTCTCACATACTTCCCAGCAAATTGTCGTGACTCCTCGTCAACCTGTGTGAAGTGGGTCACACATGTCGCTAGATGGAACACGACGTCGCTATAGCACAAGATCATCAGGAATAGCAATGGTGGTGATCACATGGCCTCACCTCAGATGGCGAGGATGGTGATCACTCAGACTCACCAGGGATGGCGACGCGGGTGATCACTCACCTCGCTAGATGAAACACACACCTCGTCATAGCACAAGTTCACCAGGGATGGCGAGGATCGTGATCACTCATCCTCACCAGGAATGGCGACATGAGTGATCACTCATCCTCACCAGGGATGGCGACATGAGTGATCACTCACTTCGCTAGATGAGACGCACACCACGTCATAATGTACATTCACCACGGATGGCAAGGATTGTGATCAGTCACCTCGCTAGATAAAATGCGAACCTCGTGATAGCACAGGTTCACCACAGATGGTGATCACCCACACTCACCAGGGATGGCGACACGAGTGATCACTCACCTCGCTAGATGAAACACACACCATGCCATAGCGCATGTTCACCACGGTTGGCGAGGATCGTGATGACTCACACTCACCAGGGATGGCAAGGCGGTTGATCACTCACCTCGCTAGATGAAACGCGCACCACGTCATAGCGCAGGTTCACCATGGATGGCGAGAGTGGTGATTACTCAGACTCACCAGTGATGGCGATGTTGGTGATCACTCACCTTGTTAGATGAAAAGCTCATGATCATCGACATTGGTAATCATGCAGCCTCACATCTGCCAGATCAAAGTATGTTTTGCCAGAGAAGGTATTGCCATATGTATCTTCCCTCTAACCACAGACAAGGTGTTCATGTTGATATTTCCCTATGTATTTTTCCTGTAACCAGAGAAAAGGTGTTTATGGATAGTTGCTTTCATTTTAGAGATACCTCTATCTAAATTCAATTGATATTCTCTCTATATAATCTTGTTTGATTCAACTCTGAAGTATTACATGGAAATCAGTGTGAAACAAAGCACATTTGATACGTATGGGACTTATACCTCATGCCCACACTTCCTAGATTGGCTACATGTTGAACAGTGGTGCTGTCTCAACAACTTTGGCAATGGTGGTGATAAGTTGCCACTGTGAGTGAGAGTGAGTGACAGATGATGCAATCCTCAGAGAGCATTGACTTGGAGTGACACAAATTCACGCATTGAGTGAGACAAAGGCTGGCAATGGTGGTGATAAGTTGCCATTCTGAGTGAGAGTGAGTGACAGATGATGCAATCCTTAGAGAGCATTGACATGGAGTGACACAAGTTCACGCATTGAGTGAGACCAATGTTGGCAATGGTAGTGATAAGTCGCCATTTTGTGTGAGAGTTGATGCCAGTGGCACGGGAGTGGTACATAATCACACAGTGAGTCAGATCCATGTTGGCGATGCTTGTGATAAGCCGCCATTCTGAGTGAGAGTTGACAGGCAGTGGCACATACTCACGCAGGGAGTTAGATCCATGTTGGCGATGGTGGTGATAAGTCACCATGCTTTGTGAGGGATGACAAGGGGTGGCACATACTCACGCAGTGAGTGAGATCATGTTGGTGACTGTTGTGATAAATTGCCATGCCATGTGAGACTGACACACAGTGGCGAAAGATGACGCAGTGAGTTATCACTGAGAAAGAAGTCACCATTGATGACCAATCATGGCGACAGATAACGACAATTTGCTGGGTTAATTAAACATGTGATTTTGCCAATGCAGTAATTAATCTTTAGTTTTATAGTCTTTGTTATTCATATTTTAGTAAAATTTAGAAATTTTAGGCAGCAACCTTCATCTTGGCACAGTGCCAGAGCAGGGCCTTTGCTCCAACCAGGAGATATAAAAAGATGATTTAAAACTGAATTAAAGCTCACATCTTTCCATCCAAGCAGAAGTAGCAAGTAAAGTGTGCCATAGTTGTATGGAGGAAATTTGGAAGCCATGCATGAAGGGGAAGTGTGTTAAAAATCATTCGGTACCATTGGTACCGAATTTTAGACTACAACAAAGGCATCTGCGCTCTGCTCCCCTAGGAAGTAGAGTCGGCAGGGGGCTCGGCCTAGGTGTGTGGCTGAACCCCCGACTACCCTTACCCTTGCTAGGGCACTTGTTTGCGGGTTTTTTCTTCCAAGCCCTACCCTTGCTAGGGAACTTTTTACATAATAGTCTTAGGTTTTGCTCAAATATCTTAAAATAACCTTGTTTGGGAGAAAATTGTATTTTGTTCATGCTATTTTCATGAAAACTTGGAAAATATTTATGAAAATTTCTAAATTTTCCGCGTTAATCGGGGTATTTTGCCGAAAGTTGACCCTTGCTAGGGACCTTTTGCTCAAAAGTAGACCCTTGCTAGGGACATTTGTGGCTGAAACAGGAGGCTTGCTAGGGACTTTTCCTTGAAAAAGTACCCTTGCCAGCCGCACATATGTGTATACATTACATAGAGAGTGCCCCCCCCAGGCCTGTCTCCTATCATCAGCACATTGACCTACATTCCTTTAGATTTGGCTCATTAATAAAATAGTAGGCTATTGTTTATGTTTTCCAGTGTAATGATTACAAAATATGTGTAATTTCACAATCTCACATGATTTTGATTGACTAATCACACTGTATTAACTAAAACACATGACTTCAAAAATAGACATGATTAAAATCAATTCTTCTATAAATAATGAGAAAATAAGGGATTCTTACAAAGAAAAATGTGAAATAGAATATATTTTGTGCTAGGTGTTTCATTGCAAAAACTCTTCATTGGGAGGGATATGGAATGAGTTTTCCGAGTGCCTCTCTTTTTATGATTTCAAGATTGTGGGAAGAATATTTATTCACAGATGCTGATAATAGGGTCCTTTGGTCTATTTTGGAGCCTATTATCAGCACCCCTTTCAAATAAATGGAATTAAGACATAGAATTCAAAACAGACCTAAATATGTTAAAAGAGGCCATAAATATGTGTCCATACCCTTTTCTAACTCATAGTTTAGCACATTTCTGCACAAAAATATGTTCTAAACATTCATGAAATATTAATTATCTTGTTAATTGAGGCAATTAGGCTGTAAGGGATTTGACCCAGATAATTCTCAAAGAAGAAAAAGTCTGCTTTACATATGATTTATGTGAAACAGCTATTTATATGTGTGGTGGATGCAATCAATTAGCTTTTTACCTTTGGTACACTCTCCCAGGACTTAGTAACATTGGTTTAGGACCTCAGGTTGATCAAAACTGCTGATAATAGGGCCCTGCTGATAATAGGAGCCTCTACTCTACTACTGGCCCCTCTACGATAGCAGATATGAGGTACATCACATGAAAATTAAGTTAATGAGGTAGAGCTAAACCCCTGTGTCTATGTTGTGCAGGAAAGTGTGAGGAATTCAAATCTTTTGGAATCGTGTTGATATCTCAATTCATTCTCACAGAATTGCAGAATTAGTATCTAGAAATCTGACATTTTTGTCCCAAGTATTCAGGCAATTTGTTGTGACCTTCTGGATCCCAATTAGCCATAATAAATGAAAAAATTAAAGTAGGTAAGTTAGTAAAATGTCAATTCCATTGGAACGAATCACAATGTCAGCACAAAATAAAAAGCTATCTCAGTATCTGACCTGGATGTTGACCTGTACCAAGTTCTACCTTGATCTAATTTCCCTTTGACCTATATACATATGACCTACATTAGATCAAGACCTAGATTCTGATATGGTCAAATATATATAGGAACAGAGGCTGTAAAATCTGATCACCTATTAAATCACTAGTATTTGACCATAACAAAGGTATTTGACCATAACATTAACCTCTAATGGGTTTCCTATTGACCTAGATTCAGGCTGGACTATATATCCGGGGGGGGGGGGGACTCTCTATGTAAGGTATACACATATGTGCGGCTGGCAAGGGTACTTTTTCAAGGAAAAGTCCCTAGCAAGCCTCCTGTTTCAGCCACAAATGTCCCTAGCAAGAGTCTACTTTTCAGCAAAATGTCCCTAGCAAGGGTCAACTTTCAGCAAAGTACCCTGATTTATGCGGGAAATTTCGAAATTTTCTTGGACATAAGCAGTTTTCATGAAAATAGCATGAACCAAATTCAATTTTCTCCCCAATCAGTGTAAATTTAAGACATTTTGAAACAAATCTAGGATTATTGAGTCAAAAGTGCCCTAGCAAGGGTAGGCTTTCGAAGAAAAAACCCGCGGATGAGTGCCCTAGCAAGGGTAAGGGTTGTCATGGGTTCAGCCACACACCTGTATCAAAAAAAATTGAAGTGCCCCCCCGGGCTATATATATTCGACCGACATAAGCTCTTGACCTAGATTTTGATGACATGATCAAATAATTTTTACCTGTGTGGTAGCAAGTTCACATGGTTGGGAAATCGTCAAAAATCAGTTAATTGCTCCCAAAATCAGGGAGCCTGTGAAACAAGTTTATCTTAGCAGGTATTGTAAGTGTCACACCTGTATGATGTAAATAGGCCATGCAGTGACGTTTTTAAAACTACAAAATCAACAGCCTGCACCGTTGCACAACAAAATGTGATTTTGGAATTTATTTTTCCGTCACCAGTTGTACTATTCAGTCCACATGCACAAACTAAACCTTGTATGAAATGCCATAAAACATACTATTACTTTCTTTTAGTCTCATTCTACTTTTTCATTTTGGACAACTTGATTTAGATGACCTTTTCAGTCATCTACTTCAGAAATCTACAAAATTGTCTAAAAATGCACCATTTTCGCCGGAAAAGTTTCATATAGGTAAAATGAGCCATGATATACCAAGATAACTTCTTATATGTGTTGATTTAATCTTTTTTTCTGGAAGAATATGCCAATTTCAGTGCAGTTTAATTTCCAGTGCAGGAATTTGTTGGGTCACAAAAAATGTGTCACAAATGGTGGACACTCCCAGGGGAGTGGTGCAGGCAGTGTTTGACGTACCTACTACTAAGGTATGCCACAATATTTTTATTCAATGTACTATCAAATGGAATCATGAAAATAGGGTGGTCTTTAAAGGTTTGTTGTGGGTTCAGCCACACACCCGTATCAAAGAGAAAATTCCAGTGCCCTCCCCATGGGTTAAAACTATCTGTCCCCCACCATATACTAAATTAAAATTACTATTAGGGGAGCATTCATTATTTATGGCAGGGGTGGGGGTGAGCAAATTGAGGGGGGCCCATTTATTTTCAGGGTATTCTTAGGGGGGGCAAATATTTTCAGGGTATTCTTAGAGGGGGGGCCATTTGTTTTTTACCTATTCTTAGAGGGGGGGCCATTTGTTTTTAGGGTATTTATGCAAAATGCCGTGAATTTCGTCTCCATAAAATGTTTTTTAATGTAAGTATTATCATATAGACTCCTTTTGAAATACTGAAGATAATCAAATTAATCCAGTTCAGTCAAATCTAATTGGATGAAACTATCTTCAGACATCTGTGAGCCAGCAAGCAGAAATGGGGGTTCCTGCGGGATTTAGTACCTGTTTTAGCCACCAGGGGGCACCACTATGGGCTAGAACAGGAAAAATATGCCTAAAACTATTATAGGATACTTTTTTATGGAGAATTCAATGATTTCACATAAAACGTTCTATTTTGGGTGGAAAGGTTCCAAATTAGGCATGTAAAAAGAACGTTTTTGGGCCTAAATAGGCATTTTTGTTGATGTCTGTTGCCATGGAAACATGATTTTCAGTCTAAATAGGAAAATCAATTATCCCATTTGAAAGAATCTTTCACTAGGTTAACTATGGTGAAAACAGAACGAAAATACCATTTCTAGATCAAAAGTTAAAGGCAAAAGAATAAAAAATTATGTTAATTTAGCTAATTAGCATAAATTATGCTAATTATAGATGTATCTCATGATTAATTAGGCATAGAGCTTTTTGCCATTCAGGAAATGGTCACACCTACCTATGTTTAGCAAGCCATTCCTCTAAAACTAACAGGAGTATCTTCTCTTGCAATATATCACTGAAAAGCCAGTGATCTGAATTTTAAATTTGACTTTAAGCATGGATCCCCCTTTCTCCTTGCCTCTATTTCATTTCATTTAATCAACACCAATATGTGCTTTTCTTGCTAACTAGTACATGCAGCTACAGTTGATTCTTAACCTATCTTATCTTGAAGTAGCATATTCTAAAAGAGATGATACGTAGTATCTGCTTATACATGGGTAAAAAGTGATGCTGTGACGCAGGGGTTTTAAAAATTTACAGACGGTGACACTATCAAAAGTTCCCAGTACATTGGCATATACATAAAAAGTGATGGAGTGATGCACCATCCTCCCTAAAAAGTGACAGTGTGACATCCTAAAAATTTTGAGCACCCATGTATAGGCAGTAGTATGCACCATATTCAAGAGAATCTATGAGTCTATCTTATGAACAACAAGATTTGTCATGCTGGCAATCTTACATGTTCCCAGCAAAATAATTGCATAAACTCATCCCACTTTAATCTCCTTCAAATTGTGCTGTAAAGGTTCATGTGAAAAGAAACATGCTACTGTAACCTCCTGCGTATAAAGCATGTCTTGCATTTAAGACACACCCTGAGTTCAGGGAAATCCTATAAGGCACATCAAGTACTGTTCTACAGTAAAAATGTCCCACCTATGATGCACCCAGACTTTCGGCTGATTCTATAAGGTGGAGGAGAGGCTCTAATTCACATATAGGACACACCTTACACACAGGAGTTTAAGGTAATGCTTACAATCATCCCTTAGGCCTACAAGCAAGCAGCCTAATATCTAAGGTGTGTATCTGAGTTGAGACCAATTCTATCAGCTATCTCTTGGGTGTATTAACCCTTTAAGGGCAGAAGACACATGAGTTATCTGGTCATGGGGGCAGCTGAAGGGCCTACAGAATTCCTTCTATTAAACGCACCTGCTCTAATTAGCACACACCCTCGCCTTTTGAGTCGTAAGCACACCACTGGTGTCAAATCATGCAAATGAAAGGGTAAAAATAAAGTTATTTTAGAGCAAAAACAATGGTTTTTAGACTGTAGACTTATTAGAATGAATATGGTATATTCACAGTTCCTGTACAATTCCTATATAAGGAGGGCTATAATGGACATTAGGCCTACATGGTGTCGCCTATAGTCAAAGCTAATCATCAAAAGATTAAAGTACTACCCCCATAAATTATAGCTAAAAGAGAGGTATAATTACTAGCTTATCTAAATTCACAATACTTAGAGAGCAGCACTTGGCACATCCGATCGACAGCTTATTCTAGCCTATGGCAGCCATATTGGAAAGCATGGAAATCTGTGTTTTTTTGCTGACCCCAACTGGGATGTTCAAACAAAGATGGCAGCTAATTTATATATTAGGTCAAGAGGTATTTCAGTTGATGTTCATTACAAAGAAATCCCTACATAGATTCATTGCCTAAACAGAGCATTTTCCATATTTAGGGTTCATTCAATCCATCTGTGAGACCCACTTTTGCCCAGATGGTCACTGAGTATGTGAATTCACATTATCAACAAAACCTGGCAGCGTCGCGGTGAACCCTGTGCTAAAATAGACAAGCCAGTGGGAGAGTTCCATGCTCGCAGCCAATCAGTGACGATGCCTGGTAGGGGGTGACAATCTGTAGATAGCCCTCAGCAACAATCTATATAATTATATGTATCACACAATATCCACTGCATCAGGCATGGTTTTGGCATTTATATTAGATAAAAGAATATTCATGGATAATCCTCATGGGAGGGGCGGCTTTATTTTCAACCTATTCTTGAGGGGGAGGGCCAAAAATTTTGAACATATTTTTTAGGGGGGGCCTTTTATTTTTGACCTATTCTTTTATGCCAAATGCTCACCCCCACCCCTGCCATAAATAATGAATGCTCCCTAGGTGCCACTCACCCACTCATGCACTCACTCTCCAACTCATTCACTCACTTACTATCCTAAAATCCAATTCACTCAATCATTCTCCAACTCATTCACTCACTAATTCACTTGCTCACTTTCCAGTCTATTCACTCACTCACTCTCTACCTCACTCACTAACCCATTTACTCACTCACACACTCACTCACTGACTCATTCACTCACTCACTGACTCATTCACTCACTGATTCATTCACTCACTGGCTCATTCACTCATTCACCCTCCAACTCATCATCTCTTTCTCCCTCTGTCAGACTCATTCATTCATTCATTCCCTCATTTTCTGATTCATTCAAGGAATCATTTATTCAGTCATTCATTCATTCCATCATTTATTTATTCATTTATTGATTCATTCAAGGATTCACTAACTCATCCATTCACTCACTCACTCATTTACTCAGTCATTCAAACATTTCTTCATTCACTCAGTCACCCACTTACTCATTCATTCATTTATTGATTCCATCATTCACTCATTTATTCATTTACTTGCTCACTCATCATTCATTAACTCATTCCTTCAGTCACTCACTCACTCATTAACTTACTCATTAATTCATTCATCCAGTCACTCATTCCTTCATTCACTCACTTATTCAATCACTCATTCATTCATTCACCATCCCATTGATTCATTCACTCACTCATTCCTTTGTTCATTCACTTACTCACTCAGTCATTCACTCACACACCTACTTGTTCATTCACTCACTCACTCATTCACTCACTCACCTACTTATTCATTCATTCACTCACTTGTTCATTCACTCACTCACTTATTCATTCACTCACTCACTTTTTTTCATTCACTTACTCACTCACTCATTGACTCACTCACTTATTACCTGGGATACTACAGTCAAATTTAAACAGTAGAAACTTTCTTCCATAAAACCTTTAGGCACAAATAGCCATCACCAGTAGCTGACGTGCCGTAAAACACTAACTAACTAACTCACTCACTTATTCACTCACTCACTCACTTATTCACTCACTCACTTGTTCATTCACTCACTCACTTTTTCATTCACTTACTCACTTATTCATTCCCTCACTCTCTTATTCATTCACTCACTCACTTATTCATTCATTCACTCACTCACTTATTCATTCATTCACTCACTCACTTATTCACTCACTCACTCACTTATTCACTCACTCACTTATTTATTCACTCACTCACTCACTTATTTATTCACTCACTCACTTATTCATTCATTCACTCATTACTTATTCATTCACTCACTCACTCACTCACTTGTTCGTTCACTCACTCACTCACTTATTCATTCCCTCACTCTCTTATTCATTCACTCACTCACTCACTTATTCACTCACTCACTTATTCATTCACTCACTCACTCACTTATTTATTCACTCACTCACTTATTCATTAACTCACTCATTCACTTATTCACTCACTCACTTATTTATTCACTCACTCACTTATTCATTAACTCACTCATTCACGTATTCACTCACTCACTTATTTATTCACTCACTCACTCACTTATTTATTCACTCACTCACTTATTCATTCATTCACTCATTACTTATTCATTCACTCACTCACTCACTTGTTCATTCACTCACTCACTTATTCATTCACTCACTCACTTATTCATTCACTCACTCACTTATTCATTCCCTCACTCACTTATTCATTCCCTCACTCTCTTGTTCATTCAGTCACTCACTTATTCATTCACTCACTCACTTATTCATTCCCTCACTCACTTATTCATTCCCTCACTCACTTATTCATTCACTCACTCACTTATTCATTCCCTCACTCACTTATTCATTCCCTCACTCTCTTGTTCATTCACTCACTCACTTATTCATTCACTCACTCACTTACTCATTCATTCCTCCACTGACTTATTCATTCACTCACTGACTTATTCATTCCCTCACTCACTTATTCATTCACTCACTCACTCACTTATTCATTCACTCACTCACTCTCTTGTTCATTCACTCACTCACTTATTCATTCACTCACTCACTCACTTATTCATTCACTCACTCACTTATTTATTCACTCACTCACTTATTCATTCACTCACTCACTCACTTATTCATTCATTCACTCATTACTTACTCATTCACTCACTCACTCACTTATTCATTTCCTCACTCACTTATTCATTCACTCACTCACTCACTTATTCATTCCCTCACTCACTTATTCATTCACTCACTCACTTATTCATTCATTCACTCACTTATTCATTCACTCACTCACTCACTTATTCATTCCCTCACTCACTTATTCACTCACTCACTCACTTGTTCATTCACTCACACACTTGTTCATTCACTTACTCACCAATTCATTGGATTTGTAGGTCGAAGGGGGGCGTTTTGCAAAAGATCCATTAAAACCATTAAACTGAAATGACATATCGTTGGCTTCCGAAAAATCACCAATAATCAAGCTATCTTTGCTTCACTTGTTAAATAGGGAGTTCCCTTTTTTGGGGGCAGGGGGAGAGAAAAAGCTGTACTTTTCCAGCAAAAGAATTTTGACGCACGTTTGAAAAGAAATTCAACTGCCCCCTCCCTCGTTATAAAATTACTACTCCCTCACTCCAGTCCTGTAAGACATTGTAGACGTGGTCCAGTCCCGCCAAGTCCAACAGCCAATCTCTGATTGGTATTCATGCCTGGGGGATGGATCCGCTAGAAGAGCGGAGATCGGCGTCTCCCAATTGTCTGTCGGATTAATTGTCGTCTGCCCTTGTGACCTCTGACCTTTAAATCCATGGTACATGGTGCCCTCCGGCTTCTCATCAGCAAGAAAGAGGAATAAGATAAGGTTTAAAATAAGTCACACAAGAAGAGATTGTAGAAACACAGGATGCTAAAAGAACAAAGGCTCAATACATGTATTCTTCCATTTAGATGTAGGAATTTTTTTTTTTTTTGGGGGGGGGGGATTAAAGGGGAGGAATAGCACCAATGCCTAGCAAAACTGATTGGCTTGTTTCAGGTAACCCGACCCTATAAAAAAAAACCAGGACCAACCGTTGTAGATAGCTATCTGCAATTGGATCCGTCTTGTGAGAAATCTTGATTCATTTCTGCTAATATAAGGAGTTATTAGATTATCTATAAAAAAAATATTACAAGGGGGGTGTCGACCTACCTAAACAATTCTTTTCTCAGTATGGGACCTGAAACAAACAATTTTTGTACATTTTTTTTCCTAGGCTCAAGTAGAGAATGAGGGACATCCATAAATGACGTCATACCTTTTTGACCATTTTTGACCCCCTCCTGCTCAAGTTTGATTAAAGAATTGTCGGAGGAATTTATTGTAGAAAAATATAATTTCTCACAGGCGGCTATAGTTTATAAGACCACCAAACCTGAATGCCCTCCAGTGGACAAACGGACCCATCGACCTATGGTTTTTATCTTTTCTACACGTTACTTAAGTAGTTACTAAGAGGAAATGGTCAATGTTGAATTAGCAAGATTGTATCTAGGTCTATACTATTAACTTTAATATTAAAAACTACGTTAAACCTTCATTCCCACCTACGTACACCAACACATGGCCACAGGGATGACCTTCAGACAATGAAACCGTCTAATGACCTTCTGAGGCCACGTACAACTTGACCTTCACCTAATAAATGGTCCGACCTTGTTACGCCCCAGACAGGGGTGCTTAAGGTCATGTGGCATTGACCTTGAACATAAAATACCTTATTCACTGAGCCAGATAATTGATTTGTGCTTTATCTATTGTTAAATAAGATATGATTAGGCCTATAGAGGAGGGTGAATCCGGGGGGGGGGGTGAATAACTAACTGTAGCCATTTATAGTGGGTTTATTGGACCGTTATTGCCGTCCCCGTTGTACGAAATGATGTATTTGGATTACCATCCTTGTCATGATTGTCGTGTATGATTGATGTAAAATATCAGTTTCATGGTTGTATGTGGTTTTTGGCTCTTGATGTAAAGGATCTTGTGTCAGTAATTGCCAAAATAAAATGAAAATTCTAAAACTCATTCAACTCACCTCATTAATTTTAAAAGCTCATTCGTATTCATTCCAAGCAATACCCTTTTCCTACTGAGTTCCCATGATGCACCAGAGAGTTTTAGAGGAAAGTCAAACCCCCTGTTTCTGTGTCATTTTCGGTCAAGCAAGGGTTAGGAACTCCTCGTCCACCCGACCTCCTGGTCTGGTCACTCATATTCCAAGCAATGATAACATGGTTCATAAATCTTTGTTTCCTTTCTTTTGAAACAAACGAAGGAAAGCATAATCAAAAATCAGTGGAAGACAGGCAGTTACCGTTATATATTGATCAGGATCGATGAGATAATTCCCCGTTTACTGTGAAATGTTAAGGCGCAACTTGTACCCAATATAATAGCTGTTATTAGTATTTATCTCACCAGATTCCAGCCTCAGCAATGGATGCGCCCATTGGACAATGGAGGATAGGGAGGCCTTGATAGTTTTTTTTTGTCCCCCGCCCCTTTTGCTTAAAATATGGTATTTGACAATGCTTCCACCAAGTATCTAGTCTTAATAGCACTCGGTGACCCCAGTCTTAGCCGGGTCATTGTTTGCCTATAGCTTCATTCCCGATATGACAGGTATCATACCAGGTACCCTGCCCCTTACTACAGTACCTGGAATGAGCAGACAGGGTGATCTCCCAATATCAAATCTTTGGTGCAGAAGTGCCTTTCCATCCAATCATAGCCGTCATCCGTCCTGAAGCAAATCTCCCTCCTCCTCTAATGGTTGTTGACGCCATTTAGACAGCTCGGATCATATCCGTCATTGGTCAAAATACACCCTAAGAAAATGTTGAAATAACAACAGAATAGGCAGCTTTTAAAGGATTAACACAGGTATTTGGTGTGTACAGATGTACATAGGGGGCATTTAAAGGGTTAATGCAGGTATTTGATGGGTACAGATGTACATAGGGGGTATTTATAGGGTCAATGCAGGTATTTGATGGGTACAGATGTACATAGGGGGTATTTAAAGGGTTAATGTAGGTATTTGGTGTGTACAGATGTATATAGGAGGTATTTAAAGGGTTAATGCAGGTATTTGGTGTGTACAGATGTACATAGGGGGCATTTAAAGGGTTAATGCAGGTATTTGGTGGGTACAGATGTACATAGGGGGCATTTAAAGGGTTAACACAGGTATTTGGAGTGTACAGATGTACATAGGGAGTATTTAAAGGGTTAATGCAGGTATTTGGTGTGTACAGATGTACATAGGGAGTATTTAAAGGGTTAATGCAGGTATTTGGTGTGTACAGATGTACATAGGGAGTATTTAAAGGGTTAATGCAGGTATTTGGTGTGTACAGATGTACATAGGGAGTATTTAAAGGGTTAATGCAGGTATTTGGTGTGTACAGATGTACATAGGGGGTATTTAAAGGGTTAATGCAGGTATTTGGAGTGTACAGATGTACATAGGGGGTATTTAAAGGGTTAATGCAGGTATTTGGTGTGTACAGATGTACATAGGGGGCCTTTAAAGGGTTAATGCAGGTATTTGGAGTGTACAGATGTACATAGGGGGCATTTAAAGGGTTAATGTAGGTATTTGGTGTGTACAGATGTACATAGGCGGCCTTTAAAGGGTTAATGCAGGTATTTGGTGTGTACAGATGTATATAGGGGGCATTTAAAGGGTTAATGCAGGTATTTGGTGTGTACAGATGTATATAGGCGGCCTTTAAAGGGTTAATGCAGGTATTTGGTGTGTACAGATGTATATAGGGAGCATTTAAAGGGTTAATGCAGGTATTTGGTGTGTACAGATGTATATAGGGGGCATTTAAAGGGTTAATGCAGGTATTTGGTGTGTACAGATGTATATAGGCGGCCTTTAAAGGGTTAATGCAGGTATTTGGTGTGTACAGATGTATATAGGGGGCATTTAAAGGGTTAATGCAGGTATTTGGTGTGTACAGATGTATATAGGGGGCATTTAAAGGGTTAATGCAGGTATTTGGTGTGTACAGATGTATATAGGCGGCCTTTAAAGGGTTAATGCAGGTATTTGGTGTGTACAGATGTATATAGGGGGTATTTAAAGGGTTAATGCAGGTATTTGGTGTGTACAGATGTATATAGGGGGTATTTAAAGGGTTAATGCAGGTATTTGGTGTGTACAGATGTACATAGGGGGCATTTAAAGGTTAATGTAGGTATTTGGTGTGTACAGATGTATATAGGGGGTATTTAAAGGGTTAAAGCAGGTATTTGGTGTGTACTGGTGTGGCTGATGGCGTTCTGACGGGGGACGAGGGGAAATAAGGGAATAGTCGATTTTCTACACTCGGGACACAATTTGAAAAATAGATAAATAAATAAAGACATTAGGAGTGTATCGGATAGGCCTAACAAAAAATCATTTCTTTCGTGGGTGTCAGAGCAAACTTAGGGTATGCAGGTAGGTTTAGATTTAGATTTTATGTAATGATCAAACAAACTTTGGTGTATGCAGGTTTTTACAGCATAAAACAAGAGCTTGCTATTTCGTAAAATTTCCTCAATTTTTTAAGATATCAAAATGATCAAAAAGAGCAAGTTTTCTTAGAAAAATGTTGAGGTATCCAGCCCTGCAAAACTCAACCCACAGAACTAAAGAGAAACATCTGCAGGACTGAATGGAATAATTTTCCTTATAGTGATGCACAAATTCTAGTCCGACCCGGGAGAGTAAACCGAGTACCTGCACAGACAGTCTAGACATGAATATCAAGTGTTTATTTAAACAGGAACAGGTACTTTCTACAGGAATCTACAAAATACCGTAATGCCCCGCCTATAATTTGCACCCTGCATGTTAGGCACAATGGCTTATAGGAGTCCCTGATGCATTAATGCATCATGAGACTGCTCGCCATCACTTCATTGGAGCATCATGCCGACTCTATGCATAATGCATGAATACATTAGCTGCCCTTAAAGGACTAAGGGCATTATGATGCCCTTATACATAATACATGAATACATTAGCTGCCCTTAAAGGACTAAGGACATTATGATGCCCTTATACATAATACATGAATACATTAGCTGCCCTTAAAGGACTAAGGGCATTATGATGCCCTTATACATAATGCATGAATACATTAGCTGCCCTTAAAGGACTAAGGGCATTATGATGCCTCTATACATAATACATGAATACATTACTGCCCTTAAAGGACTAAGGGCATTATGATTCCCTTATACATAATACATGAATACATTACTGCCCTTAAAGGACTAAGGGCATTATGATGCCCTTATACATAATGCATGAATACATTAGCTGCCCTTAAAGGACTGAGGGCATTATGATGCCTCTATACATAATGCATGAATACATTAGCTGCCTTAAAGGACTAAGAGCATTATGATTCCCTTATACATAATACATGAATACATTACTGCCCTTAAAGGACTGAGGGCATTATGATGCCTCTATACATAATGCATGAATACATTAGCTGCCCTTAAAGGACTAAGGGCATTATGATGCCTCTATACATAATACATGAATACATTAGCTGCCCTTAAAGGACTAAGGGTATTATGATGCCCTTATACATAATACATGAATACATTAGCTGCCTTAAATGGCTAAGGGCATTATGATGCCTCTATACATAATGCATGAATACATTACTGCCCTTAAAGGACTAAGGGCATTATGATGCCTCTATACATAATACATGAATACATTAGCTGCCCTTAAAGGACTAAGGGCATTATGATGCCTCCTTACATAATGCATGAATACATTACTGCCCTTAAAGGACTGAGGGCATTATGATGCCCTTATACATAATGCATGAATACATTACTGTCCTTAAAGGACTAAGGGCATTATGATGCCTCCGGGTTCATGTTGCTTGGCGATTATCTCACCAGGGCTGTATATCATGCCCACCCAACGGTGTTGATACGCCGTTGATACACCCTTCGAGGATGGGAATAATACACTAATGGCCCTTAAAGGGTTAAAGGGTAAGCCCCTTCCCAGGCACCCCATACATATATACCCCATTCCAATTTACAATGTTTCTCTTCCCAGGCACCCCATACATATACCCCACTCCAATTTACAATGTTTCTCTTCCACTTGTAACTCTGTTTTCCTCCTTATCTTTTGCTAGACCTCACCTTTTTAGTTGCTAGTCAATTTCCATACCTTACAAATGAGTACAAAACGTTGAGTCCCTTAAAGATGGCATGAGGCCTCAAGGTTTATGTTCCTTTGCACAATTTGACAGTAGTGCATTCCTGCACCATGCAGTCCCGGAGGATTACAATGACGTGCTGGCGGGTACTTGATTGGTGCATAGACATATATGAACAGCAGTCCTCAACTCTTTAATGGCCAATAATACAGGAGTCGATTGATGCCCATTGGTCGACATGATGCTCCATTGAAGTGCTGGCAAGGAGCCTCGCAAGAACTTCATCGATGCATCATGATGATCAATGGACATAATGCATTAGCGGCCCTTAAATGGTCAAGGTATATGTTGGGAGCTGTCAGTGTTGTTCATACATCTCCAGCAGCCAAAGACACAAACAGGCTTTTTGTGCACCTCATGTTTGGTTATAGTCCCACACTATGTAATGTACACATATGGTGTATGGGGGAGGGAACACACATTTTGTACCGCGGGGGGGGGGGGGGGTTAAGGGGGTGATATGTTCAATCATGTTGGGTGTGAGGAAGCAGCCATTGTGGGGAGGTGGTTACATTAAGCAACCAGTCTGTGGGCTGCATATATAGGCCCTACTTGCTCAAGTCTATTGGTTCAAATTCAAGTAAAACAAGTAAAATACTACCAAGTATTAAAGTTAAACGTTTATTGATACAATAGGCAAATCTGAGGGGTACTGGAAGAGGGGCCAGTCTAGGCTACATCCAAGAACTGTTCTTCCCAGACTACCTGGATGCCAGTGATGGAAACAAGGGATAGCCCAGACTTCCTGCATGCCAGTGATGGAAACAGGGGATATCCCAGACTACCTGCATGCCAATGATGGAAACAGGAGATAGCCCAGACTACCTGCATGCCAGTGATGGAAACAGGGGATAGCCCAGACTACCTGCATGCCAGTGTTTGAACCAGGAGATATCCCAGACTACCTGCATGCCAGTGATGAAAACAGAGGATAGCCCAGACTACCTGCATGCCAGTGATGGAAACAGGGGATAGCCCAGACTACCTGCATGCCAGTGTTTGAAACAGGAGATATCCCAGACTACCTGCATGCCAGTGATAAAAACAGAGGATAGCCCAGACTACCTGCACGCCAGTGATGGAAACAGGGGATATCCCAGACTACCTGCATGTCAGTGATGGAAATGGGATATCCCAGACTACCTGCATGCCAGTGATGGAAACAGGGGATAGCCCAGACTACCTGCACGCCAGTGATGGAAACAGGGGATAGCCCAGACTACCTGGATGCCAGTGATGGAACAGGAGATAGCCCAGACTACCTGCATGCCAGTGATGGAAACAGAGAATACCAGATTTATAAAAGGTGACAAACTGGGGGTTTCTTGTGGCTTGAGGTTGCTGTGTAGGTAGCTGGTGTCCATATGCCTGGGCCCCGGCCTACATGAATGTTTGTGTTTTGCCATGGGATTCCCCCTCATTGTCAGTGAACCATGTCTGAGTGATAAAAGGCTGCGGTTTGTCTGTCCCTGTCTGTGGGAAAGGGCGAATGAAAGAACTCTTGTTATCCTTCAAGAAGAGTAGGGTAATGAACCCTGGAGGGTCTTGCCAAAAAGCAAACGAGAACCAGAAAATAAAACATGCACGTTTTGGTATTGCCAAATAAATTCTTATGGAATCATTTAGGTGAAACGTGCACATTTCTTACACTGCTCTAAAAGTGTTTTCCATACAGTCTAGTGCAAAATTATTTGTCAATACAATGAAAACGAGTTAGGCCATGCACGTTTTCTGCAGTCAGTCTCTAAAAAAAATTAAAAGAAACTTCCTCCAGGTAGCAGTTTTCTCCAAACTGAGCAGGACTATTTAGTGCTAGTGATGAGAAGAATCACGGAAGCAGGGGTTCAGGACATTTATCAGTTGCACCTGCTATTTGAAAAGATATAGTACTGTGCAGTCAACATAGAGCTGCCTATTGCCCTGCTCAGATACTCACTGCCTATCGCCCTGCTCAGATACTCACTGCCTATCGCCCTGCTCAGATACTCACTGCCTATCGCCCTGCTCAGATACTCACTGCCTATTGCCCTGCTCAGATACTCACTGCCTATTGCCCTGCCCAGATACTCACTGCCTATTGCCCTGCTCAGATACTCACTGCCTATTGCCCTGCTCAGATACTCACTGCCTATTGCCCTGCCCAGATACTCACTGCCTATTGCCCTGCCCAGATACTCACTGCCTATTGCCCTGCCCAGATACTCACTGCCTATTGCCCTGCTCAGATACTCACTGCCTATTGCCCTGCTCAGATACTCACTGCCTATTGCCCTGCTCAGATACTCACTGCCTATTGTCCTGCTCAGATACTCACTGCCTATTGTCCTGCTCAGATACTCACTGCCTATTGTCCTGCTCAGATACTCACTGCCTATTGTCCTGCTCAGATACTCACTGCCTATTGTCCTGCTCAGATACTCACTGCCTATTGCCCTGCTCAGATACTCACTGCCTATTGTCCTGCTCAGATACTCACTGCCTATTGTCCTGCTCAGATACTCACTGCCTATCGCCCTGCTCAGATACTCACTGCCTATTGCCCTGCCCAGATACTCACTGCCTATTGTCCTGCTCAGATACTCACTGCCTATTGCCCTGCCCAGATACTCACTGCCTATTGCCCTGCCCAGATACTCACTGCCTATTGCCCTGCTCAGATACTCACTGCCTATTGCCCTGCTCAGATACTCACTGCCTATTGCCCTGCCCAGATACTCACTGCCTATTGCCCTGCCCAGATACTCACTGCCTATTGTCCTGCTCAGATACTCACTGCCTATCGCCCTGCTCAGATACTCACTGCCTATTGCCCTGCCCAGATACTCACTGCCTATTGCCCTGCTCAGATACTCACTGCCTATTGTCCTGCTCAGATACTCACCACGGCTGCAGTTAATACATCATTATGACCAATGCCCATTATGCATTTTTGCATCCATGGTCCAAGCAGGGTTAATGCATGTCATCCTGTCTGATGTCAGGTACAAAATACAGGTGTGTCTAGAGGTGCCTGGAGGAGAGTATAAGTGGGGAGGTATAATGAAACCTATTCCCTGCTGAATGGAGGGGTTTGTAAGGGTGAGTAGTGTGTGGACATAAAGATAGATTATGGAGGACGTACATACCAGGGGCAGGTGTGTGCCATATTACCGTAATATCACGCTTACCATAAATCATTGCGTATAGTCTCAAGATTCAAGAAGGCTTTATTGACTAGGGGAGTGGTCATTATTTATCAACAGGGGGGTGTAAAATCTTTTACGCCCCCCTCGACGCTGCTCAAATTTTTTGTGCCTGCCATGCCAGAGATTGGTTGATTGGCCATGCACTATCTAGATGGATAATGCACTCCCATGTAGTACAGCAGGTTAACTTCATCTCTGCCTTAGAATTGACAATTGATATTCCTGTGTTATAAGGTGGCTGATGTGTAATCTTTTCTGTGTCATAACAGGAATTAGGCACTCGGTCATGGCCCTAGTCATTTTCTCGACTACTGAGGGCCTATAAAGGCCCTTTGACGTGACAATACAGTCTAGAGCACTCCCACAGCCATGCCCTATGCCGTATTCCCATCTTATAACACTGCTGGGCGAGGTCAGAGTGCATTATCCTGAATACTGGATTCTGACTGGCTGTTTGACCGTGCATTATCTAAATGGATAATGCACTCCTGGCAAAGGAGGTTAACTTCATCTCATCTTTAGACTGCACAATTGATATTCATGTATTTTCAGGTGACTGATGGGTGATTTTTCTGTGTTATAACGGGAATAATACATTTGGTAATGACTATGGTCTTGCTCTACACTCTATTGAGACATCTCGGAGACTATAAGGCCCCTCGATGTCTCAATACAGTCTAGAGCACTCCCACAGCCATGCCCCGTGCATTATTCCCTAAATATAGCTTCTTACGATCATTGTGGGCATGATTCCTCGATAAATAAGGGAGTGGTATTCCTCAAAGGACCCCTCTTGCTTCTAAGACGTAACCTGGTTTGGGCGAAATCATATACGAACAGGGTGAAATCCTCATGGGTGCAGATGATGTAACCCCTGTGCATGAGTCACATCTTATATGCAAGGATTTACAGGGTAAGCCAGATCTTATATCATGTATATATATGCAGGGATGGGCCCTTTGCCCTTTAAGGGCTCAGTAAAAGGTTGGGATGTGTTTTACATGTTAGGGCTTAAAAATACACATTTGTAGAACAGTAGTAAACTGACAGCTAAGACCATGTCCCCACAGTAGGCAAAATGGCAGCCACCATTGTAATGCACCAGATGAACTGTAAAAAGATTAATGTTAAATCTACCAGGGATCATCGTAAAACTGAACAGAGGACTGCCATAATTGAAAAGCACTAAATCAGTGTAGTTTTTACAAGAAGTCCTAGGTGGCAGTACAGTGGTACACAAATGTCCAAGGAATCTCTGTGAAAATAACGACGGATCTCTGGCAACTTTGGGATGAGGAATGCGTTGTTATTTTGACCACATTTTTTTACAGTGTACCTTATGAATGTAATATATAATGGATAGACTTGCACGAGTTGGCTTCAGGGGGTGATAGAAGCATGAGCCGTAGGCGAATGCTTCTATTAAACCCCATGAAGCCAACGAGTGCAAGTCTATCCATTTTATATTGCATTTATAACACGGTTTCCACCATTAATTCTAAGTATTTACCTTAAAAAATGATATAATCCATTCATTTCTTATGCTAGTCGACAAGACGGCCCTCCGCCATCTTGGTTTCATGTTGTCATATGCTTAGGCTGGCGAACTCCTCAAACTCCAACTCTCATAGACCTATTACTGTGAACACGTCGAGACAGGGCTGCGCCAGTCTAAAATATAATCCATTCTGTACACACCAGGCGGCGGCACCTGTAGTGTTGACAGAACGGGGAAGACACATGGCAAGTCGCTCGATTCGAAAGTTTAATAATTTTTTATGTTAAATTCAGCTATAATATCAAGTAATCTACCCGACAGAGAGGTAGAATATGGTTTTAACTATGTTATGTCCAAAGGATTTCGCTATATTTGGTCTATAAGCTTCAAAAATGGAGAATTTACTTTCGTCTCGCGGTAGGTTTCAACATGTCCGCCCCGCTGTCTGCTCGCCATGAATTTTGGGTGCTCTATCGCCAGATATAGGAATCGATATTATCCATTTTCGGCACTGAAAACTCTCTAACCGTGTTATAAATAATAATATCATGAACTGAAGACATAGATATAGGTCTACATGTATATATGGATCACTGTGGGTGTTGGTGCACCTGGGTAAATATCTACCATATCATGAACCTACCCACCCTTGCACTATCATAAGGGCTTAGTATGGACGCCCTGTGGGTCCACCATTTTGAATTTCGCTGGTTGAGGTAAACCCCACTGATAATACATACCATGATGGGTACCTTGTCCCTGAGTAACTCCCACTTCCAGGGACATGCTGTTCCCATCTTATCAGTTCTTATCAGTGCATGTCACCAGAACCAGCTCCAGTCCCGCTTCCACACTGAAAACATGGAAGATCTGAAACTAGTCAGCGGTGACAGTACAGAGTCGTCATACTGACGACTTAGGTCGTCAGGATGCTGGCCTAAAGTCGTCATTTTGACTACCTAAAGTTGCAGTTTTAGGTATCGTTAACTTGAGGACGTAAAGTGGTCACCGCTGCCTAGTTTAGGATCTTACATGTTTTCAGTGCAGCCAATAGCTACATGTCCCACTCTGAGGGTGAACTTGTAGCTGTCATGTTCTTATAAAGGTTTGTTGATTATCCATTTGGAAGAAAATAGCATGCTATTTTTATAAACTTAAATCTTTGCGTATAGAACGCACGTGCCGTAATTCCGACCTAAAAGATGTGTCTTAACTACAAGGATTTACGGTATACATTCTTTCAGCATGGATATGACATCACAAAGTACCAAACCCAACAGGTGCAGTCTGAAGTATAGCTAAAGGATGGACGCTGGTGCAGACCCTGTGCCTGCCTCTTTGTGGGCTACTGATGCATCAATGCATCAAGCCCATTGGTCATCATGATATATAAATACAGCCCTGGCCAGTGGCGGATCCAGGATTTGAAAATGAAGGGAGCGCACCCCCTGTTTTTGAGCAAATTCTGGGGTTCAAAATATGCAATTAAACTCTTAAGTACTGACAACAAGGAAGGGGCGCGCGCCCCCGTGGCCCCCCTCTAAATCCGCCACTGCTGGTGATTAACTTGCCAGGGCTACGTTCATGCATCATGCCAACCCTACAGAACTGTATAAACCCCGTAGGTTTGGTATGATGCACCAATAAAGTGCTGGCGAGACTGCTCAAGACGCATCTGGGTGTCTTCTGGGGATTTCTACCTGGCCGGAAGTAGAATGACGTCACACTTGAGACAAACATTCACACCGCCTCTGTTCCTCTGGGACTTGGTGGGACCATGCTGTCACACACTTCCCCCTATTTTTTTTAGATGAGATCTCATCTGAATGATAATCTTCCATTTAAGTTTCCATAAGTTTCAGGTGATCTCATCTGAATCTAATTCAAATTCAGATGAAATCTGGCATATATCCTTGGCACATAACCCCCATTTGGCCAGGCACCCCGGGAACTGCAGCGGCATCAACATTCATCTGTCGGAGGGCCAGGCAATTTCTCCAAGCTGAGTTATAGGGAATTAAGAAGAGCGACAAGTCGATCGCTATTGTTTGGGGAGTTACAATAGTAATTCTGGAAATAATATAAAGACACAGGGTTCCTCCATACTAAGTGTCTGCAGGTATATTCCCGTAGTATACATAAATGTTTGTTATAAAGTATGATACAAAGAAAGAAAACTTTTGAATGCGATATGTCACCGGGAACAGTTAAAGAATGTCACTATAAGTCCTTAGTCACATGAAGCCTTGAGTGGAGGCGGCGTGTTATGGCTCTATAGGATGCCGGGAGTGGCTGTGTAGGCTGAGTCATTGTTTTGGACTTTGCCCATGTAGGTCCTGGGGGTCCCGGTGGCAACAGGGGAGATTATGTCCTTATGAGTAGATGATCTGTTAGAGTACCACCAGGTTTAAAGTCCAAAGGGTGTCGGATGGCAAAAGACCAAAACCACCGGCAGTCTGGGAGTATATAAGGCTGGAGCTGAAGGGGCCATTTGTGATTATTGATTTAACTTGGAGTTATGCCATGATGGAATTCATATTGATTTAATTTGGAGTTATGTCATGATGGAGTTCAAAGGCACCTACAGTTTGTGATTGTGTATTATGATGGACATTTATGATTATACTTTGAAATTCGACATTTGTGAATTTGTGCTTTGGAAATACCCTCGCATTGTGGAATTCTAATGAGGATGAAAATTTGTAAAGGTTTCTAATTGTGTGGAATTAAGTATATTCAACAACGATGGAAATTACTCATGCCCGAGATTTGGTATATGATGTTATGTCAAGGTGAATATCGATGCTCCATTGACAATGCACTAAACCCCCGTATTGCACCCCTGCGTTAAATAACCAGCGCCAAATCCGCACGATGACGTCATAGGTCTATCGCGCATGCGCAGCATTTTCGAAATGTAAACATTCAAAATGGCGGCGGTCAGGATTTCGCGAAGACGATGGGTAAATAAGAGTTTAATTTCAATCTTATTGATCAAATATCGATAAATAAGTCACTCAAACACCTTGACATAAATGTAAAGATGAACTCTGATCAGTTTAAGCTTCCTGTTTCTTCACTCGGGTGACCTGCCCGCTCCGGGCAGGTCACCCTCGTGAAGAAACGGTCAGCTCAAACTGCTCATCGTTCACCTTTACCATTTTATTGATGAAATGTGGTGGCATTATTATTTGAGATTTATGGATATTGACACTATTGACTTTGAAAATTGATTGGATCTAAATTATTGAAATTCTTCCTGCTTAAGGCATGTGTTTAGGAATTCTAAATTGAAATGTGAAATCGATGCTGGAGTCTGAATTGTATTCGACCTTGGATTGGCATATATACCTATTCAATAAAACCCTTGGAGATGAAGTACCCAATTGTGTTTTCTTTCCAAATGGGCTATGGGATTTAAACACAGCTCTACTACTTGACGCTAGCTTGAGAACATTCCCCAAATATACAGTTTAAACTGCAAGTGGAGATGGGATTGAGGTGAAATATAACTGGTGGAAACCCGAGTTTGATTGTATTATAGCTTCCCTTTAGAGAACCCCTGAAAACAACACCACAACACAAAACCCTCACTTTACAACATAACCCCCCTCTCATCCCCTCTGCCTGTGATAGCCCAAAGCATAGCCCCTTTTGCGCTCGCGACTGATCATGATAAACTACTGCGTCAGCAGCCCTTAATGGTCTAGCGTAGAGAGGATGGATTTGTGGTCCAAATATTTCTTCATTATGATGTCTGTCCTAAGGAGCAGGCCAGAGACTCCCTGGCAAACACAATAGATAATTTTGCTTTAAGGATTTATATTAAACCTTATAAAATAATTGCCTATGTGAACTGGTAGCTCCCTACAACATACTAAGAGGAATGATATTTTATTTAACTGACAAATTCCCTATTGTTGAGATTGCAGCAACAGTGGGCGTACTTAGTATAACCATCCAGATGTTTAGAATTTAACTGTTTAAATCCTAATTGGATGGTTGACTAAACATCTTTTTGAGCCAGAATGTTTAGGGTTTAGACTTTAAGCATTTAATGACCTCAACATATTCCAATCTGTAGGGGTTTTACCCCCTACTAGAAATATCCGTCGCACAGGATACTAAGATACATTATTAGAAAGCTTAACATTTCTGATAGACAATGCAGCAACCCCCATGTCAATGTCTTTTCTAGTTTTTGAACTATTGAGAGAAATGTGCGTGAAGGTCAGGCATTTTCTGTGAAAAGTTTTCCATACAAACTGCAGGTAGAAAGTGGTCATGGTCTGTGCACACACTACCACTCCACCACCCCCACCTTACAGGGCTATACAGAGGTCTCAGCAGTGTAGGAGAGCAGCCTATATGGTGCATTTTGATTGTTCATTATGCCTTTAATATACATGATAACCTGGAAATTCCTAAAGTGTTTGAAGGTTAATGCATTACTCAACAGCATTCCCATTTCGTTTTGTCATTCCTATTCACTGTATTCAATACTTTAGCCTAGACATCCAACAAAAACACATCTGAAGGCTTAGATATGCCTCATTATAATCCTAAATCCGTTCTAAACTACCCAAGATACAAGTTAACATGCATTAACCTTTTTATGGCTAAAATATCAAACCTTTAAACCTACCTAATCCCCATGCAAGGAAATTGATTTGCCATGCTAATCTCAGCTCATCATTGCGTTTTTATTGGCATTTTCATGTATAGATACATTTCTAACAATGATAGAGAAGGGGGGTTCAGACTCAAATGTAGCTTTATATATTACCTTTACCACCAGGGCATCAGTTTTACTCAAATCAGTGCCATAAGGCACAGATTTAATGTAATAGACCATGCCCCTCAGTCTCCTACCTCCAGGTAGACCTGGGGTGTACTACTGCAGGAGGGTGTTGCTCCTATAGTAAAAGGAAGAGCTGGCTAAAAATGCCCTTGTTTCCAGTCCTTTCTTTTCACGCAGCTATAACTTGTCCCTTTTGTTGCTCACAATTGGTCATTCAAGTACGGTGCTAAAAAAGCCGCCTTTGAGTAGGTACCTAGTTGGGAGAAGTCAGTCAGTATAATATATACTATAGAGTGTGTGACATGAGTAGGTACCTGATAGTGCAGCTCTCTCTGTTCTAAACAAGGCAGGTGACTTCTAAGACTGATGTGGTGAGTGCAAGTACTTTGGTGAAGCAGTGCATGACTTGTTTAGAAAAGAGGGCACATACTCACAGCTCTTTTTACAATAGGAGCAACACCCTCCAGGGCTCTTTGGGGGCTGTTATTGCGGTACTCAGCGGTACAGGTAAAACCCCTACAATCTGAAACAACATCGTTGTTGGCTAATGGGGGAACACTCATATTTTGATGATAACCCAGGTAACAAATTGAGGTTATCTTAACGTTATATTAACGTCATTTCCGATTTGGAAAAAAAGATGGTTTAGCTTAACTCCATTTCCTGTACTCAAAATCAACACTCAATAAATGTTAAATAAACAATAAACAATGTTGATTAAACAAAATAATTTCCATAATAATGTAGAGGTCGGCGGAAAACATCTTTGGAGAAACCAGGACTCGAATCTGGGACCCTCCAACTTTGAAGCGGAAGCTCTACATCTGAGCTACTTCCCCTGGCCTGACGCTCTCTACCTTCCATCTACACCTGGATTGGTATGACACACACACAGGGGCAGCTACCACCGGATGCCAGCCCCTCGGGGCTGGTACATCAGGAACGGGGCTGCTGGCCTTACGGCAGAGCTGGCCCCTACAATAATATGCATTAAAATCATGCTAAAACAACTCTGAATCTACCTGCTATTACTCCCTCCAAAGCCTGTATATTGCCACAGCAGATTTACTTTAATTCTACCCAGCAAATTGTCGTGAGTCCTCGTCAACCTGTCTGAAGTGGCTCACACATATCGCTAGATGGAACACGATGTCGTTATAGCACAAGATCACCAGGAATAGCAATTGCTATGCCACGTGAGTCTAACACACAGTGGCGAAAGATGACAGAATGAGTTATAACTCAAAAAGGAGTCACCATTGATGACCAATCATGGCGACAGATGACAACAATTTGCTGGGTACTTTTCTGATGTATAGATTAGCCCAATCATGAGGCTTTTTACCTTTAGTGTATCCGTCCCTTTTTGGCATTTTCATTCCCCTTTTTTTTTTCTCCCAGAGTTTGTCTAAGGCAGGCTATTGACAAAGGTTAAACACTCTTTTCATGTGCATATCCCAGGTATCGGTCACATCCAGAGGCCTTGGTGTGGAAACAGAAGTGACCGTTGGTAAACAGCGCATGCGCACTTACACTGCCTCTGTGGTATCAATGTAAACTTTACAAGGTATCCACTCTGTTGTAGGATCTTTCAGGAATTCAAATATTATAACAACATCTATTTATGTCTTTTTAACCCTTTGAGGGTCACTGATACATCAGTGCATCATGCCCATTGGTCGGTATGATGCACCAATGAAGTGCTGGTGAGACTGCTTGCAAGAACCAGCGTTTTATAAAGCGAGCATTCTACTGCCCTCGGTCGGCCAACCTCTTGTGAATCCAGCCGATAATTTTCTATACGTTTGTAATATTAAAAATAATTGGATTAGTGAAAATTTGCCCGACTGAGAGCAGTGGAATACCCGCTTGATGTAGGCATGCACTGTAAGAAATAACTGTTGAATCTAGAAGGGGTCCTTGTAAAAACTGAACAATGAACCACCGTAATTACACAACAGGGAGCCAGTGTATAATCTCCAGCTGGCAGTGTGGTGGTACAAGGAATCTCTGTGAAAATGATGTGAAAATAACAAAGGATCTCTGGCAACTTTGGGACAAGAGATCCTTTGTTATTTTGACGACAAGTTTTGCAGTACTGTAGGGTTTTACAGTGCCTTTGTACCAGCAGTGTGTTCAAACACCAAACACCAGGGTATGACCATACATGCACTTCATCTTAATGTCCATTTGTGGCCTTCTTCATGACAATTCATATTTGCCAACACATATATATGGGGGATTCAAAAAATGTGTTTTGCTTGCTAAGGCCAGCATGTTTTTCTTTCGTAGGTTACCCAAGCATGTGTACCAAAACTGAGACAACCATACCTTTTCTGTAAATCAATTTTGAAAAAATATGCATTTCTGGCCATTTCCTTTGGAGTTATTTATAAGTTGTTATCTAACTTTAGATTTTAGAGTGTTTTTGAGGGGTGAGTAAAATACAAATCTAAAAAGAATCCCTCACACAAAAAAGAAAAGAAAAGAAAAAAAAAACACATCCGACCTACCCCAGATCTTAATGTCATATTATACCCTTTTCTTTTCTATCAACAATGCACAATATTTCCAATCAAACATGCTTAAAACTGAAAACGATTCATTCCCGCTTTTTTTACTATTCATCTATTATGATTACTATTTTCTGTTTACAAAAGCATGGAATCGATATAAATCACAGGCTTCTTCGTTAGGTTTTAGCATGTATATTAGTAAAATTTGCAAAGATTCACAACAATAAAAAAGAAAATGAAAAAATAAGATTAAATGAGGAATAACCAAGCATTATTTTCTTAATTGATCTGGAGGTTTACCAATACTTGTAAAGCCCCTGCCTGTGATCCCGTATCCTAGTTTCCTCCATTCTCTGTGCAGTGCTGTACCTTCAACTCTCCCACACTGAAAACCTCGAATATCCGAAAGTAGTCTGTGGTGATGACTTAAGGTCCTTAGGTTGACAATACCTAAAACTACAACTTTAGGTGGTCAAAATGACGACTGATGACCTAAGTGCTCAGTATGACAATGCAGAGTGGTCGTTCTGACAACTTAGGTTGTCAGGATGACTACCGAAAGTCTTCATTTTAACCACCTAAAGTTGTAGCTTTAGGTATTGTCAACCTGAGGACCTAAAGTCGTCACCACTGACTAGTTTTGGATCTTCCAGGTTTTCAGTGCATTATACACAAAGACAACATCTAATTTTTTAGACATTGAAGACAAATCATGCACCTTGGTCCCCTTTTAGCTCTTTGGGTTTAACAGGTACTAATGTAGGCTATTAATTCATCAAACCCATCATGATGCATAAATGCAGCCCTGGTGAGCCTTGCATCATGCCAACCCTATGGGATTTGATACAGCTCTGGAGGGTGGCATGATGCACCAATGAAGTGCTGACGAGCAGAATTGACAGCACTTCATTGGTGCATCATGCTGACCAATGGGCATGATGCATTAATGCAACAGCAGGCCTTGGTGGATAAACACAATTCTGTGTTTGTACATTAGGGTTTTAATGTATAAAACATGTCTCCGTCCAATCAGAGGGCAGCATCCTTGGGCTGACACTCCAGAGGTGGATGTCAAAGGAGCGAGAAAACAAATCGCATAAAAATTATGATGCATTCCTTGTCCCAAAATTGCCATTATTTGTCATATCTGTCATTATTTTAACGGAGATTCCTTGTACATTTGTGTATCACGCACCATACTGCCACCTTGCGCTTCTTGTAAGAAACTAAAGCGGTTCAATGCTATATAATTAATGTGGTCCACTGGTGATCAATTTTACAAGGATCCTCGGTAGATTCAACAGTTATTTTTTCTTCACAGCGTAGCGCACTTTAAACCCATGCCGCTTGAAGAGTGTGGGTGATTTACGAGTAGGAGATTAACACAAATGACTAATATTGATGTGCTTGTAAGTCCATTAAATCTTGTACTTGATGTTTGAAAATGAACCCCCCACCTACCTACCCAACCACCCCAATTTTCACATTTTAATAGAGTTAAGCATGTAACGGAGTTGTGCTAAGTGTTAGTTTTGCTTTCACTTTAGTATTCTCTTCAGTACTCATCTATTTATAGACTTCACTTCTGGTCACCTTCCCTCAACCCTAGGCCAAAAAAAGAGAGGTTTGTTTCCAGTAACATGAACTGAAAAGGTAGGGTCAGTATGTCAGATTTTCTTTTTCTTAATTTTCTTTTTTTACATTTATATAGAAATGTCAGGGTACATATCAACGGTTGTATCATTGTAAAATAATGACGGCAAATTGACAACTATGAGAAAGGTGAAGAATATGAAAATGTTGCAGAAAATGGATGAAAAGAATGTAAAAATCCTCAAAAAGTAATGAAAATTTTCTTTAAGATATAAAAAAAATGGGACAACATTCTTCAAAATAAAAAAAAAAGAAGATTTTTTTTTGGTCCTGTTTTGCTAGGGTCGGTCGGGTGACTGGAAACACAACTTTCTTTAGGCCCTAAAATTAATAATCTATTTCCCACCGCACATCATTACATAAAACGATGCCCACTGTAGGAACCGCATATATATGTTATATCAGGGGTACAGGAAAGGATCCATCTATGATGAATAATCAAAAATATGAATAAAACAAACAAACAAAAGTAATCACAAAAAAAGATAACAAATAAAATAAAATTGTAGCACGCAGCCTATACCTACACCATGGATAAGATATATGTTTCAGCCATGCCCCCCTCTCCCATTCCACCATAGTCACCACCAAACACACAGACAGACTCATGTGTTCCCAAATTAGACATTCAGCTCGTTGTCTGCCAGTGTTGGAATAAGGGCAGGGTCTGACATTGAGCAGGGTGGGGGTGGGCAGGGCTGGCCTTATCTGACCCCCCCCCCCCTTACTTTCTCTTGCCTTTAATATTCCTATATGTTTGTAGGTATTTTGTACCCCCTTCCTATAGTTTTCAATGTTATCGGTGGTTATTTAATACTGGTGCTTATTTGAATACTGTTTTTAGTGCTTAGGCCAAATGAAAAAAGAGGTTTTTTTCCAGTAACCCGACCGACCCTAACAAAACAGGGGCAAAAAAAAAAATGATTTTGAAGAATCTTTTCTCATTTTATCACATTTTAAAGAATTTTTTCATTACCTTTTGAGGATTTTTCCTGTACCCTTTTCGTGTTCTTCCTGTCTCTCACAGTTGTCATTTTCCCATCATTATTTTATAATGAAATCAAAGAATTTAATACACCCAATGATATGTGCCCTAACATTTCCTGTGTAAATGTAAAAAAAAAAAAAAAAAAAAAAAAAATCCAACCCATACCGACCCTTCCATTTCAAGTCATGTTACTGGAAACACACCTTTATTTTTTTTTGGCCTCAGGTAGCCTATGTGATTCTGGAGCTTATTTGAGACTCTTATTTTAGACCCAGGTTCTTGACCAGACCAATATGGTGTGTGTAGCATGTAATTTTGATACTAGATAGTTTATGCCTGATGTCAGCATAAATCTTTAAATAAGCGTCATTCTCAAATAAAGACCGCGATTTGGAAAATATGAAAACAAATGCGGATTAAAAAAGCAATTAATTCTCCTTAACTGGACCCACTCTCTTTGTATGTATTAAGGTGCATAATGGCCATTCAAAACAGGTTTACTGCGCAGATATCTGCGCAGGTGTTCATGGCTAAGGTATTATAACAATTTGCATAGAACTTTTTGGAACCTCCAGGAGCAGTAGACTCAGTGGCAACTCTGTAGCCTTTTTTACTACATATTAGAAGGTTCAGAGATCAAGCCCAGCCTTGGCCAAACATTCTGCACTGACTTTTATAAGTAATTGTTTAATGTCAATAAAAGATGAAAAAACTGCAAATATATAAGCGCTATTTAGGGAGTGGTCATTATTTATCAACAGGGGGTGGGTGGTGGGTTTTCGCGCGGACGCGCAAAAATTTTTTACGCCCCCCCCTCGACGGCGGTCAAAATTTTTTGCGCCCCCCCCCTCGACGGAGGTGCGCGGAGAATTTTCGCGTCCTCTTTGATCTATAGTAGCGCGCGGGCTTTTTTGCTAAAAAGAGGGTCAATTTTTTTAGCCCCCCCCTCAAGAGGAGTCAAAATTTTTTTAGCCCCCCCCTCGGGAGGGGTCAGAATTTTTTACGCCCCCCCCTCAAACCCACCACCCCCCCCTTGTTGATAAATAATGACCACTCCCTTAGTAGGGTGCTCAGGCAGTCTTTTATATAGTAGTCAGGTTTCTGTGGCTTTTTCTAGTAGGTATTTTGGTTAATCTATGTATACATACAGAGGTCCATCAGGGGTGTGACAGTCCGACAACACAGACCTCTATTACCGCCATATTTGATGTGGGCAGTTAACGCAGCCGCCATCTTTACCATGACAACCAGTCACGTGACCTTATAATAGCAGGTCAATGTCAGGATATGGGGCAGTAGGGGAGGGAGACAAGAGTTAAAGGGTGAATAGTTCTGGGTTTTATTAGGCCTAATCCTTTAGACTTGCAATCGGTGGAGAATTTACTCTGCATAGGCATAGTAAAGAATACAAGGAGCCAAGTATTATCCCTGCCCATCCACATTCAGGAATTGACCTCTGCATCTCCCTTCCCCACATCTCTGTCTCTATTTCTCTATCTCTGTCTCTATTTCTTTTCTATGTCTGTCTGTCTGTCACTCTTTCAACAATCTGTGTCTGTCTGCTTATCGTTCTTTGCCTATCTGTAGTGAATAGCAGTCTGCAGCTGGTCTGTCTCTGTTTTTCTGTCTGGCTATCGCTCTTTCTCTATCTGTAGTCAATGGCAATCTGTCTTTGTTTGTCTCTCTGGTTATCTGTCTTTCTCTATCTGTATTGAATAGCAGTCTGTCTCTGTTTATCTGTCTGGTTATCACTCTTTCTCTATCTGTATTGAATAGCAGTCTGTCTTTGTTTATCTGTCTGGTTATGACTCTTTCTCTACCTGTAGTGAAAAGCAATCTGTCTGTTTGTCTGTCTGGCCATCATTCTTTCTCTATCTGTAGTCAATAGCAGTCTGTCTCTGCTAGTCTGTCTGGCTATTGCTCTTTCTCTATCTGTAGTGATTAGCAGTCTGTCTCTGTTTGTCTGTCTGGTTATCACTCTTTCTCTCTCTGTAGTCAATAGTAGTCTGTCTCTGTTTGTCTGTCTGGTTATCACTCTTTCTCTATCTGTAGTCAATAGAAGTCTGTCTCTGTTTGTCTGTCTGGTTATTGCTCTTTCTCTATCTGTAGTCAATAGTAGTTTGTCTCTGTTTGTCTGTCTGGTTATTGCTCTTTCTCTATCTGTAGTCAATAGTAGTTTGTCTCTTTTTTGTCTGTCTGGTTATCACTCTTTCTCTATCTGTAGTCAATAGTAGTCTGTCTCTGTTATTCTGTCTGGTTATTGCTCTTTCTTTATCTGTAGCCAATAGTAGTTTGTCTCTGTTTGTCGGTCTGGTTATCACTCTTTCTCTATCTGTAGTCAATAGTAGTCTGTCTCTGTTATTCTGTCTGGTTATTTCTCTTTCTTTATCTGTAGCCAATAGTAGTTTGTCTCTGTTTGTCTGTCTGGTTATCACTCTTTCTCTATCTGTAGTCAATAGTAGTCTGTCTCTGTTTGTCTGTCTGGTTATTGCTCTTTCTCTATCTGTAGACAATAGTAGTTTGTCTCTGTTTGTCTGTCTGGTTATCACTCTTTCTCTTTCTGTAGTCAATAGTAGTCTGTCTCTGTTTGTCTGTCTGGTTATTGCTCTTTCTCTATCTGTAGTCAATAGTAGTTTGTCTCTGTTTGTCTGTCTGGTTATCACTCTTTATCTGTAGTCAATAGCAGTCTGTCTCTGTTTGTCTGTCTGGTTATCACTTTCTCTATCTGTAGTCAATAGCAATGTCTCTGTTTGTCTGTCTGGTTATTGCTCTTTCTCTATCTGTAGTCAATAGTAGTCTGTCTCTGTTTGTCTGTCTGGTTATCACTCTTTCTCTATCTGTAGTCAATAGCAGTCTGTCTCTTTTTGTCTGTCTGGTTATCACTCTTTCTCTATCTGTAGTCAATATCAGTCTGTCTCTGTTTGTCTGTCTGGTTATTGCTCTTTCTCTATCTGTAGTCAATAGTAGTCTGTCTCTGTTTGTCTGTCTGGTTATTGCTCTTTCTCTATCTGTAGTCAATAGTAGTCTGTCTCTGTTTGTCTGTCTGGTTATTGCTCTTTCTCTATCTGTAGTCAATAGTAGTCTGTCTCTGTCTGTCTGGTTATTGCTCTTTCTCTATCTGTAGTCAATAGTAGTCTGTCTCTGTTTGTCTGTCTGGTTATCACTCTTTCTCTATCTGTAGTCAATAGCAATCTGTCTCTGTTTGTCTGTCTGGTTATTGCTCTTTCTCTATCTGTAGTCAATAGCAATCTGTCTCTGTTTGTCTGTCTGGTTATTGCTCTTTATCTATCTGTAGTCAATAGCAATCTGTCTCTGTTTGTTTGTCTGGTTATTGCTCTTTCTCTATCTGTAGTCAATAGTTGTCTGTCTCTGTTTGTCTGTCTGGCTATTGCTCTTTCTCTATTTGTAGTCAATAGCAGTCTGTCTCTGTTTGTCTGTCTGGTTATTGCTCTTTCTCTATCTGTAGTCAATAGTAGTCTGTCTCTGTTTGTCTGTCTGGTTATCACTTTCTCTATCTGTAGTCAATAGCAATCTGTCTCTGTTTGTCTGTCTAGTTATTGCTCTTTCTCTATCTGTAGTCAATAGTAGTCTGTCTCTGTTTGTCTGTCTGGCTATTGCTCTTTCTCTATCTGTAGTCAATAGCAATCTGTCTCTGTTTGTCTGTCTGGTTATCACTCTTTCTCTATCTGTAGTCAATAGTAGTCTGTCTCTGTTTGTCTGTCTGGTTATCACTTTCTCTATCTGTAGTCAATAGTAGTCTGTCTCTGTTAGTCTGTCTGGCTATTGCTCTTTCTCTATCTGTAGTCAATAGTAGTCTGTCTCTGTTTGTCTGTCTGGTTATTGCTCTTTCTCTATCTGTAGTCAATAGTGTTCTGTCTCTGTTTGTCTGTCTGGTTATTGCTCTTTCTCTATCTGTAGTCAATAGTAGTCTGTCTCTGTTTGTCTGTCTGGTTATCACTTTCTCTATTTGTAGTCAATAGCAGTCTGTCTCTGTTTGTTTGTCTGGTTATTGCTCTTTCTCTATCTGTAGTCAATAGCAGTCTGTCTCTGTTTGTCTGTCTGGTTATTGCTCTTTCTCTATCTGTAGTCAATAGTAGTCTGTCTCTGTTTGTCTGTCTGGTTATCACTCTTTCTCTATCTGTAGACAATAGCAATCTGTCTTTGTTTGTCTGTCTGGTTATCACTCTTTCTCTATCTGTATTGAATAGCAGTCTGTCTTTGTTTATCTGTCTGGTTATGACTCTTTCTTTACCTGTAGTGAAAAGCAATCTGTCTGTTTGTCTGTCTGGCCATCATTCTTTCTCTATCTGTAGTCAATAGCAGTCTGTCTCTGCTAGTCTGTCTGGCTATTGCTCTTTCTCTATCTGTAGTGATTAGCAGTCTGTCTCTGTTTGTCTGTCTGGTTATCACTCTTTCTCTCTCTGTAGTCAATAGTAGTCTGTCTCTGTTTGTCTGTCTGGTTATTGCTCTTTCTCTATCTGTAGTCAATAGTAGTTTGTCTCTGTTTGTCTGTCTGGTTATTGCTCTTTCTCTCTAACTCAGGTATATGCCATATATACCGGGACTGACATTTAGAATTTCACAGATTTTTGCCTTGTTCATTTCTCTTTCTCTATCTGTAGTCAATAGTAGTCTGTCTCTGTTCATCTCAAGCTGCCCACTTTGAAACTCCTATTCCTAGCATATGAAACTCAAAGCGTTAACTTGTTCCTGGCACTTAACTTATCCTGAAGTGTTCCTGACATGTTAAATGGGTTGATTTAATCCTATATAGGCAGCTGATGCAAGAGTGCATCAGGCCCATTGGTCGTCATGATGCACCAATGAAGTGCTGGCGAGACTGCTCCCCAGCACTTCATTGGAGAATCATGCTGACCCTCCGAGGGAGTATCAAACCCGTACTCCGGCGTGTATTAACCCCGTAGGGTCGGCAAGATACATCATGACGACCAATGGATATGATGCATTGATACATTAGCAGCCCTTAAAGGGTTAACAAGGTCTCAGGTAGGACCAGATATACAGGTATCGTAGTGCCCCGTACAAGCGCCTCGGTGCTCATTGATTTCAACACCACTGTACCCCGGCACTTATATATAGGAGACAGGCGCTTATTTGAATACTGCTTTTAGTGCTCAAGAATGATTTCAGTGATCCTGTACCCCCAGTGCTTATAAGAGACAGGTGCTTATTTGAGACCCCGGTGCTTAAACGGGCCATTACAGTATATATGTACAGTGGCCCTGTGTGTCTGTTTATAGACAGGCTATCCACCACTGCACCAAACCCACCTTTAACTAACCCTTCAAAGGGCGATAGCAGATCAATGCATCATGCTCATTGGTTGTCATGATGTATGAATGCAGCTATAATGATCCATCATGACGACCCCACAGGAATGATACACTCCCAAAGGGGTTGGCATGATGCACCAATGAAGTGCTGCCAAGCATCCTCTACCAGCACTTCATTAGTGCATCATGCCAACAAATGGACATGATGCACTGCTCAGTTGTCAAGCCTTAAATGTTCACACTAAAGACATAATAACCCTGTGTGACAATTTGCCCACTGATCTAGTGTTGACAGGGCTTTGCACCATAAGGTCTGCTCTCACTGACATCTTTAACCCTTTTAAAGGCCGCTGATGCAGGAGTGCATCATGCCCATTGGTCGTCATGATGCACCAATAAAGTGCTGGTGAGTCTCCATTGCAGCACTTCATTGGAGCATCATGCTGACCCTACAAAGTACAGGGTTGATGTATATACCCCGAAGGGTCGTCATGATGCTCCAATGAAGTGCTGGCGAGTAGTCTCACCAGCACTTCATTGGTGCATCATGACGACTAATGGGCATGATGCACTCCTGCATCAGCGGCCTTTAATGGCTTAAGCACTGTGTAAGGCATCAAAGAAGCAGATGAGCCATTTAGAGTGTTTTCCCACTTCCCCACACTTTTCAAATTTTTTGACCAACATTATGCCAATATTATGTCATGACACATGAATGCAGCCTTGACGCGAAACGTGCCCGTGCACATATGCTGTAAACAGGCATCATGTGGATTCGACTGATACATTCTCACAGTGTTGGCATGATGCACCAATGCAGTGCTGATATGCCGCCGACACTGTATTGTTGCAACTTCATGACAATTGATGCATCTTTTTGTCATGCCTCAGTGCTGCGTTGGCGAGTAACTCACCCGGACTGCAGGATGCAGTGAGTTAATATGGATAAGATACCGCATAATGCACGGGCTTCCCTAGCCCACTTAAAAGGGTCTATTTCTCCTCTTTCCTATCCCCTCGGATGTGTGTGGTGCACATATGCACGGGCACTGACACGTTCCTCTGTGAAATTGTGTAATGTCGTTCTCGCCATGAATATGACCTTGACTGTCGAAATGGCGTTAAACATCTATTACTCACTCACCGCATAATGCAGACCAAATGCATAACATGCTCATGCACTATGCTAACCTTACAGGGTCCTGTGGTGGAGAGGAGGGTGGGACACACATAAGGGGGTGAGGGGAATCTTAAGTAAGCAGGGACATGACATGAAGAGGTGGGGCCGGAGGGAACTTGGGGGGGGGAGGGACTGCAATGGGGAAACCCAGGTTGAAGTCTTGTAGCTGTCACTGAAGTGTTTGTAGGGCACAGGAGATTATGGTGAGCGAAGGGATAGCAAGAATAAGAGGAATAGGGTAAGAGAGAAAGAAGGAGTGAAAGAGGGAGAGAGAGAGAGAGACTGATCAATAGATAGATAGAGAGAGACAGAGACAGAGAAAAACAGTCATATTTAACTTGTCAGACTGATACTCGCTAAGGCATGTAGATCTATAGCTCTTCAATGTACATACGAATCTAAGGTTTTTATGCATCATGAGTAGACAGCATGATGCATTCTATGCATTGCTGTTGAGTTGCCTCAGCCATACTACATTGGTGCATCATGGCGACCAAGTGACATGAACTAGGAGGTGTCTTTGAATGCAATAACACTGAAAAATTGAGAGGCGCAAAACTAGTCAGTGCAGACGACTTTAAGTCCTCACGATGACAATACCTAAAACTACAGCTTTAGGTAGTCAAAGTGGCAACTTTAGGTCGTCATCCTGACCACCTAAGTCGTCAGTATGACGACTTTCTATTGTCAGTATGATGAGTTTAGGCGGTCATTTGACCTTGACTACCCTAAACTCGTCTGTATTGACGAGTTTAAGGCGGCAGCATGTTTTCTGTGAATTGTTACTCTTCAATGCAGTTGAAACCTGAAAAGCCAGATGATAACTAGCCTATTGTAAATGCCTATACATGTATATATAAGATGCCAGCTGCATTGCCCTTACATATATGTGAGGTTTTATTACCATTATTAGTATAGCCCAAGCTCCACTAGGTGGCATGGTGCAGCAGCGTTACATGTGGCACAGGCCTTTGTTCTGTTTTCTTATTTTTGACATTACAAGTCAGTTTCACATGAATGTCGCAGCAATTTCGGATCAATATTGCGCCATTCACGCACCTGTGTAGTCTAGAACAATGGATTTTGGCGTGTCACCTGTGACACTGCTGCCCTGTGCCGCCTAGTGGAGCCCTGGCATATTTAGAACTATACTAAATTTGCAAAGGTTGTGGGTGCAGCTTGTAAACATATAAGATATATATGCATGATTTTACAGTAGACATGGATAGGTGCAAACATACACAATTTTTAACACCACAAGGGGGTTGGGCTAAAAAGAAAATTTACAGATGTGCCTGGAATTCCTGCTCACCTTATTGTTAAAAACTGAGTAATGCAGGAGTGCACCATGCCCATTGGTTGTCGTGATGCACCATTGGTGTGTTGAGACCCAGGACCTCATTGTAGCATCATACGCCTAGTAAGGGTGTGTCGCCACCTGGGCGGGGGGGGGGGGGGTAAGCATGATGCATGAATATAGCTGTCACGCGTGAATCACCAATCTGCACAATTCGCAAATAAGGCAGCGCATTTTGCGAATAGTGCAGGATTGGAGCCGCGCAAAGCTCCAACCTTGTGCAGAGCACCAATATTGGCATATCGGCGAGCAAGTCTCCTGTCAATATGTCAGATTGCGGAAATGCGCCTAACATAGCCCTTGTGAGTTCCTTAGCAGGGCTGCATCCATGCATCATGGCAACCTATGGGCATGATGCGTTAATGCATCAGTGGTCCTTAAAGAACTACGCTCTGTATAGCTTGTTTAGACACAGACACCAGATGGTATTCCTTGGACAATAAACTTTGTGTGTTTCCTCCCACAAACAAGACCTGAATAGAAGACGACCTCGTCTCCAAATAATACATTTTTAACTATTGGACCGCTAAGTCGAAAATGGAAAGTTATTTCAATATACCTGATCCAGGAATGTATATTGTGTCCAAATCATCTACATTATGGGATAGGGATTAGAGGGGTCTGAGCTAATATTTACACAGATATAATGGGGAAATACTTGCCATAACTTGTGGAGTAATCCTCATGGGTATGCTCATTCTACTATTTTACTTCTTCCTGAGTTCATTGTCATTTCAATTCGCACCAGATCAGATATTCTCATTTTGACCGTTTTATGGGACACTGGTGTGTAAATGCATCATGGCATTCATTGTTGTGATACATGAATGCAGCCCAAGCAATTGCAATTAACATATCATGGCTGTATTCATGCATCAGGGATTACACAAGAAAAATCACACAGCGAAAAGGGATTCTGAGACCTATTATGAAGAATAAAAAATGCTTCTATAATGGGGGAGTGGGTCCGAAACCAAATGATAATTATTAAACATCACAGTTTATCAGCCCTGTCCCCATCTCTACCACATGCACCATGACCATTCAGATAAAATGGAAAAAGCTAGCATGTCTCAGAAAAAAGATAGATATGAAATGAACAATTTGGTGGGTACTCTGTATTGTATCTGTTGCTCTTTCCCTACATGCCCCTACCATCACTGTTTGAGCAGTCTGTTTACCTGTCTGACCCCCCCCCCCCCCCAACACACACACACACAGGCCTCTTTAACCTGTAACCTCCCACCTCCCACACCACAACTTTGCAGCCCTCCACATGGCACTTAACCCTTTATGGACTGCATATGTATTTGGGCCAGATTTCTTTGGGATATACAGTTGGCATTTTTCACACTTTTGCATGCTTATGCAGCCATAGAATATAAACGTCTGGATCAATATCCTAATTTCTGGTCTTAATAGAAAGAAAACACCCTAACCTTTCAAATGCATGTCTTTTTGGGCCAGAATCTTGGGTATTGTAGCCCCACAAAGTTGAAAAAAGGTAAAAAAAAACACAAATATTACCAAAAACCAAATTATTTACAGGCCTCCCCTTTATCCTCGAGGGGTTCCTGATCATCCAATATAGCTTTTAATCCATTGATATATCATTTAAGTTGAAGTTTCAGAAGGTTTTGCAGTGTTGTAGCGAATAAGTATTTATTCATGAAACATTTAGTCGAAAATGACACTCAAATCTCCATCGGACAGTAAAATTAAAACCCATCATATAATAAACTAAGACAGGTGATACATTATCCTTACACTACTCAAATTTGAGGGGCAACAGGGTGATAAAGTTGGTGCAAAAAATGATTTGCTCTAGCCTGAAGTCTTCCCTCTACAATTCGTGGACACCTTTTACTGTCGGATGGACATTTTCACTTTTACTGTTGGAAGGACAGTTTTTCTAAATCTTTGATTCATGAATTTAAATGCATCTTTATTTTTTAAATCAAGTATAGTCATCCCCTAAACAATCTAAGATAGCATTTGTACCAGTATTCCCCCAATAAGTGCCTTGTACACACTCTAAAGCTCTAAAAAGTGTCCATCTGACAGTTTAAATCCTAATTTTAGGGTCAGTTTGAGCCAATGGTGTGCAAAGTTCATGGTTAATGGGACTAGAATGACTGGTTGTTCCTGAAGTAGTCATGCTGAAGTTAATGTAGATTGATTGTAATGAGTATCTGACCATTTTGCAGAGAGCTAGAGAGAAAATAGTGTTTGTGATGGAAATTTTCAATTTTTCACAAAGTGACTTATGTTCATCAGCTCATATCTCAAAAAGTTCTTTGAATTTATTAGACTTACATATTGTACTAGGTGGTATCCCATATTAGGACTTTCTAGGGTGTATGTATGTGTGATAAACATATATGACTGATTAAAACTGTCAGATGGACACAAAAATTAGTGATTTGCCATCACAGAGCTATAAAAATGGAACTGGTAGGGATAACTGTGTTCGCCTAGTGTTTCTATGAAGCCAAGATATTGTTCTTTCAATGTAACAAAGTTATCAAATGTTATTCTGAGTTTCATTATTTTTGACTCCTCAGGGACAATTTTTGTACGTCCCCAGAAAATCTGGCCGATTTATGCACCATGGCCATTGGTCGTCACGATTTATTCGGGAATGCAGCCCTGGTGATCAACTCTCCAGGAGGGTCTTGCCAAAAGATAACGACGATGAACCTCTGCACTTTTCAGAAAGTGCTGAGAAAAAACATGTATGACGCAACTCGTTTTCATAGTATTGACAAAAATATTGCAGCACAATGTATGGAAAAACTTTTGGGATGTAAAAAGACCTGCACGCATTCTTTAAACAGTTATTCAATCAATCATTTAGCAAGACAATAACGTGCACGTTTTCTTTCTTGGTTCACGTTTCATTTTTGGCAAGACCCTACTGGGCTGTTTTAATAAATCATGATTGTAAAGGGTCCATCATGATCATCTGCTATATAATGCCATGTTAAATTATGTAAATGTTTTGAATGAACCTCCTGAGCTGTTTCCATAAGCCGCACCTGGCCTACCTGATGTTTTAAAGCATTATGCTGGGTATAGAGGGTAAAAATTAGATGCTATAGAATGAAGGTAGTGTATGATAAAACTGACAGTGTATTTAGATGCCAATCTTCCTCAGCATGTGTTCAATCATACCCTCACATCATAGTGCGTTTAGCCCTCTAACCCTCATCCCACGACCCCGCCCCATATTATTCACCCACACTCCTGATGGTACTTAGTTTTAGCAAGCATACTCATGCTACAAGAAGGTAATGTTCCTGATGATATTTACAGGGGTAGACATTAACGCTGGCCCGGGAGCCAATGGCCTGTAGTTTTGGGTGCTGGCCCGTAGTTTTCTCAGGAATTACCCTCCTGTGCGCCCGGGATGGCCCACAGAAGCTGAGAGAATTACCCTTATAAAAATCTATTCAATTGAGTATAGGTATGTTATATATCATTGGAAAGAGAAACTCACCAGGAATCTGGCCAACCTGACTATGTTATGATGCAACTGATGAGGATTACTGAAGAATTTCTCTTTAAAACAAATTAGACTTGTTTTTCTGGGCCCATAGTTTTAGCTCTGGGCCCATAGATTTCTGAAGCTATGGGCCCGGATGGCCAGTAGCTGTAAAAGTTAGTGACTACCCCTGTACTTAGCCCTACCCAAACTCCTGCCACAACTAGGTAATGGTCCGGATGGTACCTAGTCCTACCAAGACTTCTGCCACAGCTAGGTAAGGGTCCTGGTGATACCTAGTCCTACCCAGACTTCTGCCACAACTAGGTAAGGGTCCTGATGGTACCTAGTCCTACCCAGACTCCTGCCACAACTAGGTAAGGGTCCTGATGGTACCTAGTCCTACCCAGACTCCTGCCACAACTAGGTAAGGGTCCTGGTGGTACCTAGTCCTACCCAGACTTCTGCCACAACTAGGTAAGGGTCCTGATGGTACCTGGTCCTACCCGGACTCCTGCCACAACTAGGTAAGGGTCCTGATGGTACCTAGTCCTACCTAGACTCCTGCCACAACTAGGTAAGTGTCCTGATGGTACCTAGTCCTACCCAGACTTCTGCCACAGCTAGTTAAGGGTCCTGGTAAGGGTGATACCTAGTCCTAACCAGACTCCTGCCAAAAGTAGGACCCCAATCAGCAAATGAAGCATTGGGCCATGCGTGGTCCAATATAAGCGAAATTGGCCAATATAAGCCGACATTGGCCCAATGTATCCTTGCTACCTGGGAAAGGGTTATAACATGACCTAGTATCCTTTTTTTGACCTATTCTTTTTGTTAGAGCAGTAAAAAAGTGGATTATTACTGAAGATGTTTGAGGTAAGGGGATTAGTGTGTGTGTGTGTGGGGGGGGAGAGAGTGTGGATGTGTTGGTGGGTGGATTGGGGGGGGGTGGGGTACACCCAGTTTTTGCCCCTCTGTTGATAGATTCACTGCTCCATGTTCATTTGCTCAGATGAAGGTCAGCTGAGTAACTCGCTAGCACTGGCCTGGTGCATCATTTTGATGCCTCGGTTCAAGCCTATAGTATAGACCTGATGCCTTTCTGCGGTTCTGGCCAGTTACTTACTATTTATGCATCATACAAGGTAAGTTACACTTATAGATAGAACTAAACGACCGTGGTGTACGAGGTTACCGTAGTCCCCCGTACGAGTGGCGGTCCGCCATTTTGAATGTTTACATGCACCCAGAACGAGGCTGCAGTGGTGGATCTGCCGCTGTGGTGGATCGACACACGTTACGCCACTGGGGGTGTGGCGATCGACGGCGCAATGCTATCTCTACGGGAAGAAGTTATTCACATAAAATAAACATACTTTCATTCATGCATCGCGGGGTTGATACGCTACTGGAGGGTCGGTATGATGCATCAATGAAGTGCTGCCGAGCAGCCTCACCAGCACTTCATTGATGCATCATGACGACCAAGGAAGCGCACATCATACCAACCAATGGGCACTCCTGCATTGGCAGCCCTTAACCCTTTAGGGGCTGCCGATACATTAATGCATCATTTCCATTGGTCGTCATGAAGCACCAATGAAGTGCTGGCAAGACTGCTCGCCAGCACTTCATTGGTGCTTCATACCGACCTTTCGGTAGTTTGTGAATCAATAACATAGGGTTGGCAAGATGCTTCAATGTAGGGCTTTATTACTGCATCATGACGACCAATGGGCAATATGCATTAATGCATCATGACGACCAATGGGCAGTAAGCATTAATGCATCATGACGACCAATGGGCATGATGCATTCATGACAACCAACGGGCATGATGCATTCATGACGACCAACGGGCATGATGCATTCATGACGACCAACGGGCATGATGCATTCATGACGACCAACGGGCATGATGCATTAATGCATCATGACGACCAACGGGCATGATGCATTCATGACGACCAATGGGCATGATGCATTCATGACGACCAATGGGCATGATGCATTCATGACGACCAACGGGCATGATACATTAATGCATCATGACGACCAATGGGCATTCATGACGACCATGGTGATGAGTAGAAGGGTTATAGCCATGTGGTCTGACTTGTACTGCCAGATCCCATTCCGTACCCCAGGTGTGGATGGGGCAGGGTTACCTTCACATAATGCGCTTATCTAAAACATGCCGCCTGACAAGTGAATTACAGGTAGCCCAGCCTAACAAATAGGCCTTCATGGTGACCTAAAACATGCCGCCTGACTAGTGTATTACAAGTTCCCCAGCCTAACAAATAGGCCTACATGGTGACCTAAAACATGCTGTCCGACTAGTGTATTACAGGTACCCCAGCCTAACAAATAGGCCTACATGGTGACCTAAAACATGCTGTCCGACTAGCGTATTACATGTAACCCAGCCTAACATATATAGGCCTTCATGGTGACCTAAAACATGCTGTCTGACTAGTGTATTACAGGTACCCCAGCCTAACAAATAGGCCTACATGGTGACCTAAAACATGCTGTCCGACTAGTGTATTACAGGGACCCCAGCCTAACAAATAGGCCTACATGGTGACCTAAAACATGCTGTCCGACTAGTGTATTGCAGGTACCCCAGCCTAACAAATAGGCCTACATGGTGACCTAAAACATGCTGTTCGACTAGTGTATTACAGGTACCCCAGCCTAACAAATAGGCCTACATGGTGACCTAAAACATGCTGTTCGACTAGTGTATTACAGGTACCCCAGCCTAACAAATAGGCCTTCATGGTGACCTAAAACATGCTGTCCGACTAGTGTATTACATGTAACCCAGCCTAACAAATAGGCCTACATGGTGACCTAAAACATGCTGTTCGACTAGTGTATTACAGGTACCCCAGCCTGACAAATAGGCCTACATGGTGACCTAAACCATGCTGTCCCACTAGTGTATTACAGGTACCCCAGCCTAACAAATAGGCCTTCATGGTGACCTAAAACATGCTGTCTGACTAGTGTATTACATGTAAACCAGCCTAACAAAAGGGCCTACATGGTGACCTAAAACATGCTGTCCGACTAGTGTATTACATGTACCCAAGCCTAACATTTATATAGACCTACATGGTGAATGTATGAACCCAGTCTGAATGAATGAACCCAGTCTGAATGTATGAACCCAGTTTAAATGAATGAACCAAGTCTAAATGTATGAACCCAGTCTGAATGTATGAACCCAGTCTAAATGAATGAACCCAGTCTAAATGTATGAACCCAGTTTGAATGTATGAACCCAGTCTAAATGAATGAACCCAGTCTATATCTATGAACCCAGTCTGAATGTATGAACCCAGTCTAAATGTATGAACCCAGTCTAAGTGTATGAACCCAGTCTGAATGTATGAACCCAGTCTAAATGAATGAACCCAGTCTAAATGTATGAACCCAGTCTGAATGTATGAACCCAGTCTGAATGTATGAACCCAGTCTGAATGTATGAACCCAGTCTGAATGTATGAACCCAGTCTAAATGTATGAACCCAGTCTAAATGAATGAACCCAGTCTGAATGTATGAACCCAGTCTGAATGTATGAACCCAGTCTGAATGTATGAACCCAGTCCGAATGTATGAACCCAGTCTGAATGTATGAACCCAGTCTAAATGTATGAACCCAGTCTGAATGTATGAACCCAGTCTAAATGAATGAACCCAGTCTGAATGTATGAACCCAGTCTGAATGTATGAACCCAGTCTGAATGAATGAACCCAGTCTGAATGTATGAACCCAGTCTGAATGTATGAACCCAGTCTGAATGTATGAACCCAGTCTGAATGTATGAACCCAGTCTGAATGTATGAACCCAGTCTGAATGTATGAACCCAGTCTGAATGTATGAACCCAGTCTGAATGTATGAACCCAGTCTGAATGTATGAACCCAGTCTGAATGTATGAACCCACTCTAAATGAATGAACCCAGTCTGAATGTATGAACCCAGTCTAAATGTATGAACCCAGTCTGAATGTATGAACCCAGTCTGAATGTATGAACCCAGTCTAAATGTATGAACCCAGTCTGAATGTATGAACCCAGTCTGAATGTATGAACCCAGTCTAAATGTATGAACCCAGTCCGAATGTATGAACCCAGTCTGAATGTATGAACCCAGTCTAAATGAATGAACCCAGTCTGAATGTATGAACCCAGTCTGAATGAATGAACCCAGTCTGAATGTATGAACCCAGTCTGAATGTATGAACCCAGTCTGAATGTATGAACCCAGTCTGAATGTATGAACCCAGTCTAAATGAATGAACCCAGTCTAAATGTATGAACCCAGTCTGAATGTATGAACCCAGTCTGAATGTATGAACCCAGTCTAAATGTATGAACCCAGTCTGAATGTATGAACCCAGTCTGAATGTATGAACCCAGTCTGAATGTATGAACCCAGTCTAAATGTATGAACCCAGTCTAAATGTATGGACCCAGTCTGAATGTATGAACCCAGTCTAAGTGTATGAACCCAGTCTAAATGTATGGACCCAGTCTAAATGTATGAACCCAGTCTGAATGTATGAACCCAGCCTAAATGTATGGACCCAGTCTGAATGTATGAACCCAGTCTAAGTGTATGAACCCAGTCTAAATGTATGAACCCAGTCTAAATGTATGAACCCAGTCTAAATGTATGAACCCAGTCTAAATGAATGAACCCAGTCTAAAACATGCTGCTCAACTGGTGTATATCACATGTAGTCCAGCCTTACATATCGTCGCCTCAGTGCAACAAGGTTGTAACTGCATTTTTTTAAGTTTTACAGGAGAGGCAAAAAGAAGTGTTAAAATTAATATAGCACACAGTTAAAACAACCTTATTTCATTGGGGGCTGTAGGCACACATATTATGGACAGAGCTTCAGTACTTTCATAGACCCTACAGGTGTTTATGTAACAACCCTGTACAGTTGGCATGATGCTCCAATGCTCCAACTTCATGTATCATGCTGACCTGTGTGCATGATGCACTCCTGCATTAGCAGCCTTTGAAGGGTTAATGCATATTCAGCCTTTGAAGGGGTTAATGCAATATGTAGTTCTTTCAATTGAAGTGTGAAGAGGATTAACATGGATTAAATGAATAAATACAACTATCATTGATAGATATGAAGGGATTAGACAAGACGATACATATTGGATCTGGGCATTGTCATAAAACAAAGTGACCGCCCCTTTATTAATAAGAAAAAAAAAACCAACAAAACTCACACAACACTAGCAGGCCCCATACCGGTGGCAGTGTTGTTTTTCTGCTGAAGAGGTGAATGGCTGCTGACCTTGAACTACAGTGGGGTCAGCTTAGACAGGTGCTGCCCTCTTACAATCAATACTCGAACCAATTGATGAATTGCTTCTACACATTGATAGATATGAAGGGATTAGACAAGACGATACATATTGGATCTGGGCATTGTCATAAAACAAAGTGACCGCCAGCATCCCAAATATCGAAATAGACACACCTTTTTTTTTTTTTTTTTTTTTTTATACATTGAAAGAAGCAATAGACTCAGCCATGAACTTGTCAGATTTGATCCTGGCACTCATAGGTTTGGCAAGATAAATCAGGGCTGCCAAACTACGCCAGTCTCCAGCTTGTCGTATGTCCTCTAAGGACATACCTATCTGATACATAAAAGCTGCACCAGCCCTGCGCATACTGTGCATACCAGCTCTATCTTGATCTTCACCAATCTGTCGTAGTAAGTCTTTGAAAAACATTAAAAGTTTGTTATAAGATAAAGGAATGCGTTTCCCTTGATTCTCACACATGAATAAATGATCCTCAGGATCCGAAGTTGGAAAATCAAAAAGATGTGCCTTCAACATGGATACTGCACATAAAGGAGAGTTTGGTATGGAATTTATAGGAATAATGTGTGTGCGTTGACCAAACTGAATTGTCTTTGTACTAGATACCGATACGTACATTCCCCAGTCTGTGAAGGTGATTGAACTCCTTTTAAGTACGTGTAAGTTTAAAGCGTCATTAGTACCGGTAACCACCAAATTTGACTTCCTTAGTAAGGCTCTAAAAGATAAAACTACAGCTGACCACATTGACCTGTGATTTTTGTCTTTTATCAGAACTCTTGTAAACATTTTAAGTAAATGTGAAATGTCCAGTGTCGGTCTTGCTGGTTCTGGATCTCCTAGAAACCGACGTATACCCGACATGGTGATACGAAATTGGAAGTCTCTACGTATCCAAGCTGCATCATAACCAAACATGAAATTTAGTGCTAAGACTGCACTCACATAATTATCTATGCTCTTGAAAGTGAGGGTCTCACTCAAATATACAACATATCTACACATCAACTGAAGCGTTGTAGGAATAGGAATACAAGATATCAAAATACAAAAAGTCAAAAATTTCTTCCATTGGGAAGATCTAGTCTTCCAAGTAGATGGGGCCCATGCTCGAGCCTTCATATCTGCCGCTTTCTTATCCAAACTCCTTGTCAAGGAAGTCCTCTCTGCAACATAAGTTCAATGGAAGAATGGGTTTAATCACCATAGACATTCTTGATAAATAATCTGCTACAGAGTTGTCTACACCTGGCAAATGTATGGCCTTTAAATGGCAGTTGGCAAGAACACACTCCCAGAAAATCAAACGTAGAATAGACATTGAAGTGTCATTTGCACTTTTCCCTTTATTCAGGGCACAGACTACTTGCGTATTATCAGTTTGACACTCAACAGTACAGTCCCTCCAAGCCTCTCCCCAGCGTTGTACCGCTTTTAAGATGGGATAGAGCTCCCTAACATTAATATTATTAGGTATTTCCATTTCTGCCGGGTCCTGTACAAAATGTTGATGCTCCTTGGTAACAATGTTTGGTGGCCGTGGTTCCCATGTGCCAGCGATCCAGTCTGTATTATGGACCGCTCCCCAGCCTGAGTTTGAAGCATCCGTGTAGACACAGGCTGTGTTGAGAGCATTGGAAGGTTTCATGATCCTTGCCTCCCCATTGAACCAGTCACTGAAAGATTGCCACCAGTCCAAGTCTTGGAAGAAAGACTTAGTTAGCCTTATGTAGCGCCTACCACCAGTGAATCTTTTTAAATGTGCAATTATCCTATGAGAAGGTTCTGCCCCCTCGTACCAGCATTGAGCAATGTCCCAAGATACCACATAGCCGTTGTAACTGTTTTTTCGTCGCCTGACGGCGACCTTTAAAGAAGCTCAGTTCAACATGTAGCTTGGTCAGCTTCTCTGAAGGGAGTCTCAATTTCATCTCCATTGTATCTATTTCCACTCCTAGGTAAGTTTGCACACGAGCTGGAGACTTCACTTTATTGTAAGCTATATAAAGGCCTAACTTCCGTAACCAATGGTGTAACATGAGCTGGGCTTTCACACAATCTTCATACGTTGCAGCAGTGATTAACATATCGTCTAAATAATTAATACATTTGTAACCACTTAAATTCATAAATCTGCAGAGACTATCCGTTATTCTAGTGAAGATATATGGCGCTGCTCTGCTTCCAAAGCTGAGGAAGTTGTCTACCATATAATAATCCCCACTTTCATCTGACCATTGTAAACCTTGACATTGTCTATCTGCTGGTCTTATCAAGACAGAACGGTAGGCTGCTGAAACATCAGTTACTGCGATATAAGAGCCTTGCTCTAATAATTCACAAACATTGTCCATCGACTTATAACTAAAGTGCTCAAAAGTTGACTCCATATAATTATTTATTGAAGCACCCCTAGGCCTACTGGCGTCTGTTATTGGCCGAAATCCGCCTGTCTGTTTGGGAACTGCACCAACAGCGTGGACGCATTTTGGCTTGCAGTCCACTTTTGACAGCTTACCGGTTGACAATTCAGCCAAAATAATGTTGTCAATAGCGTCTTTGGCTAATATGGCAGCTGATTTATAATTAGCCGTGAGATATTCCTGAATAGGGGCTGCTGGGTCGACTAATTTGAAGCCAAACATCACGCCGTTCAAAAGAAATAAAGAGTCCTTGTCCCAACACGAAGGGCCATAGACTTCGTCGGGGCCGCCTGAAAGCATCTCCCGCCAGCCGCAGGGAGATAACTGAGCGTCTATGTTATTAAGGCGGTGACGCTGATAACTCCATAGAGGCAGATAATCTCTATTTGAACTCAATAGTTGCTCAATAGTGTCATAACAAATAACATTGTCAAAATTCGAAGCGTCATTGATAAACACTTCGCTTCGATAACCACCATCTTGTAAATGCACTTGTTGCCGTCCTAAATCCATGTACTCAGCCCTTTCTGCCAACACAGTGCCCACACCCAGCGAAACAGCCGCAGCTGGTGCTTTGCCGGTTGTGGTGTTACCGTATTCCGCTGATCGGCAAGTAACCAATGACGTCATGTTGACATCCGAGGCGCACGTGTCAGAACTGTTTGTAAACATAACCACGTGCTGATCGCCACGTGCTAATGGAACGGAGTCAATAATGCCGCGTCAAACATGAGCGTTGGACTGGCCACTAGTAGACTGAACTCCCGAACCGAACGTGGAGGTTGGAGCTGCTGATTTTAGTGGGCATGCCTTGATTTTGTGGTCCCCACGGCATACTGCACAAATGTGCGACTTGCTGCATTTAGGAAAATTGCAGTAAGTGAAGTTAAACTTCGCACAAATATCATTAGGGACGTCCACATTATGCTTCTGTTTGCCTTTCTTGTCAGACTGTGATTGTGGAGCTAGCTTTTTCATGAGGGCTTGAAGGGCTTCTTGCACTGCCTTTGTGCCACCTGCATCCAGTTCCTGGTTGAAACTGTTGCTGTCTGACTCCACATAACCACTTAAAGTACCGTTGATAACTTTCTGGGAGACACTGTGTTCATACCTGGCCATTGCTTTGTCAGTATAGGTGCCACTCATAGCTTTAAATAGCACAAACTTCATATGGCTTATGTAGGCTCCTACATCTAATTTTTCATTATTTGACTGATGGATGTATTCTAATACACACGCCATGCCATATGCTAATTCACCCGCTGACATGTCATCATAGTCCTTATCATCTGGTATATAGTTATCAGGACAGAGTGGATGGCGTGAGCGTTTGCGTTTACTAGCTGTTGACAAGTACTGAAGGCCAGAAAGCAAATCTACACCCTTACCAAGCTGTGAAAGTGGAGAGGTGTTGCCCAAGGCGCCTAATGCTCCTAGGCCTAAGCCAGCTGTGCCTAGCCCGGCAATGAGTGTAGCCAGGCCGCCACCAGCCATGCCTGTCGGGTCCTCCGTTCCTGGTGAACCAGTGGGGGAGGGGGTACTACCTGAAGCTCCGGCTGCGCCAGCCATGGCTTTCCTAATCCGTTGCTCCTCTGCATCGTTCTCCAACTTGAGTTGAGCTAGCTCTGCTGCTAAATCCGCTGTTTTCTTTTGCTCTGCCAGCTCCTGTTTACGCCGATGCTGACGATCTAGTTCCTTCTCTATATCCTCTTGAGTAGTACCCATGGCTTCTTGTTCCTTTCCTTCTTCACTGTCAAAAGTATCTAGGTCACCCACCGGCTGTAGATTACCTGATGTAATGTTCTTACACCTCTTGCCCCAAGGACCAAAATGGCGCAGTCCACACCCTGACCTGCAAAGTCTGGTCGTTCTTGCTTGGTGGGAATCTGGTTCTAGGCTTCCCAAGGATGAGGCATGTAGAGCCAACACTCTGTTAAGGTCCTCTACACCTCCTATGCCCTCAGCCATAGCAAAAAACCAACAAAACTCACACAACACTAGCAGGCCCCATACCGGTGGCAGTGTTGTTCTTCTGCTGAAGAGGTGAATGGCTGCTGACCTTGAACTACAGTGGGGTCAGCTTAGACAGGTGCTGCCCTCTTACAATCAATACTCGAACCAATTGATGAATTGCTTCTACACATCAATCTGGGATTAATGTATGTGGTGTACCGAGGTCTTACAGATGAAGTGACAGGTTATCATTAGTTAATGTACCAAGAGACTTTCCACTTTAACCCTTTGAGGGCCGCTGGTACAGTGTACCATGGTCGGCATGATGCACCAATGAAGTGCTGGCGAGACTGGGGGACCCTCTGGTAGGGTTGGCCTGATGCATGTATGCAGCTAATTAGAATTAGTATCTCTCACAAGCTGCATTAATGCATCATGCCAACCAATGGGCATGATGCATTCATGCATCATGACGACCAATGGGCATGATGCATTAATGCATCATGACGACCAATGGGCATGATGCATTCATGCATCATGACGACCAATGGGCATGATGCATTCATGCATCATGACGACCAATGGGCATGATGCATTAATGCATCATGACAACCAATGGGCATGATGCATTCATGCATCATGACGACCAATGGGCATGATGCATTAATGCATCATGACAACCAATGGGCATGATGCATTCATGCATCATGACGACCAATGGGCATGATGCATTAATGTACTCAGGGGTCTCTAAAGGGTTGATGTATCTGAAGAAACAATAGGCTGCCCCTGGCATTTCCCCCCTCCCCCTTCATTGTGCCTCTCCCCTTCCTTCCCCATGCCTTGCCTCCATAAAGGCATGTCCCCCCCTCCCCCTTCATTGTGCCTCTCCCCTTCCTTCCCCATGCCGTGCCTCCATAAAGGCATGTTCCCTCCCTCCCCCGTTGTGCCTCTTCCCTTCCTACCCCATGCCATGCCTCCATGAAGGCATGTTCCCCACCCTCCCCCATTGTGCCTCTCCTCTTCCTTCTCCATGCCATGCCTCCATAAAGGCATGCTCCTCCCCCATTGTGCCTCTCCCCTTCCTTCCCCATGCAGTTCCTCCATAAAGGCATGTCCCCCATTATGCCTCTCCCCTTCCTTCCCTATGCCCTGCCTCCATAAAGGCATGTCCCCCTTCCCCCATTGTGCCTCTCCCCTTCCTTCCCCATGCCATGCCTCCAAAAAGGCATGTCCCCCTTCCCCCATTGTGCCTCCCCCCTTCCTTCCCCATGCCGTTCCTCCATAAAGGCATGTTCCCCCCTCCCCATTGTGCCTCTCCCCTTCCTTCCCCATGCCGTGCCTCCATAAAGGCATGTTACCCCCTCCCCCATTGTGTCTCTCCCCTTCCTTCCCCATTCAGTGCCTCCATAAAGGCATGTTCCCCCCTCCCCCATTGTGCCTCTCCCCTTTCTTCCCCATACCATGCCTCCATAAAGGCATGTTCCCCCCTCCCCAATTGTGCCTCTCCCCTTCCTTCCCCATGCCTTGCCTCCATAAAGGCATGTCCCCCCCTCCCCCTTCATTGTGCCTCTCCCCTTCCTTCCCCATGCCGTGCCTCCATAAAGGCATGTTCCCTCCCTCCCCCGTTGTGCCTCTTCCCTTCCTACCCCATGCCATGCCTCCATGAAGGCATGTTCCCCACCCTCCCCCATTGTGCCTCTCCTCTTCCTTCTCCATGCCATGCCTCCATAAAGGCATGTTCCTCCCCCATTGTGCCTCTCCCCTTCCTTCCCCATGCCGTGCCTCCATAAAGGCATGTCCCTCATTATGCCTCTCCCCTTCCTTCCCTATGCCCTGCCTCCATAAAGGCATGCCCCCCTTCCCCCATTGTGCCTCTCCCCTTCCTTCCCCATGCCATGCCTCCAAAAAGGCATGTCCCCCCTTCCCCCATTGTGCCTCCCCCCTTCCTTCCCCATGCCGTTCCTCCATAAAGGCATGTTTCCCCCTCCCCATTGTGCCTCTCCCCTTCCTTCCCCATGCTGTGCCTCCACAAAGGCATGTTCCCCCCTCCCCCATTGTGTCTCTCCCCTTCCTTCTCCATGCCGTGTCTTCATTAAAGCATATTCCCCCCTCCCCATTGTGCCTCTCCCCTTCCTTCCCCATGCTGTGCCTCCATAAAGGCATGTTCCCCCCTCCCCCATTGTGCCTCTCCCCTTCCTTCCCCATGCCGTGCCTCCATAAAGGCATGTTCCCCCCTCCCCCATTGTGTCTCTCCCCTTCCTTCCCCATGCTGTGTCTTCATTAAAGCATATTCCCCCCTCCCCCATTGTGCCTCTCCCCTTCCTTCCCCATGCCGTGTCTCCATAAAGGCATATTCCCCCTCCCCCATTGTGCCCCTCCCCTTCCTTCCCCATGCCGTGCCTCCATGTAGGCATGTTCCCCTCCCCCATTGTGCCTCTCCCCTTCCTTCCCCATACCATGCCTCCATAAAGGCATGTTCCCCCCCTCCCCCATTATGCCTCTCCCCTTCCTTCCCCATACCATGCCTCCATAAAGGCATGTTCCCCCCTCCCCCATTGTGTCTCTCCCCTTCCTTCCCCATGCCGTGTCTTCATTAAAGCATATTCCCCCCTCCCCCATTGTGCCTCTCCCCTTCCTTCCCCATGCCATGCCTCCATAAAGGCATGTCCCCCCCTCCCCCATTGTGTCTCTCCCCTTCCTTCCCCATGCCGTGCCTCCATAAAGGCATATTCCCCCTCCCCCATTGTGCCCCTCCCCTTCCTTCCCCATACCATGCCTCCATAAAGGCATGTTCCCCCTCCCCCATTGTGCCCCTCCCCTTCCTTCCCCATACCATGCCTCCATAAAGGCATGTCCCCCCCTCCCCCATTGTGTCTCTCCCCTTCCTTCCCCATACCATGCCTCCATAAAGGCATGTTCCCCCCTCCCCCATTATGCCTCTCCCCTTCCTTCCCCATACCATGCCTCCATAAAGGCATGTTCCCCCCTCCCCCATTGTGTCTCTCCCCTTCCTTCCCCATGCCGTGTCTTCATTAAAGCATATTCCCCCCTCCCCCATTGTGCCTCTCCCCTTCCTTCCCCATGCTGTGCCTCCATAAAGGCATGTTCCCCCCTCCCCCATTGTGCCTCTCCCCTTCCTTCCCCATACCATGCCTCCATAAAGGCATGTTCCCCCCTCCCCCATTGTGCCTCTCCCCTTCCTTCCCCATACCATGCCTCCATAAAGGCATATTCCCCCCTCCCCCATTGTGTCTCTCCCCTTCCTTCCCCATGCCATGCCTACATAAAGGCATGTTCCCTCCCTCCCCCATTGTGCCTCTCCCCTTCCTTCCCCATACCATGCCTCCATAAAGGCATGTTCCCCCCTCCCCCATTGTGCCTCTCCCCTTCCTTCCCCATACCATGCCTCCATAAAGGCATGTTCCCCCCTCCCCCATTGTGCCTCTCCCCTTCCTTCCCCATACCATGCCTCCATAAAGGCATGTTCCTCCCTCCCCCATTGTGCCTCTCCCCTTCCTTCCCCATACCATGCCTCCATAAAGGCATGTTCCCCCCTCCCCCATTGTGCCTCTCCCCTTCCTTCCCCATACCATGCCTCCATAAAGGCATATTCCCCCCTCCCCCATTGTGTCTCTCCCCTTCCTTCCCCATGCCATGCCTACATAAAGGCATGTTCCCTCCCTCCCCCATTGTGCCTCTCCCCTTCCTTCCCCATGCCATGCCTCCATAAAGGCATGTTCTCCCCCTCCCCCATTGTGCCTCTCCCCTTCCTTCCTCCATAAAGGGCCATGTCCACTGCCGACGGATGGTCCATCCATTTTGTTTATAACATTTCTCTTGGAGAAAAATAAAACAGATGAAGGTAGACGGATGGTCCATATGTGGGCAGTGGACGCAGTGAAATTGTGTGGGGGAGGGTCGGGTCGGAACATTTGGTTTTTATGTTTTAGACTGAAAATCGTATTCTTGTTATTTGTTGACATTTAAAATGACTTTGGAAATATGCCCTTTAGCCCCCTCAGTCTGAAGCCCTAATTTCTTTTGTTCTAAATCAGACCTGCCCCATCCGACGGAGTGTCCATAGAATCTACAGTTAACAGAAATGATTTGAATGAATTAATAGGCCTATTAGTTCTATTTTTCATCATCATTTTACAATCAAAGTTATGTGACACCCCCCCCCCCATCATTTTCATTACCCTACAACACCTACATGAATACATAACAAGGATACATTGTTTCTTATTCATTTCTATATCTAAGGTTTTTTTTTGCTTGGATTAATGATCGTGTGAGTGACCATGATATAACAGCTAGTACCATGACATGGACATTATTTAACATTTAGTGTTTTCTCATAAATCAAATTCACTCATATTTACAACAACAACAAAATGAAGAAAGAACAGTAGAAGTTTCAGATACTCCACGCCAGTAGCATCTGTCTCAAATACAAACCAAATTACTCAAATCTGGAAATAAAAAAGGGAAAAAAATGAAGAAGGTAGTGGAAGTTTCAGATGCCCCAGTAGCCACCTGTCTGTATCTCAGTGTGTCCACCATTAAAGGTCCAAGCATACACCTACAATACCTCTAGTGTCTCAGCATACCTCTTGTCATTTTCTACTTATCTAAAATTGAGGCAAACCTTCAAACAAACCAAGGCTGTATAGGGCACCACCTGTGGCATCAATTCCTTGTAGATGAGGGAATGATCAGAATTCTAAGAAGTCAGCAGTAAAAGAAATAACATAAATACATACAAGTAATAGAAAAGGTTGACTTGAATCTTTTAGAATATCATTTGGGTGAGTTATGTGGCTATGGCTAGTCCTGTTCTGATCCTACCCCCTGCCTAACCCTTTAAGGGCCGCTGATGCATTAATGCATCATGCCATTGGTCAGCATGATGCATGAATGCAGCCCTGGTCAGTAACTCACCAGGGCTGCATGTATGCATCATGCCGACCTACGGGGCTGGTACACTCCCGCAGGGTCAGCCTGATGCTCATGCAGTGAAGTGCTGGTGAGACCACAGTCTCGCCAGCACCATGACGACCAATGGGCATGATGCACTCCTGCATCAACATGATTCATTGAGGCTCTAAAGGTTAACAAGGGAAAGGTCCTTACTGCGTTCTTGAATCTCAAGGATGACCCCTTTCCTAACATTTTATAGGAATTCTGATGTTTTTGGTTTGATTCTCCAAGGTACAGTGAGGGTTTCACCTTCAATATATACACCGTGCCTTGCAGCAGAAATATTATCCCAACATCCCAAATCAGAATTTTAGGGGAAAAACGCAATAACCTTTTGTATATAAAAATGTTGTTATATTTTGTTTGAAGTTACTCTGGTGTGTGTATTAGTGTCTTGGGGCAGGACCCTACGTATGGCGTGCCTGCTCGGTAATAATTTATTTGTTTGTTATATTTACAAATACTAGATGTACAGTAGACCTGGAATAAATGCATTAATAAAAGCAAACTGCCCACCCCCTCAGACAAAATGATCCACCAGAAACTAAGAAATTATTTGGAAAGTTATGTTTATTTTTTATCAATAGATGGGCGCCAAATGTATGTGTACAAGTCTTTCAATATCGTTCCATCTTGCCTGAATGGAACTCCATACCTGGATTCCTTGCTTCTATTCGTGAGTGTATGTTAAGTGCAAACTAAACTAGCTGGCAAAAGAGGTAATAATGGAAGTAGGCTGGTGAACAACACTAGTGTATGGGGCTATAGGTAGCTCTTTTTTCAGACACGATATTGTATCGTGATGGCACGTTTAAGCATCGGGTCTCATATAAGTGCCTTCAGAAGTGGACTCAGAGGCGAGGGGGCCCGCACCCCTTCCTTTTTGGCAGTAGTTAAGAGTTTAATTGCCTCCTTTTACCCCAAAATTTAGCAAAGAAATAAGGCACATTGTATTAAAGAGGGGCCGGCCTCCTCCTTTTCAAAATCCTGGATCCGCCACTGGTCTTGAATAAGTGCCGGGGTAAAATAAGTATTAAAAGCAGTATTCAAATACGGCCTGTCTCATATAAGCACCAGGGGGTAAAGAGGGATTGAAATCAATGAACCCTGGGTGCCTATATGGGTCACTAAGGTAGGTGGGCCTGAAATCAATGAACCCTGGGTGCCTATATGGGTCACTGTGGTAGGTGAGCCTGAAATCAGTGAACCCCGGGTGCCTATATGGGTCACTGTGGTAGGTGAGCGTGTCTCATATAAGCACCAGGGGGTAAAGAGGGATTGAAATCAATGAACCCGGGGTGCCTATATGGGTCACTGTGGTAGGTGAGCGTGTCTCATATAAGCACCAGGGGGTAGAGAGGGATTGAAATCAATGAACCCCGGGTGCCTATATGGGTCACCAAGGTAGGTGGGCCTGTCTCATATAAGCACCAGGGGGTAGAGAGGGATTGAAATCAATGAACCCCGGGTGCCTATATGGGTCACTGTGGTAGGTGGGCGTGTCTCATATAAGCACCAGGGGGTAGAGAGGGATTGAAATCAATGAACCCCGGGTGCCTATATGGGTCACCAAGGTAGGTGGGCCTGTCTCATATAAGCACCAGGGGGTAGAGAGGGATTGAAATCAATGAACCCCGGGTGCCTATATGGGTCACTGTGGTAGGTGGGCGTGTCTCATATAAGCACCAGGGGGTAGAGAGGGATTGAAATCAATGAACCCCGGGTGCCTATATGGGTCACCAAGGTAGGTGGGCATGTCTCATATAAGCACCAGGGGGTAGAGAGGGATTGAAATCAATGAACCCCCGGGTGCCTATATGGGTCACTATGGTAGGTGGGCCTGAAATCAATGAACCCCCTGGTGCCTATATGGGTCACTGTGGTAGGTGGGCTTGTCTCATATAAGCACCAGGGGGTAAAGAGGGATTGAAATCAATGAACCCCCAGGTGCCTATATGGGTCACCAAGGTAGGTGGGCATGTCTCATATAGGCACCAGGGGGTAGAGAGGGATTGAAATCAATGAACCCCCGGGTGCCTATATGGGTCACTGTGGTAGGTGGGCTTGTCTCATATAAGCACCAGGGGGTAGAGAGGGATTGAAATCAATGAACCCCCGGATGCCTATATGGGTCACCAAGGTAGGTGGGCATGTCTCATATATGCACCAGGGGGTAAAGAGGGATTGAAATCAATGAACCCCCTGGTGCCTATATGGGTCACTAAGGTAGGTGGGCATGTTGATTCTAGGCACCAAATTTCTAACAGAGCCTTTCAATACTTTTTAAAAACACAACAAAAACACAAGACCAAACAGAAGTAGGGCGACCCTAAGATCACTTTTGTCTATTTTTGGGGGTAAATTTCAGACATATTTTACATATTAAATTCCGGTAGTCAAATTGGAAAAGTTTCGGGAGTTGGTTGGTAAGATTTGTTACAAGATAACACTAACTGTTTTCAGTCATCTCTGGGCTAATTTTTTAGACTGTTAGGGCTGAAAGATTACTTTAGATCAATATGGAAGGTTGTTTGGGCATGATTTGTCTCATGAGTCAACATTTGGCAAATATCTCCAATCATATATAATAAATGATTCATGTTAAGAGGAGCAGAGATATAACAGGAGAGTAAAGCCAACCAAACAAGGCTTGGAGAGTGTGCAGGTGGTTGGCCTGGGGTGACTATGTATGTACTTCCTGTTGGCCGCAGTGTATCATGGGTAAATGTAACACCTAGGTGTAAGACGGAGGGACAAAATTACCTCCTTTTCTAGAGACCACGCTGTGACAAGCCACTCCCTCTCATTATATAGGCTTCTTTTATAACTTGTGTTTGTTACCGACTTCTTTAGATCCTATAACGTGTTAACCATTTAAATGCCTGTAGTGCAATAATATGTTACCGTAATCTCCCGCGTAGAAGGCGCGTCTTCTACGCCAAACAAAATGCTGCTGGGTCTTATACGTGGGAGGGTAATTGCCTTGAGTTGGGGGTGCGCCTTATACGCGGGTTTTTCCAACATCTCATTTGGGAAAATGCGCCGATGACAGCTTGAACTCATAGCGCTAGCACCGCGGCAGACCGGGAGGTGTACAGGCGCTCAGCGGGTTTGACGCCGACCGTGTGCCGCTGACAGCTTGAACTCATATAGCCAACACCGCGGCAGACCGGTCGCTGTAGATTTGCTCGGCGGGTTCAAGCCGACCGCGTGCCGATGACAGCATAGACTCAACAGGTTGACAATGCGGTGTGGCTTGCCGGGGTGTAGGGAACACGTGGGCCGATGACAGCATCGACTCATAGCGCTAGCGCCGCGGCAGACCGGGAGGTGTCGACGCGCTCGCCGGGGATAAGGCCCACCATACGCCGATGACAGCTTGAACTCATAGCGCCTGCACCGCGGCAGACCGGTCGGTGTACAGGCGCTCAGCGGGTTTGACGCCGACCGTGTGCCGATGACAGCTTGAACTCATAGAGCCTGCACCGCGGCAGACCGGTCACTGTAGAATAGGGGGTGGGGAGGGGGGGGGGCGCCTTCTACGCGAAACAGCCCCCCTGTGAGTTGGGGGGGGCGCCTTATACGCGGGTTTTTCCGGAAATCGATCCAGAAGAGGTACGTGCGCCTTCTACGTGAGAAGGCCTTCTCTGAGTTGGGGGGGCGCCTTCTACGCGAGCTGCGCCTTCTACGCGGGAGATTACGGTATGTTCGTTGGTTGGCATGATGCATGAATATATTCCTTGTGAGTAAAGCCCGAGCTCCACTAGGCGACACAGGGCGGCAGCGTTCCTATGCGAAACACTTTGGGGTACCCTTTCTGCCTGGTCCCTCATTATGCATCAGTTTCACGTGAATGTCGCAGCGATTTCGCGTCAATATCGCGCGTGACGAAATTGGCGTGACATTCACACAAAACCAAAGAGCCAATGAGAAAAGGGTATGCCAATGTGTTTCGCAGAGGAACGCTGCCGCCCTGTGCCGCCTAGTGGAGCCCTGGCATAACTCCCCATGGCTTCATTCACGCATCATACATAACGCGGTACAGACTTGGTTTACCAGGCATGATCATGTCCCCTCAAAGTTGTGAAATCCCTCAATTAACTGTTTAATGTTATCCACCACCCCAAAAGAATTCTGATTCTAGTTTTAAAAAGGACCTTTCATATGACAATGCTGAAGTATGGGGGCTGTAAACAATTTTGCAACTTTTTTCAGGGGATGTGAAATGGTTAAAAAATGACCAGTCCTGTTGGGTTGATACACTACCAAAACTTATGAAGATATTTCAAAAGGTGGAAAGTGAAGATAAAATCTATTTTACAGCCAGGGCCAATAGTAAAATGAGGTATGCGTCCAGGGTATGTATAGTCTAGGTTAGATACTATCAATGGCTTACTAGGGGGCTATTTTTAACTCTTTAAGGGATGTTAATGCATTAATGCATCATGTTCATTGGTCATCATGATGCATGAATGCTGCCCTTAATAATGCATCAACTCTAATGCATCATGCCAAACCTAAGGGATTGATACACTCTTGAAGGGTGATGCATGAGTGCATCAATCCCATTAGTCAGCAGGGTCGAGAGGCTGCTCGCCAGCACTTCATCGGTGCATCATGCCGACCCTCCAGGGGTATGTATATTAATCCCGTAGGGTCAGTATGATGGATTAATGCAGCCATGGTGAGTTACTCGGCAGGGCTGCATTCATGCATTATGACGACCAATAGACACGATGCACTTAAACAGTCAACACTGGAGACTGTTACTGCAATAGGAACCACCTATATAGGTACATCATCCAATCCAAGTGACATGCACATGAAAGAGTTGGGTATAGTCCTATTATGGACAGTTTTAAAACTGTTACCATCTAACAACCTCTAACAACCCAACTCCACCCAAAACTAAAAAAATATTTTCTGGTTGTTTCTCGCCTGTGTAACAAAGCATCCCAGGGGAGCAGTTAAACCCCTCCAGGAGGGTCTTGCCAAAAGAAAACGAGGAAGAACCTGACTAAAAACTTTCAGCGGTCACTGATCTGTGGGAGCATGGTCTAACTGATTTGGACTGCATTGCCAAAAAAAAAAGGTATAACACACTAAATTATAGCAACCTGCACTCTTTGAGGATCAAGCATCCATGCACGTTTTCACTTTTTGATAAGACAAGAATACTTTTGGCAAGGCGAAAACGTGCACATTTTAAAAATGCCATTAATAAATTAACGGACTTTAATCTACTGTTCACCATGCCGATCCTAATAAAAGGAGTGGGCACATTCTCAAGGTGTAAGCATGCTGGACCAATGCAGTCTTAGCGAGTTACTAGCTGTAATGATACATTAAGATTACACCTTCAGGATATCCCCATAGAATAAAAGGTGCTCTATTTATAGATTTTATGTCAATCAGTTTCTTTTATTAAATCTGCTGGTGTCAGCATTACTTCTGTGTGGTTCTGTATGTAAAGCAGTGTACAATGATATACCAAACATGCAATGGCATAGCAGAGTATGTCACATGATACGGGCATAAACCCTTTAAGGGTTGCAGTGCATCATGTCCATTGGTCGGCATGATGCACCAATGAAGGGCTGGTAGGTCTGCTCTTAATTGTGGCATCATGCCGACCCTCCGAGGCTGTAACAACCAACCATGTACGGTTGGCATGAAGCATCAGTGGCCCTTATACCAGTACCGTAATGCCTCACGTATAAGGTGCAGCAGCTTATAGAAGCTGTTAGAAGTCAGGGTGTGCACCCTACAGGTGAAGATTTTCTAACATAGAATGGGGATAAACTGCTAGAAATCAACCCCAATTAAACCTTCGCCTTTTATCTCACCTATAGGATGCAGCTTATAAATACACGAGGATGGAGCTTTGTTATACCCCTTATAGAGTCATCTAAAGTCTTGAAATAATCAGAATTTCGCTTTAGATGTGCCTTGTATTATTCTCATAAGTTTGGGATGCATCTGCGAGGCGAGGCTCCCAGAGCTTCATGCATATCGGTGCCATTAACCTGCTCATACAAACATACTCGTCGCCTTAGTGCAAGAAGGTTGTAACTGACATTTTGGCAAAAATGAGTGTTCTTCTGTTTTGATTAACATATATTGACCCATATCTAGCTACTATGAAAGTGCTGAAGCTTTGGCTATGATGTGCTACAGGCTCCAGTGCAATTTTGCTTGCGGTGCGCTACAGATGCGCCAAAGCGTCCAGCGCGCATTCGCGGCAAGCTACAGGTACCCCTCCGCACATGAGCACTTACAGGTGCGCAGACGCACGCATCGCCGAGATACGGGCCGTTGAACATGCCAAACTGACCAGGACAATGGGGACGCCGCACTGATGATAGGGGCGTCCTATGTTCCCCCAGGGACATCAACGACTCAGCACTAATGGACAATGGCAGTGACAGTTGCTGTTAGCTATTCTGGAGGAGGAAACTAGGGTAGGCTACTTAAGCTCAGCCCTAGGCTCCATCCAGTCCATATCCAGTGAGTTGCCTCAGAGACATCATCTCCAGTCCAGCTCTCCTGAGCCTGCTATGCTCCTGCCACAAGAACACTCTGCCGGGTCAGACTATGTCAGTCAGACATAGGACTAAACCCCACTTGTGGCCAGAGGCTATCTTCTACCATCCATCTACAAGAGGGTAAAGTTCCTATATTTTATATCATCCCTCTATCAGCAGGCCAGGAGCTAGGTTGTGGGAACCCACCTAGAACCTATATTGGACAATGTATCATTATTGTTATACATAGGAGTGGAACACTTATTATGTTTACTATGTTGACATTTGTATTACTGATACATAAGTTCTGCCTAAACCTTGAATAAACCAGTGATAACTGGAATCCATATAAGAGCTTGATATTCTTATACTCATTATAGCCACTAGTCATATGATATTTCTCATATGACAACTTGATCATACACATATTCCTTGCATGACAATAGCATACTTCATCGTGTGAACACTAATATGAGAGAAAAAAAGAAAATGACTTATACACATCCGTCACCATGGAACTGAATACTTTCTACCCAAGAGACATCAAAGAAAAATCAACTCATGGGCCACACTGTGTAGATTTTACCCCTTACCCCCGATACTTGATATGAATCTTTACTTCTCCACCCCCCCCCCTCACCCAGCCATGCATCGTATGTGAAAAGTGAAGTGACTGAACATTGCCTTAAGCTTTTAAGTGCCCCTTATCCATTGGCATTTCGTGCCCATTAATAACCCTCATGCACCAATGAAGTCATGGATTCATTTTTTAGGGGCCGCTGATGCAGGAGTGCATTATGCCTATTGGTTGTCATAATGCACCAATGAAGTCCTGGCGAGACTTGTGCATCATTCAGTCGCGGATTTAATTGGGGGGGGCCCTCTTTTTCCCAGTTCTTAAGAGTTAAATTACATATTTTGGACCCCAAAATTTGCCCAGAAATAGGGGGTTCCCCCTCTTTTAGGGCCGCCCACCCCCCTTTTCCAGATCCTGGATCCGACCCTGATCATGCCCACCCACCCCCGGGACTATACCAACATGGTAGGGTCGTCATGTTGCATGGATGCAGCCCTGGCGAGTCACTCACCAGGGCTGCATCCATGAAGACCAAGGGGATAGGCGGTAAAAAAAGGGTTAATGTACATTGTACAGGGTGATGTGAAAAAGGCACAATGCACAAATCGTTATGCAGCAGGTCTTAAAGTACGAAATGTAAAAAGAAATGATGAAAAAAAGCTGTAAATGCTATCAGCCCCCATATACTATACACGTCCATAGTCTAATCTCTCTCCCCTCCCATCACACACATATATCATATCCACCACTCGTGCTCACTTATGGTCGCCATAATACATGGATGGAGATTCATGTATTATATAAGACGACTATTTAGACTGGTGCACTCCCAGAGGCTCCCCTTGATGCACCAAGGAATGATGCTCAGCAGATCAGCCAATTGCAACACTTCATTCATGTATCATGATGACCAGCAGGGCCTTGCCAAAAGATAACGAGGATGAACTTTTTTTTCCAGACAGAACTGATGGAATCGTTCTCATGGGAAAACACTTTTTGAGTTGTAAAAAGAACGTGGACATTTCATCTAAACGAGTTTGTGAAAAATACAAATACGTACACGTTTTAATTTTTGGTTCTCATTTCTTTTTTGGCAAGACCCTTTAGAGGGAATGAAGCACTACACTTTGAAAACAGTGTTTAGGACTTAAACACTTGGTTAAACTCTTTCTTGTCCTACTTTTCTAAATGCTTATTTTGAGCTAAACGTGTTCAATTTTAAACGTGTTTAACTATGAAGTGAAATGCTAAACACTAAAACACTTTAGTGTTTAGGTGTTTCACAGACAACCCAGCAAATTGTCGTGAGTCCTTGTCAACCTGTGTGAAGTGGCTGACACATGTCGTTAGATGGAACACGACGTCGTTATAGCACAAGATCACCAGGAATATCAATTGCTATGCCACGTGAGTCTAACACACAGTGGCAAAAAGGTGTCACCATTGATGACCAATCATGGCGACAGATGACGACAATTTGCTGGGAAGTATTTAAAAGCTAAACACCTAAACATTTCAAGTGTTTAGGTGTTTAAATGCTAGTGTTGAGAGAATTCGATGTATTTTAAACACCTTTTTTTGCAGTGTTATAAGGAATTCGTGCCCCTTAAAGGGTTAAATAAAGGGGTTAGAGCTACCTCTGTGTGTTAACCCCACACATGTCTCTGACAGCAGTAACAGACACTAAGTGAGGCCCGTTTTACATTTCTGCTACAAACTATCACAGCCTGCTGTCATCAACAGGAGGGGGGGGGTGCATTGGTCTAAGGGGCCGATAGAGAGGGGGTTGACCCCGGTCCCTGCACTTCCTGCACCATCTGACACCATGCTCGTTAGAAAAAACGTGAATATAGGGTCATATTTTATGAGGTTCACATGTCTGTGTTTTTCCTAAAAAAGGGGTCATTTTTCTCGCAAAATTCGTGAAACCTGGAAAAAAGGGTATGTATTCCTTCCAGCCTTTGTGGAAAATAAGAAAAAATCATTGATAATGAGAATAATAGTGATTTGATCAACATCTACATATATATTTTATCATAAAACATGTATAATCTATTATCAAAAGGGTAGTGTTCACAGAAATATCAGCGTTTTTCAAGAAAAGGGGGTGATTTTGCGGACCCCAAAATCAATGATTTTTTTACAATAAAAATGGTTGATTTCCACCTCAAAAATCAGTGGAAAAGGGTTATTTTTGGAAAAGTTTAACGAGAATGGTGGCATGTTTGCACTGTAAGTGCGGAGACCGGGGGGGGGGATACTGGCTCAGAGCAGATGAAGTTGGAGGGGAAGGTAGGAATAGTTGTAAGTGAAACGAGATGTATTTTAGGCTACTATGTTAGAGGGAGAAATGGGAAAGGCAAGGGGATTAAAAAGGAACAGTGGAATTTACAGAGAAGCTACGTCCCAATCAGCAATGGGCATTGGGCCATGCTTGCCCATGCTTGGCCCAATATAAGCCGACATTGGCCCAATATAAGCCGACATTGGCCCAAGGTATCCTTGCTATCTGGGGTATGGCGTTTGGTACCTGCACGGCGGGCGGGGGGGGGGGCAGGGAATTGGAGGAAAAAGGGAGAGAGGTTTAATAGAGCTTACTAGTTTTTGTTTTTTTCCAATACATATCTTAACTTCTTTGGCTTATGCAGTGGAACATGTGGTGGTTCAGATCATTTTGTGGCAATGCAGGTAGCCTTTGGTGTCATGATACATTAATGAATGGAGCCCTCGCATCCTTCTCACCTGGGTTGATACACTCCCAACGGTTAAGTATGATGCACCAATGAAGCACCTCATTATTGCATCAATTTGACCCAAGGGCACGATGCACTAATGCATTCGTGATCCTGAAAGGGTTAACATTGTAAAGGCCTGAGGATACCACATCAGTGGGGGTGTGGATCGGGGTCCCCCATGTCACATGTCGATTTTAAAAAATAGTCATGGCACTTGTCACTTAAATCCCCATGTCTCATGTCACCCTAAAGAGCCTATCATGTCCCATGCCGAATTTAAGAAAGCACCTATGTCATGTCACTAATTGTTTTGCCTCATGTCACTAAGGCCCATGTCACATGTCGATTTTAAGAAATGGCCATGTCACTATGTCGAATTTAGTGGTCCATACCCATATCAGTCTCACACTAAGATCAGTGGTTCCCTCACCATGTAGGGGAGCATCATGTAAAGGAGCATTCTATTCACACGGAGGTAATATATATACTACTTACACCATCACAAAGAAACTAGTGCATTATGGTGAGGGAGCATGTCGGGAAGGCCTGCGTCTGTATGGTGACGGTCATTGAGGATGCGCAGTAGCGGCAAATCGGGTCCAATAGCCAATCAGCGTGCGAGTCTATACTCTATTCAAAACGAGGCGATGAGGCAGAAAGATCAAGAACGGCAAACAAACACACACCCTCAACTACCCCTTACCTTCATAGTGGGCTTTTACCATTTGAAGGCCGCAAATGCATTAATGTATCATGCCCATTGGTCGTCATGATGCACCAATGAAGTGCTGGCGAGCAGTCTCGCCAGCACTTCATTGGTGCATCATGCCGATCCTACGGGGTTGATACATTAAACTATGGAAACAAATACCCAGATCTGGACGTCCTAGTTCCCTAGACCACCACTGCTACTACCATCACCCTGGCGCCACAGTCGGCCTGTTTGCCCCTCTATGTGAGAGAGGGTATAGAAAGGGACGTGAATAAGGGGCCAAAAGGGGGCCATTAGGCACACAAGTGACAGTGTCAGGGGAGACCAGAGGCGTGAAAGGAGAGCGTGCTCATGCACTTCACTTCTCATTCATGGTCTCTGATCTTTATAGCAGTATTTGTTGGCATTTTATTTATTTTCATTCATTTAATTTTTTATTTATTTATTTATTTAAAAAAAAAGTTTTTGCTCCATTTTCAGCAATTATGTGAGGTAGTTTATTATGTTAACCCTTAAAGGGCCGCTGATGCAGGAGTGCATCATTCCCATTGGTCGTCATGATGCACCAATGAAGTGCTGGTGAGTCTGCTCGCCAGCACTTCATTTGGGCATCATGCCGACCCTCCGGCTGTATGTTAGCCTCTTAGGGTCGGCATGATGCTTGAAAGCAGCCCTGATGAGTTACTCCCCAGGCTGCATGAATGCATCATGATGACCAATGGGCATGATGCATTAATGCATCAGCGGCCCTTCAAGGTCTACGATGTGTAGGTGGTTATCATGATTGATCAGGAGGTGTTTCTCTGGTTAACACTCCTGCAAACACAATCCTGAGATTTACTCGGGACATTCTCATGTCATGACCTCTGAGAATTGTACATGTTCACTTCACGAGACTTTGACTCGTGATTGCCCAGGAGTAGTATATACATGCAAACTGAGCGCAATGGATTAGCTACTAACTAGGTCATGACCTACTGGTAGACCGGAAGTGACCTAGTTTCAGCCAATCAGAGGGCTGGATTTGACAGGAAGTGACGTCATAAGGTCATGACCTAGTTTTTTCGACCAATCAGAGAGCTGGATTCCATTTGACCTAGTGACCTGACCTAGTTACATAAATTAAAAGAATTGTGCAATACCTAGAGCTGACCTACTTACAAACCGGAAGTGACCTACTAACCTACTTGCAAAAACGTATGACCTACGTATGAGGGTGCATTGCGCAATGCTTGTAAGAATTTACACAATGTTCTGATGCAATACTTTTATGGATTTACGCAATACTTATGACTCATTTTGTTATGTCTCTTCATTTCATGCATTAAAATAAAACACAACTCATTTATTTCACATAACAGATTATATTTTTATTAGACACAATATTTACAGATGAAGACAGATTTTCCATTTCCGGGGCGTGCACATATACTACAAAAACATTTGTTGTGTGTGAATTTACTTGCTTGATACCAGCTTTGGCCAGTGAGACTAGTTTTCCATGTGTTGTGGAAACAATAACTGTTAAGTTTGGCTATGTTAGATATAGCATGCTCGAACAAAGCCTGGGCCAGGAAGTAAGTTTGACTGTTTTTGGGTCCAGGTAAAAGACCAGATAAAAAACCATCCTTAAAGTTTACCTCAAAGGAGAAATGATTTTTCACTCCAGGTATACTTAAGGCATGAAGTTCCAGAGAGACCTGCAGACATGTGAAACAAATAGTTTTAGCAATAGCAGATACTTCCAGTTTACAATTACACTGACAAAACACTCCTACTATGGGATTACATTCTAACTCTTGGAGAGTAAGAGCAAACTTTCTTACACTTCCTAAAGTGTACCTTGTGTAGTGTCTTGGGCAGCCAGGTTCAGTGTGCAATTGATATACTCCTATACACCAATCATGCATTATCAAGTTAACTTTTTTCACTCGACAATAGTACATGCAGTTTCTGTAGGCGTCCCAAAAAGCTGAAGAGAAATATTTGTACATTTTAACACTAGTTATACAGTGGTCAACAGTGTCTGGTTCAGCTCCTCTAAAATAACCAATGTTTTCTGCAGGTATTATTTCCCAAAAGAAATTCTCTGAACATCCACATGCTACAGAACTTATATCATTGTCAGGTGTTATAGAAGAAGCTTGATTATATGAAGCAACACTTTGTAAAACTGGACGCATGTAATAGTCATAAGGTGGAGTTTCTGTGGTTTGCTCCACAAGCATAGCTTCTAAACTTTCCATGTTAAAATGGTTGCTTAAATCTAACCAGATACTAATAATCTGGTGAACGTGACGCTATGAGTTAAGAAATCTGGTACCACTTTTTTTCTGTTCCAACTTAATTTCTTCAGCGCCGGATTTTTTATTTTTTGTCGTGAACATGTACAGCGTTCACTTTTGTGAAAAGTTTTTTTTATTTTTGGGTGATACAGTTCACTTTTCTTACTTTTTTATTAGTTTTTTTTCATGATACAGTACACATTTTTTTTACCTTTGTTTTTTATTTGAAAAATGTTCATTTGAACAAAAAATATTTTCCAGTTTAACACTGTTTTCTATGGAAAAAAATGTTCATTTGAACAAATGTTCGTTTGAACAATTGTTCAAATGAACATTTTCCAGTTTAACACTGTTTTCTATGGGAAAAAATGTTCATTTGAACAAATGTTCGTTTGAACAATTGTTCAAATGAACATTTTCCATTTTAACACTGTTTTCTATGGGGAAAAATGTTCATTTGAACAAATGTTCGTTTGAACAATTGTTCAAATGAACATTTTCCATTTTAACACTGTTTTCTATGGGGAAAAATGTTCATTTGAACAAATGTTCGTTTGAACAATTGTTCAAATGAACATTTTCCATTTTAACACTGTTTTCTATGGGGAAAAATGTTCATTTGAACAAATGTTCGTTTGAACAATTTTTCAAATGAACATTTTCCATTTTAACACTGTTTTCTATGAAGGAAATTTGTTCATTTGAACAATTTGTTTAAAACTTTTTTTCTTTCAACGAAATGTACAACTGGAAGTGAAACTAGAAAAAGAAACCATTTTTTATATAGAAAGGGGTAGGGTGCTTACACCGTCTTCACATACTTGTCTCTTTATGTACTGATAGGTTAGACCTTGTTTCCTTTGAGAGTAAGTCGTAACGCTGTGGTTAACTACTTTAAATCCTTTGTTGACTACCGTGACAACATTTTCACTGTCCAGTACTTCTTTGTACTTGTCAGTGGTCAGGGGGTTTTGTTTTTGAATTACACCTTTGCAACTCATTTTAACGGACACATTTACTCCTGTGCCTATGTAACATTTGGAGTTCAAGGCAGTCATTTCGTCACCTTCCCACTCCACTTTGAATAACCCGGGGGTTCTCTTGTCAAACGCCAGACGGCTCTTACAACATGGTTGAGGCAGCCACAGCTCACCCAATACTTTGGTCTGAACATAGGTCTCTCTGTGGTGACTGTTGTCACATGATTCAGAGGGCAACCATTTGTGACGTTCTCTGAAGAAAGCTTCACGTTTTTCAGGAATAATTACGTCTTCTATTTTCTCTGCACTTAAAGCAAAGTAAAAACTGTCAGTGTCCATTTCACACATTTCAAAATCTTTCTCGTCTATGTATTCAAGGAGAAAGTCGTAATAGAAAGCCAACATTTTAAGTTTGGCATATTGGTATACCATGAACCCTATTTGAACTGGGAGATCGTAGGTGATGGAGGTGGGCAAACAGGACAGTTCTACCGTGTTGTCACTTATGTCTTGCACATCTTGCACTGACCAGTGCATGGCCAAACGTCTTGCCTTAGAGGGGTGAAGATACTTTGTTTGAACAAAGTTTTGTTTGTTGCATATGGTTTTTCCGTATGAACCATTTCCCAAAAGTTTGTACAGATCTGACAAAATCTTACAGTCTATATTTTCGTCGCCCTTCCTCCTAGCTTTGGTTACTTCGTCCATGAAGGGTAAAAAAGTCTGTTCTGGAGTGTATTCTACGAGAAGGTGTACTGTCGTAACTACCAAACCTTTCTCCAGGTACCACTTCAAGAGAGGAGTTCCCAACAAAATTCCCTTTGCGTGGTAGCTGCCTATAAGTTGGCGTTGCGGTTGTTTTAGCTTACCTGCTGCTTCCAGGTAACGTTTCATATGTTCACCTACGTCTTTTTTTCCTACTAAACAGTTTTTGAAAATAGGTGTCATTTCACTGAATTTTTCTTTCAAGTATTCAGGTGTTTCTATGTCTACCTGGATAAGTCCAAAAGTTGTTCCTTTAGAAACCCCTCTCAGTATTTCATCCTGACTTTTTCTGCCTTGGCACAACGGTCTTTTAATTTCCCATTCACTTTTTGTTTCTCTGCACAAGTTTTCAGTTTTTTCTTTCAACCACATACACTCATACTTTTCCTCTACTTGGTAACCTAACGATTGAAGATATAGGGTAGTCAAAATGGTATTTTGGTTTTTTTCTTCTAACCATGCCTTTCCATTGGGGTCTCTCAAAATTGATTTAGTGAGGTGACATATGTGACCATGCCAGTAGCACCCGTGAAACTGGTATACTTTTTTTGAAGCTGGATTATAACCGTCCACTTTTATTTTCCTTGAACCCAATACTACTTCCCCGTAGTTGTATTGGTGTAATATCTTGACTTTGTCTGTCACAGTTTTGTATCGCAGCCATTCTGTGGCTGAGTAGCTAATTTGTTGACTGCAAACAGCTTGAAAATCGTTTTCTTTCCTGCGCACCACATAATAACCTGTGCAGTGCTCTTCACCCATGCACTTGAGGTACAAGCTGTTAGCATCTACCCCTACTATGTGTCTGCATACTTTGCTTTGTGACCCGTATTTTTTTTGTCTTATTCTTGTTTCTCCACTTTTGTGATGTCTGTGAAAAATAATAGAGGGACCCCCTACTAAGTTGCGTCTGAGCAAGGAGTGAACATCCTTTTCTTTCTCACCAAAAAGAATGTAAGGAGTGGCATTAGGTGCAGTGTTGTTGAAAAGAAACTTCAAGGTTAAACCTGGCAAAGTTAAACCGTCTTTGAACATGTCTACCCCACGATCTATAAAAAATTTTGTGTGCTCGTTTATGGCTAAAACAAAGGGTTTAACATCCAGGTTGTTGTAATATATCAAGTAGTCCTTCATAGTTTTCATTTTGTTTTCTTTCCAGACCTTTTTACATTCAAGATAATCTTCTTTGCTTATTCCACCACCCGACAAAGAACTGTAGAAGCAGTGGCGTGGAGGAAGAGCTTTGTTGTTCAGTTTTCTTATGTTGTCCATCCACTCGTAGGGAAAAAAACCTTTTTCAGCTTTCCCTTTTAGAAAGGCTTTCAGGTAGTTTGCGTAGGAATAACCTGGTGCCAAATAGTTAAACATGTCAAGGAAAAGAAGATGGTCTGTGTACACTGCTATGTACTTGTTGCATTTTTTTATGGTTTTCATTTCTGTTTTGTCTGTGTCTATAAAAAAAGAATGAAATTCCTTTTTTATCAAATTAATGTCATACTTTCCAGAGTTGAAACCTAGAACAGGGACTCTTTCTATGTAGGTAAGAAGTTTTTCCTTCACTTCAAGAACATGGGAGATTTTTTTTTGGGGATTTTTTTTGTTCTTTGCTGGAAAAACTTTGCTAGCTTTATGTTCTAGTTCCTTTTGTTTTTCTTCTAGAGAGTCTAGTTCGTCTAAAACATCTCTAAAATTCTCTTTCACCTGTTCTCCTATCAACTGCCCCAAGTTGTTTATGTGTTCCAACACATTTTTAACCAAAGGATCGTCGTCCCTGTTGGAATTTCTGACAAAACACACTGGTTCTGTATGCCCAGGAAAATCAGAAGCTACACTGGCAGAAAGGGGTATGTGAGTTTTTTCTATCACAGTGTTAGCATTTTCTGGGGACGAATTTTCAGGTTGGACGAAATAGCTTTCAAAGTCAAAAACAATTTTATAGGGGTATATTTTTTTCTCAGGTGAACAAACTATTCCCAGTTCCTCTAAAACTTGAAAAACTGTTTTGGATGGATTGTATGCTCCACCTTTGTACCTGAAGCTGACTTTGGTGCAATCTTTTTTCACCCCATTGTGTTGTTTCAAAAGGAAGCTACGAGTGAAAACTTTATGACACTTTTCACAGGGGTACATTTTACCATACAGTCCCATGTTAGTTATTAAACTTACATGGTTTCTGTGTAAGTTCAAGTTCATGATTTTTTTGGATGAACACATGTTTGACCTTATAATTTTAGGTCGTCCCTTTCTTTTACCAAAAGAGGGAAGGTAAAAGATTCTTATGTTAACTTCAAACATTTTTTCTAACCTGTCTAAATCTCTTATGTTAACACCCTCAAAAGTCTCCTTGTTCACCCCTGGATAGGCTTCAAGGAAAAGCTCTTGAGTTTTTTCTAAAGATTCATACAGGAAGAAAGACAGACATCTAAAGAAACACAAGTTGTCCTTGTACGCCCTTTTGGTTTTAGGGTCTATGTGAAAGTGTTGCATTCCTCTTTGTCTTAAACCTGGTGGAACAGTTTTCATTTTACCTAAAAGATATTCTCCTCCCGTAGCCCTTATCAGTGTGATGTTGGCGTTCACGTTGCCTATTACACTCCATTTAGTAGAGGGTCTTTGAGTGTCTTCTTTAATGTTGTTTTCTATTAAATCTAAACACTCTGCAAAGTCTTTGTCGTCCCTTATAAAAATGTAAGGGTCTCTATGACTTTCACTGTCATAGAACAAAGACGAGTTGTTGGCAGAAGCATGAAAGTACATGACTTTCTCTTCTTCTTCTTCCTCCTTAGAGGAAGACAACAACCTTCCAAAAGAGACAGCCACTTTGTAAGCCATAACTTGATTTCTATGAATAGAGGTAAGCGCCTCTATTACCTGTTTGGATCCCAAGTCTTTGTTGAAACTTGTCATTCTGACGTTGAAAATGGACTGAAGCTTACCAAGCACAGCCAAACCTGAAGCTATGGACTTGAAGTTGTCACGGTAACTGCTTTTATGCAAAGAATTTTTTTCTATTTCTTTTGGAAGTTCTAAGCTGTCGGAAAAAGTTTCTCTTCTACAAGAATCTGAGTTACATAAAGTTTTTCCACTGTTTTCTACAGTAACCAAACGTGGAGGTCTAGGGGTGTTACACATTGGACAGTTGACGGTGTAAAGTTGTTTTACCTTTTTGGGCGGCATTTTTTTTTTTAAGGTTTTCTTTTTCTTGTTTCACTTTATGTTCTATATACAAACTTATAACTAAAACCTAACCTAAGTATACATGGAGTACATATGGAACTTAAACCTACGCTGGGCTATGTTGACTAAAAACGGAGTACATCTAAATCTAACTACAAATTAGCTGATATACATGATAATGTAAAAGCACTGAACAAGGAGCTGTTGACCAGACACTATACAAAGTTGACCACTTACCCAGAGTAGAAATCGGTGGTTTCGTCTAGGAAGGGACCAACTCGTGATTTTATGTCCTCCAGAATGAAGGGGGACACAGTGTGTCCGCAGTGTGTGGCTGAGGGGGGCATTCTGAAGCTGGAAGACACCGAGGCATTCATTTCCTCCACGTAGCTGGTTGTTCCTATGTGAACTTTAGGAGTTCCCTTGTACAAGTTTACCAGGACCATAGCCCGGCCTCCACTGGGGTCGGTGCAGTCTTGGTTCAAGGACAACAAAAGATTATCCACCTTCCTCTCTCCAAGGGCAGCTAGGCGGTGTAACTCCTTGTACTTTCCTAGGATGCACTCTATCTGGTCCACTAAGTTCCTGAATTCACGCGCCTCTAGGTTCAAGCACCGCTCGTAAGGTTTGTCCAGGTAGGTTCTCAAGCATACTCCCCTGATGCTAGGTTCCCTGTATATTTCTATGCAGGCGTTGTTATCCCCTTCCGGATAAAAAACTTGGTTGGGGGCAGGTGACTTTTCTTGGAAACCAAATCGAGCAGGCCACTTTTTTACCACCAAAGGCACTGACCTGAAGCCCACAAGCTTGCTGGAAGAACTGGGGGCAGTGCCCTCCCCAAACTTTTGCCTGTGTGACTTGTCTTTAGGAGAAGGAACACCTGGGACAGAACCAATTGGCTCGGCACCATAGGATGAAGTCGCTGAGGAAACTGAAGCAGGGGTAGAGACAGGGGTTTTCTTGTGGTAGGCGCGCTTCTGTCTTTTTTTCTTAGGCTCCCCTTCTCTCTCACTGGAACAGTTTCTTTTTTCCGGCGGGCTTTTAAGAAGCAGCTCCTCTACCGGAACCGGGAGAGAGTACAGAGGAGAAGGGCCGGTTAAATCTATAACCTCTACCTGCGAATACCCCCCGCGGTGAGCAGGTGAAGGTGTCCCTTGTGTTAAGTCCACCACTTCTATGGGTTTAACTGCCGGTGATGAGGTTGTAAGGTCTATAACCTTTATTGGACTGACCTGGGGAGAAGGTTCCTCCGGAGTCACGGGTGAGTAAGAGGCGGACGTAGGTGCTTCAGTGGGGGGTTGGTAGTTCAAAGGTGCCGGGGGATTGATGTATTCCCTGATGTCAAAATCGCCGTCGCCAGCTTCCTGAGGAGAGCGATCCCGGACGCGATCCAGGAAATCAGTGATTTCGCCATGAAGAGCTGCAAGAGCGGCTTCCTGTTCTCCTGCATCAGGCACTTCAGTTGGAAGCCGAGCAGGAGTTGCAGGTGGTTTATCAGGTGAGGCTGGAGAGGTAGGAGGAGGGGCGATGCCCGACGTCTTTTCCTCTGTCTGTTTAGAAGTAGTAAAAGTTAGTGGAGCCAGTTTTTTAGCTCCTCCTCTCCTAACACTAAGTCCCGTCTTCATGCGACCAGGCATTGTTCTCCTTGAAGATGAAAGGGTGGCAGGGCTGGAAGGTGCAGGAGCAGGACGGCGAACAGCAGACAAACGTCAGAAAAGGTTTGATGAAGATCGAGCAGCTCAAGTCTACTTTATAGTAACTATCCTGATACGATGCTGGGACGTTCCCTTGTCGTTCAGATAACGTACAACCACGTCCATGAGTCGTAGATAACCGTGCTTTTCCATTCATAGTATGTTTTACACTTAGTCAGTGTTGTTTTGGAAAAAAGTAAAAAGCTTAACTCAAATAAAAAACGTGATAACGTTCAGTCAACGTTCAGGGTGAGGCTTGTAAAACGAGTCTTGTTGTTACCATTCTGTAATTAACGCAGACCATTCGTCATTTATCAGAACTAGCTTCTCTCAAGCAGACATGGCTAACTTTTGTCCTTTGCCTTTGTCTTTGACCGTAGGTCACAAAAGGCGTCAGGAGGTGTTTATTTCAGACATCAGGAGGGGCGTAGAAGAAGGTAAGGTGTGGGCTGTGTGGAAATTCTGTCTTGAAAATTTGAACAGGGATCTTTACATCCCTCCTAACTGTAACTTCAAACAATGCTTTCTGCACAACCAAACCACTGCATTGGTTCCTGGTGGACCCTCTGTGAAAAAACTTATCTCAGAAAATGGGGAAAGTTTTTTTTCAGGTGTTCTTTTGGGACATGGTGCCATGGTACACTTGATGTCTAGACATTCCATTTCCTCTGGAAGTTCAAAGAAATTCCTTTTTTCTAAGGGATCAACCTTTGGGGGGAGGGCCTGGTAATTCAGTTTTCATCGATTCTACTATGGTGAAGGCTTTAATTAAAGCCACTTTACTTCACCCAGACAAAATTACACACTCTTTAGGTTCAAAAATTTTCTATGAAAGAGGTTTCAGGACAGAAATTGGACACAATTACCATGGATGCTGTCATGTTGTGAGAGTTATAACTGAAATAACTACCTCCCATGAAAAAGGTCAGCTGAAGGTGGTAACAGCCTACCCCGTATCTAATTTTTGGTCCTCCTAATAAAACTGAACAAAAATAAACGATGATCCTCCGGGTAAGGCCCCTGGGCCAAACCCACCCTTCCACATGTTTTCCCCTCTTTTCAGAACGCTCAGGCACTGACCCTGACGTTTGTTTCGTCCTTGAGCAATAAATCATTTCAGGAAAGTGCGATAAGGAAAGACTGACAGGTTTCCTATAAAGGTTAAACGGGGACTAAACCATCGTTATTTGACACGATAACCTTCGACCTACTATGTCGCGTTACTCCCTGCAGCGTGTATTAGAACAACGTCACCCCGACGACACTCAAGTTCTGACATACGTGAGGGAAAGAAATGAAATTATATGTTGCTCTTCAATTTGTTTCAGGTACGTGTGCAAATACTTGAAAGAATGTGTTCTTCACCGGAAAAAATTATACTTAGTTTTTTCTTCAGTGCAATCAAGTTTTACATCCAAAGACAGAAAAACCTTGAGGAAAATGGTTTTGAGTCATAACTTGTCGAAATTTTCAGCGGTGGAAACCTTGGGTTATGCCCTGAAGCATGGAAGAAAGGGAAAGGGCCCACTGAAAAACCCCTTCCATTTGGAAGCATTGAAAGCGGCAGAAGAGCATCACGCCAAAGAAAATCCCCGCCTACTTAACCAGCGTCTTCATTTCTTCATGTCTATTTTGGAACTTCTAGCTGAGTGCTTAGAAACCAAAACTTTGTTTTCCTCCTGCCCCATATTTCACATCCCATCATCGTCCCTGGATCGTTTCAGTGTAGAGGAGAAAGAAAAAGTTTGGTTTTATCTGGCTATGTGGTGCACCCAGCTTATCTCCCTTACTCACTGTTTTCACCACAATCAGCTCGCTTTACACTCAACGTCATAACAAATTTAAACGAACGAAGAACGATGTAACATGCTTACCTAAACAGGGGGAAGGGAATGGGAGAGATATATAGAATAGGATAGAATAGGGTAGGATAATATAGGGTAGGGTAGGGTAGGGTAGGGTAGGGTAGGAAAGGGTGGGGTTGGGTTTAAAAAACTATGGGGTGGGGGGGTGGGGGCACCCCTCAAGTATGGGGGGTTTGGGGCTTGTTGGCCCGGGCTGGCCGCCCAAAATAACCCACCTAACCCACCCACCCACCCACCCACCTAAACCACCTACCCACCTACCCTACCCTACCCTACCCTACCCTACGTACTTATGACTCACTATTTTGATATGAGATTAAATGCAACAAAGACACAACTCGGTTTTTTTAATTCAATCTTTTTATTTTTTCTTCCTATCAGAGTACATGCTAGGTATGAATCATAATAATCAGATATGCTTTGCAAGCAGAGTACATGGATATTATATGGAAAATGAATTCTTGTTGCAGTACCAACTGCACCCGGTCTTGGCTGGAGTAGGACTTTGACTACGGTCCTCTAAGGCCCGCATTCTCTCCATTAAATCCTTCAAGGCCTTTCTTCCTATGTCGTTCTCCTCCAGGGCTACCACTTTGTCCATTAACTCGGCCATGATGATGAGAATCTTGTCTATAACTTCCGCCGTGCTCTGAAGCCCGTCTATCACGTCCAGTTCACGTTTAACTTTTCCTTTCACCAAAAGATTGCTCACGTCTGCTTTGACTGCTACTTCTTCTGGACTCATCTCGAAATTCATTGCCTCTTCTTCTCTCTTTTTCTCAGGAAGGGCCTGACTATTTTGTCCATTAAGTTGAAGGGGACCTGAGAAAACCTTTTCACAGTGTGGTGTGGATCCTTGGTCCGACATGTTTCTATGAGGAAGTTAATGCAGTGGGCTCCACACGTTTTAGCGTAAAAGTTTTGCACTTGTTTTCTGCTGAACGACCCGTGACCATCTGACGACTTTTGCATGAACCTCTGGTGATATATAGTAAACGGAGGTAAGCCATAGGGATCAAAGTAGAATACATTCCCGTTATGAGAAACGTAAAATGCCACCCAGTGCTGACCAGGTTTAGAGCTTGGATCTGTGTTACTGACGAAACATGTAGAGGGAATTGGTTTTTTAGGACATTGATTACTGGCAAAAGTTCCCAGGTAGAATCGCCTTGTGTGTGGATGGTTTCCCAGTGCACCTGTTATGTCTGAAGTTCTCATTTTTTTCTCAGTTCATGTGGTAGTCTGTGACAGGAAGACAGTCAGCCGTTAGTTGGATGTTGTTGTCGTAGAAGGAACACAAGACGGCAGATATGGCGTGAGTAGTCGGGGCGGCAAACCTAAGGGAAATGCCCAGCTTTCCTTGCTTGATGAGATTTATACGACTGTCTTCAGGTGCTCTGTCTGGGGTGAGGTCGAAAACAAAGAAGGAATATCCATCTTTGAAATCTTCCAAAGTTATGCCACAGGAGAGGAAGGACTAACAAAAGAAGGTTTTTTTTCTCGGGGAACAAGATCCGCCCTTACGAGGGCCATCCTTGAATAAGACATGATTTTTTATCGACGTGCTCCTATGAGACCTGTTATCAGGGGTAAGGCGAGGCCCAAAATGGTTCCCAAAAATCCACCCTTTTGCTCAAAGGTTTTCCTCTTCTGCTTAACGGTAGCCTTGTGCCTTGTGACTGACTTGAGTTCTTTCTTGTAGGGTGATAAACGTTTGACTGCGTCGGACTCGTTACGCAACAGGTTTTTGTTCATTACGTTGACGCAAATTTGACTCATCAACCTAATGACCTCATCGCTGAGACCTTTGATAATGTGGGAACACTCTGCAGAGGAACACTTGGATATGTGTTTCAACAAGTGGTAATGTTTCCTAATTGTTTTAAATTTTCCTCCAGAAGGAGATCTTTTGGTCACCATTCTATCTTTTTCTTTTCGAAGCTGAAGCTTGAGGAATGAAAACCAAGGTGTTCCAAGGAGTTGTTATGCTGTTTCTTACCCTAAGCTCGTTAGGTGTGCTCTGCTTAAAGTCCAATAGGATGTATGAATGTTTCTCTTTGGTTTCTGAGTTATATACCTCCGTCAAAAAGGATTTCTGTCCTGGAAAGGCCTGTTTGCTTATGTGCCCTATCTGACTCATGTCTCTAGGGTTTTTAAAAACAACTAGGTAGTGTGCATTTAAGCTCAAGGTTCTGAAGGCAGGATTGTTGAAAAACAAGTTTTGAGTAACAAAAATTACACTTAAACTGCGATGGTGAGAGCCCACAGTGAAAAGTTTCATTATGGTGGGAACGTACTCGGGATCCATGAGATCGTCTATTACGTCTAGTACGTTCCCACCATAATGAAATAGTCTGGGTAGGACAAAGATTTTGGTAGTTGTGGGCCTCGAGCTGTCCGTCCCCTGTCTGCATCTCACCACCCTTGGTGCCCATCATGTCAGAATCTCCAAACCACACAGGACTCTTCCCATCCACTTATACTTTAACTTCAGCTGGGATCGCACTGAGACCTCCTCCCCCCCCCCACACACACACACCCTCAACTGTGCCCAGATTGAGGCTACCGTGACGTCACAGTCACATGACATCCCCCAATCCCCAAACCTACATGAAATTGATCAGCGTCCAGAGAGTACTTAGTACGCATGCGCCGCCTGTTCCTCACGTCCGGTTTAACGTCTTGGATTCTGACGCTGTTACAGCAGCAGACGACAGAATCACTCCTCCACTGAAGGCAGACGACATTTGACTACTTCTCTAGGAAAAACCCAATAAAAAGGCGCGGTAAAGTGCAGAATATCGTCTGTAACGTAGAGCAGACGACTTTTGGGACGCTGGGAGGTGTAGAAGTGTTGGGAGGTGGAAAGGTGCACCGACTTGTGGCTGTTATTGTTGGATTAACCCTGAGGATATTATCCTCCTATATAGCTGTAGCTGCCAGGAGGGACCATTCTGATCTACCTTCACACTTACCACCAGGACCTGGAGTTACCATACAACAGCACAGGTAGGCTTCTATAGTACTTGGTGTGTGTTTGTGTGCTAAATGGAGCAGGGGATAAGTTAGGGATAAGCCTTTAGTAACTGTGAAAGTGTTCAAATTGGAGGAAGTGGATTTAGGAGGGTTGGTTGTATTGCCTTAATGAGCTCTGACATAGAGACGCCTAATATACATAACTGTGACTACAGAAAAGAAGAAAATGGAGAAGAGAAGGAGAGAGAAAATGGGAGAGAACGAGATAGAGAGAAAGAGCGGGAGAAGGAAAGAGAGAGAGAGAGAGAGAGAGAGAGAGAGAGAGAGAGAGAGAGAGAGAGAGAGAGAAGTTGGATATATATTTCAATAAGGAAAATGAATAAAATGAGCTTTGTCATACGGAGAAAATCTAGGTAAACTGATAATGGAAATAAGAGAGAAAGGGAAAAAAGAGAAAGAATAAGAAAGACAGGGGATGAAAAAAGACAAAGAGACAGGGAAAGAGAAGAGGAAGGAGAGAAAATGAGAACTACTTGACCCCTACAGTTATGTATGTAGCAATGCTGTAACAACAGTAGTTCACCATGCAGTCTGGTTGTCATGATGGCATCACTGCAACGTTACCCATTGCTGCATTAGTGAATCATCATCTTAAAAATACAGAAAACTACTCAAAAGAAAAGACCACCCTATTTTCATATTGATTTCATTTGGTAGGTTTTATATTGAAAAGAAATATTTTGGCATAGTAAGTGTTAAATCTGATATCATAAGGGCAGAGCACAGGCCTTTCTGATGCATGGTATGACGTCACAATTGGTCCAAATGCATCAAGTGTTGCATTGTTTAAGCTTGGAAGCTGCTGCAACCATGCCCTTAATTGTAATACTAAAGTGTTGATCATCATCTTATCATATAATGATCGGATGGGTTATATGCTACTATTTATCAAGGGGAATATACAAGAAGTGCAAAAGGGCTCCTATGAATGACAGACATTTGTAGATGGGCAGTGCTGTACAGTCAATATTGTAATGCATTGGACCAATTGTGACATCATATCATACATCAGAAAGGCTCTGCCCTTATAATAGCAGATTTGACACTAACTACACCAAAATATTTTTATTCTATAAAGCCTACCAAATAAAATTGCCATAAAAATAGGGTGGTCCTTTTTTTTAAAGAGTAGTGGATCAATGCATCATACTCAATGTATTATATACATGATGCATGGAATTAGCCTGGCGAGTAACTCGCCAAGACTTTACATTCATGCATCATGCCGATCCTACGAGGTTTACACACTAGGGATCATAATGATGCACGAATGAAGTGAGCGGACTAACCAACATTTCACTGGAGCGTGTTGCTCCTATGGTAAAAAGAGCTGTCAGTAGGTACCCTCTTTTCAAAAGAAGTCACGCTCTGCTTCACCATTCAACTTGCACTCACCACATTAGTCTGAAAAGTCACCTGCCTTGTTTAAAACAGAGAGAGCTGCAATATCAGGTACCTACTCATGTCACACGCTCTATAGTATATTATACTGACTGACTTCTCCCAACACGGTCCCTACGCAAATCCCCCTTTTTTACCACCGTACTTGAATGTCCACTTGTGAGCAACAAAAGGGACAAGTTACAGCTGCATGAAAAGAAAGGAGTGGAAACAAGGGCATTTTTAGCCAGCTCATCCTTTTACTATAGGAGCAACACCCTCCTGAGCTCAAACCGAGCAATGGACATTATGCACTCCTGTCCGAGGTAGCAGGTTGTCCCATGGGCGCGGCCATTGCTGAAGCTTGTTACCAGCGAGTTCTACTGATAACACCTATCAGATGGGTACCAGTTGGCCCCCGAGAGGACCGCAGTTAATAGTTGGTGTCATTTCATTGGCTGATAATCAAAACCCTGTGTATAAGCCGCACCCGCGTATTTATAAGCCGCACACTGACTTTGAGAGGATGCTCTAAGCCGAAACTGACGCCTGTGGGGTGTTTCAGAAGCCGGACATGATAATGAAAATTAAATATCTGTTTCTAAAACTGTTAGATTCTAAACTGACAACTACAACCATTATCATCTCTCACCAGTCATATAGTTATAGACACAGTAAGGTAATGGTAATGCTTTAGAAACACATGCAAGTATAAGCCTACAATCACTATTAAAACTGTTATCATATCTCCTTATGACCGGTTGTAAAAAATACCTGCTTCTGAAACACCGCACTGGAATGCTTGCTATTCATAAGCATAGTCTATATATGAAAAAAAAAACCACTCAATGTCTGTAATGGTCTACAAGCCACGGCTGTTTTATGGTACATACCGCCGGGTACCTACCGTTAGAACCTCAGTGCTTTTGTTGACTTGTTTGTTTTTGGCCAGGTTGAGTACACTTTTGTCCACATGATATTTTGACAGCAGACTGAGCAGTCTATCTACGGCTATAGACAGGCTTTGACACGGTCATTTATTCCGATTACTTGCCCTAGGCTTGATTAGGCTTGTGGTGCACTATTGTGATAACAATCAGTTTGAGCCTAAAGCAGAGTATTCTAGGCCTAGCACATAATAACTACAGATGGGTACTTTTTTCATCAGAAACACGTGAATTCTCAGATTGCCACAGTGCTTATACTCACACAGGTAGAGACCCAAGGTTGTATTTACTCTCATATTCATGGTTACCTTTTTCACACATTATTTGTTTGTTTGTTTGTTTCTTTCAATACTATTCCTTGGAGAAAGCCTTTCTGAATTCAATGCTGTATATTTCCTTCTCACCTAGGATCCATACAAACAATCGTCCATGAACCCTAACAGATCCGTTTTTGAATCAAAACGCACAGAACGTGCATGTATGGGACAATGGCGGGGTTGTATTTCCGTCAGGTGACTTTTCCTCTTTTTAAACCTTTAGAGTCCAAATGTGCATCACTACGTCATGCCCATAGGTGGACGTGATGCACTGATGAAGTGATAGCCTATTGGGATGGCATGATGCAGGAATGCAACTCGTGCGAGATACTAGTCAGGGCTGCATTAATGCATCATGGCGACCAATGGGCATGATGCATTCATGCAGTATATTAATGTTACCGTGTGGCAAAAATGTGCCATTAGGGGGCTAATATTCTGTGTTTTTTTTTATTATTCTTAGCTTCAGTGTGTGCATTTATCGTGTGAACCGTGCATATGGTGACCTCACGTGTGTACACTGTCAGGGCGCAGGGGGTAGATGGGGAGACTGGGGGGGCAGGGGGTGAAGGGGGAAATGAACACACGTGTTGTGCAAAATAAGGGAGCAAGAAAGAGTAAAGGGATAAAAAGAAGATAAAGAGGGAGAGGGGAAGAGAAAATGGAGAATAGAGATACAGAGAGAGACAGACAGACAGACAGAGATAAGAGGAGAAGGGTAGAGAGAAGCAGTAGAGAGAAGATGAAAGCCGTTTGGACAGAAAAGAGGAGAAGGTGTGAGAGCTAGGATACCTAAACATCAGGAAGGATAGACACATAGAGGTGAAAAAAACGCCAGATAAATAGACAGATGTCCACAAGAGTTACTCCAAAATGAGTGTTTCTTCGTGAGATAGCCTCGAAGCAGTATTCCACGAGGCAGAGCCCAGTGGAATACTGCTTCGGGGCTATCAAATAAAGGAACACTTAGATTTGAGTAAATCTCGTGAACATCTGTATTTATTTCATGTTGGTGTTAAATGTGCTAGAAAATTACTTTTTGATAAGGGGTTTGAGGCTTTTTTAATGCTTCACCGTGGAGAATGGGATTCCGTTTCTTTAAGCCCCTGTGAGGAATGGATGTTTCCATACAAATCTATAGTGGCTCGTTCTCAGCATGAAATAAGCAATGTACACAGAAAGAAATGGAAGATATGAAAAGCTAGGATGATGACGAGTATTATTAATGTAAGAAGGGGTAAGAGATTAGGTAGCTAACCCTACTTAGGCCATAGACGGTACAACGTGGAGGTCTGGCATGTATCTCACAGGGAACCCAGGGCAGTTAGGGACATGCTACCAATGCATGCAGTTGCTGCCATGGATGAAACAACCTTACCACAGCCTCGCCTGGACAATCCACCGATCCTCTATAATTCTTGAGTCTTGACTTAAATTAATGAAGATATTGTAGTAAATAGAGCAGGTTAATAAGGATTAAATAGACAGTGTTCCATGCTTCTCTCAAATGTTGTTTACACTTCAAACGCCCGAAGGTTAAAGCCGCTATCCAAAAGTGTCTTCTTCTGTAAAAGGTCTTCCAAAACTATTATCAACACATGGGCTAGGCTCATCGAGAAGAAATGCCATCAAAATTATGTATAAGAGTAAAGACAGAGGGGTTGCATTTGGAATGTGTTGGGGTGTTGGTGTTTAGAAATGCCATTACAAATAGCCCCAAACTACAGCATTAAACCTATGTATGTAACATAGTGCATTAATGATACCAGTAACTGATAGCTTGCTGTGACGAGTTATCAAAATACCCCTAGGAGGAACCTGACAGAAGCGGATCCAGTATTTGAAAAAGGTCAAAAGTCATAGAAACGGAGCTTTTGCCCCTGGGGGGCCCTGGAGGGGGTCTGAAATCAAACCTATGAGTACCTCAAAGATATTTTTTGTGGATAGTGTATGGGTGGTGGGGTAACTCCTCACAAAATATTATGAGTTAAATATGAAAACCGTTGCTATGGCAACACCCCAAAACTATATACCCTTGAAAGGGGGTCTTCCCGAATCATTCATGGGGGTATTTAGCCTTAAGGCCTCCTATATGAAAATTTATTATCTGCTATTCTTCATAAAAGGAAAGCAGAGTCAGGTGGGAACTATTAGTTATGAGGAAGACAATTCCTAAGACATGTGCTTTCAAGTGGTATATAGCTTTAATGGTTGGAAAATCTGTGTAAACCTAAGAATTTCAATCGAACATGGCATGTTTCTCAAAAATGATTCGGGAAGACACTAATTCAGGAAGACAAAAATCCACTTCCCAGCTCTGCTATTGCACAGGGTTTGCAATAAGCAAATATTTTACACATTGGATACTTAAGTGTGTGTCTGGGGAAAATTACTGTCATATTTAGAACAGTTAGATATATAAACTTTACACAGCAGGGGCAAAATCATTGTGTTTTTTTTCAGACAAGAAAAGTGAACAGAATCGCAATAAACGTTTATTAAAAGTATGTGCATTTCATGATAATGAGCACACATCTGACATCAATAAACCTTGATTTCTGTAATCTACAGGTCAAACTAGTCTAGATCTGTGAATTGCACAATAATACAATGGGCATTTATGTAGAAAAATCAAGTCCTGAACATGGTATGTTACTCAAAAATGATTCGGGAAGACACTGATTCGGGAAGACAAAAATCCACTTCCCAGCTCTGCTGTTGCACAGGGTGTGCAATAATCAAATACTCTACACATTGGATACTTAGGTGTGTGCCAGGGGAAAATTACTGCCATTTTTAGAACAGTTAAATATATCAACTTTACACAGGAGGAGCAAAATCATTGATTTTTTTGGTCAGATGAGAAAAACAGGGTATATTCCACGGAAGCCATTCATAGCATCCTCAGAATGAAGTTTACCAAGGAATTCTAATTTTTTTCTTTAACAGATATTAACCTTACCTTCCTCTATTTTCAAAATACAATATTGAACCCATATGCCCCACTGATTTATTTTAGGGGTGTTATTTTAGGAAAAATGATTCAGGAAGACACAGACCTTCACCAAACTTCAAATGCTCCCAGCATATAAAAAAAATATGTCCAGGAGAGGGTTTTTTGTTCCTTATACAATGTATAACCATAAAATATATGTTATATAAATGAAACTACACATATTTGGTAGTACATCCTGAAAATCTTCACTTTTGTGTATTTTTTTTATAATTTTCCCCCCAGTTTGGGTCAAATTTGGCCTTTTTTGAGGCGCTGTAAGATGAAATATCAATTTCCCACCACATAAACCTATGTGTAACACAAAGAACTCATCAGGTCTGATAATATAAGCCCCAAAAAAAATGAAAAAATCAAAATCCTAGCGATAAGGGCCAGCAGAAGTGCAAAAATAGCAAAAGCCAACTTTCTATGATTTTTGACCAAAAGGAGGGGGTACGACCCAAGGGGAGGGGAACACACTTTACAGTTTTAGATCAAGGTATTTGTTTGAAAATAAACAAATAAACTCTTAAGTACAGACAAAGAGAAGGGGTGAGTACCCCTATGTGCCTGCCCCCCTCCATATCCAAAATGTTGCATCCATGCATCATGCTATTTAAGATCAAATATCGCCATGATCATGATGCATCAATGCAGCACTGGCGAGTTACTCACCAGTGCTGCATTGATGCATCATGCTGGACAAGGGACTATACATGACGCCTTCTGTAAAGGGTTTTAACACCTGAAACTTTCACTTCTAAGTTCTATACGTGCCGTGTTTGGAGGTAAACACTCTAATCCACTCTACTGCTACAGGAGTGGGCTATTGTAAGTACAGCAACCCCTTCCCTCTACCACTTACCTCCCTCCTCCCTTCTCTCCACCCTCTCCTCCTACATCACACCCTCTAAAGGCCGCTGATGCAGGAGTGCATCATGCCCATTGGTCGTCACGATGCACCAATGAAGTGCTGGCGAGTCTGCTCGCCAGCACTTCATTGGAGCATCATGCCGACCCTCCGGAACTGTATCAAGCCCACAGGGGTGAGTTACTCACCAGGGCTGCATTCATGCATCATGACGACCAATCGGCATGATGCATTTAATGCTTTAGCTGCCCTAAAAGGGTAAGACATGGGGACAAAGCTAAATAAAAACACCCTCCGTGATAGCCTAAATAGCCCTACGTTACCTGAGAGTGGGGCTAATAGCCTAAATAGGCCTATCTTACCAAATAGCCCTGGGTGCATTAGTATTGCACAATACAAATAGAATTATGATGTAATCTGCTACACCTTATCATTTAGTGGAGCAGAAAAGACAGGAAAGTTGCCACATTTTGTGACTTGGTATCAAAAACGTGTCAGGAGTTGGAGTGTGGGTACTTTCCTTTTTTTTTTGGATGTTTTCTTAGTCCAAAAACATGTTTTATGTAAAAAGACATTGTTCAAACCTAGAAATAAAAACATATTGCACATTTGTAGAACTCTTGAACTAACAATTTTTGATTTATTATTTTTTTTTTTCATTTTAGTGTAAGATCCACCTTGTCTCTTTTTTTAAATGTTATTTTGCCAATTATTGTCAGAATTTTGCATCACTCTTTAGAGTACAATAAATATATTATCATTCTACAACGTTGAGAAATAACAAATGAATTCCCGTATAAGCGCCCGGGCATTCATTGATTTCAAACCCACTGTACCCCTGGCGTTTATACAAGACAGGCACTTATTCGAATACTGTTTTAGTGCTTGATATTAATTTCAGTACCCTTATATCCCCGGCACTTCTCGGAGACTGGCACTTGTTTGACATGCAGGCATGCGGCCACTTAAACGGATCATTACGGTAGTAGGCCTACCCTCCATATAAGGCATGGCTTCCATATAAGGCATGGCTTTAACCCTTTAAGTGCCGCTGATGCATTCACACATCATGCCCATTGCCCATTGGTCGACATGATGCATGAATGTAGCCCTGGCGAGTAACTTGCCAGGGCTGCATTCAAGCATCATACCAACCCTATGGGATTGATACACAAACTTCCAGAGCGTCGACATGATGCTCCAATGAAGTGCTGGCGAGCAGTCTCGCCAGCACTTCATTGGTGCATCATGCCCGAAAAATGTATCATGCAGCCCTTAAAGATTTAAAAGGTAAAATCAGTGACAGTGGAGGATGATGGAGGGATTATGTATAGGAGGGGGTGGTCACGGTCCAGTGGGTATGACAATCTTACCTCGATATTTACCTGTTTATTAAAGCTAATTACACAGGTGTGAGGCATTTAGGGTGCTTCTGTGTGTATAAGGTGCACACATGACTTCTAATCTCAACACTTTCTACATGTCGCTTATCCTGCACATGGTACAGCTAATGCAGGAGTGCATCATGCCCGGTGGTCGGCATGATGCACGAATGAAGTATACTTGTCAGTCTCCTCACCAGCAATTCATTGGTGCATCATGGTAAACTTCAGGAAGTGTATCAACCCTGTAGGCCTGGCATGTTGCTTCATTGTAGCCCTGGTGAGAGAGGGAGAGAGAGAGAGAGAGAGAGAGAGAGATATGAGTGCAGAAACTAAAAGATAGGTATTAGGAGAGAAAGGAAAAAGAAATCATGAAGAGTAATGAAGAGGAGGGGAAGGAAGAAAGAAAGAAAGAAAGAAAGAAAGAAAGAAAGAAAGAAAGAAAGAAAGAAAGAAAGAAAGAAAGAAAGAGAGGGCAGGAAGAGGGCAAGAAAGGAAGAGAGTGATAGCAAGAGAGAGAGAGAGACAGAGAGAGAGGGAGAAAGAGAGAGGCCAAGTGGGCTGTGAGGGAGAGAGAGAGAGAGAGAGAGAGAGAGAGAGAGAGAGAGAGAGAGAAAGGGAGAAGTAGAGGCAGAGAGATAGAAAGAGATGTAGAAGGGGAGAGGCTATGGAGAAAAAAAAGTGGAACGGTTCTGCTCAATGGCAAACGATGTACCCATCTTCATTATTTGGAAAAGGAAACTGATGAAATTATCTCCACTTTAACCCTTTGAGCACTGCTGATGCTTTAATACTTCCTGCTCAGTGCAATTGCTTGTCAGGAGGGTCCTGCCAAAAAAGAAGCGAGAACCAATAATTAAAACGTGCACGTTTTTGTGTTGCTAAACATGTTTAGGTGAAACGTGCACGTTTCTTGCTATACTCATGAAGTGTTTTCCATACACTCCACTGCAAAATTATTTGTCAATACCATTAAAAACGTGTTGTCTCAAAAATGATTAACAGGTTCTTCCTCGTTTTCTTTTGGCAAGACCCTCCAGGTCTACATTCATGTATCATGCCGACCCCACCAGATTGATACAGTACCGGAGGGCATGATGCACTGATGAAGTGCTGGCGAGCAGACTCGCCAGCACTTGATGGGTGAATCATGATGACCAATGGGCATGACACACTCCTTAGGATCCTTAAAGGTTAACAACTTCAAGCATGCCCCAAACAACCCTTCCTGTCAACATGACCCAGCCCCTGCACACACCAACCTGTCAGTGACACACCTGTGTATCAGGGTCAGGGTACCACTACTACTACTACACAGAGGGACACATACATGTGTTGGACATGTCTCACTGAAAACACCCCCTTCACATCTCTACATCACCCTATTCACAGGTTTGTAGGTGAGGGTGCCATCAAGGGCCATCTAGAAGTAGGCTGATCCCACACATTTGTATCTCCTACTATAATCGCCCATATAAGTGCACGGGCCCCAAGAAGGCCCTTGAGTCTTTGGTAGCTAAGAATGAATTACACTGTAAAAGAAATGTCGTTAAGATAATGGCGCGTTCCTCGTCCCAAAGTTGCCAGAGATTCGTCATAATTTTCACAGAGATTCCTTGTACATTTGTGTACCACCGAAGTGCCACCTAGGGCTTCTTGTAAAAACTATGCTGGTTCAATGCTCTTCAATTACGGTGGTCCACTGTTTAGTTTTATGAGGATCCCTGGTAGATTCAACAGTTATCTTTTACAGTGCACACTAACAAGATTAGAAGGGAGCATTCATTGTACACATGCAGCCTAGAAAAGGACGGTGGGCCAGGTACGCAGCAGTTGATGGCCGGCGGGGGGGGGGGTGCAGGAGTTGGTAGCTGGTGGAAAGAGGAGTGTAGGCAAGCAGTGGTCTGTTGCACGGACGGTGACGATAACTTCAGACGGTAAAGATAAGCCAATGCCATTTCCAAAGGAAACTGAAGATATCTTTGAAAATTTAAAGATATCTTGAGAATAGTTATCTCTAACCTATCTTTTCAAGCACATTATTGCATATGTATGACAAATAATGCCAACATCTATAGAAATGAAATTTCCAAGATATCCACAGTGCTATCTTCAATGTTATCTTCATTTCTACCTATCTTTAGTGAAGATACCTCACGTCCGTGCAAAGGACCACAGGAATATAAGGAGGAGTTAGGCAGGGCAGAGGGAAGCGGGAGGGAGGGCTAGAGGAAAGGAATGGAGGAAAGGGAGGGATGGAGGAAGGGAGGATGGTAGATTATATGATCATGATAATGGAGCAAAGGAGTAATGGAGGGGGTTGAGAGAAGAGGCTAAGGGTGAATATAGGGACAGGGTGAGTCAAGGACTGGAGAGAATGGTTTACTCAGAAGGGCTGCATTGGCTCTTGATATCAAAATGGCGGTAAAAGACCACAAATGAACCAGGGTAGATTAGGCTGCCACTAAAGGGTTAAGGATGTCAAGGAAAGTGGTGGGTGGGGAGGAAAGTGTGTGTGGGGAGGGAGGGGGTATGCATTGAAGAGTTAAAGAGACCAAATGACATGAAGCCCCCCCTCCTCCCCCTCAACCCTTCCACACTTAATCTGCAGGCCCTTTATCACTGGTCACCAGTTGGGCCCCATTCAGCTGGATCCCATTCTCCGAAGGTGCCCATCATCTCCAGCACCTCTCTGAAACCCTTTCTAGGCGGCCTAGTGCTTAACCCTTTAAAGGCAGCTGATGCAGGAGTGCATCATGCCCATTGGTCATCATGATGTGCCAATGAAGTGCTGCTGAGACTGCTTGCCAGCACTTCATTGGAGCATCATGCCGACCCTGTTGGGTTGATCCATAAACTCCCGGAGGGTCGGCATGATGCTCTAGTGAAGTGCTGGCGAGACGGCTCGCAAGCACTTCACTGGTTCATCATGATGACCAATGGCCATGATGCATTAATGCATCAGTGGCCCTTAAAGGGTTTACTTCTTATATCACTCAGAATTGTGTCTTTACTCACAGTATCTGTCCCTCCTATTGGAAAATACAAAACTCCTTTCTTTTCTTCCTCTTTCAAAATAGAGCATAAATTAGTTGAATGGCCTTAACAAATAAATGTTAGTATGTTCCTGAGTAATACATGAACTCTGATGGCTAATATGCCTTGACTGACTTGAGTGGGCAGTCCCACACCATCAGCCCTTAAAGGTTTAAAGGATTAAAACATGTGTTACTGCAGATAGGTGCTTGTTATCTAGGTGAAGTGAGGGGATAAGGATTAAACAGTGTTAAAGTGGGGGATTAAAGTTAAACACTGACCAAGATGGTAACTGGTAATTTACAGGCTATTCACTTAAATAGGACTCATAGAAGGGCTGCTGATGCAGGAGTGCATCATGCCCATTGGTCGTCATGATGCAGCAATGAAGTGTTGCCGAGCCTGGTTACCAACACGTCATTTGAGCATCAGGACTACTCCCTGGGAGTGCATCAATAGCTGTAGGGTCAGCATGATACATTAATATAGCCCCAGTGAGTTGCTTGCTATGGCGATATTCATATATCATGAGAACCAGTCACCTCTCAAGTTTTAAGAGAACCAGTCACCTCTCAAGTAGATCTATTAAGTTAACCCTTTAAGGGCCGCTGATGCATTAATGCATTAATGCCCATTGGTCGTCATGATGCATCAATGAAGTGCTGGCACGATTGCTCGCCAGCACTTCATTGGTTGGAGCATCATGACGACCCTCCGGGAGTATATGTATCGACCCTGTAGAGTCGGCATGATGCTCCAATGAAGTGCTTCATTGGTGCATCATGACAATCAATGGGCATGATGCACTCCTGCATCAGCGGCCCTTGAGGGTTAGAGTCTAAATGCTGCTAAGCTGTGAAGGAAAGAAACTACAAACAGGAATACGAGCCTTAGATTAACCCTGATACTCAGGTCGCCTGCCCTTATTCTTTTCAATATGGTTTATCTACTTTTCCTTTTCATTGAGAAAAAACAAACAAAAAAACTTAAGAATAGGTATTTTAAACTTCTTTCAAACTTTTGCTTCATGCCCATTACATAATCTCAGGAGGTTTCTTGCCAAAAATAGAAACGTGAACCAAAAAGAAAACGTGCACGTTTCTGTCTTGCTAAATAATTGTTTAGAGAAAACGTGCACGTTTTTTTTTCACACCACAAAAAGAGTTTTCCGTTGATTTGCTGTAATTTCTTTTGTCAATGTAATAAAAACGTGTTAGGCCATACACGTTTTCCTCAGCACTCTGAAAATATTTAACGAGGTTCTTCCGCGTTATGTTTTGGCAAGACCCTCCTGAGCACATAGATATACAAAACTCGGTAGGTTAATCCAACTTCAATCTATCGTGGATAATTCAGCCTGTATTCCATTGAGTAGCTGAACTTTTTGCCATGTAACCTTCTGAATCAGGAGTACAGCATTGCCCATTGGCAAGCACTCTACTGCTCCAGGAGTGTATCGACCCCATAGGATCATTTTGATGCATGAATCTAGCGCTAGCGAGTTACTCGCCCAGAGATGTCAGACCTTCAGAGGTCTGTCTATTTTCAGATGTTCAAACTTTCCTAAAAATCAGACATCTCAGAGGCTTCTTCCAAATTGTGATCATAATATGGATAGAGAGAATTACATAAATCATAGATACACCCTTACAACATGCCCTTCTACTTTTATGGAGCATAAGGCTGAGCATAATTCAGGCTTCAGCAGCTGGAATTAAGCATGCCTTGTGCTGCCCTCTAGCTTTTTCTAGACAAACCTCCTTTCAGAGATCAGAGGATCTCTGAAATCTCATTTCAGAAGACATGAATCTAAGCTGGCTGCTGATTGGCTGAAATTCTGATGCAGTGTTTTTAATTGTATTTCTATGACCATCCACTCCAGAGAGGTTTTAATGGTTTTTAGTGAGGGGAATAGGTTGAAATGAAGAAAAAATGGGTGCTTTTTATAGCATAATACATTGGGAGAATGGGTGTTTTGCTAACACCCAAAAATGTTTAGAGGTTGATCCCATACCTAACTGACATCTCTGCTCGCCAGGGCTGCATTCATGTATCATGACGACCAATGGGCATTATGCATAAATGCACAATCGACCCTTATAGAGTTGAATACAACATGTGCATCATTACCGCTTAATGATATCTACAGTGATACAGATTCAGTAGTATAAAGGAAAGCGTGATGTGAACTTGTGCCATGACTTGTGATCCTGACAAGAATCCACTGGTTCATGAAAACATGTTCGGTTTCAGGAATAACTCGGGATCTAAACTTGTGTCATGACTTGTGATTGCTATGAGAATTAACTCAGATAATTCCCAGGAATAACTCAAGTTGTCAACTTGTGGTCACCACAGGAATCCACTGGATAATGAGAACATGTTAAGTGTCAAGGAATATCTTGAGATGTAAACTTGTATCATGACTTGTGAATGTCTCGAGATTCCACATGGTTAATACCTGAGAATAACTCAAGAAATCCACATCTGACATGATCTGTGATCCTTACAAAAATCTACCGGTTCATGAGAACGTTCAACTGTCGAGTCATGTTTGGAGGATACCCTTCCCCCTGCAAACACAGCCCTACGAGCAGTAGGCACAATCTTAATTCTTGCAGAACTGGCGAACGTCCTTGGTTGACACTATGGGATTTCCGTCAGTTGTATTAGTGTTGATGAATCAGATATGAACATAATGTGCGGGGACATGTGCATCAGGCTGACCCTATGGGGTTTATACACACTCCTGGATGGTGTTAATTAAGGGAGTGATCATTTTTTAACAACAGGGGGGGCTGGTGGGTTTGCGGGCAGACACGCGAAAAAGATTTCGACCCCTCCCCTCTCAAGGGGGTAAAATTTTTTCGACCCCCCCATAAGGGACAAAAATCGCGCGCGAACGTCCCCTTTTAGCCTATAGTAATGCAAAGGGTTTTCCACTGAAAACAGGTGGAATTATTTTGACCCCCTCCCCATCAGAGGTATTGAAAATATTCTGACCCCCCCCCCCTGTTCAAGGGGTTGAAAAAATTCTGACCCCCTCTCAAACCCACCTGCCCCCCCTGTTGTTAAAAAATGATCACTCCCTAACGTACTAATAAAGTGCTAGTGTGCAGACTCACCAGCACTTCATGGGTTACACATGGGTATGTTGCTTCTGTATGAATGTTCTTCTAAACAGTTGGATCCAGAGTTGACTGATCTGATAGCGATCTACTGCATGGCTGCTATTAGGGAATACCCCAGAGGAAGTCATCAATGCGCAGGCGCAGATCAGCCAGTGCAGTGCATGATGGGTAGGGTGAGATAGCTGAATATTAAGTTGGTCAATATTAGACTTCATCTGTCAGGGGTCAGGGTGTGTGCATGACAAGGGAGGGAGGGAGGGAGGGAGGGAGAGGAGGGGAGGGTAGCCCCTATCATGCCAGGATACTTATTTGAACTATGTGGAGAGGCATAACTTCCCGCATAACTTAGGTAGGTCGCAAAATGAAATTAAGAAAAATAAATCATCAGGTTATCTGAAAATATTGACATTCTTGGCAATAAGGTGAACAAGCCGCTGATCACTGCCTATGTTGGGACCCTTGATGGGGGGTCCCCATGTCCCATGTCGATTTTAAGAAATGGCCATGTCATCATATCGATTTTAAGAAATTGTCATGTCCCTTTGTCGATTTTAAGGAATGGTCATGTCCCTGTGTCGATTCTAAGAAATTGGCCATGTCTCATGTCACTAAGCAAAAAAGCTCATGTTGCCATGTCGATTTTAGGGTTCTAGGGCCATTATGTTTCCAGTCACATGGCTCAAATGTCTAGGGTCAGTTGGTCAGATATTTAAAAAAAATGAAGTTTTTATACTTTAGATTTTGTATTGAAATATATGGATAGATATGCCATATTCGTTGATTTCATGGTAAAACTATAAAAACACATTAGAGAGATGAAAGTGGTTATGCATGTTAAGCTAGACATGAGACCCATAGGAATATTGGGGAAGATCTATGAAAAATCCGAGAAAAAATCTGGAAAGTGGATGAAAATTAACGAGAAATATGAAAAATTTCTTCAAAATTCTCAAAATCATAAAAGAAAATACTAAGGTCGGCCCTGTTTTGGTAGGGTCGGTCAGGTAACTAGAAACGCAACCCTTTCTTTTAGCCTTAGACTGAACATCAAACACCTGTGTTGTCTGAGAACTGATTTCTGCTGAAGAAGAGCTGTTGTAGGTGTAGTCTGCTAGGTGTCATAAAAGCACACGCTGGGCTATGGGCTCTGTATGTATACCGTAATTTCTCGTTTAACCCTTTAAGGGCTATCGATGCATTGATGCATCATGCCCATTGGTCGTCATGATGCTCCAATGAAGTGCTGACGAGACTGTTCACCAACACTTCATTGGAGCATCATGACGACCCTCCGGCAGTTTGTGCATCAAACCCTTAGGGCTATGGGCTCTGTATATAGCGGGTCATGAGGCGCGTGAAAGTCGCTGCAGGTCTGGCATTGAAATGAACATGCTTATCACTGTTCCCAGCCAACACGGTGCCAAAATCTCGCCCAGATCACACTTGCCACTAGTTCAAGCAAAGAACATAAGGTGAGGCTCCACTACGCGATTTTTGCACAAAATCGCAGCTATTCTCACAAAAAGGGACACAAACACAGACTAAAAGTGGCATTTGTTGTCATTGAAAGATAGAAATCATATGCTGAGGGAGCTATTTGTTTATCTGGGGATGTGATTGTGTGTGATCTCAGGCATGCATGTGTTGTTAAAAAGATGTTTTTGTTTACAAAATCAAGCTGATGTTATGTAAATATTGAATACATTCACATTGGGGAGTCTCTGCAATTCAAAATCAGACCGGTTTGATTTTTACAGGGCAGGACCCTGCATTGTAAGGTTTTTGTTATTTATATCATACTGTGTTATTGTTTATACAGCAGAAGAGGGTCACCAACCGCTACTTGATCAGTGTGACTTCTTAGTCTCAGGCTTGGAGTAAATGTAAACAGAACTATAGGTAAACACAATCCCTGTTGTTACAAGTGACCCCTCAAATATCATGTTTACAATTTTAGATCTCATGTTTACAAGTTAGCACTGTCAGAAGCCTATACCTTAGTGACTGTGTGGGTAACAGTTTGTGAGAATATTGCAAAAAAATCGCGTAGTGGAGCCTCCACTATAATCAAAAACACTGCATCAGGCATGTACCATTCGCACAGGAAATCACAAGATGCATGGCTCATGTCTGCACCAACACATCCACCAGATTCCTCGCTATACCGTAATTTCTCGTTTAAGTGCAAGGGTCTCTAAATTAGTGCATGTCTCACATTAATGCAGGGTTAAGACTTCTCTGCAGCCTTTAAATGAGTTCAGGTCCTGTATGAGTGTAGGGTCAAACAGGTACTTGAAGGTCATGAGCATAGGTGTGCTTGAACAGGCAATTAAGGTACATATCTTTAGGCATATACTAGTGGCTTCGCCACTAGATCGTGGGGGCAGTAGGCCTTTCTAAATATCCCCCACCTCAACCCCCCCCCCCAGTCCCGACGTTTGGACCCCCCTACCCTACCCCCTACCCTCACCCCTTAGTCCCCCCGTCCGACCACCCCCCTCCGATTTCCCGGCCCGGCCAATGTGAGCGCGGGACTGCAGTACCGTAGGGCATTCAGTTGACCCATATCGCCATGGCAAAGAGTCCCTGGCTACATCCGCATCACTCTCCAAGCAGAGCTTCTCGGAAGGGTTCACTTCAAAGGTTTCAACTCTGATATTTGAATGTCTATAGGAAATTTCTATATGACGTGTGAAGGGGGTGTGGGCTGATACTTTTACTATCAGATTCTGCTGCATTCCCGCATCTTTCTTGCAGAGTTTCATTATGATAGCAACTTTTCCATGTAGAAAACAATGGTGGACTTTTTATGATAACCTGTCTCTTGTTGCCACTGGTTCAAGAGTATGTGATACAATTAGTGCATCCCTCTCTAATACTAGGGAATTCTGTGAATTATTGTGATAAGAAGAATGCTCATCAAATATGGGCTCCTGGAAAAAAATAATAACCTTGGAATTTTGGAGAAAAATCGAGTTAACTTTGAAAAAAGTACATACTTTAATCTAGCCTCTTTTGGTTCATCTGTTCCTGGCAAGCAGTCAAGCTTATTTCAATAGTGTGGGGACCAGCGACGAACTAGAGCCTTTTTATATATAGGGTACCCATAGTTGTACTAAATCAGCCCACTGTATCACATCGTCTTATCCCCTACACTCCATATCATCTTTATACCATCATCAAAGTCAGATAGAGTGGTGGCCATTGTTATTATGGGATGGGGGTGTGGCCATGTCTGTGCGTCCAATGTAAACATAACGCGGCTTACTTTCTCCTGCCCCTAATTATATTAGTCATAAAGCGCTGCACTGCACCGCACAGAACTGGGCACCTGCCATATTGAAGTGTTACAATTATGGTGTGCCATTATTACAATAATGATTTGTTGCCTGCCATATTGAAGTGCTACCATTGTGGTGTGCCATTATTACAATAATGATTTCTTGCCTGCCATATTGAAGTGCTACCATTATGGTATGCCATTATTACAACAATGATTTGTCACCTGCCATATTGAAGTGGTACACTTATGGTGTGCCATTATTACAATATTGATCTGTCACCTGCCATATTGAAGTGGTACAATTATGGTGTGCTATTGTTACAATAATGATTTGTCACCTGCAATATTTTCCTGTTATTATGGTGTAACGTTATCAAAATAATGTGTAGGGGCCAACTCTGGCTGTAAGTCCATGGCGGTAGGCCATCTACCCTGTACCGGTTGCACCAGCACTCAGGGGCTGGTCAGCCAGTGTAAGCTGCCCCCTTGTGTATCATACCAATTTAGGTATAGGTGGAAGGTAGGAAACATCAGGACAGAGGAAGTAGCTTAGCGGTAGAGCTGTCCCTTGCAAGTTGACAGACCCGGGTTCGAATCCTGGTGTTTCTAAAGATGTTTTCGCTGACCTCTACAAATGATTTGTCACCTGCCATATCAAAGTGGTACAATTATAGTGTGCCATTATTACAATAATGATTTGTCACCTGCCATATTGAAGGGCTATCATTATGGTGTGCCATAATTACAATAATGATTTGTCACCTACCATATCATAATCGTACAAATATGGTGCGTCATCGTTACAACAATGATTTGTCACCTGCGTTATTGAAGTTTTATCATTATGGTGCACTGTTATTTCAACAATGAGTTGTCACGTGCCATAATAATTGAAGTATTTCCTTATGGTGTGCAGTTATTACAATAATAACATATTGAAGTGATACATGAATATGGTGTGCTTTTATTACAATAATGAACTGTCACCTGCCTTAATGAAGTATATTGTATCACATTATGGTGAACCATTATCACAAAAATGAACTATTAACTTCCCTATCAAAGTGGAAGATTATGCTTTATGCTTAGATCCCTTTAGAATGTCATCCACCCTGTAGGATCAGCATAGTGCAGCACAGAGGGGGTTACTCACCTTTAGAATGTCATCCACCCTGTAGGATCAGCATAGTGCAGCACAGAGGGGGTTACTCACCTTTAGAATGTCATCCACCCTGTAGGATCAGCATAGTGCAGCACAGAGGGGGTTACTCACCTTTAGAATGTCATCCACCCTGTAGGATCAGCATAGTGCAGCACAGAGGGGGTTACTCACCTTTAGAATGTCATCCACCCTGTAGGATCAGCATAGTGCAGCACAGAGGGGGGTTACTCACCTTTAGAATGTCGTCCACCTTGTAGGATCAGCATAGTGCAGCACAGAGCGGGTTACTCACCTTTAGAATGTCATCCACCCTGTAGGATCAGCATAGTGCAGCACAGAGGGGGTTACTCACCTTTAGAATGTCATCCACCTTGTAGGATCAGCATAGTGCAGCACAGAGGGGGGTTACTCACCTTTAGAATGTCATCCACCCTGTAGGATCAGCATAGTGCAGCACAGAGGGGGTTACTCACCTTTAGAATGTCATCCACCCTGTAGGATCAGCATAGTGCAGCACAGAGGGGGTTACTCACCTTTAGAATGTCATCCACCCTGTAGGATCAGCATAGTGCAGCACAGAGGGGTTACTCACCTTTAGAATGTCATCCACCCTGTAAGATCAGCATAGTGCAGCACAGAGGGGGGTTACTCACCTTTAGAATGTCATCCACCCTGTAGGATCAGCATAGTGCAGCACAGAGGGGGGTTACTCACCTTTAGAATGTCGTCCACCTTGTAGGATCAGCATAGTGCAGCACAGAGGGGGGTTACTCACCTTTAGAATGTCATCCACCCTGTAGGATCAGCATAGTGCAGCACAGAGGGGGGTTACTCACCTTTAGAATGTCATCCACCCTTAAAGATCAGCATAGTGCAGCACAGAGGGGGGTTACTCACCTTTAGAATGTCGTCCACCTTGTAGGATCAGCATAGTGCAGCACAGAGGGGGTTACTCACCTTTAGAATGTCATCCACCTTGTAGGATCAGCATAGTGCAGCACAGAGGGGGTTACTCACCTTTAGAATGTCATCCACCTTGTAGGATCAGCATAGTGCAGCACAGAGGGGGGTTACTCACCTTTAGAATGTCATCCACCTTGTAGGATCAGCATAGTGCAGCACAGAGGGGGTTACTCACCTTTAGAATGTCATCCACCTTGTAGGATCAGCATAGTGCAGCACAGAGGGGGTTACTCACCTTTAGAATGTCATCCACCCTGTAGGATCATCATAGTGCAGCACAGAGGGGGTTACTCACCTTTAGAATGTCATCCACCTTGTAGGATCAGCATAGTGCAGCACAGAGGGGGTTACTCACCTTTAGAATGTCATCCACCCTGTAGGATCAGCATAGTTCAGCACAGAGGGGGTTACTCACCTTTAGAATGTCATCCACCCTGTAGGATCAGCTTAGTGCAGCACAGAGGGGGTTACTCACCAAATTTGCATTCATACTCATCCTGTCAAATGAGTAAATTGGAGTATCTTAGGGCCGGTGTTACCCGAAAGAGGTTCTCTTCCAGATAGCGCTCTTATTCGGATGCGATTATATGAGAAACAGGACAAGACATATTTTCTCAAACACAGACCAATGTAAAACACAGGACAAAATATATTTTCTAAGACACAGGACCTCATAAGAAAATACCCAAGACACAGGACCACATGAGAAAATCTAACCCTTATGAATGTACATGTTTATGAGTCCCGTATCATAGTAAGTCATATTACAGTGTGTCCTGTTTCTTGTATCCCAATTTTTGTCCCATTTCTTATATGTCCTGTTTCTTATATTCCCAATATTGTCTCATTTCTTATACATCCCGTTTCTTGGAAAATCTCGTCCGCATAAGCACCTTATTTGGACGAGATCCCCGCCTGAATAGCGCTTGCCGTATCTTAGCCCCTTAAGTTTAATGTTTCTCCAGCACCACATTGGCATATCAATTTGATCCTTCAGGAGTGGGTCAACCATGTATATTTGAAATGATGCAAGTTACTCACCAGGGGTGCCCTTTTGGCCTCAAAACGGCCGATTTTCACCGATTTTTGATAGCATGATAGTAGTAGATATCAATAGTGACATATTCACCCAAAATACTGTTCTAGTTGGGCACTGTTCAGTCGAACTTAAAAGTTAAAATATTTTCATCATCTGAGCACTAGAAAATATTTTACAAAGGTTTAAAGTGAGATGAAGGTTGTCAAAAAGGGCCGATTTTGGGCCCAATTGGTCAAATATTGAGGAAATAAAACACTATTTTCTGCACATCTTTAAGGTCTAAAGGGTTAAAGCAAACTGACCCATGTTCCTGATGCCTTTGTACACTAGCTACCCTTAAAGAGTGTAGTGGCAATGGTAGTTGGTATGAGGTCAACATGAAACTAAACACTGTGTAGCTTTACATAGACCAAACATGGTTTTGACACATCTGTCTGCTGAACATGCTAATTCTGTCCACTTCTCTTTACTTAAGCTAAAACTATGACAGCTTTTCTTTAAGAGAAACACTTAACCCCTTTAAGGCTAATAGGATATTTATGCTCCAGTTGGTTAGCATGATGCATGAATTTAGCATTGGCGAGTAACGCACCAGAGTTACATTTATGCATCAGGCTGACCATACCAGGTTGATATAACCCTTGTATGGCCAGCATGATACACCAATGAAGTGCTGGTAAACAAATTCATCAGCACTTCATTGGTGCACCAATGAGCTGATGCACCCCTGCAGTATAGCTGCTTCCTCCCAGGGGTTATTACAATTCACAAGGTGGCACAGAAGGCACTTTATCTACATAATAAGGCTTTACTGACCAAACACTCAGAGGTCACACACAGGATAATTAAACATCAGGCTAATTACCCTCAATCACTTTGGAATTAACCCTTCAGGGACTGGGGCCCAATACAAGGAGGATCCAAGGAACCTTCCTCCTACCTCCAGTAAAATACTGTATTGGGACTTTTAAGCGCGGGCCCTCAAATGTTAAAATAAGCTTGGGGATAATCTTAAACACCAAGTGCATTATCTGAATAAGCGCCATTTTCAAAATAAGTGCTGGGGATACAGATGTATTGAAATCTGTAAGCACTGGGGGTATTGAATGGGCCACTTATAAAGTAATACCATCATGATTTGTTCAATAAAGTCAGAAAAAGGAAGGCACACACATCCTTTCATTATGCATTAGTTATATATAGGTAGGGTCAGGATGAAGCATGAATGCGCCCGTGGTGAGTTACTCGCAATGACCTTATTCATGCAACACATTGACAAACTGGCAGCGCGTATTAAACTATTAACCGTCATATAAAGGGTTGATGATACAAATGTAGGAGTGCATTAAGCAGCAAGAGGTGTCAGATGTCAGCATGCTCTTAGCATTACCATGCTGGGTTGACTCTGATTCAGCGTCTTGAACACAGACACATTATTATACATGTTGTTTGCGGCTGGCGCTGATAGGGTACGGCGTAATGAGTGTTTCTGTTAGCTGTATATCCAGAACGGAACATTTCTTGGGCCCTTACCACAGTCACATTGACACTGTGACAGTGTGTCATACATTCATGTATGTGTGTATACACATGATTATACATGTGGTGTGGGGCCTGGATACACATGATTATACATGTTCTGTGGGGCCACTGACACCCAGCAGAGGTCAGCTTAGGGTGAGACTAACACCAACTTTAACTTCTTAACCCTTTAAAGGCCCCTGATGCATTAATTCATTATGCCCATAGGTCGTCATAATGCACCAATGAAGTGCTGGCGAGACTGCTCACCAACACTTCATTTGAGCATCATGATGACCCTACGGGATTGATATACAAACTCCCGGAGGGTGGGCATGATGCTCCAGTGAAGTGCTGGCAAGCAGTCTCGCCAGCACTTCATTGGTACATCATGACGACCAATGGGCATGATGCATTAATGCATCAGCAGCCCTTGAAGGGTTAAGGGCCAGATGATTTCTTTAAGCCCATCTTACATTGCCCCAGTGCCTTGCTGGTGAATTTCCTTCCCAGCACGTCATTGGAGCATCATGTCAACCCTTTGGGAGAGTATCAGCCGAGTAGGGTCAGTATCATGCTTGAATCTAGCCTAGGTAATTAACTGTATGGGCAAGTAGAAGCACCGGGTCTTGAAAAAGCGGTCTTGAATAAGCGTGTGGGTAGTGTAACATTGAAATGGAAGAATTCGCTATAAACTAAGTATCAAATAATCAACTGGTCTTGAATAAGAGCTGCTGGTAGTAGTCTATGACTAGTATGAGCACCGGCGGACTTATAAATACGGGCTACTACAGTACTCGTTAGGGTGATGTGAAAGCATATGGTATTGTAGCTCTATATGTTCCTTAAAGGGTTAATTCTCTTTGTCTGCTTCCAGTTTACCTTCCCTAATAGTCTGACACCTCCTTAGGTGCTGTGTGGCTATTTAGGACTGTCCATACAGCTTTCTCTATGAATACATTCCAGTAGAGGTGCAGGGGGAAATGGTAGCCACACATTATGTGATATAGAATGGATTTTATTCAAGGAAATGGCTGACTGGTGTGAAATCTTCAACCATGTGTGAACTTATCATTAATAATGTTTTTCATAATTTGAAACTGATGTGTTAACCAAGGCGCATGCTAAGTTGAAGGAAATGCTCTGGAGTGCATCTGATGTATTAGTATTGCTCTATAACAAGTTTATCGACCTATTGATGACACATATTAACCAGTTGATAAACAATGTCAACACATATCAACCAGTTGATGAACATTTTCAACACATATTAACCAGTTGATAAACAATGTCAACACATATTAACCTGTTGATAAACATTGTCAACACATATCAACCAGTTGATGAACATTTTCAACACATATTAACCAGTTGATAAACAATGTCAACACATATTAACCTGTTGATAAACATTGTCAACACATATCAACCAGTTGATGAACATTTTCAACACATATTAACCAGTTGATGAACAATGTCGACACATATCAACCTGTTGATGAACATTGTTAACACATATCAACCTGTTGATGAACACTGTCGACACATAGCAACCAGTTGATAAACAATGTCAACACATATTAACCTGTTGATAAACAATGTCAACACATATTAACCTGTTGATAAACAATGTCAACACATATCAACCTGTTGATGAACATTTTCAACACATATTAACCAGTTGATGAACAATGTCAACACATATTAACCAGTTGATGAACACTGTCGACACATATCAACCTGTTGATGAACACTGTCGACACATATCAACCTGTTGATGAACACTGTCGACACATAGCAACCAGTTGATAAACAATGTCAACACATATTAACCTGTTGATGAACATTTTCAACACATATCAACCTGTCGATAGTATTGTCATTACATATCAACCTGTTGATGAATATTGTCAACACATATCAACCTGTTGATGAATATTGGCAACACATATCAACCTGTTGATGAATATTGTCAGCACATATCAACCTGTTGATGAATATTGTAAGTTGATCAACATTGTCAACACATATCAACCTGTTGATGAATATTCTCAACACATATCAACCTGTTGATGAATATTGTCAACACATATCAACTTGTTTACGAACATTGTCAACAGATATCAACCTGTTGATGAACATTGTCAACACATATCAACTTGTTTATACTTATCATCAACACATATAAACCAGTTGATGAACATTGTCATCACATATTATCAACTAGTTGACCAATATTGTCAGTGCATGCCAACAAAGAAGGTTTAATTACAGGCGTAGGAAGCAAATCTTAATTGGGTGCCCAGTGAAGGCCCCAGCATGGCCCACTTGAATTGTTGGCTGAAGTGCTATGGCGCCTATACATGGGTCAGGTCGCCAGAAAGCAGTAGATTTTGTGTTTTTGGGTCATTTTGGACTTTTATGGCTCTCGAGAAAGATGTTGTGAACCAATATTGTCTTACATAGAGTCATTTGATGGAGAACACTTAGGGCTATCAGAAAAATGTAAATTTGTGGTCATCCATCAAAAACTTTAGGACTTATAGCCTGCCGAAGTGAAAAAACGGCCAAATTTGTTCTTTTTTATACTTTTTGTATTTTTCACAAGTGTCCTGTATTGAATAAAGAACACTATAGAGTATCCCAAAGTTATTTTTTGTATTGTATATGATCATAGGTATCATTTCCATGAGGTTTGGACATGTTACTAAGTGAGAATTTTTCATGATGTGTCTTTCAAAATGGAAATCTGTAATTTGTAACGTCCGCTACCTAAATCTAAATCGGTTATAAAACATGGAAAAAATGAAGCTTCAAAATCTTTGTTATTACCCATATGAAGGGCCCTATCATCCCCTACTTTGGTGAAGAAATTGTGTGTCTACCAGCATTTGTCTCCATATAAGAGTAGCTTATGTGAAATAATTCTGATAAAAGTACCGGATGTTACGTAACGTCCGGTACTTTTATCATCATGTAGGAGGCAGTCTACTGTGCATGCATAACTCAAATTTTGTTCCATTCTGTAATTGAAGTCAATAATAGACATATTGGCCTTGTTATTTCATGTGTTTGTTATGCATAATGGGACATTCTTATATTACTGAGAGCAACTTCAATTACCTCCATATTTCATTATTTTGGTACCGGACGTTACATGACACAAAACAAGCAATAAAAATGGAACCGGATGGCCTAGATCGGTATTTTTTGGTCTTTTGTGCTGAGGAGATGTACCTTGACAATTTTGTTAAGGTTATACAAAGTAATTAGAAAATTAGTTTTTCAGGGCCTTCAAGGGCAAAATCTTACACTTTCTGACGACCTGACCCATATACATATATAGAATATTGTCAACACATATCAACCTGTTGATGAATATTGTCAGCACATATCAACCTGTTGATGAATATTGTCAGCACATATCAACCTGTTTATGAACATTGTCAGCACATATCAACCTGTTGATGAATATTGTCAACACATATCAACCTGTTGATGAATATTGTCAACACATATCAACCTGTTTATGAACATTGTCAGCACATATCAACCTGTTGATGAATATTGTCAACACATATCAACTTGTTTACGAACATTGTCAACAGATATCAACCTGTTGATGAACATTGTCAACACATATCAACTTGTTTATACTTATCATCAACACATATCAACCAGTTGATGAACATTGTCATCATTTATTATCAACTAGTTGACCAATATTGTCAGTGCATGCCAACAAAGAAGGTTTAATTACAGGCGTAGGAAGCAAATCTTAATTGGGGGCCCAGTGAAGGCCCCAGCATGGCCAACTTGAATTGTTGGCTGAAGTGCTATGGTGCCTATACATACATATATAGAATATTGTCAACACATATCAACCTGTTGATGAATATTGTCAGCACATATCAACCTGTTGATGAATATTGTCAGCACATATCAACCTGTTTATGAACATTGTCAGGACATATCAACCTGTTGATGAATATTGTCAACACATATCAACCTGTTGATGAATATTGTCAACACATATCAACTTGTTTACGAACATTGTCAACAGATATCAACCTGTTGATGAACATTGTCAGCACATATCAACTTGTTTATACTTATCATCAACACATATCAACCAGTTGATGAACATTGTCATCATTTATTATCAACTAGTTGACCAATATTGTCAGTGTATGCCAACAAAGCAGGTTTAATTACAGGTGTAGGAAGCAACTCTTAATTGGGGGCCCAGTGAAGGCCCCAACATGACCACCTTGAATTGTTGGCTGAAGTGCTACGGCGCCTATACATACATATATAGAATTTGTATAGAAAAGTAATTTTTGGTGAATTTTGGATCTAACTTTAGGCTCAGACCCCCATTTTACCTATCCCATCACCATATTAATCCAATTTGAGGTGCAATGTTTTAGCCTCTTATCCATTTTCTTCATGATTGGGGGGCCCCAGCCCCTCTTCCCCCCTTTTCCTACACCCCTGAATTAGCAGTAGAACTTAATGGCACCCCATACTGCCCTACCTGACATTGTGTGTAGGTTTGTGAGTGTGTAGATATGTGTGTGTGGTCAGTAGGTCCTCCCTGTGAGGTCAAGGTCCAAGGTCAGGTCAGGTCAGGTCAAGATGTAGTTAAACATGCTGTAAGACACATCTACACATTGAGGTATACACATCAAGAACATGGCCTACATTTAATTATTAACTCGTTAAAAGCCTGATAGTGCACTATGCCCATTGGTCGCCATGATGCATGAAAGCAGCGGAGGTGAGTAAATTGGAATTCATAAATTGCACAGGCTATATATTCATGGATCATGCCAAATTTGATACCCTCCCACAGATTCCCCAAAGCGGGCATTTCGCTACCAGTTCATTGGTGCACCAATTGTTATCATGTAGGCCCTACTGATGCATTAGTGGCATTTGAAGGGATGAAAACTATACATACCGTATTGGTCTTTATTTTTTAAGCACCGGGTATTTGAATAAAGGCCAGTCTTGAATAAGCGCTGGTAGCACACGGGTAATGAAATTTGAAAATCGACGATGATTTTAGTCTTGAATAAGCGCCGGGGTCTTGAATAAGGGCCGGGGATAAACACTTCTTGAAAATAATAAGCACTCCCATGCTTATTGGCCGCTAGCTGGTTCCGGCAACACACACTGATAAGAACTGATAAGATGGGACCAGCATGTCCCTGGAAGTGGGTGTTAACCAGGGACAAGGTACCCATCATGGTATGTGTTATCAGCGGTATGTGTTATCAGTGGGGTTTACCTCAACCAGTGAAATTCACAATGGGGGCTCCACTAGGCCTCCAAACTGAGTCCTATACAGGCCAATAGGTAGTTCATTCATTACACAAGTATCATGGTATCCAATAGAAGGGTGTCGTCAGCAGATGTTGAATGCAGGTCATGTATCAAAAGGTATACAAGCAAATGTCCACGACCATGGGATATTTTTGCATCGTATTCCCCAAGGTGGGACTGGCGTATCCCAAGAAGCCATTATATGGCTGAGTGGGATACGACCCGTTCCACAGAGGGGAATATGATATAAAAAATCCCATGGAAGTGGACATTTGCATTTATGTCATGGCCTAAGGGGTTATTTGTATTCAATGCCCCCCATTGAATATGGGGGTTCTAGTACTTATCTATAGTGACGTTCGTATCAGCCATGACATAAGATTCTTTATTTCATGTTGTGTCATTTCAGCTGTGAAATATGGATTAATAGGAGCTCCATATCTCTACTAGCCAGAATCAATATCTTTTATCAATGTATATGTTTAGATGAACGTTTAGAATTACTTTGGTAAATGTCATACTGTTTAACATTGCATTATCTACATGGGAAGTATTTAGATAAACAAAGTGTAAATTTATTTCGCACGGTTTTGGCCAAATCTTTTGAGTTAAGAAGTTGCAAAGTGTAGACTGTACCAGAAACCTAGCTCAATTTGTGGTTTATCAGGGTTTATACCACACTTGGGTGGAAGGATACTGGAAAAGCACAGGTAATATATTGCGTATAGCTGTTGTAAGTTGATGCAGTCCACTGAGCACATACACCCTCCCTCATTACCCAGTTTGTGAATGGGTTTGAGTGGGTGACAAGTGTGGCATAAGTGAGATAAACACCTCGTTGGGCAGTGTAGCTAGTATATAGACATACAGCCTGTTGTCTATATGGTGAATACAGTGACCAAACTCGGTGTTTATCTACCACTTACAAAATACTAGATAACAAATTTGCAAGCTCCAGATGCGGCTTATAGTTTCTTCCAAAGTCTTAGTTGTAGATGATTTATGCAGTAACACAGAAAATAATTTTGTCTTTTTTTTCAAAAGAGAACGAAGCCAATTTGTGATGAAATGATCTTTAATTTGGTCAAACCCTTGAGAACCTACCATTGTTATCTTCAATTTAAATATGATAATGGGCAATGGCTAATCTGAACCACCACATGTTACAGTAGGGTTCATATAACGACAACATCAGCAGGAACCTATACAATAGCAATAACAATGGGTACCAGGGGAGATAAACATTGTCAGATACTACAAAGGGTAAGCAGTAAAAAAACACAGTACAGTTTATTAGAGTGCACGGCCTTTGAGATGTGTTGTGTTTGGGTATTTGATAAAAGGTTTTCATTGTTTAATATAGGATATCAAACCTTTAAGCACCGCATAGTACTTAAAGGTTTAATATAGGCAGGAGTGCATCATGCCCATTGGTCGTCATGATGCACCAATGAAGTGCTGGCGAGACTGCCCACCAGCACTTCATTGGAGCATCATGCCGACCCTCCGAGGTTAATACATATACTCCTGGAGGGTCGGCATGATGCTCCAATGGCCATGATGCATTAATGCATCAGCGGCCCTTAAAGAGTTAATTCTTCATACCCATGTAATCATGATGTATAAATAAAGACCTGCTGAGTAACCCATCATGGCTACATGTTTGAATCATGCACAATGTGTTATTCGCGAGTTCCTCGCTATAGCTACATTCATGCATCATGACGACCAATGGGCATGATGTATATAGCATAGCAGCCCTTAAAGGGTTTCATGACCAAGAACTGATAAGATGTTGAGACTTGTTCATTGTCAGTTGAAAACATAAAATGCAGACGTGGCATTTCTCTTGTACACCAACGTCAGGGAATGATTATCGTACATTGACTAATACACATGGAGTCCTGTTCTTGTCCTTTATCCTTTTAAGGAGTGCATCATGCCCATTGGTCGTCATGATGCATCAATGCATCATGCCCATTGGTCGTCATGATGCACCAATGAAGTGCTGGCGAGACTGCGTGCCAGCACCTCATTGGTACATTATGACGACCAATGGGCATGATGCATTGATGCATCATGATGACCAATGGGCATGATACATTGATGCATTATGACGACCAATGGGCATGATGCATTGATGCATCAGCGGCCCTTAACAGGTTAAACTATTGTGCTCACAGTCCCCTTTTGTGTATCATTGTTTTATTGTGTATTCAAATCTAGATTAAAATGACCCCAGGCTAAGTATCTGAGTAGTGGGATGGCACTTTAAGCCTTTGAGAGCCACTTGATTCATTGATACATCATTCCCATTGGTCGTCGTGATGCATGAATGCAGTCCTGGTGAGAAAGCTCATCCTATAATATGGGGAGGGAGTGTCTTCAATGGAATGCATGTAAGTCTATTTAACTGCCCTATGTCTGGGCCTACTACTACGATTATTGTATGTAGCTATTTGGACGACTATAAGAAGAAAATAATGGGGAGAAAGGAGAGGGAAATGGGCACAGAGGATTGTAATGCAAAAAGGGAGAGAGACAGAAAGAGAAACAGACAGACCAACAGATGAAGAGACAGAGGGGCGCAGAGAAGGAGGGAGCCAGACTGAGACCGACAGACAGAGACAGACAGGAGAGACACAGAAACAGAGAAGGAGAGGCAGAGAAAGGACAGGGAATCAAAGAGAGGGGTAGAATCAGATACAGGAGGCAGGGAATCAGAGACAAGGACAGAGAATCAGAGACAGGCCAGGGAATGCCAGATAGGTTCATAGAACCAAAGACAGGGGAAGGGAATCAGGGGCATGGAATCAGAGCCAGGGGCATGGAATCAGAGCCAGGGGCATGGAATCAGAGACAGGGATAGGGAATCATAGACAGGGACAGAGAATCAGAGACAGGGACAAGGGGATGGAATCAGAGACAGGGGCATGGAATCAGAGACAGGGGCATGGAATCAGAGACAGGGGCATGGAATCAGAGACAGGGGCATGGAATCAGAGACAGGGGCATGGAATCAGAGACAGGGGCATGGAATCAGAGACAGGGACAAGGAATCAGAGACAGGGGCATGGAATCAGAGACAGGGACATGGAATCAGAGACAGGGGCATGGAATCAGAGACAGGGGAGGGAATCGGAGACAGGGGCATGAAATGAGAGAGGGAATCAGAGACAGAGTCAGGAGGCTGTTGCGAAAAGATTGAGTAGTTGTTTTCCAGGGTAGGTACCTCACTTCCCATGTCCCTCCTCTATTTAACCACTCAGTATCACTTCCAAAACCATAGTCCAGAAGTAGTCACTTTCCCATAAATCGAACTGTGTTGCAAAAAGTGGTCACACCTGAGTTCTTCCCTGACTGTCCACACCTACATACTTATGCAGTTGAGTGTAGGAAGCTGTTGGGAAGTGCCATTTGGTAATGCAATAGAGAAGAGACTACCAAAGATGAGTGCCTTCCACTTTTGGAAGTACACCTCCGACAGAAGTGACTTCCAAGGGTTTAGCAACAGCCACCAGATGTATATAAGTAAGGGAAAAGGGGTGGGGGAGCCAGTAGGGGGTTCACCTGCGGTTACCACTCGGTTGCACTTCTGTTGCCCACTTCTAGGTTCCTGATGTTTTTACTTTTGTCTTACAAAGCGTATTATTAACCCTTTAAGGACCGCTAATGCATCATGTCCATTGGTCGTCATGATGCATTAATGTAGCCCTGGCGAGTAACTCACCAGGGCTACATTCATGCATCATGACGACCCCGGAGGGCCGGCATGATGCTCCGATGAAGTGTTGGTGAGCAGTCTTTCCAGCACATCATTGGTGCATCATGACGACCAATGGGCATGATCATTAATGCATCAGCGGCCCCTAAAGATTTAACATAATATAGACTAGAGAGGTGTGTGGCCACCACTTATACCAGTTACAATATGTAAATTCTAATAAGACACGATATCCTACTTGTCTGTTTGAGCGCAGGGCATGGGGGTAAATGGTTTTGAGGTGGGTAATTATGTCATAATTTATATTAAGACCCGGTTGATTTATTTAACTTAAGTGAGTTACAGAAGGAAATCACAGGAGTAAAAGGTACCTCTACATATGAAGCTAATGAATTAATGCATCATGCCCATAGCTTGTCATGATGCATAAATGTAGCACTGGAGGGCTGCATTCATGCATCATGCTGCCCCATAGGGCTGATAGTAGGGTCGGCATGATGCTCCAATGAAGTTCTGGTGAGCAGACTCCCCAATACAGGAGTGTATCATGATGACCAATGGGCATGATGCACTCCTGCATCAGCGGCCTTGAAGGAGAACCCTTTGAAGGCCGCTGATATATTAATGGATCCTGCCCACTGGTCTCCTGATGCACTAATGAAGTGCTGGCAAGACTGCTCGCAAGTACTTCAAATGAGTATCATGCCGACCCTATGGGATTGATTTACGCTCAGAGGGTCGTCATGATGCACCAATGAAGACTGCTCGCCAGCACTTCATTGGCGCATCATGACGACCAATGTGTATGATGCACTCCTGCACCAGCGGCCCTTAAGGAGTTAACAATCAGCAATGCCTATAATATTCTTTTTTTGCCATACTTTGTGAAACCACAAAACCACCAGGTAACAACTCCCGACTTCCTGACTTTTATCTAAGTGTAAATACATGATATATCATAGCCCATGTAAAAAACTTAGACCCCTATTTAGCCCTAGTGTTTAGCATATGTTGTGACACTAAATGTTATCAGTACCCATCCCCCGGGGGCATGGCCGTGAGAGTGCTCTAGACTGTATTGAGACATCGAGGGGCCTTAGTATAGGCCTATAAGGCCCCTCGATGTCTCAATAAAGTCTAGAGCATGACCATGGCCATGACCAAGTGCCTTACCCCCGTTATAACACAGAAAAATCACATATCAGCCACCTAATAGCATAGGGACATCAATTGTGAAGTCTAAAGGTGAGATGTACTGGGAGTGCATTATCCATCTAGATAATGCATGGTCAATCAGCCAATTTTTACCCGTGCCAATGGTTACCTGTTTAAGGACGGTATTATGCTATAATCCTAATACTTTTAGGACAGCACTATGTTATAGCTCACATAGCCATTATCAGCTGGGGGCCGCCATTAGACCCCGACACCACTATGACTAACACCTTCAGCCCCCGACTCCGCAGTATATGCCAGGGATGCCTCCCATTGGTCAATAATACAATAGCCATGTGCCGTATAAACTTAACCCTTTAAGGAGGGTTATGTTTACCAATAAAATGTTAGCATTATTCTATAATGGTAACACTATAGGGACAGCAATAAATCTTAAACCTCCTTAAGCCTTCATAATGATTGCATCCTTTGCCTTTGTATCCATTACCTTTGTATCCTTTTAATGGAAAGGTTTCGATATTCAATCTTCAAGAGGTCATCTGCCACTACAACAATGTTGTACCGATCAGTTACTTTTTTAAAAAGTATCTTAAACCTCCTTAAGCCTTCATAATAATTGCATACTTTACCTTTGTATCCATTGCATTTGCATCCTTTTATTGTACATTTGTGTACCATCGTACTGTCACCTGGGGCTCCTTGTAAAATCTAAGCCGGTTCACTGCTTGTTATGGTGGTTCACTGTTCAGTTTAACAAGGATCCCTGGTCGATTCAACAGTAATGTCAAGGTTAATATAGATGTCCCATAGATAATGCACTAAGCCCCCGTATTGCACCCCTGCGTTGAATAACCAGTGCCAAATCCGCATGATTACGTCATAGGTCCATCGCGCATGTGCACTGCACTTTTCGAATTCAAGATGGCGACGGTCGCATAAAAACAAGGTTGGAGAACCTTATTAGATGTGAGTTTTTGTCCATTTAATAGATTAAATATACACCCAAACACCTTGACATAAATGTAAAGATGAACTTCAGCTGCTGGACGCGCTCATGAAGAAACGGTCGGCTCAAACTGATCATTGTTCACCTTTACCATTTTATACTTTTATCGTGATACATACTGAGGTCTATGGCTGTATGGGGGTCTGTCATTTTGTCCAACTATTTTATCACTTCATAGACTTCTCCTCCGCATCCCACCCCACGTTAGCACAACAGGGCCAACATGATGTAAGGCTTTCATCTCCTTTTCCCTTTGTTTTGTGCCATCATGAATCACACTGGCGAGTTACTCACCAGCACTCCATTGGTGCATCATATTGATACTTTGTGAACATTGGCGAGTTACTCACCAGCAGTCCATTGGTGCATCATACTGATGCTTTGTGAACATTGGCGAGTTACTCACCAGCAGTCCATTGGTGCATCATATTGATACTTTGTGAACGTTGGCGAGTTACTCACCACACTCCATTGGTGCATCATATTGATACTTTGTGAGCATTGGCGAGTTACTCACCACAATCCATTGGTGCATCATACAGATACTTTGTGAACGTTGGCGAGTTACTCACCAGCAGTCCATTGGTGCATCATACAGATACTTTGCGAACGTTGGCGAGTTACTCACCACACTCCATAATAATACACAATTGAATGGGAAGACTACGTAGTACGTGGTATGGTATGCTGTAGCATCAAAGGGTCAATTCTTCAGCACCCCCCCTACACTAAGCTAATAGATGATGCATATCGGGGCCCTAGGGCTGTATATGCTGTATATACCTGAGCCGCGGAGCGGCGAGGGTATATACAGCATATACAGCCCGTGGGGCCCCGATATGCATCACCTAATAGGTTTATACCACCATTTCCTGCATTTTGTATCAATTTCTTACCTGAAATCCAAAGAATATAGCCAGGCGAAGACATTTTGTAAAACCAAGCGATACGGCCCGGGTCAGCGCTCTGCGCGAAGCCATTGTTTTTGTTCCTTGCCGGGAGAGGTACTGCTGTGTATACAGTCACTTTTCGTATGGAATCCAACCATGACATGTTATAATATTAAAATCCCAAGAAGTATTCGATCCATAGACGAGGAATGCGTGCTAATTTTCTCCATTTTCTTCAATATAAATGAGAATCCATTGATTTTTCCATCGTAAGCGAGTCGCGGTCCGGCCATTCCCACCCGCCTCCTTGTCCGGCGAAAGTGTGTCAGTTGCCCGGATGTGGATATAGGTCATCCGCTCGTCGTACAAGAAAGACGCCGAAAATTTCGGACCGGTTTGGAAAATCAATGGATTCTCCTTTATTTTGAATATATTGGACATAATACGTATGGAGGGATCATTTAGAATGTCTAAGGATATGTATGTTTTATTTTGAAGACTTGTCATGGTTGGATTCCATACGAAAAGTGAGTAAACACAGCGGTACCTCTCCCGGCAAGGAACAAAAACAATGGCTTCGCGCAGAGCGGCCACGGACCGCGACTCGCGTACGATGGAAAAATCAATGGATTCTTATTTATATCGAAGAAAATGGAGACAATTAGCACGCATTCCTCTTCTATGGATCAAAAACTTCTTGGGATTTCAATATTATAACATGCCATGGTTGGATTCCATACGAAAACTGACTGGAAACGTAGCACTAGGACCTCAGGTTAGAATTTATTTACTTTCGCATTGGATTTCATCACCGTTCAGTGTGGCGCTATGGCTAAGGCCTTCGCCTACCACCACTGCGGCCGGGGTTCAATCCTCGTACGAGTTGGCACGATTTTTCACTATGGAAAATGGCTAGATTAACTTTGTATAGCTGCCATAATTTCCAAAAATATTCTAAGTCCAACTTGACCCCGAAAAAGTATATACCAAAAATTTCAAAAATGCACATGGGTGGTATATGCAGAATAATGCACGGCTAAACTGCATATAAACCCACCGGAAGTGCCGAAATCGTGGTATAAACACCCATAACTGACGTCTACCAGACAGTTTATTATTTAATGTATCGATATTGAATCAAAGTCTAGACACCCTTATGTTGTGAGACTACATAAATTGATTCTCGACTTTTGATGTTGTAAAAGCAACATGAAAGATGACCTAGCATTGGGATTACTGGGTCTTGTTTAGAGCCCCATATGGTCTAAATGTACAACCCTTGATTAAGGGACGGATGAGTGATTTAAAGGCTGCTAAATTGGGGGGGGGGGCTGAAGTATAAACAGGGTTTGGTAGAGGTGCCGTAGCAGTGCAGGGAATAGTAACCAGTGATGTTTTCTCACGCCACAGGAGGGGTATTTCTTTTAATTGTACTCACATTTTCGCGACACCATTGACTTGAGAATTTATTGAAGAAATTATAATTCTGATGATGCCAACATGGACATGGGGCATCGTTTCTGCTTGGCTGCAGGTCAACATTCCCCCCATGTTCAGATGTTACAAGGAGTGAAAAACGTCATGTTGTTATTGGGTAGAACATATACATACTGACTCATGACTCCCTCCTCAAAGTTTCAACAGTCCACAAATAGTTCAGTTCAAATACACGTCTAGCCACCATCATAATAAAACCCCCGTGCCCTCCCCTCACTCCCAGTCCTATAACGCGTTATGTCAAACAAAACGACTTGACTCTTTTAGGGCCGCTAATGTAGGAGTGCATCATGCCCATTGGTCATCATGATGTACCAATGAAGTGCTGGCGAGACTGCTCACCAGCACTTCATTGGAGCATAATGCCAACCCTCCAGGAGTTTGTGTATCAATCCCATATTGTCGTCATGCTGCATGAATGAAACCCTGGTGGGTTGCTCACCTAGGCTACATTCATGCATCATGCCGACCAATATCCAGTGCCCCCGTTGTGTCTTTACCTACACCATTACAGACAAGTAAGGGAGTGGTCAATATTTATCAACGGGGGGGGGGTGGTGAGCAAACACCCCCCCCCCCCCGGCTCGTTGGTGGTCAAAGATTTGTTCCACCCTGATGCAGAAGATTTTTACGCTCCTTTTTGACCTAAAGTAGCACGCTGGCTTTTTTTTTGCTATAAGGAGAATTTTTCATGACCCCCCCCCCCCCTCTCAAGATGGGTCAAAACTTTTGAGGCCCCCTCCCCAAGAGGGGTCAAAAGGTTGTAAGCCACCCCTCACCCTAAAACCCCTCACCCCGTAGTTGATAAATAAAATGGTAAAGGTAAATGATGATCAGTTTGAGCCGACCGTTTCTTCACGAGCATTTTCAAGGCCGTTCCGCATGAGGCCGGTAGGCTGAGTGCGGAGCAGGCTGGACACACGAGTGAAGAAACAGGAGGCTCAAACTAATCAGAGTTCATCTTTACATTTATGTTAAGGTGTTTGGGTGTATATTTAATCGATATTTCATCAATATCATGCGAAATCAATAAGAATTCACCTATCGCCAACGCGAAAATGCTGACCGCTGCCATCTTGGATGTTTACGTTTTACTGAGGTTGCGCATGCGCGGTGGGTCTATGACGTCATCGTGCGGATTTGGCGCTGGTTATTTCATGGCAGGGTGCAATACGCGGTCTCAGTGCTTTCTCTATGGAGGATTGATATTCACCTTGACATAATGACCATTCCCCAGATGACAGTTTTTTACTTGTTGTTTATGGGAGTCTATATTGTAAAAAACATGTCGTCAAAATAATGGCGGAATCCTTGTCCCAAAGTTGTCGGAGAATGTAAAACCTGCCGTGGTTCACTGCTATTGTGATAGCGGGGGTTTAGTGTTCAATTTTACAAGGATCCCTGGTAGATTCAACAGCTATTTTTTACTGTGTACTTGTTTACACATACCGTGTTTCTGCCCCTATGGAGGGTGTGTGGGTGTGATTCTGTGCCCCATTTTTATCTTTATAATATTCCCTATGCTGGTATCTAATTGAAATGCAATAACATTTTCCTGACATCAGATTGAAATGTGTAGATGTACTTATAATTTGTTCTGAAAGTCACCATATTCAGGGAATAGGATCCTGTTGGTTTGAATTACAACCAATTCATAAGCCATACCCTTAGTCAAGACTGAGTTTATGGGTGCATTTTGAAATATCAACACTTCTTATCAACTTATCAAAGTTAACACGCCATTTACTAACTTCAAAAGCTTCCACAAATTCCTGCTTAACCACGGAAAGCAACATGAATATAAAAAAGAAGAGATCAGTAACAGTTGTGATGTTCATCACGTTTCTGGCATTAAACCTATGAACTTTATGACTCCAACATACTTTGGATCATAAACTTGAAACCCTCTGCTGAGGGCTGCTGATGCAGGAGTGCATCATGCTCATTGGTCGTCATGATGCACCAGGCATCATGATGCACCAATGAAGTGCTGGCGAGACTGCTCGCCAGCACTTCATTGGAGCATCATGACAACCCTCCGGCAGTTTGTATAATTATCAACCATGTAGGGCAGGCAGGATGCTTGAATATAGTCTTGGCGAGTTACTCGCCGGTGATGCATTCATGCATCATGACGACCAATGGGCATGATGCATCAATGCATTATTGGCCCGTAAAGTGTTAATAAAGGGTTAACGCCATATACAGCCATGGGAGGGTTATGGGTAGCGGCCCCCATGTAGCTCAGTAGTATAACATGTACAGTAAGTTTCATGGTTCAAACATCAACACAAAACATGACATTGACAAACGGTGCCACCACCCAACACGACGCACCTCCATGTACGACATGCATACACACATAACTCTGCTGGCACTCCCTAAAATACACCATCAATCTAACACTGAAATACAGCCATGCCTCGCGTATAAGGTGCACATCACGTATAATGTGCACCTTGTGTATTTGTCACAAGTTAGATATGACAGCCATGGAGCTTCACATCTCAGCCTCCGTGAGATGCCCCCCCCCGTATCACGTCCCCAGTTAAGACATTCAAAATGTAAATATGTAAATAGGATAAAGTCAATTAACCACGTCTTTTATCGAACGTTGCTAACTTCAGATAAATACCTGAGATAAATACTTGAGATAAATACTTGAGATAAATACTTGAGATAAATACAAAGGTTCACTCAAATTGGTCTGACTCAGTGTTATCTCCCTCGGCACCGCCCCTTGAGATAATCGTCCGTCAGACCAGATTGAGTTAACCTTTGCCTATAAGTTACATTCTGATTTAATTGAAGACCTAGATGGCATATTATGGGAGGTTCATGGACTATTTTGTTCTTTTTATTAGGGTGCATTATGCCCCGGCCTTCATCTCAATATCTTGCTAACGCTAATTAGCATTTGGCATGTATCATATTATACTAATGAAGTGCTGACTAGCAGGATCATCAGCTTGTCATGGGTGCACATCATGACAACAAATGGACTTTTTCTGAAGACAAGTGGGCACGATGCCGTAATATATATATATATATATATATATATATATATATATATATATATATATATATATATATATATATATATATATACATGTAAGTGCCCGCGCATATGTGCACCACACACATCCAGAGGGGAAAGAGAAGAAATATACCCTTTTAAGTGGGCTAGGGATGCCCGTATATATTATATTATATATATATATATATATATATATATATATATATATATATATATATGTGTGTGTGTGTGTGTGTGTGTGTGTGCCTCTAAATGGTTAAAAGAGTTTAACACTGCACAATTAATTTTACAAACCCTATATCACGTGACTGACAGGGACAACTAACAGTAACACACCTCCTACCCATTCAGGGTAGCATTATGTTTTAACCCTTAAAGGGCCGCTGATGCAGGAGTGCATCATGCCCATTGGTCGTCATGATGCTCCAATGAAGTGCTGGTGAGACTGCTCGCCAGCACTTCATTGGAACATCATGACGACCCTCCGGGAGTTTCTATATCAATCCCGTAGGGTCGGCATCAGCGTTCCTTAAAGAGTTAATGCCTTTGATACCTAACAAAATGTCATGATGCTTGAATGCAGCCCTGCATCATGGCGGCATGATGCACCAATGTAGTACTGGCGGGCAATAAAGTGCATGAATCTACCCACTTGGCGTTTTTTATTGGTTTCCATATTGGTTATTTGGTGTAAAATTGGTTAAAAAAACGTTAATGGCCACTGATGCAGGATTAAATCAGGCCGACCCTCTGGGTGTGTATCTACACTGTTATGTGGGAGTAGTTCCCTGGGGCTGCATTGATGCATCATGACGACCAATGGCATGATGCATTGATGCATCATGACGACCAATGGCATGATGCATTCATGCATCAGCGGCCCTCAATGGGCTTAACTTCACCTTTGATGTTCCAACTGAAACATTGGCCAGGGAGGGTCAGGGATCCCTTTGATCTCGCCGCGTCAGTCCCAACCAGGCGAGATCCTACGAGATTTACGGCCGCAATTTCAGATATTAGACAGACGGTTTAATCTCCTCCTCAACTCTCGTCAAACAACGTGAGACTTGGTGAGAACACCACAGGAGCCGGTTAAATCAAAATTGGCCGCCATCTTGGCGCGTCCCGGTGTTCCTGACGGCGGCAGACGACTCCTGACCTGACAATCAGCGTCTGCTGGAATTGGCCAATCAGCGCTGGCGACACAGACCACGTGACGGGAATTGGACCAATTAACGGCGGCGTTACTGACCGTGTGCACGTTATGCCCCCGGGAGGCTTTTCAAGGGTTTAATTTGTTTTTTTGTGGGTATTGCCACTATTGCGGGCGTGGGAAGGAGGAGAGGGAAGGAGTAGGGTAACACCACGGATAAAACAGGTCCTGGTGGTGTCTCCAACACAGGTAAAACGTCGGGGTCTCAAATAAGCGGGCTTCCCTAGCCCACTTAAATGGGTCTATATCTCCTCTTTCCTATCCCCTCGGATGTGTGTGGTGCACATGTGCGGGCACCAACACATTCCTCTGTGAAATTGCGTAATATGGTTCTCGCCATGAATATGACCATTGCTGTCGAAATGCCGTTAAACATCTATTACTCACTCACTCTCTCAAATAAGCACATGTCTTGAGTATATGTGCTGGGGATAAGGGGGCAGGAATCTATCCTAAGCACTCAAAACCTTCTTCACACTGTAAAGAGATGGAGTCGAGGGATGTTGAAATTGATCTTAAGCAATGAAGCATTTTATTTTTCACGTTATAACCGCCATTCTGAAATAAGTGGTGGAGAGGTTTTGAAATCTAGGACTAATATATAAATACCCATTTACCCTTAAAATGCCTGGGTCACCTAAAGAGACCAATACGGTACTTGGCTCATGTTCTCCTACTAACCAGTGTTACTGTGTCACATATTACTTTGATTACATTTCCTACCCTGTACATCACGTTTCCTGCACCACCATTTCACCAACCCACATCTCAACATGGACCCAATCTCCTTCTTGCCCCTTGATTTTGGACCATGATTAATAGCAACATTTACAACAAGTCCAACATCAAAGGTAAACAGAGGTGCCCTTACACCCTTTAACCCTTCAAGGTACACTTATACCTGCCCCGGTGAGTAACTCGCCAGGGCTACATTCACACATCATGACGACCCTGTGGGTGGATACTGCTCCTGAGGGTCGGCATGATGCTCCAATGAAGTGAAGGTCAGCAGTTTCGCCAGCATTTTATTGGTGCATCATTAAGACCAATGGACATGATGTACTCCTGCATCAGCAGACCTTAAAGAGTTACCTTACAGTGCTATTCTGTAATATGGGGATACATCAGACTCAGCAAAAAGAAGCATATATATATATATATATATATATATATATATATATATATATATATATATATATATATATATATATATATATACCATAAAAACCCTGCATATATATAAGCCACACACCATTTCAGAGCCTTGGTGGGGGCTTATTGGCCACTAGCTGGTCTGGAGCCTCCATACTCAGTCCTATAGAACTACCACAAAGTCAGGGCGTGGCTTATACCAGTGGCTTTACATAGACCATAGTAAGGTGCGGATTATAGGCCTATATCATCTTCCCAAAGTTAGGGTGGGGCTTATAGTCAGAGTTTTACAAATTTGAATTATAACAAGGAATGGCAACCATCTCAGCTCCCTGGTGCGGCTGGTTAAAAAAGATTGATGTCATACATGTAGTTCCGGCCCCTTATTTTTAGAGTCTTAGACCCTTCTCCTTGCAAAACCTTATGAGCTTCAGTTATGAGCAGGGTCTTCATCTACAAATAAGAAAAAAGGAAAAAATACAAAAAGGAAACACAGGGTAATGTGTTTTACTGCACCCTACACCTACCCAAGTCACCTACCCATCCTAAATCAGCCTACACTGGCCTAACCAGGCCTAAGCACACTGTAGAAAATAACTGTTGAATCTACCAGGGATCCAGGTAAAACTGAACAGTGGACCACCGTAATTGTAAAGCATTGAACCAGTGTAGTTTTTACAAAAAGCCCCAGGTGGCAGTATGGTGGTACACAAATGTATGAGGAATCTCTGTGAAATTAACGACGGATCTGTGATGACTGTGGGACGAGAATTACGTCATTTTTTCGACAACCTTTTTTTATAGTGCAGCCTACATCCCCTAGCCCTGCCCTGTGTTCCTATCTCCTGGTTTTGTCCCAGAAAACATTTTCCCTACTCAGGTTCCTCAAAGAGGCTCAAGTTCCCTGCTAGGTCATTTCAAATGAGATTTTTTCAGCTTTCGACTTAGGACTAGATATAAACAACACCATGTTGGGGGGATTCATTTTCTGTAATATACCTTGCGTATGAGGTCCAACCTGTGTAGAAGGTGCACCCTGACCACACAATGATGGTAATGGGCACTGGAAATGGTCGCTATGTCACCCGAAAAGAGTACACCACAAAAGCTTTCCCTTCAACCAAGACCTACTGCTGCACCGTAGATAGATCACAGGGATCTACTTGTGTGAGTCCGGAGATCACTGTTGAGCTGGTTCTCAAACTATTCAGCCATTACTATGATAAACACATGTAAACAGCGTATGAATATGACCATGTTGAAGATGCTAACCTAGAGAAAAGTGCCGCCTTTGCCCTATAAAGTTAGACCGCTGAAAAAATGTAATGACCTACCACATCAGGACCCTTCTCTTGTTTTCTGCTTTTTCAGACAGAGCTAATCGGCTCTGTAGGAGCTTGTTACCGGCGACCCACCACTTGTTCCCGGCGTGTGTAATACCTGGTAGCATGGGAAACATTAACCAGCGCCCCACAGGCTGATTACCAGCGGAGGCTGCCCATTATTGCATCTCTCCCCCACCTAATAGTCTAATACCTGCACCTGCCACCCCACGGCGCCACTGCAGGCAGCAGGCCCTCTGGTGGTCACCAGAGGTATTAACCCTTTAAACATAACGGTTATTTGCATACTGTAGTTGCCTGTATATGCCCCACCACTGGTGGCCTACTTCTGTGGGGTTGGCATGATGCTGCAATGAAGTGCTGGTGCATCATAACGGTCATTGGGCATAATTCACTAAAAAACGTATAACAACAGAGATGCCAACTGTCCCGGAATGTCCAGGACAATCCCCGAAATCGGCCGTTTGTTTCATGTCCCGCACGGAAGGGTCTATGTCCCGGAAAATAGGGATCAAGACCTTCAAAATGATATATTATATGTTAGGATACTCCTACTGGTTACAAAGATAGAGTTAGGAATGGAAATTGTTCTCAAATTTCACCAGAACATACGTTTGAAGATTATTCTTTCCTAAAATTTTCTAAAACATGACTACATGTAAATGTCAAAGTGTTTCTTTTTCCAGGATAAATGATCAAACTATAGATACCACTAATTGTCACCAGAATGGACGATTTTCCCCTCAACCTAGGCCCTGGGGTCATTCCCCCAGACCCCCCCCCCTACGTTTTAAATTTTGTCCCTGAAGCCCATGTCCAAATGTTGGCATCTCTGTAACAACCTTCAAAAGATCAAATACAATATTACCTTGTGTATAAGGCCTAAAAATGTAGTGTTCAGGTAACAGGGTCGACAAAGGTTAAAGTAGGTAGGTAGGGATTTTCTTTTTTTCAGAGAAACATTTTATGGCCAGCTGTCAATTTTCGCACCTATGCGATGTGAATTTCATGTGGAAAAATCATAAAAAGAATTTCATCTCTCGATAAGTGACAAATACATCAGATTTCCCCCCAAAAGTCCCATAATGAAGTTAGGGTAGTGCCAAAAAATTAGGATAGGTAGCGTTACCTGAACAGCACTTTTTTTTTTATTTTAGGCCTAAGGCACACTTATATGGCTTGTTTAAGAATCTCAAATACAGGGTCTCAAATGAGTGCTGGTCGTGAATGAGGGCCAAGGGTAAGTAGTATTGAAATCAATAATGCCCAGGCTCAAGTCTCGGGTTTGAAGCTCCTCCACCCCCTTATTTCACTGTACTCGAGGTGGGACTGCCTTCCCAGCTAGCACAACTCATGCAATTTACGTCAAAACCCATCAGATTTACATAAGAAAGATGCCATTTGGATGAGTCGTGCTAGCAGGGTTGAGCAGATTTTTAGAGAACTTCCACCCTCATATAGTGGCCATCCATAAATGACGTCATGCAAATCTGACTATTTTTGACCCCCCCCTCGTCACGATTTTTGCCAAATTTGCAATGCTGAAGGTATATTGAAAATTAATTCCGTCGCACCAAGGCTGATCCCCCCCTCCAGCATGACGTCATTTTTTGGATGGCCCCATATAAGCGCACTAGCAGTCCGTCTTCAACTGGAAGCCACGCATTATACGTGTGGTTTTATGGTGGTACAGTAAAGGACCCTGCCGTGCCTACAAGGTCAGCGGTATGTTTCATAACAGGCAACGATTTGTCCCCCATTATCTGTCTCAAACGAACACACCCATTGTACAAATTGTCCATGCCATTATGTCACCAACTGCATGATATTTTATTGTCAAAATACATGAAAAAGAGTCTTGAGCTGTTCAAATCTAGAGTAGAAATAGAACAGTTGTATACATATGTAACCAAACCCGGTACACTGCTGTATTTATTATGAGCTGGATCCTACGATTTAGTCTGATTCTGTGATAGTGCGATAGTGGTATTTTGCTGATCGAAGAGCTATTTGCTGATCGTCGGTTGTTTTGAAACATACCCCGAGCCATGCAGTGTTTGTGTCAAGTAGAACAATCTTCATGGTGTTTGATATGATAATGTAAGAAAACTACAAGAAGACAAAAATGCCATTAACAACCTTACTTACTATCTCCAACCCTATAACTATAAGATGATTAGAACTGAGATGAAAAAGACCATTGGATGGGAGGAGGGGGGTCGGCCGTGTTAGTTTCAGACATCCCACAGAGGGCTGTTACTGTAAATCATACCGCTACTGGTGGTCGTGTAATATTATGTCCCGTAACAGGCTATTAATATGATAGGCACAAATTGGAAAACAAACCATTTAACCCTTTAAAGACAGATAGTGCATTTATTGGTCGTTATACCACGATTATCAAGTTTAGGCACTGATTTCAGTTCATAAAGTGGATAATATGAGTTCTCATATCTAGCGATATAGAACCCAAAATTGACAGTGGACCGGACATACCTTGACAACAAGTTGACACGAAAGTAAATCCTCCATTTTTGAAGCTTATAGACCAAATCTGGCGAAATGCTTTGGACATAACATAGTTGAAACCTTATTTTAACTCCCTGTCGGGTAGATTACTTGATATTATGCCTGTATTTTATATAAAAAAATATTAAACTTTCGAAGCGAGCGACTGGCCGTGCGTCTTCGCCATTCTGTCAACACTACAGGTGCCACCGCCTGGTGTGTACAGAATGGATTAGATTTTAGACTGGCGCAGCTCTGTCTCAACGTGTTCGGTAGTAGGCCTATGAGACTGGGAGTTGCAGGAGGTCACCAGCTTAACCATACGTTAACATGAAACCAAGATAGCGGAGGGCCGTCTTGTCGACTCGCAAAAGAAAACAATGGATTCTATCCATTTTAAGGGTAAATACTTAAAATTAATGGTGGAAATCATGGTATAAATGCAATATGTAATGAATAGACTTGCACTCATTGGGTTCATGGGTTTGATAGAAGCATTCGCCTCCAGGTCATGCTTCTATCACCGCCTGAAGCCAACTCGTGCAAGTCTATTCATTATATATTACATTCATATGATACATGAATGCGGTGCATTTATTGGTCGATATGATACATGAATACAGTGCATTTATTGGTCGATATGATACATGAATACAGTGCATTTATTGGTCAATATGAGACATGAATGCAGTGTATTTATTGGTCAATATGAGACATGAATACAGTGCATTTATTGGTCAATATGAGACATGAATGCAGTGCATTTATTGGTCAATATGATACATGAATACAGTGCATTTATTGGTCAATATGATACATGAATGCAGTGCATTTATTGGTCAATATGATACATGAATACAGTGCATTTATTGGTCAATATGATACATGAATGCAGTGCATTTATTGGTCAATATGAGACATGAATGCAGTGCATTTATTGGTCAATATGATACATGAATGCAGTGCAATTATTGGTCAATATGAGATATGAATACAGTGCATTTATTGGTCAATATGATACATGAATACAGTGCATTTATTGGTCAATATGATACATGAATACAGTGCATTTATTGGTCAATATGAGACATGAATGCAGTGCAATTATTGGTCAATATAATACATGAATACAGTGCATTTATTGGTCAATATGATACATGAATACAGTGCATTTATTGGTCAATATGATACATGAATGCAGTGCAATTATTGGTCGATATGATACATGAATGCAGTGCATTTATTGGTCAATATGAGACATGAATGCGGTGCATTTATTGGTCGATATGATACATGAATACAGTGCATTTATTGGTCAATATAATACATGAATACAGTGCATTTATTGGTCGATATGATACATGAATACAGTGCATTTATTGGTCAATATGAGACATGAATACAGTGCATTTATTGGTTGATATGATACATGAATGCAGTGCATTTATTGGTCAATATGAGACATGAATGCGGTGCATTTATTGGTCGATATGATACATGAATACAGTGCATTTATTGGTCAATATAATACATGAATACAGTGCATTTATTGATCGATACATTAATGCAGCCCTGGTTTGTAGCCTTCCAGGACTGCATTCATGCATCATGGAAGCCAACAGGGTTGATATATTCCTGGAGTGTCGGCAGGATACACAAATCAAATTCTCGCGAGCGGACTAAATGACACTTCATTAGTGCATCCTGAGTATCAATGGGCATGATGCACTTCTGCTCTATCAGGTTTTAAATGGTTAATGGTTATAGGGTTTGGTGGGGTGAGTGAGGGGTGGATATGATAGGGGGTGGAATGCAGGGTGGAACGGTGGTGTGAGAAGGTTATGAGCTTGTGCCAGGCAGTTGCAGGAATGAATGTGGTACATGAAAAATGGGCCATTTATGTATCATGGGCAGGAGAGTTATGTAGGTTGTCTTAATGTATTTTGGAGGATTTTTTTTCATACTCAAATTGACATGATGATGATAACGAACGTTTTAAATCCTTCCTCTGAGGCTGAGGTCCCTGGACTTACAGATTGATATTTGGCCAAGAAAAATAAAAGGTGTATTTCCAGTAACATAGCTCAAAGAGCTAGGGTCGGTAGGTCGGATTTTTTTTTTGATTTTTGGATGTATCAATTTCTTTGATTTCATTGTAAATAATGATGGGAAAATGACAACTGTGAGAGAGGGGAAGAACATGAAAAGGATACAGGAAAAATCCTTAAAAAGTAATGAAAAATTTCTTTAAAATATGAAGAAAAAAAATTAGACAAAATTCTTCAAAATCACAAAAAAAAAGTTTTTTTGGCCCTGTTTTGGTAGGGTCGGTCAGGTTACTGGAAACAAACCTTTTTTTTTTATTTGGCCTTAGTCTTAACCCATTAGGTGTTGATAATGCATCATCCTCATTGGTTGAAATGATGCATGAATGCAGCCCTGGCGAGTAACTCACCAGGGCTGCATTGATGCATCATGCTGACCCTACAGAGTCGATCTCTAAGGGGGTTACACGATGCTCCGATGAAGTGCTGGTGAGTCGGCTCACTGGCGCATCATGCCGACCCTACGGGGTTGATACAGTCCTGGCAGGTCGGCGTGATGCACCAATGAAGTGCTGGCGAGTAGTCTCAGCAGCACTTTGTTGGTGCATCATGAAGACCAATGATACATAAATAAATGAACATTTCAGTCCTTAAAGTTAAACAAACCATCATAGTACTTCTCTCTTGACTCAGTCATGGGTCAGAGTATTTCTGGAAGCTAGAATCATGGTTCCAATCTAAATCTTCTGAGGAAAACCTTTTAGAGACAAGAGTTGCCATATTCTGAACCCCCACCCCAAGCCTCCCTCAACCACCCACCCTGTGCCATCAAGTGTCGTCCCACCCAATTAACCCCTTCAGGGCCGCTGATGCATTGATACATTATGCCCATTTTCGACATGATGCGCCAATGAAGTGCTGGCGAGTCTGCTCGCTAGAGCTTCATCGGAGCATCTGCCGACCCTCCGGGAGCTGTATCAACCTTGTAGGGCCGGCATGATGCATGAATGTAGCCCTGGTGAGTTACTCACCATTGCTGCATTCATGCATCATGACGACCAATGGGTATGATGCAAGAATGCATTAGCGCCCCTTTGAGGGTTAAACTGTGTCCGCCCCACCCAATTAAACTGTAATTGTATGCAAATTACAGACACCCCGAGAGAGTGATTCCCTCCTTGTCGATAACAACAATGGCCGCCCAGTCCCCAAACAACCGCGCTCTTAGATTCGCCTTAACCCTTTATGGGCTTCTAAAGCAGGAGTACATCATGTCCTTGGTCGCCGTGATGCCCGATTGAAGGCCTGCCGAGGCTGCTCTCAAAGATTTCATTTTGCAGACCATCCGGGAGTGTATTACCCTCGTATAGGGTTGACACGATGCCTGAATGTAGCCCGGAGGAATTACTCACCATGGCTCCATTGAAGCATTATGATGACCAATGGGCATGCTGCATGAATTCACTAAGGGACTTTAAAGGGTTTACTAATAACTATAATTACAGAAAGGGGCGTGGTCTGTGCTCTGTGGGCGGGCCCACATGTGTCCATCATCACACATGTGACCTATGACGTGACCCATGACGTCATATGGTGTTTGTATGAGGAGCACATGCTGGCACCACCCTGTAGTAGTCAGGGTCTGTGGGTGGTGCTAAGGCCCAAAAAAAAAAAAAGGTTTGTTTCCGGTCACCTAACCTACCTCAGCCTAAAGGCGCCGACCTCAGATTTTTTCAAGAAAATTTTCATATTTTAATTTTAATTTTTCCTATTTTTTCATAATTTTTGCACATTGACATCATATTTCTAATATTCTTTTTAGGATTACTTGTGTCCAAGTCTAGAATCCAACATTCTGGCCAAGTACTCTTAAGTTTTGTGCTGGTGTGATGGAAAAATCGATTCTCCATGACTCAATTCTCAATAATAACAATGGAATATATGGGCCAAAATACGATCCAGTAAAAAAAAAATTTAAAAAAAAAAAAAGTCAGACCTACCTACCTCAACTTTTTGGACCATGTTACCGGAAACTTACAATTTTTTTAGGCCTAATGGAGGTTGTACTGATGGACACCATGTTTACACAAGAAAAGACAGCTATAGCTCTTTGATGCCAACATGACATCTCTATATCCCAGGGAGGGGGGATATCATGGTATCTCCCCACTGCCAAACTACCAACCCCCTAAATCCAGGCAATATAACTGCTCCCAGATTTCTGAAGTAATCCACCACCCCCCTATCTTAGGGCATTTATGGACAATGCCCTCTAATTTCAGGGCATTTGGAGGGACTGAATAGCTGAGATTTGCAGAAATATGTGCAGCATGGGCCCTAATATGTACTGTACAGTAACTTTTTTTCTGGTGAAGAAGAGATACTTAATGCCCCCTATTTGTCAGGTACACACAGTTACCTCCCCCTAAATTTCTGTCTCACCACATTCGCTTGTAAAGCCCGTATGGCAGTCGGTAGCCTATTCTGACCAGAGTACCCTCCTTCAGGTCTATACCTTTGATCTTCAAGATATTTCTGCCATGTCCCTTCAATGCTTTGGCTCCACATTGGTGCATCATGACTATCTTTCTAACCCGGACTACCTAGACCCCAGTCAGAGGCGTACGAAGCAAATCATCATTGGGGGGGGGCCGGCGAGGGCACCATTGCGACCACCTTGAATTGTCGGCTGATGCGTGATGCCATCTATATAATGCATATATAGATTTCATATAGAAAAGTAATTTTTTGGTAAATTTTGGATCTGACTTTAGGCTCAGACCCCCATTTTCCCTATGACATCACCATAATAATCTAATTTGAGATGTAAAGTTTTAGCTTCTTTTCCACTGTGTTTATGAGTTCTTGGAAAATATTGGGGGGTCCCAGACATACTCAGGCCCCACCTCCTTCATGATTGGGGGGGCCCAGGCCCCCCTGGCCCCCCCTTTTTCTACGCCCCTGCCAGTCCCTGCACTCCCAAATACATCTGGGATTCCAAATATACCCCCTTTCCACTGATTTCTCAGTGAAAAAGGACCCCTTTTTAAGGTAAAATCGTGGATTTTTAGGGCATTAAAAGTACCCCTTTTGTCATGAAATGCAGAGATATCTACAAGGCGTACCCCTTTCCATGAAAAGAAAACCAATAAATAATACTACTAATACACCAATTTGCATGTCATTCACTCATTTGCATACCAAAATTTGCATCTGTACTTGAGATACTATGGCGATTTGAAGACCCCCTTTCCATGAAGGCACAGTAAAATATACCCCCTTTCCAAGGAGGCTTATGTATAAAACACCCCCTTTTTCGGTTTCCACTGATTTACAAAGACTTGTAAAAGGACCCATTTTTCTGTGTTTTCCGTAATACACGTGGTGTCAGTGGGTATCAGTGAGTGCGGGGACCGGGCTCTAGACAGCATGTATGGTCAGTGCATTACTCCAAAATGTTAAATTCAATCATCGGAATGAAGAGAGGACACTAACCTTGAGGTATTTGTTAAAGGGAATCCACTGTCTTCTCATTTTTGTTGATGTCAAAGCTTGATGGTAGTCAGCTTATGGTTGGCATGGGATGAGTTTATGATTGCTTCTGCATCTTATCATAGTAGGCCTATACAAGACTTCTTAAGAAACATTTCTTCTTTTGTCCCCCTCCCATTTTCTTTTACTTTTCTTTTGTCTACTATGATTCCGTGTACCATTTTTTACATTTCACCTCTTTCATTGTTGTTGATTTCTCATTTTCAATTATATTTCTAATCTAACACTAAGGCATCCTAAAGGAATATGGCAGTTTTTGTACGAAAGCCAATACTTCTTTATTTGCACCATTGTTAGAACAATAGCAATGCTTTGGCTTTCCTTTTCCCCATTTGCGGTATTTTTTTTTAAACATCCTTTGCAACCGTCGGGAGAGGTTGGGTATTTCAGCCCCTCTCCATAAGCCACCATCTCCCTGTTGCTATGGCCCCCCTCAATCAAAGAGGAAACAAGTTTTACAGCAGAATGCTCGGAAAGTCACCTTTTAAGTTGTAAGAAAAGAAGCATGTTCCATCTTAAAAATACACAAATGTGCACGTTTTCTTTTTTGGTTCTTGTTTCGTTTTTGGCAAGACCCTCCAGTGTCAGGTTGACTCGGCTGGTGTCCTCAGTTGACAGTGTTGACACCTTGCACAGTGAGGCGTCTGGCAAGTGTCACATTACCTGCTGTCAACCTACCTCGGGTTACCATGGTAATGACCCAAAATAATTGTGAAAATTGTAAGGCACAAGTGTTGTCTCACCAGCTCTATGGGCTATTATAAACCAGCGTCGGATTCAGGGTTTTAAAAGGGAGGGGGTGCGCGTGCCCCTTTTTTAGCTCCTAATTTTGGCTTAATTCTTGGTTAAAAATGAGTGAATAAACTCTTAACTACAGGTGAAAAAGGGAGAGCCATCTAAATCCGCCACTGAAAAAAGCCACAAAAAGAAATCTGGACTAAGTTCATGCCACGGTGAGCCATCACTTCTTTAACCCTTTAATTCTTTAGATCCTGCATTACCTCGGACTCAAAGTCCTCGAATATTTTGCTTCCTCAGACATTTTTCCTTGCATTTTACCCCGGCATTTTATAAAGTAAGGACTGACTTTATACATGTATTCCAGTAGCCGACAATTTAGCACAGAGGGCGGTACTTTTGAAATGTTTCTCTTAAAATGAAAGAATATAATTCTTATTATTTCCCTGATCTGAGATTTGATAATCATTTAGGCCTAGTGGACTCTGGGGATAGCCTACAATTTGGGTATAACTTAGTAACATGATCCATAGGCTCCTCCCTTGTCCTTGGAGGGTAATTTCCATGGTTACCTCCTTCTATTTATCCCTCTGTCCTCACGTGACCTTTATTTGACCTTGAATATTCCCACACACACCAATGGGCGCCTTATGCACACCGGAAATGTGATCTGTGACCCTGTGCACATGCGTGGTCAGGTCCAGGCGGAACTGCCAGTCAGACCGAGGCCTGCAGACAACATTGGGCCCATGACATCAATTATGACGTCATTAATGTTCCAATACGTCATCAATATTTCATGGGCATTTGATTTGCTTCAGGGTGACAATATGTCACATTTCCTATCAGAAAACGTGGAGTAGGACAGGGGTAAAATCTGTGCATGGTAGAGAATCTAAATAGACTTCGGAATAGTGTTTGAAAGGGAGATGAGAGTTTTTTTTTCTTCAAGTGCTGTTAAAAAGATGGCGGAGGAAATGGAGTATCGACCGAGAGATCTTTGTTGATGAGACAGCTCGGCGTGTATCTTGTCTGTCTAAATAGCCGGGGGAAAATTAACATAATGGAAAGATGAATGCCTATGATGTTTTTAGTCCTCCCCAGTACTAACCCACCCAGGGGGTAATCCTGAATGGACTTCAAATCTACCACTCAAATCACAAGTGGCTCTAAATAAGAGTAATACACTTCACATCAAGCCGACCAATGATACCCAACCACTCGATAAATTCCCCCCCCCCCTTATGTCCACATCTAAAGGCAAAAACAAAGTCCTATAAAACCGCCTTCACACCGAGCTGACTCCTTTATTGGACTTGTTCAAAAGAAGTGCCCGCGGAGTGATACAATGAGTGAGGAGGCGGTGGATGTATCTGGCTGTGTGGGGAGGCGCAGGGGGACTAGGGCAATATTTACATTAGGAAATTAGTTCTAGCCAGACGTCGGACTCCATCTCTGTATAGGGTGACAGTAGTCTAATGACAGGAATAGGAGCTAGGGGGGATGGGGGGGAGGGGGTAAACCTTCACAGGGCGATATAATTATAGTGCATTAATGCATCATGGATATTAGTAGTCATAAAGAACAATGCCCTGGCGATTCACCCGCTCTGGTAATATATCCCCCTGACTGCAGATGCTTATGAGAACTTTGCTTATATTCGAAACCTTTCAGCAAATTGTTGTGAGTCCTCGTCAACCTGTGTGAAGTGGCTCACACATGTCGCTAGATGGAACACGACGTCGTTATAGCACAAGATCACCAGGAATAGCAATTGCTATGGCACATGAGTCTAACGCACAGTGCATGCGAAAGATTACGGAATGAGTTATCACTCAAAAAGGAGTCACCATTGATGACCAATCATGGCGACAGATGACGACAATTTGCTGGGCTATATTATGAAGATCATGGAGGAATGCATGATATGCCAGGGTAATCGGTGAGTACCGGCCATTGCAGACTGCTCACTAAGCATCATCATGACAACCAATGAGCATGATACATTAATAAATCAATGTCCCTTGAACTCCCTTTAATGCATATATTCAGTACTATAACATTGTATTTTTGGAAACACAGTGATTGAAAGGGTTAAGACACAGAGTATAAGTGGGGAGCTACAAAGATAAAAGGCACTAATAATCCCTGAGGAAATGGAGATTTGTCAGCAGGATCTTGGTGAGACATGGAGAGCTGAATCCTCCAGGAACTGATGACTATGACTGATGTTCTTTAGGATGTGGTATCTATGTGTGTGTACCTATGTGTATCCATCCCTCTGTGGGCGTCTATTGAGAGCCACAAAGGGATGTTACACTGGTGGTGGCGGCATCTGCAGCAGAATTGCAACTTGCTGCATCTAGGGCTCATCCATAAATGATGTCACGCCAAATTTGACCATTTTTGCCCCCCCCCCTCCATCATCTTTTTACTCATTTTGCAATGCTGATTGTATATGAAAAAATTAATCCCGTCATGCATGCGTGGCCTGACCTGACCCCCCCTCCCCCCTCCAGGGGGCGAGTTACTCACCAGGGCTGCATTTATGCATCCTGTCGACCAATGGGCATGATGCGTTAATGTATCAGCGGCCCTTAAAGGGTTAAAGGAAGAAAGCCCTTGATGGGGGTCCCAATGTCCCACGTTGATTTTAAGAAATGGCCATGTCACCATGTCGATTTTAAGAAATGGCTATGTCCCTGTGTTGATTTTAAGGAATGGCCATGTCCCCATGTTGATTTTAAGGAATTGGCCATGTCTCATGTCACTAGGCCCAAAAATGCTCATGTCGCCACGTCAATTTTAGGGGTCTAGAGCCATATATATGCAAGGCCTTCAGTTTAGTGTTTCTAAACACTTGGTGGTCGCTTGATGCAATAGCTGTAGGAATTGCGGGTGTTCCTGCGATCCCATCAACACGTTCATAAACCTCTCACCAGGATAGCGCGAAAAATAAGACAAAAATATAACAAAAAAAGGAAAAAATAAAAGTGTAAAAAGTAGAAGTAAAAGGTGTTGACGGTGTAAAATAGGAGCCCACCTGTACCGCCTGGAGCCACTTTGATGTGGGCCTCCCTGGTGGGTCTTCTATACTTTACACTTATTTCATGTCAAATACCATGGTCCCTTGGCCCTTTAAAGTCCGCTGATGCAGGAGTGAGTGCATCATGCCCATTGGTCGTCATGATTCACCAATGAAGTGCTGACGAGACTATTCAACAGCACCCTCAATGAACACCTGAATCGATGTTAATCAAAGAGAAAAAAAACCTACATGAAAGAGACGGTGACTAAAACTAGCTGTAGGTCTACCAATGCCTCCAAAAGACGGCGAGTTAATGTAAATATGGGTAGAATGAACTCATTACAGCCCCCAAGGGGGCAGGGAAATAAAGCCTCATACCTCGCGTGTAGATCTTTCAACTGTTGCAGCGTGCACCAGGCCTTACAGTCAGATTGTGCATGAATAACCCAAGATGCATGAATACAGCCCTTGCAGGTCATTTACCAGGGTTATATTCAGGGATCATCATCAGTGGGGAGAGAGCAGCCAAAAAATATGTGTGTGTGTGTGTGGGGGGGGGGGGGTGTAAGTTTTGTTCATTTACTATATAATCTTTAGGTCTATCCTGAAATAGTGTGTGACTATGCATCCCCACATCCCCCGTGGCTCCCACACCACTCATCATGACAATATTGGGTTTGATGTACTTGAGTACTTGAGAATTTGAGCAATTGAGAATTAGCATGCCACATGAAGACTTACTTAATTGGTACATATATAATATACATGGGTATACACTAATTTTTCCAGCCACTGGCCACCCGGGCCAGTAGCTTCAGAAATCTATGGGCCTGGAGCTAAAACTGCGGGCCCAGAATAACTAGTTTACCTTTTAAGATGAATTACAAGGTATTTCTCATTAATTCACACCATTACTTAGTAGAAATGGCTAGATTCCTGCTGACTTTCTCTTTCCAATGATATATAACATGTATATACTCATAGGAATGGATATCTCTCTGTAAACTTCTGTGGGCCATCCCGGGCCCACAGGAAGGTAATTCATGAGAAATCTACGGGCCCAAAGCCCAAAACTGTGGGCCAATGGCTCCCGGGGCAGCGTTAGTGTCTATACCCCTGATATAATTATGTGTATTACAATCTCAATAGGGCATAATACATTAAACCTTTAAGTGCCGGTCTCGAATAAGCACAGGGTTTAGGTGAACATTGAAATCGACCTCCAGCATTGCAAACAGTTTTCAAATCAGGGAAAGGGGGAGAGGTAGATTGAAATTGTCAAGTTTTTGAGCGTTCAGAATTTATATAGACCCCATTATATAACATGAATCTGAATTGAGTATACTCTAAAGTAAAGGGTTAATGAGGGTGAAGAAAACATGTCGGATGCGCGAAAATCTTTTACGCCCCCCCTCGTTGACAGTAAACATTTTTGCGCCCCCCCAAACCGGAGGCGCGGAGAATTTTTGCGCCCCTCTTTGAGCAATAGTAGCGCGCAGGCTTTTTTTGCCCCCCCCTCAAGAGGGGTCCAAATTTTGTTAGCCCCCCTCTGGATGGGTCTGAAATTTTTACGCCCCCCCTCAAACCCACCATCCCCCCTGTTGATAAATAATGACCACTCGCTTAGCTGGAGGGATTCGCAACATGATGTTGGGGTATGTTATGTGTTCACTCTATTCCTGTCCAGGCTAGCTCAAGCTTTCACTGGTCCCTATAAGCTATCTGAATGTAAGAGTCATCACCATATTTTCAGATTATATTTTATCCTGAAGTGTGGACTCCCTGAATTACTTAATTTATATTTAATCATATAGATGTATTGATATGTGAAGGAGTAATTGAATTGGGCTTTTATACTCTTTAAGTTGAAATAATAACGTAATCATCTGATTGATGTCCAATCTCACGATTGAATATATAAATCTAAAAAGGGCTTATGTGAAAGGAGCAGGGAAATCCTTTTGTACACTTCAGGAAAATGAACATCTGATTCAATTTACTGATTTATGTGGCTAGGGAAGGACTTCGATACAAAAAAAAACAACCTCAAATTAAATAGGTTTATTTTGTGCACAATTGATATGTGTCATACTAGTAATTGTGCATGATCAAGTTGTCATATGAGAAATATCATATGACTAGTGGTATATAGTGAGTAAGAATATCAAGCTCTTATCTAGTGTTATTTCCAGTTATCACTGGTTTATTCAACTTTAGGCAGACATGTAGGAATATCAATCACCCATATGTTAATATGCAGGTAATTTCCACACACAGTAATTATACAGTTGGTTATAAAGTATAAAGTTCTGTTCCACTCCACCTGTGAGGTAATAATAATAATGATACACTGTCCAGTGTGGTCCTAGGTGGGTTCCCACACCTAGCTCCTGACCTGCTGCTTAGAGGGATAATATATAAATGTGTAACTTTACCCTCTGGTAGGTGTCTTGTAGCAGATAGCCTCTGGCCACTAGTTTTATAGTCCTATGCCTGTCTGGCATAGTCTAACCCAGCATAGTGCAGAGCTATAGCAGATAGCAGGAGAGTTGACTGGAGATGTTACCTCAAGGGTGGTTCTGGTGATTCTGATTTCTAGAGGGAGCAGCCAGTGGTATAAATAGATAGAACTAAACGACCGTGGTGTACGAGGTGGCCGATCCACCACGAGGGGGGATCAGCCACCGAGGGCACCAGGGGAGTTTAGTTCTATATTTATTTTATGTTTTTAGAGTGTCTAATTAACTGAAAATTAGCAAAATCCGTTACCGTAGTCCCCCGTACGAGCGGCGGTCCGCCATTTTGAATGTTTACATGCACCCAGAACGAGGCTGCAGTGGTGGATCTGCCGCTGTGGTGGATCGACACACGTTACGCCACTGGGGGTGTGGTGATCGACCGTGCAATGCTATCTCTACGGGAAGAAGTTATTCACATAAAATAAGTACCATTTCCTGGCTTGGCCCCTCAGACTGGCTGGAGCCAGAGGCATCTGCCTAACTCTGTGATTGTTTGAGGGGAGTCTTTCATGTGTCACTGGGTGCAGAAAGGACCCCCATGGACGCCTCCATGTCCCCCATTGTCTCGGTCGGTTTGGCATGTTCAGACCCTTATATCTCGGTTGTTTACGCAGCTACAGCCTTCATATTGCGCATGCGCAGACTTGAATATGTCAAATTACCACCGCCCGCTTTCCGGGCGCGTAACTTGCGCTGGTTTGTCTGTAGCGCATTCAGAGGTCGAAACAGTCTTGTTGGCGTAACTTCCTTAATAATAGAAGTTCTGCCTTGATCTTGGACTCATTTTAACTGTCTAATTATGGCCTTTTCATAAATGCTTTCATATTTGACCTAGGTTGCTCAGGAGCGACGCTAGAGCAACCGGAAGTTTATGGCATCGTTACATATGTAACCTATTGTTCAGTCTTGGGATGCTCAGACACCCATGACGGCATCAGCGGTGCCCAGGCACCCGTGACGGCCGGTTGCATTCACTTACAAGTTATTATATTGTGCACTGAACCATGAGGTTGGTCTGCTTTGACCATTAGATCATTATATCCCGCATTATATTGTGCAGTGGACCATGAGGTCGGTTCCTTTGGTGATGTAACTTATGTATACTTGACATAGCTGGTGTTCAGTGGAGCATGAACGCTCTCCTAGAATGTCTGAATGCTCTCCTAGAATGAACGCTCTCCTAGAATGTCTGAACGCTCTCCTAGACATTCTATATATTAATTTCTTATATATTCTTTGATTAATACAGTAATATGTTAAAATAATTGGAATAATAAAATGGTATATGATATATGGATCGTCAATTTGACATCAACCCCAAACTGGGTAGTTCAATGGTTAATACTCGAAGTTCATGGATCCTTGTAATCCTTCAAAGACTGATGGCACATTAACGGTTTGGTACATGTCCACTTTGCTAGCATCATCGAACTCTAGTGCCCTGAGGAATAAACTCTAAAGGCACCACCCTACAGGAAGCGCAGGGGATCGGTATGATGCAGCAATAAAGTGCACACTCACCAACACTTCATTGGTGCATCATGATGACCTATGGGCATGATACACTCCTGCATTAGCGTATCCATACTGCGTATCCAGGCAACCATGTTCATTACGTCATCAGATCGTGTGCACTCCAATAGAGCTACGTACGTCCATAACGTAGCAAAACAATTAGATACGTCCCTTACGTACCTAGCTCCGTAGTGGAGATGCGTGTACGGATACGTCCACATTAGCTTTGCTAAAACTACTCATCAAACGCACGCACGTAGGCAATGTTAGCGCAAGGATTGTCAATGAGGTGTCAGAACCTGCCACCTGCAGCTCCTCTTCTCTTCTGTAGCTTGCTTTTTATTCAGTACATTGCTGTAAAACTATATAGTTATTGATCCATGAAGTCTGAGTGCGCCTATATGTGTGGTATTATGGTATTTCTGCATTCCTTACGAAATCACTCCAAGAACTGGATTGCACTTGTCATCCCTCTCACAAACACTCCACATATCTCCCAGATGGTCTATTATGGTCTATAATCTCACTGTATTCTTTTGGAGATGGAACTACAAATACCAATAATTCAGCTTCTTGTACAAAAACAAAAGAAAAAAAAACAAACATGAAAAGTATCAGTTTTGTGTAAAATATAACCTTATGCCCTTGATTTGTTTCAGGTGAGAACCTTTTACCTTTAGGATAAAACTGGACACAAAATATCAAAAGGTAAGTCCACTTTTAAAGGAGCTATCACACAAAACCAACAGATATCCCTCCTCTGGAGTCACCTTTCCGTTCTATATTGCAGTTTTTATACGCTTCACAAAGCCATACATAATATTGAATATCAGAAAGTGAGTCGCGGGGTTGTGTTTATTCAGTCGTCAAGTCAACAAACAAAGTTTTGGGGATTTTCGCTGGTGGGCGATGTTGGGGGAGGTACGGGGGATTGGACTGGTGGATTCTGGGTAACATGGACGTGTAATCCCCACATCAAATAGTGAGGTATGTACAGGTGTGACAGTTGCACCTACACACTCATCATAACCCCCCCCCACACACACACTTTGCAGATAGGATACGGTTCTACCCTAGTGGGACGTATAAGCGCCGGGGTCTCAAATAAGTGCCGGTCTCGAATAAGCACTGGGTGTACAGGGGTATAGAAATTAATGAGAGCCCGGGCGATTAAACTGGCCATTACAGACCTCGTGAGATAGCCCTCAGTCAGACCTAGGTTGTGGTCTGTGTATAGAAGGTCTTGACATTTGATGAGGGGTATTTTTCCAAAATGTTGGGCAATGGCAGTTGTAAGACCATTACCTAAGGATGGGGATTAAGCAATGGTAAAAAATTGGCAACCCATATCAATACTGCCAATGCCGTCTAAAGTCATTGAGAAAATTCTGTATTATTACTTATGTGAAAGTATGAAGAAAAATGGTACTTTTTGTGAAAACCAATATGGTTACAAAAAAGGGACAGGTACTGGTGATGCCACTTTTGACTTTGTTAATGAGCTTTATGAATGTAGAAACAATGGTCTGATAACAGGGGCTCTATTTATAGACTTCACTAAAGCATTTGACAGTGTATTACATTCAAAATTGCTAATTAAACTCAGTAAACTTGGTTTGAGTAAATCTAATTTTCTATGGTTTAAAAGTTACCTGGAAAATAGAAAACAATGAACTAGCTATGGTAATAAATTGTCCTCAAACCAAGATATTGATTACGGTGTCCCTCAAGGATCAGTTTAAGGTCCCCTGTTGTTTGTCCTATATATTGATGATGTTAAGGTCTTAAAAAAATGCAAGATTAAACTGTATGCTGATGACATTGTGATTTATATTCTAACAAAGATATAGACTTGGTTAATGAGAATTTGAATGAAGATGTAATTAACTTTAAGCGTTGGGTTATCGAAAACAGACTAACAGTAAATCCAACTAAAACAAAATTTATGTGGTTTTGTAGTTCTCATAAATTGAAAAGATGTCTGGATTCTACTATAGACTTCAATGGCAGCACTGTGCAAACTGTCACCTTCTTTCCATATTTAGGTGTACATATTGACAGTAAACTTAGTTTTGATAAACAGATTAAAATTATTAAAAGAAATGTATGCAATAAACTATTTAGGTTTGCTTAGTTAAGAAAGTTTTTAACACAAGAGCAAAGTGTAAAGATATACTGTTGTACAATCAGACCAATTATAGAATATTGTTCATTTATAAGTACTAGTTGTAATGAGGATGGTCTTATGGCATTACAACGACTGCAAAATAGAGCTCTTAGAGTTTGTCTGAAATGCAATATTAGACGGTATAGTGTGAAGGAGTTGCATGAAATTTGTAAGGTTCCAGTGTTAGAGAAAAGATTTGACATGCTATTATTATGCTTAATGTATAAGAAATCAAAGACTGTGTTAAATAGACCACAATCTTATAATACAAGGTCTCAAACGAAGATTGTTTTTGAACTACCTAGGGTTATTACTAGACACTATAAAAGATCGCCATGGTACAGAGGGGTGGCTCATATTGACATTTGTCAAGATCCATGAAGTTATTGTACTGTTTCATTTGTGACTTTCCTTTGAAAAATCAATAAAACTTGGTCTGCTCTATAGCATTATTTAAATTAACATAGCAGTTCATTAATGCAATGAGCAAGTCCAAAAAAAAAAGATATTGAGGAAGAACCTCAGTGAATCTTTTCAGAGAATACTGAGGAAAATGTATATATGGCCTAACTCGTTCAGACAAAAGAAATTACGGCAGAATGCATGGAGAACTCTTTTTGACATGTAAAAAAATGTTTCATCTTAACGATTATCTAAACAACCACTTAAGCCGTGTGTCCACATGGCGATAGAATTTGGTGTTGACAAAATTGCTGACGACAAAAACCTTTTTATCACCCATTTGCGATGATAATATCTAACATGTTTGATTTCTGTCATTGGGAATGGACAACAAAATTGGTTTTATCATCAGGAATGGACGACAAAAGGGGTTTTATCGTCGGAAATTTTGTCGGTACAAATTCTCTTGCCCTGTGGTCACAAGGCTTTTGTAATACAAAAACATGCACATTTACTTTTCTGGTTCACATTTCTTTTGGCAAGACTGCCCTGGCTGCTGACTTATTCACATGGCCTTGTCCCTTATTTGAGAACGGCGCTTATTCGAATACTGTTCTTAGTGCTGAAGATTGTTTTCGGTACCCCTATATCCCCGGCACTTATTCGGGACTGCCGCTTTAACAAGTCACTACATCCTTTGCTAATCCAGTTTAAATGACTGACAAGTCATAGCAGTAAAAGCAGAGACGCACCTATGTTGACCTGTTCAGGACATCCAAATCTTATTTCTGACATGGGATGCACTCTACCTCCCCTAATAATTAACATTAGCAAAATTATTTATCAATTTGAGGTCTTATTTGGTACTATAATAGGTCAGTGACCACAGCTTTTGATATTCGCTTTATGTTTTATTACGGTATTTCTTATCATTTTCATGAACCCATGATGTCCGTCTCTATGAAAATCAAAATGTCTGTTCCATAGAGCCTGAGTCACAAGGGTTCAGAAAGATAATTTCTGTTGCCCTTTTGTAACTTGTGACCAAATACCTTTGTCAACCAGTCCCTACCTCGACGATAGAAAATATTGGCAGAGCAGAGCAGAAGAGAAAAGGGGAGGAGGTAACTGCAAAAAATGCTGAGAGAGAGACAGAGAGAGAGAGAGAGACAGACAGAGAGAGAGAGAAAGAGAGAGAGAGGCCCATGCAGGGGTCAGAGCAGCCTTGATCTTCCAGGCCCTATACGGCACATGGCTATTGTATTATTGACCAATGGGAGGCATCCCTGGCATATACTGCGGAGTCGGGGGCTGAAGGTGTTAGTCATAGTGCCGTCGGGGTCTAATGGCGGCCCCCAGCTGATAATGGCTATGTGAGCTATAGTGGGCATGGAAGATTTCTTATCAAATCACTGCAATGCCTCCTCTAAAATGATCCAGGATCCTGGATCATTTTCTCATAAGGTAGTGGCCTCACTGATTGGTGCATTCCCCTATGTGCTAATGAATATTTATGAATGAAGCTTATTCCCCTGTGATCATACCTGTTGCAACTTCATTACTAGAACCAACAGGCTCAATGCAACTACAAAACTTGGGCTTAGGCTGGGATTGAACTCACGACCCTTGGATTTGGAAACCTCTGCTCTCCCAATTGAGCTAGCCAGGCATTCAATTTACCAGCAGCCAAGGGAACAGCATATTATCTTGGTTGTAGGGTTAGGGTCAGGATACAATATAGGTAAGTTTTTGACACCTGCTTCAACCTGTCGCAACGTCAATGGATCTATAATAAATCTCCCAGACTGTATATAGTACAGTCTGGGCTCGTCCGGGACTGGCATGAGAGTGGAATTAATGACACATAATGTTATTGCCCTAGTGCAAGAAGGTTGTGACTGACACTTTGGCAGAAATGAATTTTCTTCTGTTTCAATATCTATCGACCCTTAGGTAGCTACTTAGAAAGCACTAAAGCTTTGTCTATAATAAGGCCAAAAAAATATATTGTGTGTTTCCAGTTACATAGATAAAGTCTAGGGTCGGTAGGTCGTATTTTTTTTGTTGTTGTTGTTGATTTTGTATAGAAATGTATGGGCAGACATGTTGGATTATGTGATTTTACAGTAGTAATATGAAAAACATAAGAAATGTGAAGCATATGTAAAAGATATGAATGACTGTATACCAATAGATGAGGGCCTATATGAGTTCCAAACAGAATTGGTGAAAAATTATGAAAATTACGGAAAAATTCGCAAAATAAAAAAGAATTGCAGGGTCAACCCCTGTTTTGCTAGGGTCGGTCGGGTAACTGGAAACAAACCTTTTTTTTAGGCCTAAGTATGCCTACAGGCCCCAGTGCAATATTGCCGTTTTCGCTTGGTGCTAGAGTAAATGGAACACTTCTTTTTGCCTCTCCTGCAAAACTACGATATATCTTTACCAGAAGAAAAAAACGGCAACAAGGAAAACCAGGCAGAGTAAAAAGGGGGTAAGGAACGGAAGCGTGCTAAACAGATAAAATAATTGGGAAGGGAAGACGTCAATAGCTTGAGATATAAAGGTAATGTAGAGCAAAGGATTGGGGAAGGAAGAAAGTGGAGGGATAGGGTAGTTTCACCCTAAGACGTCCACCTTATCCTCCTGATAAAACATTTGACCATGTCAATTTCCCATAAACTTTTTTTTGGGCTGTTGACTTGGGTGCACTTGTCAGAGCAAACCTACCCTAGCCATGGCAAATGGGGAGGTAGGGAAGTGAAATAAATGAAGAGGGGAGGTACTATATTACATCTATAAACCTATTATAACTGTGCATTTTTACACCTGTGGATGCCCTGGCCATATCTGGGTGATGACATACAGGTATTTCACCCCCTACATGCACACCGCGATATTTACCTGAGGTAGTGGTTTTTGCCTCACAATGTATCCAGTATATACATTAACCCCCACAGACTTTTCACATTTAACCCTTTATGTACTGTTGTTTTGAGTGGGCTTTCAAATTTATTTTCTGGTTTTGAATTGAAGGTTTTAGACAGAGGCAGGTGTCGATCACACCCTCCATTTTGTTCTGAGTTAAGAGTTGGTTTTACTATCTTAGGCCCCAAATCTAGTCCAAAAAAGTTGGCTGCGCAACCCCAGTTTTTGACCAAATTTTGGGATCCAAAGTATGTAATTAAGCTCTTACGTACTGGGAAAAAGGGGGGCGCTCCCCTAGTCTAAATCCCCCACTGCGTCGCTTTTTTTAAATCCTGGATCTGTAACTGATTTTCTTTTTCGTAGCCATAGTTCGTAAAAACATTGACCTTATGTTTACATGATGCAGAAATGCAGGCCTTGCATGATACTCACCAAGGCTGCATTAGTGCATCATGACACCAAATTGGCATGATGCATTAAAGCATCATGTTCCCTGCTTGGGAGTTAAGACCTGCATGCACTGGGGGGAGTCTAAGCCCTTGAGTTCATAGATAGAGTTTCTCTACAATAACATCACATCGTACTTCATATTTACTCGGGGATCCGAATTTCGCGCAATGACATGTGCACTTTCAATGAAAGAGAAGATTTGAAATGATGAACATAATTCTCTTAATTGGTTTTTCCTTCATTATCGCCATGGAGATTTGATCATCATATATTATTTTAGTTTAGAGGTTATTCAAATCAGTACAGTTTATAAAGTGTCCAGCTATTCCCTGAGGAGAATACAGTCCCAAAGGATGGGGAATACATGCAATGTAACAAAAATAGAAAAATGGCTCCTTGGATAAAGCGCAGGTTTTGGAAAAGCGCCAGGGGTAGAGGGCCTTTGAAATTATTAAATACACTATGATCTAAATCTTGAATAGGCGCTGGCCTTGAATGAGCCCCTGGGGTAGAGCCTGATTGAAATCACTGAGCGCCCGGGCGCTTATCCAGACCAATGCGGTATATCAAAAGTAATCTAATCTGACTCTAGATTTCAGAAAGAACATAATTTATGAAGTTTCATTTGTATTTTAGGCGCAAAATTAAAAAAACTTTCACTCCTCAGGGACTACTTCATATGCAGTTATGTAGTGTCCATCTCCTTTAGTTTGGGTGTATGAGTTTCTACCATCAACATGACATGCCCCCCCTTCAGTGGGACCCTAATTTGCCCTTCATCTCATCTCCTGTGCATGCGTGAATGCTGAAAACGAGGCTGTAGCTGCATGCTCACATCCCTGTAATGTAGGTCATTTAACCATCCTGCTCTATTCCGTATTCCGCCAGGACCTTTTTCCGTTTCCCCAAGGACCACTTTTCCCTGCCACCGTCCGACTCATAATCTGATGGTATTGGCAGCCAACTGTCTTCTTGCCTGTCACGAGACTAGAATGAGATATCACGAGATCCCAGATCCCAGAAATACAGGAATGGCCCAAGACCCCTAAATTCGACACAGTGACATGGCCATTTCTGAAAATCGTCATGGTGACATGGCCATTTCTTAAAATCGACATGTGACATGGCCACGCTAGTGACATGTGACAGGACAATTTCCTAAAATTGACATGTGACATGGAGCTAAGTGACATGAAAAATAGGACACAAAGAAGGTCTCAGAAATCCTCAGAAGGTTTCAGAAGACACCCTTTTTGATCACAGATCTTCAAAATTTCCTGGGTTTATTGGTTATAACCCTAAGGTGGGTTCTCCATTTTTATTTAGAGGGTTTTTGTGATGTGTAGGCCTATTTATAAGGGAAACACCTGCCGGTACCGAAAAAGTCATCATGAAAATAGGGTTTTACCCTTTTTGGGGGACTTGAGGTCCTGGTGAAAAAGTATTTCATAATGGGATTTTTATGTTGTCAGATAGGCCTCCTGTCGGCTCAGAATGCACCATTTCACTTCTAATATTTCAAAATTTTCCTGGGGTGTGTCTCCACACCCCCCTTTAATATATTTCTAAACACAACACAATCCTGAAGTCATGCATTTAAATAACTGTACATTTTACCCTTTCCCCCTCCCCCGGGGGGGGGGGCACTGACTCTTTGATTGGTGGTACCAACTGCGAAACTACAGCCCCCCCCTTTTTTGCAATTTCACAGCCCCTTAAAATAAGCTTTAATTTTCACAGCCCCCCTTTTTTGAAGAAGTTTGATAACAGCCCCCCTTCTCCCCCCCAATAAATTGAGAGCCCCCCACCCAATATCTCTGGGTGCTGGGCCCTAGCTTTGAAAAGCTTCCGCCTCCCCTGTTGAATAGGGAGTGGTCATTATTTATCAACAGGGAGGGGGTGGTTTGATTGAAGGGGGGCGTAAAGATTTTTGACCCCTCTTGAAGGGGGGTGCAAAAAAATTGGCCTCTTATAGGGAAAAAAGCCAGATCAAAGAGGGGTGTGAACACCCCCTTTTGATAAATAATGACCACTCCCTGAGTTGTTATAAGCCCCATATCATGTATTCCGAGGTAGCAGGTTGTCCCATGGGCGCCGCCATTGCTGGAGCTTGTTACCAGCGAGTTCTACTGATAAGACCTATCAGATGGGTACCAGTTGGCCCCCGAGAGGGCCGCAGTGAATCATTGGGAGTATCTCATTGGCTTATAATCAAACCTGCTAATTCCGTATAGGTCTAATTGGATCAGCTATATGTTAGTGACACTATTGATATGGGTTTTTTGCTTAGTGACATTGGACATTGGCCTTTCTTAAAATCATGGAGGTATGTACCTCCATGTTAAAATCGACATGTGACATGGGGACCCCCTATCAAGGGCCCCACAGGAGATACAAGGTACAAGGCAGGCAGATCTTTACTTCATGTTCTACCATTTCACGTCATGCGAGTTAGGGTAATTAAATTGGGGCCAATTCCCCCTCAGTGCAAAAGTGATATGGAGACGAAAATGAGGCTCTTAGCTAGGACCGGAAGTGCTCATCTGTGGACGTGTTATCCAGAGATGAAGTCGCGGCGGTCGCTGATTGGTTTAAAACACTTTGCATATGGCGGGGCTCAGCCGGCAGGCGGCTCTGCTGATTACCGAGTAAACACCTCATTTGTGGTAGGGATCGCCGGGAACATTCCCAATACCAAACGCTGCGAGGAACCAGGGGCTTCTCGCTAGAAATTATCACCCAGTGTCGTTATAGCTCTTTTCCCTCTCTGCCACAGGACTAGCATCGAATAAGGATGACTTGGGGGGGGGGGGTTCAGTAGCGACTGCGGCCGGACCCCTGAGAGTGGTTGGCGGTCAGCTGGTAGAAAGTCTGAAAAGGAGGGCGGTCATCAAAATCAGGGGCTTAATTCATTAAAGATAAAGCTGTCACTTGAGTATGTGGCATTATATCCCACTATGGTGTGAATAGCTAAAGATTTCACATAGTGGTCCCCGATCTTTGATGCAGTGAGTGGTGAAATAAAACGATGAGGGGGGGGGCACTCTATGTCTGTCTTTCCCAGAGAAGGAAATACAGGGGCGGTGGGGCACAGTAGCAACTGAAAATGGGGGGGGGTCGGCAGTTGTTATCTAGGGTCAAACAGTCAGTAACCCCCCCAGGTGATGATTCCCTGTCAATTACCCAGCCTGGCTGTCTTCCTAACTGAGTGGAGCATGCTGGGAATTAGCAGCACCCCTTACCTCGTCGCTTACCCAGAGGGGATTGTGGGTAATAACTAGGGGGAGGCCATTATTCCTCTTCTTACAAACCCAAAGTGATAGATTATAAAAGGTTGACCCCTCAGTTATGGCGAATTTTGAGCACAGCAGACAAGGCATGGAGACGTGTTTTTTTTTCATCATTCTCAGTTTTGACAGGTAGCTTTTTTCCCCATTTTTTCCATTTCTTTACACATGAAAACAGGGGAAGACATAATTATTCCTTCATTAAAACAAACAATGACATGGATTTTACTCATTTTCTTTTTTTTCAAAAATGATGACTAGTGTGCTGAAACAAACTTTTAACTGGAGTGTAGTGGGATATCACCTTATGAACCTGCCCTATTAGCCTCAAGTAACACACAATTACTTTTTCAAACAGAAACCAGGCAAAGTCCTTTTGCCATTCCTAACCCCTTTCCCAAGAAAATCTGTCGCCGCTGTTCAAGGAGTCAGAAGAATTGTGCATTGCCCACATTATAGAAAATTCATATCACTGCCTTGAAGGGTTAACCTTGAAGGGTTAACCTTGAAGGGTTAACCTTGAAAGGGTTAACCTTAAAGGGTTAACCTTGAAGGGTTAACCTTAAAGGGTTAACCTTGAAGGGCCACTGATGCAGGAGTGAATCATGCCCATTGGTCGTCATACGGGATTGATGCACAAACCCCCAGAGGGTCGTCATGATGCTCCAATGAAGTGCTGACAAGTAGTCTCGCCAGCACTTCATTGGTGCATCATGCCGACCAATGGGCATGATGCACTCCTGCAGCAGCATCAGCAGCACTTAGAGGGGTTAACCAGCATGGGCGATATTGGAGGTTAGTTGGTAATGAGGATATGAAGCTGATAGACTCTGATTGTTTAGGTCCTGATGGGATTTTATGCAGATTATAATTGTCCTAGTTAGTATGGAAACTTGGTCTTAAAGTAATTTGATCTCATTATAAAGCAATTAATAATTTCAATCTCTTGGGGAATGAAGCAATCAAGTTGGCGATAGGTGGGTGAGATATGAAGGCATGTGGGGAGGGGGTAAGAGAAGTACTGGAATTCATGAGAGCGAGAGAAGAGGGGAAAGTGAAGCATAGAAGAGAGATGTGGCAGGAGGAGAAATCAGAAGAGATGTATACAGAGAGAGAGAGAGAGAGAGACAGAGAGAGAGAGAGAGAGAGAGAGAGAGAGAGAGAGAGACAGAGACAGAGAGAGAGACAGAGACAGACAGAAACAGAGACAGAGACAGACGGACAGACAGACAGATAGACAGATATACAGATACATAGATAGATAGGGGAAAGAGAGGGGAAAGAGAGGGGAGATGGAAGGAGATTTGAAATAGGTTCTTAGAATTGTGACACGGAGATCCCACATCCAGAGTACATACAGAGAAGGGAAGATATAACACGAGAATTGAGAACTGAGAAACTTGATATATGTAGCCCTAGTAATTGAGAACTGAGAGCCTTGATATATGTAGCCCTAGTAATTGAGAACTGAGAGCCATGATATATGTAGCCCTAGTAATTGAGAACTGAGAACCTTGATATATGTAGCCCTAGTAATTGAGAACTGAGAGCCTTGATATATGTAGCCCTAGTAATTGAGAACTGAGAGCCATGATATATGTAGCCCTAGTAATTGAGAACTGAGAGCCTTGATATATGTAGCCCTAGTAATTGAGAACTGAGAGCCATGATATATGTAGCCCTAGTTGCCGTTCATTCTTAGGAATGAACGGCTATAGGAGGGGACCCATTCTTAAATACAAGCTCTCATAGTGGTGCTTCCTCGCTCTCCATGTATAATCCTGTCATAGGTACAGTATTGAGTATGCCTATACCTGGATTAAAATCTGCAAATCAGTCAAGCATAGAAGTGGTGGCAGTGGTGGTGTTGGTGGACCTGTTATTGTAGACCCTGGGGACAGAGTGGTGGTAGCCCTGGACACCTCAGGCAGAGCCATGGTATATAGTATATATACCCCCCCCCCCCACCCACCTCTGAATAGTGGTGGTGGCTGTGCTCCTGTGGTGGCCCCATACCTGCCTGCCACCACCTCCCCCAGCACCATGTGGTTCTCTTCTGCTGGTGGTGCATTTCTCAGCACCACTGACTATTAACCCACTAAAGGCCACCTACATTTATGTATACATGTACACATAAGTATGATGCACTTTTTTAGGAGTTTTAAGTGGCGTTGCATTGGATTATTTGGAGTCTTGGGACCGTTTTCCATGTGTGTCGGCCATCTTGGTTTTCGGAAACACAGGGATCCAGGCCATATATGGTCAATTTTGATCTTAAAAAGTTATCAGATGGATGTTAGTGACCATTGGGACACCTCAACTACCCAATTTTATTGTTTGCCATGTGTGTCAGCCATCTTGGTTTTAGGAAACACAGGGATCCAGGTCATTTGTGGTCAATTTTGATCTTCAAATGTTATCAGATGGATATTAGTGACCATTGAAAGACCTCAACTACCTAATTCTATTGTTTTCCATATGTGTCGGCCATCTTTGTTTTAGGATACACAGGGATCCAGGCCATATATGGTCAATTTTGATCTTAAAAAGTTATCAGATGGATGTTAGTGACCATTGGGACAACTCAACTACCCAATTTTGTTGTTTTCCATGTGTGTCGGCCATCTTGGTTTCAGGGATCACAGGGATCCAGGTCATATATGGTCAATTTTGATCTTCAAAAGTTATGAGATGGATGTTAGTGACCATTGGGACACCTCAACTAGCTAATTTTATTGTTCTCCATATGTCGGCCATCTTTGTTTTAGGAAACACAGGGATCCAGGCCATATATGGTCAACTTCGATCTTCAAAAGTTATCAGATGGATGTTAGTGACCATTGGGACACCTCAAGTACCTAATTTTATTGTTTTCCATGTGTGTCGGCCATCTTGGTTTTTGGAAACACAGGGATCCAGGTCATATGTGGTCAATTTTTATCTTCAAAAGTTATCAGATGGATGTTAGTGACCATTGGGAGACCTCAACTAGCCTATTTTATTGTTTTCCATGTGTGTCGGCCATCTTTGTTTTAGGAAACACAGGGATCCAGCTCATATATTGTCAATTTTAATCTTCAAAAGTTATCAGATGGATGTTAGTGACCATTGGGACACCTCAACTAGCTAATTTTATTGTTCTCCATATATGTCGGCCATCTTTGTTTTAGGAAACACAGGGATCCAGGCCATATATGGTCAATTTCGATCTTCAAAAGTTATCAGATGGATGTTAGTGACCATTGGGGGACCTCAACTACCCAATTTTGTTGTTTTCCATGTGTGTCGGCCATCTTGGTTTCAGGAATCACAGGGATCCAGGTCATATATGGTCAATTTTGATCTTCAAAAGTTATGAGATGGATGTTAGTGACCATTGAAAGACCTCAACTACCTAATTTTTTTTTTTTTTTCAATATGTGTCGGCCATCTTTGTTTTAGAAAACACAGGTATCCAGGCCATATATGGTCAACTTTGATCTTCAAAAATTATCAGATGGATGTTAGTGACCATTGGGAGACCTCAACTAGCCTATTTTATTGTTTTCCATGTGTGTCGGCCATCTTTGTTTTAGGAAACACAGGGATCCAGCTCATATATTGTCAATTTTAATCTTCAAAAGTTATCAGATGGATGTTAGTGACCATTGGGACACCTCAACTAGCTAATTTTATTGTTCTCCATATATGTCGGCCATCTTTGTTTTAGGAAACACAGGGATCCAGGCCATATATGGTCAATTTCGATCTTCAAAAGTTATCAGATGGATGTTAGTGACCATTGGGGGACCTCAACTACCCAATTTTGTTGTTTTCCATGTGTGTCGGCCATCTTGGTTTCAGGAATCACAGGGATCCAGGTCATATATGGTCAATTTTGATCTTCAAAAGTTATCAGATGGATGTTAGTGACTATTGGGACACCTCAACTAGCTAATTTTATTGTTCTCCATATATGTCGGCCATCTTTGTTTTAGGAAACACAGGGATCCAGGCCATATATATGGTCAATTTCGATCTTCAAAAGTTATCAGATGGATGTTAGTGACCATTGGGGGACCTCAACTACCCAATTTTGTTTTCCATGTGTGTCGGCCATCTTGGTTTCAGGAATCACAGGGATCCAGGTCATATATGGTCAATTTTGATCTTCAAAAGTTATGAGATGGATGTTAGTGACCATTGAAAGACCTCAACTACCTAATTCTTTTTTTTTTTCAATATGTGTCGACCATCTTGGTTTCAGGAATAACAGGGATCCAGGTCATATATGGTCAATTTTGATCTTCAAAAGTTATGAGATGGATATTAGTGACCATTAAAAGACCTCAACTACCTAATTCTTTTTTTTTTTTTTTTCAATATCTGTCGGCCATCTTTGTTTTAGAAAACACAGGGATCCAGGCCATATATGGTCAACTTTGATCTTCAAAAATTATCAGATGGATGTTAGTGACCATTGGGAGACCTCAACTAGCCTATTTTATTGTTTTCCATGTGTGTCGGCCATCTTTGTTTTAGGAAACACAGGGATCCAGCTCATATATTGTCAATTTTAATCTTCAAAAGTTATCAGATGGATGTTAATGACCATTGGGACACCTCAACTAGCTAATTTTATTGTTCTCCATATATGTCGGCCATTTTTGTTTTAGGAAACACAGGGATCCAGGCCATATATGGTCAACTTCGATCTTCAAAAGTTATCAGATGGATGTTAGTGACCATTGGGACACCTCAAGTACCTAATTTTATTGTTTTCCATGTGTGTCGGCCATCTTGGTTTTTCGGAAACACAGGGATCCAGGTCATATGTGGTCAATTTTGATCTTCAAAAGTTATCAGATGGCTGTTAGTGACCATTGGGACACCTCAACTAGCTAATTTTATTGTTCTCCATATATGTCGGCCATCTTTGTTTTAGAAAACACAGGGATCCAGGCCATATGGCTCACATAGCCATTATCAGCTGGGGGCCGCCATTAGACCCCGACGGCACTATGACTAACACCTTCAGCCCCCGACTCCACAGTATATGCCAGGGATGCCTCCCATTGGTCAATAATACAATAGCCATGTGCCGTATATGGTCAACTTCGATCTTCAAAAGTTATCAGATGGATGTTAGTGACCATTGGGGGACCTCAACTACCCAATTTTGTTGTTTTCCATGTGTGTCGGCCATCTTTGTTTTAGGAAACACTGGGATCCAGGTCATATATGGTCCATTTTTATCTTCAAAAGTTATGGTTAGTGACCATTTGGACACCTCAACTACCCAATTTTATTGTTTTCCATGTGTGTCGGCCATATTGGTTTTAGGAAACACAGGGATCCAGGTCATATGTGGTCAATTTTGATCTTCAAAAGTTATCAGATAGATGTTAGTGACCATTGGGACACCTCAACTACCTAATTCTTTTGTTTTCCTTGTGTGTCGGCCATCTTGGTTTCAGGAATCACAGGGATCCAGGCCATATATGGTCAATTTTGATCTTCAAAAGTTATCAGATGGATGTTAGTGACCATTGGGACACCTCCACTACCTAATTCTTTTGTTTTCCTTGTGTGTCGGCCATCTTGGTTTAAGGAATCACAGGGATCCAGGCCATATATGGTCAATTTTGATCTTCAAAAGTTATCAGATGGATGTTAGTGACCATTGTGACACCACCACCACCAATACCACCACCACACTACTCCCAACCCTCACACACATTCCTTATTTGCATATTTTAATCTAGGCATAGGTTTACTCAATACTATAGCAATGGGGCAGGATTTTACATGGAGAGCGAGGAAGCACCACAATCAGAGCATATATTTAAGTATAGGTCCATTCCAAAGGCCATAGAGTTCATATATAATGATCTTTTTTCCTTGGATCATCATAGGAATATGCACGGCATTACAGCATTGCTGTGTTTACTTTCCTGAAAGTATGTTATAGATTAATAAATTGCAAAACACACAACATATGAAGGGCTTTTAGATTCCGTATTAAAATAATATTTGTTCTGAAAATTTTGATCTACTATCATATTAAAAATGTTGTAAATCAATTCTATACTTCTTAGAACATGATATGAATATGCACGGCATTACAGCTTTGCTGTGTTTACTTTGCCAAAAATATGGGATAAATTTCTAATCCGGGAAACGCACTGCAATTTAACTGCTTTTAGAATTGATATTAAACTCAGAATTGATCGTCAAATTTAAATATGAAATCCTAATATCTTGATCATAGATGACAGATCCTAAATTGAATCCTCTCAATTGCATCCTTAACACGGGCCTCTTGATCATAGATCTTAGATTCTAAATTTTCAATTGAATCCTTAACATAATCTCCTAACCATGGACCCCTTGTAATTGAGAACTGAGAGCCTTGATATATGTAGCCCTAGTAATTAACTCGCCAAGCCTACAGTCATACATCATGCCGACCCTACATGATAGATACATTCACGGAGGGTCGGCGTGATGCTCCGATGAAGTGCTGGTGAATAGACTTGCCATGACTTCATTGGTGCATCATGCCAACCAATGGGCATTCCGTGGCGGATCCAGGATTGTCAGGAGGGGGGGGGGCGACTAGGTGAAAGCTGATGAGGTACACTATGGCTCCTGAGCACCACAAGTGATGTGCAGTTGGGGGCAAGCCCCCAAGAAGATTTTTTAGGGTTTAGACTTGAAATGGTGCATTCTACTGCATTCTCAGCCAGATATCAAGCCTACAAAATGAGATATCAATGCCGTAATCCTGTTTGGGGTCCCCTCTACACTTTTCTTTTCCCTCTCCCTTTTCCCTATTTCTTTCTTTTCCCTCTCCTTTTTGTTTTGGAACCGCCACCGGGCATGATGCACTATATACTGCATCAGCAGCCTTTAAAGGGTTAAGTGTGGGTGATGGGGATGAAGTGCTCAGGCCTAGGTCAGTCGTATCTGAAACCTCCCCAGCTGGGAGGGTGACGTGGGCAGAGGCAGTGGGGCTCTAAACCTCTGAGAAAATTCTCTCCCATTTTCTATTACCCAAAGTCACAAAATCATTGATAAGTTAAAAGAAAAATTTACAGAAAATCTAAAACAAATCAGGAAATGACTTGATGAAATATAGAAAAAAAAATCAGCCTATTTAGTAATAGAAATTACCTCTTTCAGAAAAAGAGATTTGTAAAACCAGGGGCCAGGAGTAGAAGGCCTCAATTTGACCCTTATCTTATCTCTTATCTCCAATCTTCTCAAAACTACTCCCGACTGACCACCAACTGTGCTGGCAAGTCTATTCGCCAGCACGTTATTGGTACATCATGCCGATCCTGAGACTGAGAATATCAACTTTGTAGGGTTGGCATGAATGCAAGGGGAGATAGGATGAGTTACTTACCAGAGCTATTGGCCACTAGCTGGTCTGGAGCTGGTTCCTGCGACCCACACTGATAAGGTGGGACCAGCATGTCCCTGGAAGTGGGTGTTAACCATGCAGGGACAAGGTACCCATCATGGTATGTCTTATAAGTGGGTTTTAGCTCAACCAGCGAAAATTCAAGATGGTGGCTCGACTAGGCCTCCATACTGCGTCCTATAGGCATGGTGTATACATCTAAGCATTACCGGCCTTTAGCTGTGGCTGAGGGGGATAAACTTGTTGTGGGTTAGAGGCTATCATCATACACCATATGTTGTACTGTGTTAGTAAGTTGTTCACTTCATCACAAACTGGTATGAACCCTCCAGCTCATGACTTCACCCTAAGTAATGACTGTTGAATTTACCAGGTTTCCCCCATAAACTGTACCGTGAGGCCATGGATATTTCTGTTATGTGCACTGATGAAGCAGTAGTTTATACAATGAAGCCCCACACATCTACATTATATGAGGAATCTCTGTGGAAAGATTTGTCCCAAAGTTGACAGAGAACTGTCGTAATTTGATGGCGTCGTTGTCAATTTGATGGAAACATTCTTGCACTGCAAACAACACATACTGCTTTCAGTATGGGAATTAGAAGAGGGGCGGGTGGGCGCGGGCGAGCACGCCCCCTCATTTTTCTTTGTAATTAAGGGTTTATTTGATTATCCTGTACCCTGAAAATCCTCAAAAAAAATGGGGGGCTGCACTCCTTCCTTTTGGGTCACACTCCTCCTTTTCTAAATCCTGGACCAGCCACTATACAGAGTTAGCAGGTTGTCTCATGGGCGCCGCCATTGCTGGAGCATGTTACCAGTGAGTTCTACTGATAACACTTATCAGATGGGTACCAGTTGGCCCCCGAGAGGACTACAGTGAATAGTTGGTGTCATTTCATTGGCTGATAATCAAACCAGCTAAGTCCGTATAGCTTTATCACCTTATGCCCACCGAATACAGAGACTACCCTTGGCTTTGCAGCCAGCTTATGTCTCTTCACAGAATGCAGCACTAGGTGAGGAGTGAAGATGAGTTTATCTGCTAACCATGTCCCTCTCCCTCTCTCCTTACAAGTTGTACATAAAACATGAAAAAGACATGGAAATAAATGGCACAGAAATATGGAAGGAATTACAACCTGACAACCTGGAGAAATCACCTATAAATTCTGAGCTAGGGTCTTTGAGTGGTAAAGGGTAAAGGCTTGTGTTATAAGCCTACATTCGTACCTGTGGGCCATTTCTGAACCTTCTATGGCTTCAGCTGTAGTTGTGTAAGACGGACCCTGTTACCGCCAGTGGGGGCGGGGGGGGGGCACTGAATGCTTGATTAGTGGTATCAACTGCGAAACTACACCCCCCCTTCAATATAAATCAAGGTTCTTGGACAATATTATTCAGGAATTTCACAGTGCTGGAGTGATTACATGGAATGTCCAAGTTACTTCCTTTCCATGCAAGTTATAATAGGTATTAACAGCCCCCTAATCTTAAGATGAAACACAGTCAACAGTGCCCCTTTTTTCCCCTCACCAACGCGTCGACAGCCCCCACTCTGTGGGGTCAGTACCACAGTTGGTACCCAAACTGAGGTTCAGTGCTAGGAACAGGAGAGGAATTTTAGAATCCATCTAATAATTCCGATGTCAGAATATCTGTTTGTCCGTGCAAGCCATGGTCCAAATCAGTTTTTCTTTTGTTTCAAGTTACCTAGAAGCTGAGAAAATCAAATTGGAAATATTGGATATGGGTGTTTTGGGAACACTAGTTTGTAGTGTGAATGGTGTCTGAAACTGTGATCTGGGAGTTGGTGTCTGCAGGCAGTCTGACAATGTCAGTTCAGGCTGAGTAACAATTGGGCCTGCACACTCCAGCTAAGAGTAGGCAGGGTTGTTAGCACACTAGGGTCTGTAATTAGATCCATGTCCTGAAAGAGCAGTCCGTACAGGTGCAGAGGGTTGTCTGGTCACACAGTAAATAGCACCAATTAAGACACATGTTTGAGTTTGCCTGTACCAAAATAAACCATAGAAGGGGACCCCCAGGAGGGCCCTCACAGAGGTACCTTTTCCTGTGTTGATCTACATATGCACATTAAATCCTCATTAGCTTGTAGGGGCTTGCATCAAATAACTTCACCATAAGATACGTATTGTAGGTCATACTTAGGTACACCCCTGTTATGCGAATAATATTGGATGGTGAATACTGTGTTCAGTATGCACCATGGAAGGTATAGCAATTGATAAATCACATTCAATAGACTAGATAGCTCAGCTTGATCTTTTTACAGATGTTTTGTTTTTGGCATCCAGTTCATTGTCCTTCAAATAAGCCAGATAACAATCTGTAATCTAATAAGTTAAGGTCACTGTTAGACCAAATTCAGGGTGTGTGTGGGAACTCCTCTGTGCACAAAATATAGAGGCCTTACCCATTAGCCTGCCACCTAGTGCCCTCTACTGTACTTATCAGTGCTCCCCAGCCTGTGACAGTGGGGTGTTTCAGAAGCCGGACATGATAATGAACATTAAATATCTGTTTCTAAAACTGTTAGATTCTAAACTTACAACTGCAACCATTATCATCTCTCACCAGTCATATAGTTATAGACACAGTAAGGTAATGGTAATGCTTTAGAAACACATGCAGTTATAAGCCTACAATCACTATTAAAACTGCTATCATATCTCCTTATGACCGGTTGTAAACATTACCTGCTTCTGAAACACCCCACAGACGTCTACATTACACGGTAGATGTATTTCCCAGTGACGGAACCAAGATTTGGAAAAGGAGGAGCCCACTCAGCGGAAATTTTGGGGTCTAAGATAAGAAAATAAATTCTTTAAGTGCTGACAACAGGAGGGGAAGCACGTCCCTGCACCCAAATCTAAATCCGCCAAGACCTTTAGGTATCTTGAGGGTTGCAGAAGTGTGCTCATCTAGGTTTTGAGCAACAAAACAATTTCCTCAGTACATATGCACTCTTTAGATTTTATGGTAATGAGCTTTGATTTTATCAGAAATTTACTGAGGTAGCCCCAACACTGCACGACAACCAACCAACAAAATATGCTATAAATAATGAATAATAAATAACTTAGCTAAACCACAAGCATACTGAATTAAACTAACCCTGAAACCAATCTTTTACTTTTCACCTTTTTTTCATTTTTATTTGAACTTCCCAGAGTGGAGATTTGTTGCTCGGAGGTGATGATGCATACTGGGTAGACGCTGGTGTGTGTTAAACAGCCCTCTGGTGGTGGGGGCGGGTATTAACTCTTTAAGGGCCAGTCAGGAATGCCTCATGCCCATTGCTCGGCATGATGCACCAATGAAGTGCTGGCGAGACTGCTTGCCCGCACTTCATCGGAGCATCATGCCAACACTCTAAGAGTGTATCAACCCCATAGGGTCAGCAGTCTGGTCAGCATGATGCATGAATGAAGCCCTGGCGAGTTACTCACCAGGGCTTCATTCATGCATCAAGCCGACCAATGGGCATGATTAATGCATCAGTGGCCCTTAAAGGTTTAATCTAGTTTTATGGCTATAGGTAAGTAATGGGGTGAGATACTGAGGAGGAGAGGGTTGTGTAGATTTATGTATGTGAGGTACAAGTATATTTCACTCATCAGTTTACCTGAAACAGATTCACGTTAGAATGATGTAGGGGAAAGTTGCCTAATTTGGACCCCCTAAGAACTTTTTCCTGTCCAGTGATTATTTCTATGAACTTGAATGTAAAATTTATACACTTTGTGAGGGTACCTTTAATATAGCTTTCTGGTGATAGCATAACAATCTATGAATTTGAATTCCTCTAGCCGGGTTGTGTAATTAAAAATCAAAGCCTAATGGTCTAATTTAGGCACCTGGTTTCCTAAATTGGACCAGTTGGTATCCTAAATTGGACAAATGTGCATTATTGTTCTCTATTTCCTTATATTTTCATTATATTGAAAAATATATAAATCTAGGGAACTTTTAATATATAATATCACATGACTTCTTGTTATTTCCATCAATATCATGTGAATTTGCTTCATACTGGAGTAAGAAAAATGTTACACTTTGGTCCAGTTTAGTAAGCTAGGCCGAGGCCCCACCAGGTGGTCCAATTTAGGCAACTAAATTGGACCCAATACTACAACTATAGTTCAATTTAGGCAACTCAAGCTGGTCCAATTTAGGCAACTTTTCATCTTTCTCATTGATTGCCTGTTTTCTAAAACATGACTATGGTTTTAATCAAATTTCATTTTAGTCTAAAAGTCTAATATTACATCTAAAAATCTGAAAGTATTTTGAACATAAAGATGTTGCCTAGCAACCAGGAGGGCTTAAGTAAACAGTGACTCAAATAAGATCGAGAGGTCCAAACCCCAATTTTCACAGAAAATGTGCATAGAATTACAGAAAAATTATATTTTTGAAAGTTAGTAGGAACTTTAGTGATATTGAGTAAAAAATGGCAGCATTGGAACCTAGTTCCCATTACTGCCACTAGGGGAAACAAGGGTGGTCCAAATTAGGAGCCGGTCCAAATTAGGCAACCTTCCCCTATGTTTGTGTACCAAAATTGAGGCCAAATTATATATACGGTAATTTGATATATCATGATATATCATCCCACCCCAACACTTACATCAGCATAGGGGGTCCACCCCAACACTTACATCAGCATAGGGGGTCCACCCCAACACTTACATCAGCATAGGGGGTCACCCCAACACTTACATCAGCATAGGGGTCCACCCCAACACTTACATCAGCATAGGGGGGTCCACCCAAACACTTACATCAGCATAGGGGGGTCCACCCCAACACTTACATCAGAATAGGGGGTCCACCCCAACCCTCACATCAGCATAGGGGGTCCAACCCAACACTTACATCAGCATAGGGGTCCACCCCAACACTTACATCAGCATAGGGGGTCCACCCCAACCCTTACATCAGCATAGGGGGTCCACCCAAACACTTACATCAGCATAGGGGGTCCACCCCAACACTTACATCAGCATAGGGGTCCACCCCAACACTTACATCAGCATAGGGGTCCACCCAAACACTTACATCACTATAGGGGTCCACCCCAACCCTTACATCAGCATAGGGGTCCACCCCAACACTTACATCAGCATAGGGGGTCCACCCCAACACTTACATCAGCATAGGGGGGTCCACCCCAACACTTACATCAGCATAGGGGGTCCACCCCAACACTTACATCAGCATAGGGGGTCCACCCCAACACTTACATCAGCATAGGGGGGTCCACCCCAACACTTACATCAGGATAGGGGGTCCACCCCAACACTTACATTAGCATAGGGGGTCCACCCCAACACTTACATCAGCATAGGGGGTCCACCCCAACACTTACATCAGCATAGGGGGGTCCACCCCAACACTTACATCAGCATAGGGGGTCCACCCCAACACTTACATCAGCATAGGGGGTCCACCCCAACACTTACATCAGCATAGGGGGGTCCACCCCAACACTTACATCAGCATAGGGGGTCCACCCCAACACTTACATTAGCATAGGGGGTCCACCCCAACACTTACATCAGGATAGGGGTCCACCCCAACACTTACATCAGCATAGGGGGTCCACCCCAACACTAACATTAGCATAGGGGGTCCACCCCAACACTTACATCAGCAAAGGGGGGTCCACCCTAACACTTACATCAGCCAAGGGGGTCCACCCCAACACTTACATCAGCATAGGGGGTCTACCCCAACACTTACATCAGCATAGGGGGTCCACCCCAACACTTACATCAGCAAAGGGGGTCCACCCCAACACTTACATCAGCATAGGGGTCCACCCCAACACTTACATCAGCATAGGGGTCCACCCCAACACTTACATCAGCATAGGGGTCCACCCCAACACTTACATCAGCATAGGGGGTCCACCCCAACACTTACATCAGCATAGGGGTCCACCCCAACACTTACATCAGCATAGGGGGGTCCACCCAAACACTTACATCAGCATAGGGGGTCCACCCAAACACTTGCATCAGCATAGGGGGGTCCACCCCAACACTTACATCAGCATAGGGGGGTCCACCCCAACACTTACATCAGCATAGGGGGGTCCACCCCAACACTTACATCAGCATAGGGGGTCCACCCCAACACTTACATCAGCATAGGGGTCCACCCCAACACTTACATCAGGATAGGGGTCCACCCCAACACTTACATCAGCATAGGGGGTCCACCCCAACACTTACATCAGCATAGGGGTCCACCCCAACACTTACATCAGCATAGGGGTCCACCCCAACACTTACATCAGCATAGGGGTCCACCCCAACACTTACATCAGCATAGGGGGGTCTACCCCAACACTTACATCAGCATAGGGGGTCCACCCCAACACTTACATCAGCATAGGGGTCCACCCCAACACTTACATCAGCATGGGGGTCCACCCCAACACTTACATCAGGATAGGGGTCCACCCCAACACTTACATCAGCATAGGGGGTCCACCCCAACACTTACATCAGCATAGGGGGTCCACCCCAACACTTACATCAGCATAGGGGGGTCTACCCCAACACTTACATCAGCATAGGGGGTTCACCCCAACACTTACATCAGCATAGGGGGGTCTACCCCAACACTTACATCAGCATAGGGGGTCCACCCCAACACTTACATCAGCCAAGGGGGTCCACCCCAACACTTACATCAGCATAGGGGGGTCTACCCCAACACTTACATCAGCATAGGGGGTCCACCCCAACACTTACATCAGCATAGGGGGTCCACCCCAACACTTACATCAGCATAGGGGTCCACCCCAACACTTACATCAGCATAGGGGGGTCCACCCAAACACTTACATCAGCATAGGGGGTCCACCCAAACACTTACATCAGCATAGGGGGGTCCACCCCAACACTTACATCAGCATAGGGGGGTCCACCCCAACACTTACATCAGCATAGGGGGGTCCACCCCAACACTTACATCAGCATAGGGGGTCCACCCCAACACTTACATCAGCATAGGGGTCCACCCCAACACTTACATCAGCATAGGGGTCCACCCCAACACTTACATCAGCATAGGGGTCCACCCCAACACTTACATCAGCATAGGGGGGTCTACCCCAACATTTACATCAGCATAGGGGGTCCACCCCAACACTTACATCAGCATAGGGGTCCACCCCAACACTTACATCAGCATGGGGGGTCCACCCCAACACTTACATCAGGATAGGGGTCCACCCCAACACTTACATCAGCATAGGGGGGTCCACCCCAACACTTACATCAGCATAGGGGGTCCACCCCAACACTTACATCAGCATAGGGGGGTCTACCCCAACACTTACATCAGCATAGGGGGTTCACCCCAACACTTACATCAGCATAGGGGGGTCTACCCCAACACTTACATCAGCATAGGGCGTCCACCCCAACACTTACATCAGCCAAGGGGGTCCACCCCAACACTTACATCAGCATAGGGGGGTCTACCCCAACACTTACATCAGCATAGGGGGTCCACCCCAACACTTACATCAGCATAGGGGGTCCACCCCAACACTTACATCAGCATAGGGGTCCACCCCAACACTTACATCAGCATAGGGGTCCACCCAAACACTTACATCAGCATAGGGGTCCACCCCAACCCTTACATCAGCATAGGGGTCCACCCCAACACTTACATCAGCATAGGGGGTCCACCCCAACACTTACATCAGCATAGGGGGGTCCACCCCAACACTTACATCAGCATAGGGGGTCCACCCCAACACTTACATCAGCATAGGGGGTCCACCCTAACACTTACATCAGCATAGGGGTCCACCCCAACACTTACATCAGCATAGGGGTCCACCCCAACACTTACATCAGCATAGGGGTCCACCCCAACACTTACATCAGCATAGGGGGTCCACCCCAACACTTACATCAGCATAGGGGTCCACCCCAACACTTACATCAGCATAGGGGGTCCACCCAAACACTTACATCAGCATAGGGGGTCCACCCAAACACTTACATCAGCATAGGGGGGTCCACCCCAACACTTACATCAGCATAGGGGGGTCCACCCCAACACTTACATCAGCATAGGGGGGTCCACCCCAACACTTACATCAGCATAGGGGGTCCACCCCAACACTTACATCAGCATAGGGGTCCACCCCAACACTTACATCAGCATAGGGGGTCCACCCCAACACTTACATCAGCATAGGGGGTCCACCCCAACACTTACATCAGCATAGGGGGGTCCACCCCAACACTTACATCAGCATAGGGGGTCCACCCCAACACTTACATCAGGATAGGGGTCCACCCCAACACTTACATCAGCATAGGGGGTCCACCCCAACACTAACATTAGCATAGGGGGTCCACCCCAACACTTACATCAGCAAAGGGGGGTCCACCCCAACACTTACATCAGCCAAGGGGGTCCACCCCAACACTTACATCAGCATAGGGGGGTCTACCCCAACACTTACATCAGCATAGGGGGTCCACCCCAACACTTACATCAGCATAGGGGGTCCACCCCAACACTTACATCAGCATAGGGGTCCACCCCAACACTTACATCAGCATAGGGGTCCACCCCAACACTTACATCAGCATAGGGGTCCACCCCAACACTTACATCAGCATAGGGGGTCCACCCCAACACTTACATCAGCATAGGGGTCCACCCCAACACTTACATCAGCATAGGGGGGTCCACCCAAACACTTACATCAGCATAGGGGGTCCACCCAAACACTTACATCAGCATAGGGGGGTCCACCCCAACACTGACATCAGCATAGGGGGGTCCACCCCAACACTTACATCAGCATAGGGGGGTCCACCCCAACACTTACATCAGCATAGGGGGTCAACCCCAACACTTACATCAGCATAGGGGTCCACCCCAACACTTACATCAGGATAGGGGTCCACCCCAACACTTACATCAGCATAGGGGGTCCACCCCAACACTTACATCAGCATAGGGGTCCACCCCAACACTTACATCAGCATAGGGGTCCACCCCAACACTTACATCAGCATAGGGGTCCACCCCAACACTTACATCAGCATAGGGGGGTCTACCCCAACACTTACATCAGCATAGGGGGTCCACCCCAACACTTACATCAGCATAGGGGTCCACCCCAACACTTACATCAGCATGGGGGGGTCCACCCCAACACTTACATCAGGATAGGGGTCCACCCCAACCCTTACATCAGCATAGGGGGGTCCACCCCAACACTTACATCAGCATAGGGGGTCCACCCCAACACTTACATCAGCATAGGGGTCCACCCCAACACTTACATCAGCATAGGGGTCCACCCCAACACTTACATCAGCATAGGGGGGTCTACCCCAACACTTACATCAGCATAGGGGGTCCACCCCAACACTTACATCAGCCAAGGGGGTCCACCCCAACACTTACATCAGCATAGGGGGTCAACCCAAACACTTACATCAGCATAGGGGGTCCACCCAAACACTTACATCAGCATAGGGGGGTCCACCCCAACACTTACATCAGCATAGGGGGGTCCACCCCAACACTTACATCAGCATAGGGGGGTCCACCCCAACACTTACATCAGCATAGGGGGTCCACCCCAACACTTACATCAGCATAGGGGTCCACCCCAACACTTACATCAGGATAGGGGTCCACCCCAACACTTACATCAGCATAGGGGGTCCACCCCAACACTTACATCAGCATAGGGGTCCACCCCAACACTTACATCAGGATAGGGGTCCACCCCAACACTTACATCAGCATAGGGGGTCCACCCCAACACTTACATCAGCATAGGGGTCCACCCCAACACTAACATCAGCATAGGGGTCCA